>CM046469.1:6027500-7227500 GCA_025506415.1 Flaveria robusta
TTTTCCATACCCATTTGTTCACACATAACCACATTGTCACAAGATAAATTCAAATGTCACAATATATGCTGGTATGCTTACCCCACAACTATGAAAAAGAAAACCACATCTTTAGAACACAAAAGTAAACAACATTAAAATTTTCAAACTCCTTCATGCAAAGGTAAGTATCACCCTCCGGATTAAAACAGAGGGGAGTGCAGCATTCTAATAGAAATAGAATCACATTTTATTTTAAAGACATATATGAGCCAAAAGCATGCAAATCATCATCAGTTACCTTGTTGGAGTCTCAAGGTGAAGTCTTTCAGAGATAAAAGAACAAGTTTCAACCTTTCTTTAGCTTCTGGGTCGATTAAATTGCCATCATTATCAAACTTTGCAGGAGGTTGGAATGCATTTAGGACAAACTCGGGCTTGTTTATGAAATGAAGATCAATGTAAACTCCAATTTGACGAAGATGGTAATGTGACCGCCCTCCACCAAAGCTCCCGCCAGCACTTATGATGGCAGCAGGCTTATTGCCCCACGCATTTGGCGGCCTTGATGCCCAATCTATTGCATTCTTTAGAGGTGCTAGAGCAATGAAATATACACGTTTGTAAGTACCAGATACAGAATATGAAAAAAGCATGATTTGAATGGTCAACCATGATATACACTTATGCCAAATTTTCAAACTAACTCTTATTTAAATAAAGATAAATTGGATTTTAATAATCTATATTTTGACTCATTGGCTGATATTAATGTATATGGACAATTTAACCAATTACATTCCTAACTTTCACTTTAGTCGTCAAGTGCGATCCTAGTATCATAATCATCATATATTGACACTCGAGTTTGTTTATATGGTTTTCCATATAGTTTATAATTTTTATTATAAGTGAAATCGAATGGAAATCAAGTGTAATATTTGATGATAATGCAAATTGGGATTGCCCTTGGCAATGAAACTTATATTTAGAAGCGTTATTGGTCAAATTATATGTATTACTATCGATCAATGGGTAATAATTGGATTATTTAAATCCAATTTGCTTTTAAATAATTAAACACACAAAATTGCAAGACGAGTGAAAACATCATGGATGAAGTCATGAAACAATATATGATACACATAACTATGCCCTTTACAATATGCAAAATCATGATCATTTTCATCAACAGATTCCAGAACTAGCCACACTATTGTATCAAAATTAATGAATTTATCTCATTATCATGGACCTCTTTCACTATTTTAAGCAACACGCAGTAGGAGGAGAAAGAAAACCAGTGGAATGCGAAGACTCAGACTAGTGGCATGAGCATCCTGACACAAAATTAACCTGATCTTCTAATAAATAACGGATGATAAACAGTTTCAATTAGCAGTTTTAGCAATCAATTTCATCACAAAACGTCTGAATCCTCCTCAATTCGTAGCTGCAAACTCCCGATTATTCTAGCTTTACGTGAAATTTTCAGTCAATTTGATTTGATCAAGTCACAACAACTAGAACCGAACGAAACAAACTAAAATTACCGGTGACGGAGTAATTGTATTCCGGAGAAGCGAAGAGGAAGCAATCGGACTGAAGAATTTTCTGACGAAACGCCTCAACTACCGGCGGACACTTTCCGTCGACTTCCAGATCTGTGTTCAGCATCGGCAGAGACGAAATGTCGAGGCACTCGATTGTCATTCCATCAATCGACTCACTCAACTCCACCGCTGCAATCAAAATTCAACTGCATCAAACTGAAGCTCAAATAGATCGATGAAACTTAACAGGTGTTTCAGAAGCTACAATTGGGAATAAGAACAACGTACCAGATCGGAGAAGGCCACCGTTGTAAGAAGCTTTGCGAAGAGATCCGCATATGGCAGCAACTTTGATGGTTGGTTTGGTGGGCATGGTGGATTTGGTTACTGTATTGACAAGTGCTGAAAGCTTACAAGTGCATATATATGAGAGCGATTTGTCGAAACACCGTTGGCGGCTTACAGTTGCATATATATATGAGGGCGAATGATGTAGATGATGATGATAAAGGGCTCCGGCGTGTTTCTGCCTGTTGTGCTGCTAGTGACGTGTCTAGCCATGATTGGTGCCTATCGTTTGACCGAAGATGTAATGTGTTGTTGACTTATGGTAGTAATTGGGATTGTTTATTTTCCCTTAAATTTCAACTTAATAACTTTTTAAAAACTAATAAGTTAAAAAAAATATTTGGCAAACTCAAAAATACTTTTCAAACTAACTTTTCATATAGGGTAAAAAGTAGGTTTTGAAAAATAAAAAAGGGGTTATTTATTGATTTATGAAAAATTCTTTTGATCCAATTTTCTATTATACCTCTTTACTATCTCCTATTAACTCATATCCTTTTTAAAAGCAAGTCTTTTTGGTCATTTTACAACATTTTAGTTTATAAGCTAATCCAAACATTTTTTTAAAAACTCGTTCCGAAAAGTCATAAGTTAATAAATTTTTTTTATCAAAAGTCATTTTCAATTAAAATAAGCAATCTCAAACATGGCCTTTGATTCTATTCTTAATTTCTTACTTCTAAAAATTATCTTACATACATTTTAATTTTTAATAAGATTTGAACTCATATATGTTTAATTAGTTGATAGATTACTTTAACTATGATGTTAAAATTTTATGGATCACACGTCATTTTGTTAATTTATCTATTAAAGTTTGCTTTTATAATTTTACCATTTATGTTTTTATGCATATATTATATTTTTAGTATTCAATCATCAAACGTTCAAAATATTTAATTAAAATTATTATTATTCTAAACAATAAAACATTCAAAATAATAGCATGGTTGAATGGATAACTCTTATATACGATATTATATTTTTTATAAAATTTGCACCATAAAAACAAGTGTTTTTGTTTTCTTTAAAACAAGTACAATAATATTATAGAAAAACATTATATTTTTTTAATGTTTCTTAAGCTCGTATTATTTTTTTTTTTTTTGTTATTGTGTTTTTAGTGAAATTCTTATATCTTTTTATTGATTATTGTATTTTTTTAATACTATTGTATATATTTTTTTTAATATTATTTGTGTTTTTCTAAAATGATGAATTCTAAACAATATAATAGTGAAATAATATTGTTGTATATTTTAGTATGTAAAATACGATCATAAATTAACAACTATTTATTCTAATACATTAAAAACAATGTGAAAGTAACACAAAATGATATAAAATATAAAGCACAATGATAAAATGTTTCATTATTTTTTTGCTTGTCGTTATAGTATTCTGAACACTATGAATTTTGAAAAACACATTGTCGAAATAACATTATTGTATTTCTTCTAATTGTAAAACATTGACAAAAATAACATGAAATAATCTTAAACATAGAACACAATGATGAATACCTATATCAAATGATGAAAATTGTTTGACACGATTAACTGATAGTTGACACAATAACCAGCTTTATCAGACACAATGATCTGATGTATTGACATAATAATCAAAATATCTATTTATTTCAAACAATAAAATAATACATGTCAAGCTCATAATTCAACTTAAACATTTCAAACTTAATATTATTTTTACTATAACATTACCCTATTAATATTTTATTCTAGCTACCATAATTGTTTTGTTAGCATGTATTGTTACGTTTTGATGAATATATATTTTAGTATATGTTAAGCATGACGAATATGCTAATTCCCCTATATATTTAAAAAGCAAGGGGAATGAACAGTGTTCGGGGGCATTTTCGATATTTCACTTTGTGCTTCAAGTATTTTATTTCTTTTTTTTATACATGGATGGAGATGTGCACAGAGAATTTGTAGAGAGAGGAGAGGGTTTTCGGTGTTTGATGGTGCCGGAGACGACGGAGGCGGTGGCCTCTCCGGCTTGGCTACCGTCTCCCCACCTCCCGTGTGCCGCCTCGCATCTGTTTTCCCTTGTTGGCCTTTCGTCTACCTCCGGTTGCTTTGCTTGTTTGTAGGGAGAGAAAGTGGCGAATTCTTTTCAGATTCGATGATGTTTTTTTGGGGTTTTGAGAGGAGAGGGTTTTCGGTGTTTGATGGTGCCAGAGACGGCGGAGGCGGTGGCTGCTCCGGCTTGGCTATCGTCTCCCCGCCTCCCGTGCGCCGTGTTGCATCTGTTTTCCCTGATGCCCTGTCAGATTCGATGATGTTTTTTTGGGGTTTTCTCGCTAGATCTTGTGTTGTTGTTGGTTGCTCGGTCATTGGCTGTAGATGGAGAGAAATCCATCGGTTGTGGTATGCCGTCACAGCCGGCCGTCGGCTGCCGCGCTTGTCGTCAGCCTATGCTTTGATGCACAAATGATTGTGTTGGGTTAAACTTTCTATACATCTGGGTTCCTTCTGATTATTTTTGGGGTTTTGCTCGCCACCGCTACCTGTCGGCTTTGGATGGCGGTGGTGTGTCACCGTTGCTGTCGATGGTCTTTGGGTTGACCGGCGGCAGTGTTCAGGTGGTTGTTGTTGATGTTTTCGTTTATTACGTGTTTTGCGTGGAAGCTTTTGGTCGATGAAGACGGGAAAGAAAACCCTCATACTCTATGATTGTGTGAAGGAGGTTCATATGTCAGTGATATTGTTCGAGGATGATGATGAATGTTCATCTGAATCCCTTGTCCCTGTGTTTGTTTTTGAGAATATGTCGTGATGCTGCTGTTGAAAACATGAACTTATGCTTATTTCAAGTCGGTGATGATGAACTTGTGTTTGTCTGAGACGTATACATGTATTGTGTTATACGTTTTGTATTTAGTACGTGTCGGGCTGTGATGATAACCAAAAAATTGTATTAGTTGCTTTGGCGTGGCTACCATTTATGGTTAGCAGCCGTAACTGAATCCTGTTCTGAGCCCCATTTATCACACGCGCAACGCGCGTGATTTGAAACCACTAGTTATATATATTATTAAAGAAGGATGTTGGTTGTATCTTTTATTTATTTTTAGCTATTTTCCTAAGTTAAGTATTATGTATTGCTAATTGTGAATCAAATTTAGCCTTGGCTCGGTGGTTTCCAAGCTGGTTCTCCTTCCATAAAGTCAAGGTTCGAGCCCACTCTCTTTTTTCCTTGGCTTAACTTTTAGTTTAGTTTTTTATGTAAGATAATATAATAAGTTTGGACAGATTAAAAATGAAATTGAATAAACTTAAATATTAATTATAAAGCTTGTCTTTCTATTTTCTTATTTTGGTTTTTTAGTTTCCCTTTTTATTGTTCCTTATTTCATTTAAGTAAACTAATTCTTACTAACTAATTACATAACTTTTTAAATCATTTATTTTTTTAGTAAGTGATATTATACAAAACAATTTTTTAAAATTTGAATAAGCAACAGGTTTACAACGTAACTTTTTCGTGATTTTCAAATATACTATTACGACATGTTTTTTTTTTATTATCTACATTTAGTTTCCAAACAAGATCCGCAGCAACGCGCGGTATATCATACTAGTTAATACTTGTTTCTACAAGAAATATTATTATTTTAAAATTTTAATAGTCAAATATGAGTGTACTATATAAGTTAATTCATTTTCTTTTAAGAGAATAAAGTACTGCATGCTTGGTGCCCTTCTACATACGTGACTTAAAACACGAGTTCATTAGGGAGACTGATTCATGCCTTTTGCCTTTCATTTTCAAGGTATCAAACATTACACATAGTATTATTCATGATGCTATATGATTGTATACTTAAAACTCATCATGTAATGGTACCGTATAAGGTGGGGTGATGTCTTGTAGCAGTACCACTAGCCACCTCATAAATTCATAATTTTGACATTGCAACGAGACAAATCCCGAGGAGTGCTTACAATGGAAGAAGATGAAGTTGAGGGGAGTGATGACCACTATGAACAAAAGAGAAGGATTTGAATAGGAGGTTAGGCCCGGGTAGCGGCAATCGGGGTTTGACCGACGACGACAGGTTTATGGAGGTTAGATTTAGGCTAGTTGTAGAAATAAAATATGGAGCTTAGAAGAAAGAACTATTTAAATAATAAAGTATTATGTTTTCTTTTTTTTTTTCCTTATTTCATTTATACACACAATATTTTACTAACAAGAGTGCTAATGTGAGGCTAGCCTATTTGGTAGAAGCTTTGCTTTTTAGAGAGAAGGTCCTGGGTTCAAACCCAGGCATGGTGTAATATGGAGTAATTTGAGAATAGGAGTATGATAGATTTGCCGTTTTAAAAAAAAAAGAGTGCTAATGTAAGTCTTTTCATATTTATACTAATAATTATTTACATTTTTTGACTCATGACATTCCCACAAATAATCTCCCATTTATTTTTCCGACTAAACTATTTATTTTATTTTCTAAAAGTCAAATAACTAATTTTCAAATATTTCTGTTTTTCTCTCTTCAATATAAATTCAAGTCCTTAAATTAATAACTTTTAAAAGATTTTTTCATTAAATAAAAACTAAGTATTTTGACTAAAAATATATTTTTTCAAAAATAAAATTTTCTAAAACTATGATTTTCTAAAACAATGAAGCTTTTTTAAATTATAAAATATTTAAATTCAGTTTTTTTATAAAATAAAAGTTTTATAAAAAAACATTTATTTAAAATAAACCTGGAGTTTTTAAACAACAAAATACTGATAAAATAATAAAAAATTTTCAAAGCAATTTTTTAAACCAAAAGTTTTAAAAATAATAAAAAAATCAAAATACTTAATCATACGTAAATTTAATCATATGTTATATTAAAATAACGTTTTACAATTCCTACTTATCATCAATAAATATTTAATATTTTTGTTATTCAACCCGTGTAATACACAGGGATATAACATAGTAAATTTAATAAGAAAAAAACAAATGATGCTAGACGTCTTACTTTATTTTTAACTTTTACTATGTTTCCAAACCTATATTTTTCAAACGGCACGAGCTCATTCAAAATTTACGGGGTTATCTTATCATGATACTTGATAATTAGCAATGCAAAATGAGAGTTGATCTCCATAAAGTCAACTGTCAATGGGACGCAACTTCTCAGAAATGAAAAAGAGTTGATTTTTCTTCAGATGTTGAATGCATAAAGTCAAGATACAGTATAGATTCAGAGAACCGTTAGCATTCACCAACTTCATCTCTTATAATCTTCCATCTCTGTGATCTTTCACCACTTTCATCGACTATAGTCTCCCCATTAAAACTTCTCAATTGAAGAACAATCGGTGAAAGAATTAGAGAAATGAGCGGTGTAGATATTGCAGTTTCGGTTATCGCTAAGCTGCTTGAATACACAGCTCGCCCAATTGTTCAGCCTATTGATTATATCATCCATCATAATAGCAACATCAATGGCTTACGAACTCAAATTTCGAGTCTTGAACATGCTCGACTTGGGGTCCAACAACAAGTGGAAGCTGCTGATCGGAACGGAGAAATTGTTCTACCTACTGTTCAAGCTTGGATCGCTAAAGCAGATAATTTAGCAACAGAATCTGATAAGTTTTTGAAGGATGAGGTTGATAGAAATCATAGATGCCTCAGCGGCTCTTGCCCTGATGTGAAGTTGATTTACAGAAGTAGTAGAGAAGCGAAGAAGAAAACAATGGCTGTTAAGGAGTTAGTAAATGGTGGGAAGTTTGATCATGTTTCGCACCCTGCTCGTCTGCCTCCCATATGGGCTAGTAGTAGTGTTATTGGTGGTATACCTGTAGAAGATTTGGATGGTTTCGAGTCGAGAAAGACACAATTGCGATCGATGATGGAGGTATTGGAAGATGATAGCATCAATATTATTGGTGTATATGGCATGGGTGGGATAGGAAAGACTACTTTTGTGGAGGAAGTTGCGAAACGAGCTTATGCACGCCAACTGTTCGATGAAATTGTAATGGTGGTGGTTTCCCACAAACCTAACTTGAGAAAACTTCAAGGTGATCTTGCAGAGATGTTGGAGCTGAATTTGAAGGAGGAGAGTGAGCTTTTGAGGATTGCTCGGTTACGTGAAAGGCTAAATCAAGTAAAGAGGATCTTGATTATAATGGATGATCTGTGGACACCGCTTGATTTGAAGACAATTGGCATCCCGCAAGGTAACCTTCATAGAGGCTGCAAGATTATCTTGATATCAAGAAGTCTAGATGTATGTAATGGTATGAACACTCAAAGAAATTTTCATATGGATATTTTATCTCAAGATGAATCTTGGAAGTTGTTCAAGAAAATGGCAGGTGATACAGTTGATTCTTGGGATCTTAATCCTATAGCTACTAAGGTTGCTAAGAGATGCTCAGGACTGCCTCTTGCAATTGTAACAGTTGCCCGTGCTTTAAGACATAGGAGCAAACATGTGTGGCGCGATGCACTTCGTCAGTTGAAGAGTTCTACAAGTAATGATGTCAAAGGATTGTATGCCAATGTCTTTTCTTCATTAGAGTTAAGTTTCAACTTTCTAAAAGATGAAGAAACAAAAGCCTGTTTCTTGCTTTGCAGCTTGTTCAAAGAAGACCTTGATATTCCAATCGAATTTTTGGTGAGATATGGAACTGGTTTAAGATTATTCCAAGATGTTCATACATTAGAAGAAGTAAGAGATAGAGTGCATACGGTTGTTGAGAATCTCAAAGCTTGTTGTTTGTTGTTAGATAGTGATGTGGATGACTGTTTCCGGATGCATGATGTTACTAGGGACTTTTTACTCTCTGTAGCTTGCAGGGGTGTCTACATATTCCTGGAGAAAATGATTCCTGCATATCTAGATTCACCTAATGAAAACAAGCTAGGTAATTATTATGCAATCTCAATGGAATTGAATGATCTTGAAGAATTTCCCTTTCGCATAGATTTTCCGAAGCTTCAATTGTGGCGTTTAGAAGGTTCTATGGGGTTAGTGCAATTTTCAGGTAATAAAAATTACTTTGATGGGATGAAAGAGCTCAAGGTTGTACTCATGCATCATGTGTCTATCCCATCCATACCGTCATCATTTCTTAAATTAACAAAACTCATAACTTTGTGCCTTGAACATTGCAAGTTAGGAGATTTGTCAAATATCAAAGAGCTAAAACACCTAGAAATTCTTAGCTTTACCCACTCAGATATCCAAATATTGCCAAAGGAAATTGGAGAACTCTCACGCTTAAGGCTTTTAGATTTGTCAGATTGTAATAATCTGACAGTAATTCCATTTGGTGTGTTCTCCAATTTGTCTAGCTTGGAATGCCTGTACATGATAAATAGTTTTCGTCAATGGGGATTTCTCAATCAAAATAGTCAAAATCAAGCAACTGTTGATGAACTGAAGAACTTATCTCACTTGACAACCTTAGAGGCACATATCCCAGATGTCAATCTTTTCCCCAAAGATTTACAATTTGGAAACTTGGTGAGATTCAAAATCTTTATAGGGATGGATATTAGCCAGGTAATCAATTACTCATACACCAAAACCTTAAGGCTCACACTCCATCAAAGTCTTAGTTTACATGGTGGGATTTATAAGCTGTTAAAATCGGCTCAACATTTGATCTTGGACTACTCAATTGTTAATTATTTAGAAGACTTAAACAGCATTGTGTATGACTTAAGGAGAGGATTTAAACATTTGAGATGTTTAGAGGTCTATGGTTATACCGGGGTTGAATCTTTGATTGACACCAAAATCTTTCCTGTTTTGGAGAACTTGAAGGTTGTTTCCGCTGCTGATCTTAAAATGATATGTTATGACCATCTCCCAGATCAATCTTTTTGTGAGCTTCGTGAGTTAATGCTAAGTATTCTACCAGAACTAACTTGTTTGTGGGTGGATCCAATGAGAAATGTACGCTTACGTAATCTAAGAACTCTATGTGTATCTGCTTGTCACAAACTTAAAGACCTTATTTCACAATCCACAGCCAGAGATCTTTCAGAGCTTCACAAACTATATGTCTCCTCATGTGAAAATCTCAAAGTAATATTATTTAAAGATGAGGGTGATTCGTCTAGTCGAATTGTGTTATCAAAATTGAAGTCTATAAAGCTTGAGTTTTTACCAAGTCTATGGAGTTTCAGTCCTGAAGCAGATGCTAATTCAGTGCAAGAACCCCTTTTTAATTCAAAGGTAACAATTTCCTTTCTTCCTTATGTTGTTGATAGAGCTGGACTTTTGATCTTTTTACTTATGAATGGTTGATATTAGTTGTATTTAATCTCAAATGGGTTGAATCAACGCCATTGGCTAAATGGGAAATGGGTCAAACAGGCTTAAAGTTGCCTAAAGTCTATTTTAAAGCATGCAACCTCCTAAATTGTTTTTATTCAAAGATTTACATTGTTATTGCAATCGCTGCATTTGTAATCATTTTTTTAAGCAAGTTTCTGAAATCATAATTACACATAAGTTATTTTTTTAAAAATGGGAAATGAGCAGATTTTATTTTTGGTCAACCCAACCTGACCTGTTGAAGAAATAACCTGTATTGGCTTTTTCCCCAACCCACCAGACCAACCCATCTTTCCACCTCTAGTTGCTGAACAAGAATTTTGATGTGATGTTGTCAATATTGCAGATTGACTTTCTTTCCCTGGAAGAGTTGACTCTACGTGAACTACATTCTGTCAGTGAAATTTGGCCCCGCCAATCTTCTACTGCAAACTTTCACAGCCTGAGGATTCTAATTATTTTTGGCTGTGACAACCTGGTACTAGTATTTCCAGCATATATCCAGAAAATGTTGCAAAATCTTGAAATTCTCTCCATAGAATGGTGTGATTCTGTAGAAGAGGTGTGTGAGCTTAACAAACTTGATATTCACAATGAAAATGATGCGCCTTTAGCAACATTACCTTCTGTCAGAGACCTCATTTTGGGGAAGTTACCACTACTAAAACATCTATGGTGGAACAATAATATTAATCCTCATGCATATACAGGCTTACAGAACTTGAATTCTCTGCATATCTATGAATGTGATGGTTTGACCCATCTTTTCTCAGTTTGTGCATTTAAGAGTCTTGTTCAACTTCAAGAATTGAAGGTACGCTCGTGTAAGATGATGAAGACAATATTTTCTAATGAAGGAGAAGATGATATTATTGTTCTGCCTGAATTATGTCACATTAGTCTTGAAGACCTTCCAGAACTTTCAAGTTTTTGCAAAGGAAGTACTAGTTTAGATTTTCCATTACTGGATATGATTGAAATCATAAGTTGCCCTAAAATGAAAGCATTTGTTACTTCTGACGCGCATCAAGAGGAGAGTCTCTTCAATGAAAAGGTATTTTCATTTTATATTCCCAAAGTCCAAAAGAAAACGAAACTACTTCTATTTAAGGATATCCGGAAGAATTTAATTTATGTAGTTAGTTTACCGGGCATTTGCTTTCCACAATTGACTTTCAGCAGTGTCACACAGACACAAGAAATAGATACAATGATTAAAAATCATGGCATTTTATGTGATTTTAAGTGAAAACCATTGTGACTATTTTTGAAATGTTTAAAGTATTTTTCATATATATAAGATGGATGAATCTTATAAACCTAAATATTTTCATAGAGTAACAAGTAACCTTAACATGAACCTTTCAAAAAGAAGATGTAACTTACCTTAAGATAAGAGTGTTATGGACTGAAATCATTGTAAGGTATGGGACTTGTCTCACATCGGTTGTATGGGCAATTGGTGTGGGGTTTATAGGCCAAATGGGTTCCCTCACCCATCAGACTAGTCTTTTGGGTTGAGTTCTTCCGTTTGATCTGTAACAATGGTATCAGAGCCAACCTCGGATTGGTGGCCCACGGAGTGGTGGCCTGGAAAGAGCCAGCCGTGACCAACGAGGACGTCGGTCCTTAAGGAGGGGCGAATGTTATGGACTGAAATCATTGTAAGGTATGGGACTTGTCCCACATTGGTTGTATGGGCAATTGGTGTGGGGTTTATAGGCCAAATGGGTTCCCTCACCCATCAGACTAGTCTTTTGGGTTGAGTTCTTCCGTTTGGTCTGTAACAAAGAGTTTTAGTTTTTATGAACTAAGGGAGCTTATAACACACTTTGTATCGGAAATGACAAACAGATAAAATGTTTATGGTTCTTTCACACCTTTGCTGATGGCATATTTAAAAAAAGATTTATCTTGCAGGCTTACAATCTCAACCATACCAATTACATCTTTTTTTGTTATATTTTAATAAAATAAAATGACATTAATTGTCAATTTGATCTAAAATAATAGGTAAAACAATTCGATAAAGATACTATCAGTTATACCAATTAGTACTATGATTTGTTGTAAATAAGAATATGTACACACTGTAATAATATGTGATGGACTTTTGTAGGTTGCATTGCCTAATTTGCAAGCATTATACCTGGATGGGTTGAATAGCATGATTGGCATATGGGACACCCAACTTCTAGATAAGAGTTTTAGTAAACTTCAAGTCTTGAAAGTCATCAGCTGTGATCAACTATTGGATCTTGGACCAATCAACACGCTTCCTAGATTGCAAATATTAGAAGAAATTCATATTGTTGATTGTGCTTCACTTGAACATCTCTTTACAATCAAACACTCACAAACTGACCAAAATTTGGCTTCTGTTTCACTAATCAAATTGTTCGACTTAGTTTTAGGAAATCTACCAAATCTGAGACAAATATGGTGGGATATAAGTAAGACTCCAAATGAAACTAGTTGGTTTCAAAGACTTGCTTCTATTGAAGTTGCAAGCTGTGACCTCCTTGATTGCATCTTCCCCGTGTGGGTAGCTAGAGGCGTGCCCCGGCTCCAGAAACTAAAAGTAGAATCATGTAAATCGCTGAAAACAATTGTTGAATATAATGGAGGAAAATCAGAACCAAATGACATAATTCTCCCACAGATATGTAGTATTGAGCTTGAGAATCTACCAAATTTGGTCCACTTTTGTACTAGGATGTCCATTTTAAGGTGGCTATCTCTGAAAGAACTAAGGATTATGAATTGTTATAAAATGGAGTCCTTTGTTTCAACTTCTAGCTTAAATGGTGAAGGGTCAGGAGGGTTTTTAGAGGAAAACCATTCAAACTCCATTAAGGCGTTCTTTGTTGAAAAGGTAATATACCTCTTCCAAATCACAAAGTTTCTTTTTCTGTTTGAAATTTGTTGACTGAAGTTGATATGGTCAAAGAAAGTCAAAATCGTGTCAAATTGGGCAGGTGAGATAACAAGTCAAAATGGATTGTGTCAAACATGTCAGGTTGGGTTGATATTAGACACTGGTCCAAATTTCTGATCTTTTTACAAGTAATTGGTGTTTAAAATGTGACTACGGAAGTTATATTACTTCGATAACAATCAATTTTTTTAATAAAATGATTAGGAGGTTTTGCATATAAAAACCTAAGTGGGTGGATCTGGGTCATGATCCATCTATTTAGATTAGTTGGGTCATATGATGACCCATTTATGCTCATAGTTTGACCCATTTTACCCGTTTCCCGTGCAGCTATCTATTTAAAAATTGACCCATTAGCAATAAATCCTAGCCAGAGCCAACTTATTCACAACTAAATTGGTCTAAATTAATCTTTGTGATTGCTATTTGCTAGCCTATGTTTTGTGTTACTTCTGTTGGATTTCGTTTGCATTGTCCATGAAACTTACTTTGCAATTGAAACCTGCAAAACAGGTTGTTTTTCCAAGCTTGGAGAAACTGCGGATTGACAACCTTCAGTGTGTGAATACCTTATGGCCTACAGACACCGTCCCTGAATCATTCAGTCAACTTAGCATCCTAGAGGTGAGAAACTGCAACAATTTGGTCAAACTTATACCCATGAGTTTAATCCCAAGGCTGCAGAATCTGGAAGAGTTATATGTCAATCAATGCCGGTTGCTCGAGAATATTCTAGAACAAATGGAAGAAAATTTCATTGAAAAAGTCATGTTTCCTAAGGTGCACACTGTTCGCCTGATAAAGCTACCAAAACTTGCATGTTTTTTCTCCGGGAACCAGAGTTTTGAATGGCCAAATCTAGAAAGATTAGTGATAGAGGACTGCCCATCCATGAAAATGTTCTCTTTGGTGGGCCAGGTTGTTCCTAAGCTAAATGCAGTTGAGGTAGGCTATGGTTTACAAGTGTGGAATGGTGATTTAGACAGCACAATTCAACAGTTGATCTTGAGTTGACACATTTGATCTTGATACATTAAAGGTAGAATGCTGCCATAATCCTGCATATTTGAGGGTGAGGTGGGTCGATGATGACCACGGAAGGCCTAACGACACACCATTGTTCAAGAAAGGGGATGAACACTCAGGTTTTAATGTCAATTATTTCCATATAAAGTTGTGACTCATGGAATCAGTGTCATGGTAAAAAGCTTTCTTCTATGATAAAAAAAATCCCCTATAACCCCAAGGCCAAATCCATGTGATGATCGCAGCAGCACTCTTTCAAGAAGAGAAGTGTAGATAGAATTCAAGATTACCTTCTGTAAGTTATTTACCTGCATTTTCTTGAAAGTTTCATTTCCATAAGCCAAATTACCCGTGTTTTAAACAGTTCAGTATCATTTACCTTTGCAGTGTGTTCTTTAGGAACAATAGATGAGCAACCATGTTTACTTTTCTAGCTGCTGCTTTTATATCTGCCTAGCATTAATGGTTGGGTCTATATTTTTCTGTAAAAATCATACAGAGGTATAAATACAAAACTTTGCTTTTAAATTTTTACCAAAACATCATATTTGCAACAATAGATCATGATTCAGGGTCAAGATCAGCTACTGTTGAAAATATGATGGTAACAAAATACTGTTGAAAATATGATGGTAACAAAATACTGTTGAAAATATGACGGTAGCAATTACTAGAACAGAGATTAGGATTTTATAGTGGGCATCTTTTTAAAATTTACATATTTTTCTTAACTAATGTTCCTTAAACATTTCGATTTCAAATGTTGAAAATTTAGCATACAATTTCTTCTTGTAATCCCAGGAAAGTTCAACAGAGGGAGGGCTGAGAAAAATGGAGGGGAGTCAAGCAAAAGCAATTTCACATGATGAAGGATTAAAGGGTAGCTTATTCAAACACTTTCAAAAATTATTACAAAAACACCTTGATATTTTGACAAATTTAAACATATCTAGATCAATCATAATTAAGGAAGTGTTTTCTTCTTTGTGAAAATCAACAGACACGATCCTCATGACAAGTATCATCTTCTGCGACTTCATTACTACTTTTACTAATATGTTGTTACATTCTAATAGTTGCAAGTTATGCACAATTCTCCACCTTATGATAAACAACCTAGCCAGCAAGTACGTTATATGATCCAAAAACAATTCTGATAGTTAGCTTGAGTCGCTGCTACTTAAAATGGTGAGTAAGAGTTGACACAATAAATTGCAAACTGTAAAGTTTTAGAAAAATTGCATTGATATAATTTAAGATAAATAAAATCTGGATTTTTGATGAAGGTGTGCACTACATGGAGACACTGGTTGATGATGATCTCTTGAGTTTGCTTACAAAACTAGATCACAAGTTACAAGGGGTCACTTCCCATGCATCCAAACAAGAAGCAGACAATACCAGATGAGGCACTAGTAAAGACTACTAAACACCAGGATCTACATGTCTTTCAAGTTAATTCTTGGTTTTTGAATAAACAACCAAACTCCATTATTTACCTTGTACCCATTCTTAACAAGAATGTGTTGTTGCTCCGGTTGAAGAACTAGGTTTGATCTTATTATTATTATTTTTTATTTTTAAATCAACCTGTTTGAAAAGGGTGTTCTGCCTTTAAAAACGTATTCATTTTTCAAATGATTTATATTTTTAATTTTTCACTCTTGCTAAATGGATGTACAGATACCATTTCCTTTAGTCCTATATTTGAACCATTTGAATGATTTCATTAAAAGCACAAATGAAATATAGAAAAAGTCATATTTAACGTTCTTGATTGTAAAAGCTTCCATATGCATATCTTCTTGTTTTTCACATATGGTATGAGTTTATGGAACAATGTACTTAATGTTCTCAACATGCTGAATTATTATTTTTTTGTAAAATAACAGTATGATGTTTATCTCATTTGAAGATTAATGTTGTTTATACATGTAGAAAAAAAACTTAAGATTTTAACCACTTAATTCATCATATAAAGTTTCTACTCGTGAGCAGCCTTATCAAATTTGTATGGTTATATCTGTTCATCTCATAATTAGAGAAGGCTGATTTTACTCACATGGTAGTAATCACCATTGGGATCGCCTTTCTCAACATCAACAAAGCTAAATGCATTAGCATTCAACTTGAAATACTTTCTTTTATTCCTTCATTTTCGGATTATTTTGGCAATTAATTTATTTCCTAATCCAAAATTGATGTTCTTAATTCCTTTCCCCTTCAGGCCACTTATTATCTTGTCATGATTGATATATTTTCCTATGACTCCTTACATATGAAACAACATGATATTTCATGAGCTCATTAATTAAGGAATTGGAATCGACTTTCCAATTGTTAGGTTAGATTTGTTTATCGGGTATTTCGTCTCAACAAGATCTAGACATGTCAGAAAAGTTCTGTTAACTTTGTGTTAAAAAAAGCATTTTCGAAGCATGTTAAGAGGTCACCAACACGAAAGAAGGTTTTAAAATGGATGCTCTGGATGAAAAATTACAGTGTATCCACCGGCATACAATGTCCTACAACAGGGTCCCTATGGTCAGCTAACGTCAAGTCAGAATAGAGATGTTCCTTGCCAAAATCCCTTGCCGTCTATTCAATCAGGTGGTCAGAAAACACCAGCTCAAAAGCTTTACCCTTGTGCGTCAAGTGGACCAATACAGCAAGTCTACACTCGACACCCTGGTGTCTATCATCCACAAATGGCCCAGTCCCTTGTGGGAAAAGTGTGTCAACATACCCTCAGCTACAACCAAGTTATCGCAAAACTCCAGGCAGATGTATGTTGGGCCACATTAGCTTGTCAATTATTGTTTCATTGTTGGATTTTGTTTTATGCACAGTTGTTTCAGGTGCTGTTTTACTTATGGTAATTGTTGTGATCCAGATAACATGTCATAACCTAACCAAAAGAAAAGCTAATTGACTAGCAGAACTAACGGCATATGATCCTTGGCAGCGGTCAGCTGTCACTGCAGAAATTAGAACCCAAAAATGTGCTTAAAATGATATTAATAATAAAGGGGGTTCAAATTTACAGTTGCTTCAACAAGTGGCCATTTATAATTTACACATAGCTGATCCTGATAAGTGATAGCCATGGATTCTGTAAGTTGAGGCTCTTAGAATATGCCAGAATAAGAAGTAGCGATATGTCTTACTCGATGTCTTTCATGGCATCCTGCAATAATTAGAGAAAATAAAAGGATAACCTAAAAATCCATTGCGTGAGTGCTCATGACCAAACGTCTAACCTTGGCTAATCGTGTGACATAGGTTGCAGCCAGGGCTGTTGCCAGTAAACCGACACCCAAAGTCAGTAGCTGATTAGTCCCCCCTGATAAACCCAATCCTGATTCTTCTTGCTGCAAAAAGTTACATTTTAATAAGCATACGAAGTAGTATAATTAATGGGCTTGGGGCTCCTTTACCATTTAGATTTTCAGTTAACTTAGAAAAAAAAAACTCACAATGATTGCTCGACCAAATGCACCGGCACTAACATAAGCCCATGTTCCAGGTAGCATCCCCAACCAACTGCATACAATCACAGGTTTTTAATAATGTTTTGCCAAATTTACAGATTAACTTCCCCCTATCCGCACGATAATTGCAAGAATGGGCAGACATATTCCAATGAATGAAATGTGGGACATTGAAAAAGGTGAAGTGCTGCATTCTTTATATAACATATGGGAAGCATAAAAAGATATGAAATTTTCTCATTAGTGTAAAGGCTGACCTTCCTAAGACGTATGGAACAAACTTGACTGATGTAAGTCCGTATAAGTAATTTCCAAGAGAAAACGGGAGTAACGGGCTCAAACGGAGAAGTGTGACAACTCTAAAACCATTTTCTCCAATTGCTTTATCAATTGCAAGAAATTTCTTGTTTCCTTCAACCATTTTAAGTATTCGGTCACGTGCAAAATATCTAGCAATTAGAAATGCAACACTTGCTGCTACCTGAAACAGATGCAAAATATGTAGAAATTATTGATTTGTCAACAGTACACCAATGGTTATGTAAACATCTTTTTGATGACTTACAGTCCCACTTATAGAGACAATTATTGTGCCTGTGAATGAGCCAAACAGAAGACCAGCCGACATTGTCAATGGGATTGCTGGTATTGCAAGTACCTACAAGAATATGCTTATTCGCATCAGTGTCTTATTGTGCCAATGAACGGGCCAAATAGAAGTGGCAAAATGGGTAGGTTTAAGTGGGTTGGGCAAACTGAAATGGGTCAGTCAATCACTCAGCTTGGAAAACTAGAATTGCAACAATTACAATATTTGTTACTAAATGACCAAGTAATATTATAGCATCTATGGAAAACTATCATCAAATTTCATTTAATACACACAGGACTTAGCGACTTACTTCCAAGCCAGCATAAACTGCAACAAAAAGAGCGTATCCAGCAGGGCCATATCCTGTGCACATGACAAAATTTTAAGGAATAGAAGAAATATCAAGCTCAATTGGCAGCTTGGCTAAACAAGTTAATTCTGAGATTTCATAAATAACTTCTCCAACGACAGTCTTTGTACATGAAAAAACAACAGAATACTAGTTTCTTGTTTAAACTTCAAACATTACAGATTTATGGCGCAATACAGTATTAACATTAACCTCAAGGTAGATAACAAGCTCAAGTACAACTGTCAATATGGGCAGCTTGGATAACCGATAACAAGTCAAAAGAGGTAAGCTTTTAGGGAGTGCCAAAATGGCTCGGGTTGGGTTAATCCCACCCTTGTTCCATGAATTTGATAAATAAATAACACATCATATATGATTACCAAACCGACTATTAAAACGACTAATAATTAATAATTCTCAATTATATACGATATATGTCTTTATAGCAACTTTGGCAGCTCATGCTTTTGCATCCACATTGCAGGATGCACTATGAATATTGTTACTTAAGATTAATTAAAGTCCATAGGTCATACTTGACAAAAGAAACAATTAAAATTGGTGGGTTGAACATAAGTTGTAACAATATATCATACCCAAATAGAACATCCTATACAAACTAAATCAACAGTCTACAAGCGAAATTATGAAATTAATGGCATACCTTCAATGAAGCTAGAAAACTGAATCAAGAAAGCATTGATCTGATCTCTATAGATGTACCCAACAGTACCAAATCCACCAACAACACCCACAAGCAACAAACCCGCTAAAATCGTCCCTTTAATCGCAGTCTGTTTCTGCTCATCATCATCATCATCACCACCGCCACCACTATCATCATCCTTAGGATTATTATTATTCAAGTTCAAGAGTCTCCTGAAGCTGCTCTGCGGCGGAGGGGCGTTAGTCTGTAGGGTTCGCTGCTGTTTCTTGGTTTCTTTGAGGGAAGAACGAGGTGGGTTAAAGAAATGAAAGCGCTTGCTGAAGGGTCTAAAGCTAAGGGAACTAAAGGAGGAAGAAGATGATGCAGATGAGCATGAAGATGAAGAGGAGTGAGTTGAAATTGAGAAATGGAAGGTGGGTCTGGTTAAAGATTGATGATGGAGTGATGGAGATGATGATGAGAGGCACGGTGGCCTCGAAATGATGCGCATTTTAATGGTGATTTCAGTGAGAATTTGATCGGTGTGTGGGTTCTTGAGGATAAGAAGAACGGAGAAGATGAGAGGTGTTCCTCTAATTTTATACGGTTTGTAGGCGTGACAACATTTCCCAGGTTTGGGCATCACAAGTTTTTACCTTTCGCATATTTTATGATATACTAACGGAATGTACACGAGGTATCTAGACAAGTTTAGAGATTTTAGTATACACAAACGAACAAGTTATACATACACTACTCATTTACTATTCATACAGTGATATTTTATAACTTGAAGTCAAATGGTTAAATATTTGTTCCGAGCTTGTTTATGTGATCGTATGATTATTTAACTAGAATCATCAAAATATAACATCAGTATAAAAGATGTTACATAGTCGTTTAACTAGAATTGCCAAAACAAAACATACATTTAAAATATTAAAATGACTGTTATGACAAGTATAAGAGTTGTTTGTCTAGTGTAATGTTTATGTAATAGTAATGGGACCCAAATTAGTTTTGCAATATTTGCGTATGTGTTTTACAAGTAGATTTAGTATACTAAAATCAGCTTAGAGAATTATTCATGTAAAACAAGAAAATATATTGTTTTCTTCAAGATATTAACCTTTTAAATTATTCAAATACCATATGTTTCTTATTGGGTTTTTATTTTATTTTTTACATGTAAGAAAAGGAGAAGAAACATTTAATTGTAGTAAAGAATCTATAAAATTATTATAGATATGCATTCTAATGTTATTTGGGAGAATATTCAACTCAAATTGAAAGAATATGCTATCTAAATTTTCTCAGCCACTTATATTCTGAACTTATTGAATAAGTTGAAATTATAATAAGAAGAATTTAGAACCGAAAATGCAAAATCTTTTTTAATTTCATATAATCTACTTGTGCATAGATCATCAACTAGTCACTTAATAAACATAACAGCAACTCGGTTAATTATACTTTCAAATGCAGCTAAAACTTTATTTGTAACAGAATATGCCCATCTAACCAACAGCAACTCTCATTTCGAGAGAGTTACAATCTACCAATTCTTTTACATGCTAACATGTTCTATCCCAACTGGACTTAACTACTTAATACGCGTTCAAACACATAAAAAAAGGTTTATACGTCTGCGCTTTATACTAATACTGAGTGCAAAAATGCTCAAAAAAGTATCCAAACGACCCATTTACTTAGACAAATATCATCCTAGATGCACATTATAATCAACGATTCATGGCCTTCAGTAATGAAATCCCATTGAACTTGAAAATATCCGGCTGCATGCTCTTCGTAGAAAACATTACTTGGTGAAGCTGGTTGTTAAGTTTATTGACATTTTGTAGTGATTGAGATGAAAGCTGATCTGGTTGCTGAAGAACTTCAATGGTTCGGCTTGCAGCGAGGTTCACCTGTTTGTAGAACAGAATCATCACTTGTTTGTAGAACAGAATCATCACTTCACGTTTGTATTACTTGAATTGTCAAAAACATGCTATAGAAATGTAAGTAGTATGCATAAGGGATTCATTAAAACTAGGGGTTCTTATATTTATCTTTCTTAAGTTTCATGTACATAAATGAAAATTTAGTAGATATATACCAACAGGACATACCAATTTCATGCATATACTAAAATCAATTAAATGTTTCACAAAATATAAAGATTATCAGCCAAAATGCCAATAAGTGCTTCTTGTATATCCTGTATATTTGTAATTCTTGTTGATTATAGTGTTCGCGTTCTACGGGTCGTTTGATCCTATTATGAGCACTAGAGCTGAGGGTCTCACTGAAAACAACCTCTCTATCATCTGGGATAGAGATAAGACTTGCCTACATTCTAACTTGCCCAGACCCTGTCCGTAGCCCTGTTATGGACGGGATATACTAGGTATGACTATGACTATGATCATGACTCCGACAAAATATAAAGATATCCTTCTTCTTGACTCTATAACTTAACTATATAAAAACTTGCTGTTTTCGTATTACTTTATTTATCACTATGCATGACAATAACTTTGATGCCATAAGATACATAAAGCTATAGGCATATTAAGTAGAAAATGCATTAATACGAATTCAAAAAAAGTAAAGGCAACATAAAACTTTCAACAATATGTATTTTCTATTAGGAATTTGCCTATGTAACTTAGGTCACAACATGAGTTCAGTTGTAATTTACTCTAAGATATCTTTGTTGCCATACCCGCCCTCATACTTATAAAAATCTAGTTGCCTACAGTTTCTTGATAAAATTTGACTCAACATTATGCCTTCATCGTTTCAACAAGAGCAGGGAATATACATTCAGCAAACTTTAAAAAAAACCAAGAAACATGAATGCCTTAAGCTCTAAAATCTCATATAAGAAGTTAAAGGAAAGCAAATCATACCGTTTCAGAAACCACTTTAAACAAAGCTTTCCCAAGAGGCACAATGCAAAACCTTCATAAAATAAAATAGATTATCATCCCTTGATCATCAACAAACCTAAATTTCACAAACCCTAAAACAGAAACTTAATTTTACTTGTGAATTTCAAAAGTTATTCCCATCCAAAATTATAAAACTTCTTCGATAGAATCTAGTGCTGAAACCCTAAATTTCTTGGATTTCTGTAGCGAAAATGTGAGCATTAAGAAATAGTAAGAAAATTTAAATTAGAAAAAGGGGGAAAAGCAATTACATTCCACGGCCATAGGCTAGGGCAACTTCCGAAGGCTCTATCCAGTCATCGTATCTGCAAAACAATTAGGAGATTTATAGCTACTGTAATCGTAAGATTGAAGAATCGAGAAAGTAATATAAAGAGAAACATACACATAGCCGTAGCGTCTGTCAAACAGAAATCGTTTTGATGATCTTTTGGAGATTGGAAGAGACACTTTAGAGGTCGTCTGAACTTTCATGGTTATCACTCGAGAAAATAATCTGGATATGAATTTGAGTGATGAAGATTCTGGTTTAATTTAAAAGGGACACCTAAATAAAATTGACTAGGGTTTTGGTTTGTTAATTTATTTTTCTTTTTTTTTTTAAATTTTTTTTACCACCAAAAGACTTCAAACATTATCTTTACTCCACTATTAAAATCATTATAATTGCATTCTGCGACATTTGAACATAATTTTTTAATTGAGAAGTATGCAATTTTTTTATAAATATTTTATCTTGAGGTCGTCTTATACTCTTATTTCATTAAGGGAAATTTGACTTTTGGTTCGACCAATCTATCAGGTAAATTTAGTTTTTGAATGATTTACACATGTTGTCATTTACCTATACCTATAATCGTGGATGCTTTTCTTAAACTTTGATAATCTTCATGAATATTTTTTGTTTTCAGGTTATTGCATATCGATTATGTTATAAATGCATTCATATTTCTATAAAATGTATTAAGTAGTTTTTATATATTATAGATTCAAGAGCCATTGAGCTAAAATTAAAGAGTTTATACTTAAAACAAAAATCATGAACTCAAAATGGTAATTATAAATCAAGTTGGTTGTTTAATCGTTGAGATCCATATCCAATTTATTATTTTCTCAATGTTGTTAAGTTATTTGTGGATCCGATGAACTTTACAAGTTACATTGTTCCAAGAAAATAACATTGATTTGATTACAGGAAGTGATTGGCAATTTGGCGTTGCAATTAAAAGATTATTCGGGCTTAATTAAAAAAGATATAGAAAATGACTTTCGAATCAAATGGGCTGGTTCTGGTCACTATATACTATTGGCATGGGCTGCTATTGACCGAAAAACGGAATTAAAACGAAACTCAATTGCAGTTTGAGAAGACAGACACGAGTACACGACAACAGCTTCTGGAGGGTTTGTGGAAAAGGTTCAGGAGAAAGGGACACCAGCGGTTCTTTGACAACGAAGTTGTAGTGCGTGAGTGATAACTTGCTGTTTCATTGTCTTTGGTGCAAGATGCAATCAGGTAAGGATTAGGTTAAACTGTTTATATATTCTTCTTTTGATATTTGATATATTGTAAATTTGTAATTTTTATGCCTTTACTAACCCTTGAATACAAACTAACGTTTTTAGCATTTATGTTTATGGTTGAGTAGTTCTCCGGTGTAGGATTAGTGTTGCTTTTATATTCAATCTGACTTGTTAGTTTACACTAGACATGAGTTTGCTTTTGTTATCTTTATTGATTGATGACTTAAGTATGTTTACGTGTTTATCATGCTTTTGTGTTGTATGATTAATTACTTTGAACACTTCGTAACATCTATTCTGCTATGAATTGTTATCATTAGAGAATATGGTGTTTTTTGATTGGTAGCGGCTAATTGCCAGTTGACAGTCGCGATGCGATTCCGACATAGTGTTGTTCGTGAGCCTCACTTGGATTTTAAACCAACCGGAAAACTTGAGTTGGATTTCGGCTCGGTTTTTAGTCGAGCCATCTTCGCTCATCTAGGTTTGGCTCAGTTTTAGTAAAAATTGGCTCAGTTTGATATAGTGTATGTACCGATTAACATGAAACTATCTGGGTTAGTATAATTGTTGCTCAAGTTATATCCATGTGACATTTCAAGCATGCTAGTGAATATGAAATCTAGTAAATGCTCGTCATTTTGCTACTGTTAGGACTTTTGTGTTAATTTAAAAGACGATTTGTCATTAACTCACTAAGATGATCATTCCTTTATAAAGAAACTCTATAGGGTTGTAATACGTCACTACATGATTGAATTGCTATATATTATTATAGGTAAATATCGTATCACCAAGATGCCATTTCATTACGGAGGAACTTTATAATATGTATACATGATTGATTCTAATTTATTTGGTTAATAGAAAAAAAAGTGTATATTATGTCTATCTAATATGTCAAATATATTCATGTGAAATTACAAGTTCTATAATTGATTTCCTTTTTTTGTTTCTTAGCTTAGTTACAATGTACTTTAACACTAGTCTAATTCAAATCGATCAACATCTTTGGTTTAGCTTTTATACTTCTTTTTCTTTATAAACTCTGCCTTTACATTTAGGCATGATACCGATAATGATAATCTAAAAAGTTATAGTTGGCTGAATTAAAGTTTATGTTTTTATATATTTAAGACTAAAACTGCAATTATGCCATCACAACATAAAACAAAATGTTGAAATGACATCTTTTAAACACATTTTGAGTTTATTGAAATGATGAGTAAGATGTTGTTTGGTATTTAATAGAGTATCTTTAAATGGTTAATAACTTTCTAAATATTAAAAAGTAACCGATTTAGCAATGTTATTAGGAAGCTGCCAAGAGCACGTTGGGTGTCGTCCCACATTCCTAATTCAGTTTCAAAATAAGACCACACTTTTCCATACTATGCCTATATATGTTCAAGATAATATTTTAAAGTTTCATCTTTACGTTTCACTATTATTCCAAGAATATTTGTTGATAGAATTATTGACACAACTTTTCTTTTCTTCATACCTGACAGCGTTTTTTTGTCGTTCATTGATTGACCCTTTAGTCTCTGGGTAACCAATTATCTCAATTATATGTTTTTGTCTCATATATTCAACAACACGTGAACGTGTTTTTAGTCACCAAGGCTCACTAACTTTAGTGACTACTGCATATAATTAACACAAAAAAAACAATATCATTTCAACCACAACACAATTACGTATATTGTCACAACACTTGATAGAAAACAAAAGAAAAAAAACAGATCTTAAACTGATCTCAAAGAGACTACAACACGTGGCTCCTTTATTTGAAACATTGTTAAGTAAAATGATCACTCTCACTTACCCTCAATGGTAATAGGTTTGCCAACAGCAAGCAATGGCACTTTCTTATGGTTAGCCAGACCAAATGTTCCTTCCATATCTATGTCCTCTGGCTTAACCCCTTGTGGCAGCGACCAATCGAATTTATATAAAAACGTTGCCAACGTCATCTCATCGATCGCCATCGAATATATCCTCCCGGGACAAGCCCTCCTTCCCGCACCGAAAGGAATCAACTCAAAATTATGCCTCACAAAATCAGTAGATGACTCCAAGAACCTCTCTGGCACAAACTTCTCAGGTTTATCCCACACTTTAGGATCCTTCATAACCGCGTATACGTTAACGTAAACTCTAGTCCCTTTTGCAATATCATACCCCATTACGTTAACATCTTGTCGCGCGACTCGTGGCAGTAGAATCGGGACAGGAGGATGCAACCGCATGCTTTCCATGATCACAGCTTTGAGATATGTCATCTTCTCTAGATCTTCACCAGTTATGTCTTTCCTTCCATTAAGGACTGCCTTTACTTCATCCTGAGCCTTCTTCCTGATATCAGGATTTCTCATAAACTCCGTCATCACCCATTGGATCACCGATGCCGTTGTATCCGTAGCAGCGACATACGCATCCTATGCACAAATGTTAGTACAAACATATTCACTACTAGAAAACTGGGCATTTGCCACTGCAGACTGTTATAAAAGATAAAAGAGAAATAGAAAGATATACCAAAAGGAGTGCTTTGAGGACTTCTGAATCAATCTTGATGCCAATATTATCTTCCTCCTGGATCTTAAGCAGTACTTCTATCAACGGTTTGAACCCATCTTCGGTAACAACCGGATCGGGGCTAGTCTTCGCTAATCGCTCTTGGACGGCACCCGTTAAGAACTCATCCAAAGTCAAGGTAACTTTGTCCACTCTAGCTCTAACACCTCTAATAACATCAACCACAGCAAGCTGAGGAATAGAGTCCTCAAAGTAAAATGTCCCCAACATCTCTGATATTTCTTTCATGAGCTTCTTGAACTTCCTCCCGATCTCCCCATCGTTATACGTTCGCCCAAACGCCGCCATACAAGTGACATCGTTTGTGATCGAAAACGACATAGAAGTTACATCTACAGGCTTGTTAGCCAAATAACACTGCTCTATTTCTTTCACATAGCCCGCGATTATCCTTCGCCTCATCGCCTCGAATGTTTGCACAGTTTTGTTACACAAAAGATGTAGCGTTAGAATACTCTTCACTTGCCTCCAATGCTCACCGTACGGAGTGATGGTGGCATCCTTGAGATTATACGAAATCGCCTTGAACATTCGTGTCGCGGGTCTGTCAGCAAAGGCTATATCATGTGTTTTCATGATCTCGCGAGCCGCTTCGGTTGTGGACACCACCAAACTTGGTAGGGTGCCAACGTAGACGAACATGAGGCCGTTCGGGTCTCCATAACGCTTAGCGACGGATTCGAAGGCTTCGTGGACGGTTCCCTTGAGCTGGTGGAGGTTTCCGATGAGGGGCAACCTTGGTGGCGATGGTGGTAGTTTCTTGGTGGTGGTTGGTGGTGTTGAGTTATACCATTTGATTAACAGAAAAGCTGCACCAAAGATCAATGGCAGAATGTATAAGGGAACCTGTTGCAACAAACTCCACATTGTGTCACAAATGCGAGATTAATAAGGGGTTGATTAGGGGGAGCTGAGTGAATACAATGGTGCTTGTGGTTTTGTGTTGAGTGATTATTATGGATGGTGTATTTATAAGTATAGTTGGCACACTGTTGATGACGAATATTGTAAACGATAATTTAAAAAAAGGGTCTGACACAAAGTGTGGCTGATTAATATAACGATTTTTCGTGACACATTACTCGAAATAGCTTCAACTTCTCCCCTATCGATCACCTTTTCGGCTTTTCATTCCCAATCAGTGCACTAATGATTATTTTGTTTGTTTTATTTAGATTAAATTTAAAAAAAAATGTGATTTATCTTTATACTTAAATGTTTTTTTTTCCTAATGTTTCGTTAATTAGATTGGATATCTTTAAATAAAATGGTTTGTAACATGTTAGGTTATTTCAATTATTGTGGTGTTAAATTGAGTGACTTGTGTATAACGTGGAGGTATTTTTGTTTTTATCGGCAGTTCTTTATCAAACATTATTCGCTTCTTTATCTCTCATTTTCGTTCTTCCTATTTCATCTTTGACATTCTTTCTCCCCAAATTCACTTTGATCATTGACGTATGAATTGGAAGCAAAATGTTTCATTTAGTAAATATACGGCTTGATTCTATATTGTTCTATGTTTTTAGTAATTTTTTGAATTTTATTTAGTAAGACGGTCATTGTATGACCTTTTTTATTTATTAGGGTTGTGTATTTTACCCGAACCCGAACAACATCAACCCGAACCCGAGCAACCCAACGCGATTATCACATTAAACCGAACCCGATTATTATAAATGGTTTGGTATTTGGGTTGATTGTGAGAATCGGGTCAGCCCGATTAATCTGAATCTTAATTTTTAAAAATTTCAAGATTTATATGTATGTGTATGTGTATTTATATGTAGTGTGTGCTATGCTACAGTTTATAGGATTTGAAAATAAGGTTTTCTAAACTTTATATGTCATTGTTATGCTTCAATTCTATACTTTAAACTTTAAGAATAATCAAAATATAACGTCCTTAAACATTTAAATATACATAATAAAATGAATGCAAATATGTATAAATATTTCGATCAGGATATTAAATAAAGTTATATTTTGATGACACATACGAAATCTTATATATGTATTTTGATCACTTACATTCTCCTTATATAAACATTTGAGATGAAAAATAATTTAAAGTTTAATGATTAGTGTAAACCCGATTACCGATTAACCCGATCTGAAAAAACCAAAAAACCGTTTAAATATTATTTATTTGGTTTGGTATTCGATTTGAATTTCTACACCTAAAACCCCGAGAAACCTGACCCGAAGAACCCGAAACCTGATTAAAAAAACCCGAAGAACACCCCTACCATGTATTACACGGGTTTATTTAATAAAATGTTAAATATAATAAAATATTTGTAACATCCTTTTTAGTGGATGAAAATAAAATACTCGAAATGTATATTTTGAATGTTGTTAAACGAGTTAGTTTTGGGCCAAACAACTATTGAATTAAGTTACATTTAAACGAGTGTTACTATTGCTAAATAATAATAATAATAATAATAATAATAATAAATAAATAAATAAATAAATAAATAAATAAATAAATTAATTAATAGAAACAAGTGTATGTGTGCAACGTGTGGTAGGATGCATGTAATACACATGTATATATGAAGTCAAATAATAATAATAATAATAATAATAATAATAATAATAATAATAATAATAATAATAATAGGATAATGTTTTAACTGAAGAAGGAAAAGATAAATTATATATCTTCTTTGAGAAGATTCATATAATAAATATATTAAAAGCCTTCATCGCTTACGAAGTCGGCAAAAGAGAAGTATAAATAGGTTCAAGAGCATACGATAATGGAGAAGTCTTAGTGAATTTTGAAGAAGATTTCGATTATATCAGTTAGCGCTTTATATTCTTTATTCAATTTAGTGACATCAGAAAGTAAGTACACTAACCCGTAACTAAATTATGTTACATGTTATATGTTTATTCTATTTTAAGTTGTATGGATTATGTGAAGATGAAACATGTTCAATTACATGTGATATATGTTTATTTGTTATAATAAACATGATTATGATTGAGATGATTTATAAGATTACGGATTCAAGTAAGTGTATTGATAGTTTAAAAAGGGGAGTTAAATATATGTAAGGATTTCGGATGTTGAAATCCCAAGGGGTTCGGGTGTTGAATTCTACATATATATAAAAGAGGAGTTAAATATATGTAAGGATTTCGGGTGTTAAAATCCCAAGGGGTTCGGGTGTTGAACTCCACATATATAAAGAGAGGAGTTAATAATCCTCAAGGGTTAAAAATAAACCCACAAGAAATTCGAGTGTTGAATTCCCAAGGAGTAATGAGGATTAAAATTAAAATATTTTGGGCTTTAAATCCCAATAAAATAAAAATATGTTTTAAAATAAAGATGTGCACTTACTTAGCGAAAGCTAATAAAAATATGTTTTAAATGTTTTCAGGAAAAGCGCCCATAGATGGTTAAAGCTCCATGGACGTGACTGGACTGACGAAGGAATCCTACTCTCGTTTAATATTTAATACAATAAATATTGTATTAAAAGTTTGTAAAGCGTTTACGTTTCTTTGTAATACTTTTATATATATTAAGAAATGATATGTCACGGCGAGTGACAAGTTTTGATGTAAACTGGGACCTAACTCTGATATAAATTGTGAAAGTGTTTTATAAAAAAAAAAAATCTGGCGTTTTTCAATATTATTAAGTATAAAACGATGTTTTAAGATAAAATATAATTATAATTATGTATGAGTAAAAAATATAAGTAATAAAATAATGATATCAACTTTTTAACTTTTAATTTTATACTTTTTCTTAAAAAAAATTAAATATTTGTTTAAAAACATACTGTATTAAAAAAACTATTATTTTAAAATTGTCTTTACTATGACTTTCAATTTTTATTATATTTTGTTTACAAAAAAATTATTTTTTAAAAACATCAAATTTAAAGTATTTCGTATTTTTAAAAAAGTTTGATGCCTTAATTTTTTTTATTTTATAAAAATTTGTTTTTTAGAAATAACATTAATAACATCTCTTTCTAAATTAGTTAAAAAATTAAGTTAAATAATATTACTAGTAATTAAGGTAATTAATTACTAGGAAAGAAAAATGGTAAATTTTAATGAGAATAAATACGGTGATACCACATGTCTCGTTTAGTTATTTTTTTTATTAGAGTATAAAGATTATGAAAATGTAATATTCTATCCAATCTTTGTTAAGATGTATTGACACGTATTGTATAGGTTTTGTTACAATGATATACAAAGATTAGCATATACATATGAATATATGATGCAGAGTTAGTAGCGGCGAGCGAGAGCGGATCGGGGATATACAAGGAAATAAATATATTCCCTTCCTATACTTGCCCCTTTTAGTTTTGTAATGGGATATGATGGTCAAAGTTGATCCCCCATTATTGCTTCTTCTTTCTAACATTCATCAAGTTAATTAATGGTATCCTTATACTCAACTTGTCTAAACAGTTGTTGAAGAAGATGCATCTGTTAACCACCTTTGTTAAAATGTCTACCGGATGGTCTTGATCAAATTGCTTAAGCGACGCCTACAATTTCGGGTTCTAACTTTCCTTGATAAAGTGTTCATCAACTTTCACATGCTTTTATATCACTCTCCACCTCTCTTCTCCCCTTTTGTTTTCTCTTTCATTTTAAATACTTTGTGGTGCAAGTGCTACGGGCTCAACCACGATGGGATTTGGTGGTAGGGATGTTTAAATAAAACGAAATTGATTAAGATTGTCTAACTAATAATTTATGACCATTGCTTATGATAAATAAGGGAAAGTAAATATAGTATTATTAGACATCTAATCTATATCTATAGATAATACTAAAAGAGTAACTTGGGGGGACACTTGTCACATTCCTAAGCCCCCTAAGTTTGATTTTCCCGCCTCTCTCTTATCTTAAATAATTACCTAAATTAATAAAGATTAAATAATTTTAATTCTTTCTTAGATTACAAATATAGAAAAAATATCTTTTTATTATTTCCACATTATTTCTCACTAAAATTTTTTCGCTTCTCTCTTCTATTAAATAATTACACTAATTAGTAATAATATTATTTTATTTTAATTAGATTAAAAATAGTATTTTAATAAATTAAAAAAAGATATTTTTATTAATGTTATTTTTAGAGAAATAAATTTTTTTAACATAAGAACTTTTTTCAAAACATTAACTTTTTTAAATATACGAAATATTTTAAAATTTATATTTTTAAAAAGAAAAATTTTTATTAACTAAAAATAATTAAAATTCGGAGCTATATAAGGAAATTTTAAAAATATATTTTTAAAACTGTTTCTTTTGAAATAAAATGTTTTTTTTTTTTGAAAAAACAAAAACAATTTAAAACAAAATTTTAAATAGTTGATATTATAATTTTATTACTCATAGTCCTCACTCATACAAAATTTTAATCATATCTTATTTTAAAATATCCTTTAATAATTAATAAATTTTTTATTTTATTTAATATTTTAATTTTTCAACCCGTGTAATACACGAGTTTACTATAGCTAGTATTGTATACGTACGATCCCTCTCAAAACCAAATAGTTTTAACTAGAATTCCCTAAAAAGCTTAAATTTCCATAAACAAGTCATTGGACCTCGTTGAATCTATACCTACGCCAATATCATAAACTGCTTTCATATAATATTTAGCACTAATATTACACAAGTGAAGTGTAGAAACATAAAATTTCCTCTTAATTTTGAAGAATAAACGTGGGCATACGTTCTTTAAGCCAAGGGAATAAAAATACTTAGTGAAGTCAAATGAAGTCCCCCAATTTAGACTTTTGTGACAACAATGCCTATATATGGGTTTAATTAAATTATATACCGTATATTGGTATTAAACGGTGATTTTCAAAATATAAAATGCTATCATGTTCTTCGATGCAACGGTGATAGAGGCACTTTAGGGTGTAGAAAGCTGCAAAGAGCTTGTTGGGTGTCACATGTCGCTTCCGAAATTATAAGAAACCACGTTCTGACCTTTTTTTTCATTGTCGCAATAAATTTGAGATCTTACTACTTGATTGTTTGGTATTGCTCTCACAGTGAAGCATAAAAAACGGACCCATTAATTATAAATCAACACCCTCAGATTTCTTTACGGGTCATATAGCCCCATACACGTCGTATAGAGGGGTCGTATAGCCCTATATGGCGTATAACCCTTCTAACAGCCTCCTGGATGTTTTCTGATTGTCAGTGTCGAAATTTGCTATATGTGTCGTATAGGCCTATATGTGTTGTATATGGGGTCGTATAAGGCTATATGAGATGTATAGTCCTCTGGCAACAACCCTGAATTTTTCTCGTTTCAGTGTATTCGACCCTATACATGCAATACATGAGTTTTTATTTAAATAGTTAAATTAATAATTTATATATTGCTTCTGGGCCGGGATAAAGGGTGAACCCATGGTGTATGTCCCACGTGAAATTCTTTCTGTTTCATGTAGCTACACCCCATTTTAATTGGATCATAGACCCAACTCAAAAGTGGTTTCAATGCATCTCTAACAAGAAACTGTACACCTCCATCTCACGGGCTAATGGGCTCTTCTTTTATTATTATAACAATTAAATTAAAAAAATACCCAATAAATGGCATTTTACGCTTTTACCCCTCCAAATGCCCATATTTATATGCTACTATACCCTGATCAATGCATGATCAACTTAATATGGAGAGTTTGACGAAAGAGTTTGGGTTGTGGGTGTTAGCTGCTTCATTGTTGTTATTATCAGGAAAGGGGTGTCCACAAGGTGCATCACAAGTTCCATGTTTCTTCATCTTTGGAGACTCTTTGGTTGATAATGGCAACAACAATGGCCTTATCACTCTTGCTAGAGCCAACTACAGACCTTATGGCATTGACTTCCCTCAAGGTGCCAGTGGCCGGTTTACCAATGGTCGAACGTTTGTCGATGCATTGGGTTAGTTTCTCACTCCTTAAGTTAGTTTTAACGCGTGGACATTTAATGCTTAAAAGATATCTAGTGTCTAAGAAATAAATTTTTTTCATGAAAGTTGGAATATTTTGAAGTCAATTGTCCATCGTTTAATATTAATTATTTTTATTTGGCTCATTTCAAGTTGGGTCATACACTAAAAAAATATAACTTATTAAATCTTAAATACGTCAATTGTCATAAGGCCAAGAAAAACGTTTTTAAGTTTTTTGTTAGGCTTAAAATTTTGAATATATAATTAATTGGAAAGTTGGGTTTAGATAAATGCGCTTAGTAAGTTAATTGTTAAATGAGTTATGGGCTTAGTAGTTAATTGCTTAATTTGAACATGAATCATTCAAAATAGTTTCTTAAAATGGACTTAATTATTCAAATTAATTGTTTTATATTTGTTAATAATTTTATGGGAATCGTCTCCTAATTTTTTGAAGTCAGTTTCCAATTTTCTAGGAGGTTAATTTTAATATTTTATGGAAGTTGGTGTCAAAATTTCGTAGGAGTAAGTTAGGATTAGACTATATACATAGTATTAGAAAAAAAACCTTCCATGAGGTGCAGGCGACCCCATCCCAACACCTTGGATTCGCCCTAGTATGTTAGTATTAAATCAAAAGAATGGAACACCCCTAAAGATGAAGGTTTGGATGTTTTTAGGGACATAGGTTCATTTTTTAGTTAATTGTATAACAAAAAAGTATCTCTTTTCACATTTGAATAAGTTTAGATGATATGTATTTTTACAGCTCAACTTCTTGGATTTCGGAACATCCCACCCTTTGCAAGAACTCGTGGCCGGGCGATACTTAGTGGACTGAATTTCGCTTCTGGAGCTGCTGGTATCCGTGATGAAACTGGCAATAATCTGGTAAAGCTACTATCTTTTGTGTTCATAATTTTCCTAAAATGATGTGTTCACTTTAGTTCCTGAACAAATCTTGGAATATATATAGGGGGATCACATTTCAATGAACAGGCAAGTAAGTAACTTTGAGAGTGTAGTGCAACTGATGAGGCGTTACTTCCGAAATGATGATAATGCTTTGGGAAGTTACCTTGGCAAGTGTATCTTCTACTCTGGCATGGGAAGCAATGACTATCTCAATAACTATTTCATGCGCGATTTCTACAATACTGCATCCCAATTCACCCCACAAGCCTATGCAGATGCACTCATTAATGATTATTCTAAACAGCTTACCGTGAGTACTTTTAGCCTCTTCTTACAAACACCTCATCGCTATCGTCCTGATTGAATAGTCATTGTGTTACATGTCTTGATTCTAAATATACCTTTAATGGATGGATTGAGACTTTTACCTTAATATTCACTTGTATATATATCAGGCATTGTACAATTTGGGTGCACGAAAAGTGGCAGTGACTGCTGTGGGTCAAGTTGGGTGCATACCTTATCAACTAGCTCGCTATAATGGTAGCAAAAGCAGGTGCAATGAAGACATAAACAACGCTATCATGCTATTTAACTCAGGCCTACAAAAACTTGTGGATCGCTTTAATAATGGCGAGCTTCAAGGTTCACAGTTTGTTTACTTGGATTCGTATAAAGCAACCAATGATCTTATCCAAAATGCTAGATCTTATGGTACCTCAACTTTGCTGTTTATTTTGATTACATGATAATTATATTGCTTTAAAAAGGACGTCTTATATGTTTTATGTTGTGTATAACCTATAGGATTTGAAGTAGTAGATAAAGGCTGTTGTGGAGTTGGAAGAAACAATGGTCAAGTGACATGTCTTCCTCTTCAACAAGCATGCAGGGACCGCTCGAAGTACATATTCTGGGACGCTTTTCATCCGACCGAAGCTGCAAATATCGTCACCGCCAAATTAGCATACTCATCGAGATCACCATCATACACATATCCAATTAATATTCAACAACTAGCTTCACTATAATGCGATTTCGTATGGTCTGCTTAAGAACTTGAATTTGTTGTTTCAATGTTGTTTGAATTTGATCAAGAACTACGTTGGTTTGGTTCAAACATGTTTTTCTCGTTTAATGTTTGTGTTAAATAATAAATTTAAACTGATTCACTCTAGACGCAAAAGAATGAACAGATGAAGTATTAATTAATTCTACTTAAATTGGCAAGAGATTTTACTCCAACGGTTAACGATTTCTTGTTGAATTGGAACAAAAGATTAGAGAGAAATTACATGCGAAAATGAATACAATTGTTTACCTATGATTTTCTCCTCAATGCTTATATATACACACACACTAGTATTAGTATACACGTATATTACATTGTTCGAATAAATAAATATTATAATAAAAAAAAATTTAATTATAAAATGATATTCTAAGATTATGATTAAAATTACGTATGATTAATAACTATAAGTAATAAAATAATGATAAAAAATAATAAAAAATTATAATAATTAAAAAATTTAAGCTTTTGTTTTTAAACTTTTTTTTTCTTTTCTACAAAAAAATTAAATATTTTGTTTAAAAATAAACCATTTTAAAATTGTCATTTTTAAAAATTTCCTAATAAAAATTTTTTTTTTAATTATTTTTGGTTTATAAAAATTTTACTTTTAATACACTAATTTTGAAATATTTTGTATTTTAAAAAAAATTGATGTTTTGAAAAAAATCTTATTTTATAAAAATTGTTTCTTCAAAAACAACATTAATAAAAAGATTTCTTTTAATTTATTAAAAAATTATTTTTAATTTATAATATAGTTAATAATATTATTAGTAATTAATATAATTATTTAATATGATAGAGAAACGAGAAAATTTTAATAAAAAAAAATGTGACGATACCACTTGTCTCCTATTAATTACTCTTTTATTAGAGTAAAAGATTTGGCAATCTATAATGGTTTCTAACAAAAAGCGAAAAATTAAACTTTTAATCCTTATCATCACTAGCTAGTTCCTACCCACGTGTTAAACCTCGTAACTAATAAGTTTCATCAGTAGTAATTTTTAATGGGGGTAAAAGTCACACAACCGATCACAAATGGTAGACTACACGCAACAGAATGAATCTTTGTTTGGTCAAAAACTTCCTTGACCTGAATGAACCTGAGGATGCAAATAAATAGAATATACAAACACAACAACAAGAATACACCGAATTTTAACATGGAAAACATTTAAAAAATGAGATTAAAAATCACGGGGACTACTAGAGCCACTTTAAATCAACTATTACCAAAATCAACAGTACAAAGTCTTCTCTAAGCATATTAGAGACGTACAACAAACATCATATACTTATACTTGAAATCAACTGACACCAAACATATTAAATCAAACAAAAACATAAGAGGAGAAATATCATCCAAAACTACAGCTTTTTGGCGACGGCTGAAACAATTGCTCTCATTTACTACACTTCAACTCCCAATTTTTTTATTCAATTAAGTAAAGAAGATGGGATAAAAGAAATTTAACTTTCCTCATGGGCCAAAAATGACCTAACAATTTTTCTAGTCAAAGCACTGAATATAACTGCCAGCATAAACATACCATTAATTTGAGTAGAAATACTATTTTCTTTTCCCTGTTCGTGTGTTTCTGTTATTTTGGATATGCAAACGGTTGTATATTTAACTTTTGAGACTATCTTTTATTTTGTGGCTAGACCACATAACCGGGTTTTATCTAGGCATCGTGTAATAATATAATAATACCAAATGATCTAAGTGCAACATAAGTCCGAATATATCTACAACTGTGGTCACAATAACAAGAAATGCATCACCAAAACTCATTTCGGTGAAAAAGCAGCCCATAGCAAAAGGGTCACATACTCTAATCTAATAAAAGAATGGGTACATTAGGAGTGAAGAGTTTGTATGTTTATAAATTTAAAGATTGATTTTTATTTTTCTAATCTAGAACAGATCATACAACAGCAAATAAAATCTACATAAGTTCATCACAGTGACTTTAGTACATGTTCAAGTACATCATCATATGTTCGCGAGTTGTTGAATGTTGATGGGATAAACAAAATCAGTACCACCACTGAAAGCCTTCTTTCCCATCAAAATATTCACTGCTTCTGTCGGATGAAAGGCGTCCCAAAACACATACTCGTTCCTGTTAGGACACGGGGTTTGGAAAGGTAAACATGTTACTTGCCCTCTGTTTCTACCTATTCCACAACATCCCCTATTCACAACACGAAATCCTGCATCAAGAAATCATAAAAATATTACAAATTTGCGCGAATATATATCCGTTGAAGCTAAATACTTAAGCTTGTAAGTACTACCGTAGGATCTAGCGTTGGAGATTAAATCCTCAAACATGTTATCAACATTTATGTAGACAAACTTAGAACCCGGGAGATTGGTGCTTAAGTTGTTAATCATGGTCCTCATGTTCACGTTGAAAGGTCGGACGAGCTGGTTCACCTCCTCAGAGCATCTCCCATTCGCGCTTCGGGCTAAGATGTTTGGTATGCAACCCATCAGTCCTATCCCGGCCAAAACAAATTTCCGCGCTCCAAGATTGTACAGTTTCTAAAATAAACCAAACATAGTTAAATACTGTGAGTTCTAGTCCTGTAGTGTGCAGGATCTGATGATTTTATCCTATAACATTTTAGGTGTCGCTGTTAAAAAAAATATTGTCAGCTTACAGTAAGTTGAGTGGTGTACTCTTTAGACAAAAGGTCTGCAAACTGCTGGCCATTGTACTGGCTACGGGTAGGGTAGTTCGGCATGAGGTAGTTGTTTAGGTAGTCATTGCTACCCATTCCCACAAAGAAAAGACTTCGAGAAAGCATCTGAGCCACATCGATTGCACCCGAGTTGTCGGTGATTTGATCCAACGTGTTTTCAAAGTTCTTAATCTGTTGGTTAAATGGAAGGCGATCCACCTATATATTATATAGCCAGCAAAAAAATATTAACCACCTATACATGAACCGTTTTATTTTGGAAATTATGAAAAGTCCCCTAATCAAGTAGATCTACAAAACTTACAAAATTCCTGCCCGTTATATCGAGGATCCCAGCAGCCGCGGAGGCGAAATTGACACCATGAACCATTTGATCTTTAGAGTTTGAAGCTTGGGAGTAGGGTGGTATCAGTGGCAACCCAAGCACTTCCGCTGTATTCATACATGTATGCATAAGTTATACATTATCATCATATATAGTTTTCCATTAATAGAAAACAATCAAATTTTAAAATTAACCAATGCCCTTTTAATAATTATTAATACATTAGAGTAAGTCCTCCGTTATGAAGGCATAAAGCTATTTGAAAAATGTTGCACTTGCATGACTTTGAAACTAAATGATAACTTTTTTATGCACAACAAAGAAGTAGAGATGAAGGACCTATTTCATCAACCATGGTGTAACCATTAGAGAATCTGCCGGTAGGGCCTCCATTGAAGTCTATGCCGTAAGGAAAATAATTAGCCTTAGCGAAAGAGTTCAAGTCATTGTTGTTTCCATTGTCAATTAGCGAGTCACCGAATATGAACATCGCGGGAACCATTGCTGCACCTTGAGGAAACGCTCCTGGCACAACATCAGTATCCCCATGACTAACTTCGTAGTCTTGTGCCACGGCTAATAGACCGCCACTCGACAACATGACGATAGCCAACATACACAAGAAGCAATAAAATTTAAGGGTTATCATCCCTTCACCACTCATGGTAGTTAGTTTGTTTATCAGTTTGTTTTTATGTGTGATGTACGTTCTAAAAACTGAAAGGGGGTATATATAATATATAGAGGGGTGAATGTATAGAGATTGGTATAATATTAAAGTTAGTTGGAGAGTAGTAAATGCTTCCACCTAATAAATAGAAATAGAGGTGTAAATTTTTTACGCGACCTGAAAACACGATATGAATCTAACATGAAATTCACAGGTTTGGGTGTAATTCAAACGGGTTTGGGCCAGGTTCATGTCAAACCTGTGAACCCGCTTAGCTAAACAAGTCGGGTGTGGGTTCCCCTATGGGTTCGTGGTTTGACCCTTTTAACCCAATTTTTACTTTTTATTTTTATAAATTTTGAGTCATAAATTAAATGTGTTATGTGTTTTATTTCAAATTTTAAAACTTAAAATAGAAATTGGAATAAGATTTCATCACTAAAATATAATTGTTTTATGTTTATTAGTATTTTTGGTTGTAAAATAGTAATTTTAAAATATGTGAACAAAATATAAAAATATAAAAATTCAGGTCAATTGGGCCGTAATCATGTCAACCTGTAAGTTTTCGTGTCATGTTCGGGTTGATACTTCTGACACAATTTTTGAGTTCGGGTTCGTGTAAAATATTCGGATTCGTGTTGGGTTGGACCTGACAACCCGAGAACAAGACTCGTTTACCGCTAATAAAAAATCCGTCTCTAAAATGTTCTATTTCAAAGAATCCCTTATGTTTTTTCTTCTGCGAATCAAAATTTTTTGACGGAACTATGGCCAACATGAAGAAGAATCCAAATGTTATTATTGTACATGAAAAAAATCAGTCCCACTAAAATAAAAATCTATAGCGACGAAAGTTTGGTCATAGGCTTAATTTAGCAACAATAGATTGTAGCGACAAAATTTAGTCGCAATAGTCGAAATTATTTCGTCGCTAAAGCCTTACTTCTTGTACTAAAGAATATCCGTAGTGGAATGTGATGGAGGTGTCAATTAAATCAGCTTATCATGCCAAGAAGACCGCCTCTTAGGTGCGATAGGCGGTGCGATATCGGAGGAAATTGTGATGGTGGTCATTGGTAAAGGGCTGGCCTAACCGTACGTGATGGTTTAGCTAAGAACTCTTGGGAGTCTAAAAGTGCGAAGTTTGGTGCAGTTGACTTTGATTTGTGTTGCATGTGTACTCTTAATTGTGAGCTCACTAAATTCTGTTTCTCTTGTCTTAAATGTATCGCTGTACCCAAGAGTACTTGCAGCAAGCTATCGGTTTTCACAGGCTTTGACTTTTTAATCTGTGTATTGTGTAGTTGGCGGTTGGTATGCATGGTTGACTTTCATTTACTCCTGTCTGAATACGTAAAATTTATGTGACATTCATGAGAGTTTTATGATTGTCAACGATAAGTTTTTTCTATTTTATATTACGGGCTTAAGGCAATTTTTGTTTATCTTCTGTGAATAATAGACAGTTCGTCAAAAATACTTCTCTAAAAACTGATGAGGATTTTTTCGTGGAAAGTTTAAGTGTGAGAATGTTAATTTTTAGTTTACCAACGTAGTGTCCATTGGAAATTCTAGGCGTGGTAATAATAACTTCAATTTACCGATTAGTTACCAATGGCGCTTTATTTCGACCATACCTTCTAACTATCAGTGATGGAATCCACCAAAATCCCTGAAAAAGATGAAGGAAAAATTACGATTTCGGGGATTCTGGTGGTGATACGTCAGAAAATAGATCTGTTGGATGTTTCCAATTGTACGTACTAGCCTTTGTTATGTGATGATTGATTCCATTTTTTGTGATGTTGGTTGATTCCGTCAGTGATCCGTCAGAAATTAGATGCTTCAATTCCGAAATTACGAACGGGTTTATCCGTCAGTACGTAGTATTATTTTGTTGGTGATACTTCTCTATGTGACAATGACAAATTTGGCAATTCAATTTTACCCTTTTTATTGCATCTAAGTAGCCGATAAGGCACTTGATTTTGAATTTACAGAAAAAAGCATGTCATTCGAGAAATAAAGTTACTCGATAACAACCCTATATATACCAACTAGAAAAACAAGTTACATGTCCATACTAGCTAAAAGGCGCTAATATTAGAAATCCACATATTCATAAGTCATAACAATTATCATACATATCAAATAATACAATCTCAAAGCTAAACAGTCAGCCATAGTTTTACATTGCACAAACCCAACAATTTGTTTATTGAGCAACATTTATATATATGTTGCATAACTAGTCACACTTCTAACGGCTATTTCACAAGTGAGCCATTGTCGCAGCTACTGCCATGAGGTCTTTATTAGTACTGATAGATCTCATTTTGAACTGTTAGTGGGCATGGTATGTTAGTCATTGTCGGGTCAGTGTCCGTAGCTATATATTGCATCTCCATCTGTTTTAGTGAAATAAGATGTTTTAGTAACAAGATGTTGCAACTTTAGAACCACAAATCCCAATCTTTTGGCTGAACTTTTGTCCTACTTGTGATATTTAAGTTACCTGCTCTTGGAGGCACTTATTTGCTGCTTTTAGTATCCCTTCCTACAATAAAGCAAACAAAATGATAGTTAGGTTATATATATAGACAAGCCATGCAATGGCATAAGTTTAAGGGGATAGTCACCAAAATAACCAAGTTAACCCAGTTTTTAAGAAAATGACCACTAACTTTTGATATTTTTAAATATAACATCGACTTTTAGCCCACTCATATTCAAAATCAACCAATCAAAGAATACTAACTAAGCTCGTTAAGAAGACTAAAGTTTAGCCTACACAAAAACCTTGAAAAGAACCATGGGTCCACAAAACATCCAATCAAAGCACGACATTTATTAAATATGGTTACACTTTAGCCCGACGGCTAAAATTTTAATAATCTTTTCAAAGGTTATGATTAGTCTATTTTTGTTACAGAAGGCTAAGATTTAACTAGGGGTTGGATTCGGATATCCGAATTCTTAAAAAATATGTATTTTTTAGAATTTTTATTAAAATCAAATATTTTTTATTAAAAAAGTTTTCGGATATCCAAAGTTTTTACAAATATATCCGAAATACCCGAAAATATCCGAAATTTCTAATTAATATTTATTATTTTATAATTTTTATAAAAATATTTTAGATAATTCGGATATCCAAAAATCCTCAAAATCACTATCCGAATCCGAATCTTAAAATTTCGTGTATCCGAATTTTTGGATATTTTAGATTCGGATATTACGGATTCTATCTCGGATACAGATATGTTTGAACACCCATAGATTTAACTTTCTATTTAAAAATGTCCAAGATTTAGTCTAGATGGATGAAATTTGGCCTATAGTTTTATTACAGAAGACTAATAACTAACCTACACAACTATGAATTAGTTACAGTCTTACAGATGGCCAATATTTAACCTTCTATTTACTAACCACCAAGATTTAGCCTACTTTGTTGCAGACGGTTAAGATGTAGCCTACATAGCAAAGATTTAGCCTACATTGTGTTGCCATGGTCCATTATATTACGCGTTCTTGACATAAAACCCAGCGGATATCATCATATTTGTATTATATTAAGAGTATAATGTAATAAAATGGATGAAATAATGAAATGAATGAATGAATGAGATGGATGAGAAAATAAAATAAATCATTACATTCTATGATCGTGTTTGGTTACCTTTTAGAAATAAAATGAATCATTAGTTTGTGTTGTTTGTTAGGTGAGAAAAAATGAAAGAATAAAATGAAAAAGTGCTTGTGGTAGTGATTGTTCTCGGTGGTGGCGGCGTGGTGGCGGCCGGTGGTTGTTGGTTGGCGGCGACAGCGGTGGAGCCGGTGGTTGGTGCGTGGCGCCGCGGGTGGCCGGTGGTTGGCGATGACGACGCCGGTCGGTGGCTGGTGGTTGGCGGCGGCGGCGGGGGCCGTTGGTGGTTGTTTTGGTGGGTGAGTGGGTGGTGTTTGTGACTAATGATAGAAGAAGGAAAGTAATGAAAAAAAACGGGGTAGATAGAATGAATTTGAGATAATGAAATCAATTATATAACGGTTAATTCAGTTAACTTCATCAACCAAACATATCTTTTTTCATTCACCCTTAATGGTTTATTACATTTCGCCTTTCATTCCTGCGTGTCAAATGCTACCCTAGTCTGGAATCAATTAAACCATTTCGGTCAAGAGTTTCAACACCCGCCATCAATTATGTTTAGAATGTTTGGAACTAATCTTTGTTGATTCATATCCAAAGCACAAGTTTGGAAGTTGAATGGGTATGAGTTTTGGTATGAATCTCTTTAGTTTTAGTATGGATTTATTATGTTTGGTATTGTTTTATTTATGGTAAGAGTCAAGTATATTGTAAGTTTATTTTAGAATGTTATTTAGTTTGAAGATTAAGTTAGGTTAAGTTTTTAGTGTATTTAAAGGGGTTGCAAGGCATGTAACTAACAAGAGATTATTTAGTTTACTAAAATAAGTCAATCAATGTAGTTTTTGATCAGAATCACTTTTTTTCCCCTTCAGATGTTGATATGAAAAACAACACAGAATAGAAAACATGTGAATTAAAGAAGCACCGAATCAAAATATATTATTGTGTGGTTATTTGGACCAATATAGGATAATAATTGTACGTCCGTCAATTTTGAAAATATTTTGTCCAATAATTCATGGTTGTTTATCAATGCCGCATCTTAAAAATAACATATAAAATAAACATTTCTTCAAGACTCACCTTATTTTTCAGCAGCTGGATTTCTTGAGACATAATGTCCATCTGCACAAAAACAGACATTATTAATTTATTTTACTTTGATAATAAAAGAAAACTAGTTACGGAAGGCCATGCCCAAAAATGCATTCTCCATAGGGGTGTGGAGGGTTGGGTTCTCTGGTAAGTTAGTAAGGTGGCATGTTGCATAATTAAAATGTTGTAAGTTTTAGTCTTGTATGTTATATGTCTAGATAATTCATAAAAAAGTATATATTATAAATTAAAACAAGCTCACATCAATACAAGATCGATTATCAACTGCTCTTAGAAAATTGAGAATAAAATACTTCATCTAGGTTTTTATAAACTGTTTTTTGGACCCATCTGATTATCTTTGTTACTTGAGTACTCAACCATTTGGGTTAATGATCATTGACAAATACTTCATCTAGCTAACAGTTTATTTAGATCTACTGATTTAAAAGCTATGGCTCAAACTTGGCGTTCCGTAGTAATACTTTATTCAAATCATTAGACACATGTTGCTTACTTTTGCTGAGCGTATGTGATACATCCAGACTTCAAGGTTGTTCTCAAGAATTCGTAGTTCATCCAGAGTCATTCTTCCAGCACCTCCTTGAAACATATACCTACCAAACCAAAATACTATCACTTTTTAACATATTTTCAAAAAAAGAGATACGTGTTCAGTTCTTTTGGAATATGACAATGTGAATTAGATACATAGATGTGTGAAATTTATAGGCATATATAAATGTAGATTCAATGTACCAGAACTTAATATGCATGTGAAAAAGTGGTATTCGCACATCCCTTTAATTCTATATATGTATAGTGACAGAGGAAAGCCTAGGAGAGGTGAGAGAAGTACAAATTAAAAAGAAGAAAGTAAAAGTAAATTTTAATCGGATGATGAAATTTTATAAAAGTATTGTAAAATAGAAACATAAATTGTATTTTATTATTAGGATAAAATTATAAAATAATAAAAAATCTTTCTAATCTAATAAAATGTATTTATGAGGGACACTTGTCATCGCCACATTCATGTAACTAGTTGGTGTTTGTTGTTTTATTAAATATTTACATTAATTACTAATAATATCAATTAATAATTTTAGATCCAAATTAGTTTTATAAGTAAATTAAGAAGTAGATTTTTTTATTAGTGTTATTTATAAGAAAAGAAATTTTATAAAAAAAAGAAACTTTTTAAAAACACAAAAAAAATTTAAATATATTTTTTATAACGGTTTGTTTTGAAACAAAATATTTAATTTATATTTGGGAAAAAACAAAAAAAAGTTTTAAAATAAAAGTTTAAAAAGTTAATATATTTGTTTTATTACTTATAATCCTTAACCATATCTTATATTAGAATATTATTTTATAACTAATAAATTATTGTTATATAAAATATTTTATTTGATCAACCCGTATAATACATGGGTTTACTAAAGCTAGTATTAAATATTGTCAATTAAAGTCACTCATATTTTTTTAGCTACAAAAACAACTGAAGTTCAATTTATTGCTCCATTTATGTGAAGTTTCTTTAAAAATGTTCAATCTTTTTAAAAGAATAGTCTTTTAGAACAGGGGGCTAAAAATGTGAATTTTCTTCTAGAAATAATATTTTAAAAAATAATTGACTTAAATAGTAGCCAGTATATCGTATTTCGTTCCATTTAGCCATTTAATTTTAAGAAAGTTTGGCGTATTAATAATTTATAATATTGGAAAATATTGAAACATAAGTGAAGTTTATTATAGGAAAAAATGTTAATGATTGTAATTGAACATTAAAAAAACTTGGTTAATATTAGACTGAATATTCCCTTGATTTTTTTTTGTTGTAAGTTTTATCCGGGCGTTCCCATCATAAACTCGTCATTAATTTATTTTTTCTCAAATTTTATTTTATATGTAATTTAGCTTTTCTTTAACAATTTGTAGTATTTATGTAACATGATAGTTAATATATTTTTAACTATTTTCATACAACTTTTATTGAAAACTGATTTGTATATAAATTATGTTTTCTATATCATGAGAACAAAATTACATTAGGTCGGATATGACTTAGTTTTCAGCATGTTTATAATAAGTTTATAATAGTTTAACAAATTAAGCAAAGTCTTTGGATGCTACCTGAGGCCTTTTTGGAGTACATCAATCTCATTTTTCAGCATGTTGACCTCCATCTTGGACTCCTAAGATTCAAAAATTAATTACATTAAACGAATAAGCACAGGCATTAGCTTTCAACCACCAGAAAACTAATTACTTTCACCCACGGGGTACCCGTAAGAAATTTCTTAATAAAAGAGGTCACCAACGAAGGTCAGTCGAAAATAAAGGCGTAAGAATTTGATTTCCACAGATCACCAACGGATACCAAACTTAGCGGTAGACTACTGGCAAGTCTTTTAAGGTCGTACTTATAGGCTTTTTATCAGATTAGTGTGCAGCCATTATTTCGGTGAATATGCTTGGAGTTTGATCAGTTGTAAAATACCATGTAATTAGGTGTTGAATAGCATATAGTCGTGATGGGATAAGTTCAAATAAAAACCAAGAGAAATTATGTAAACCAATAAACCAAATCTTCAACTTTAATGTTTAAGATCAATGGCTCAGATTTGTTTAACTTTTTCCACACATGTTCCTAGAAAAGTACAAACTTCTGATTTTTTTATTCAAACAAATCTGAGCCATTGATCTTAAACATTAAAGTTGGAGATTTGGTTTATTGGTTTACATAATTTCTTTTGATTTACATTTGAACCTTTCCCTAGTCGTGATATAGGGAAAGATCAATTAAAAAATTATTGTCTAAAAAATGATAAAACGAGGGTATTTTGATCAAACCAGTTTTACAAGTTCTGTTAATTTTTGTTTATATCATTTAAAATATGTTATACTAATATGCTAGATTGTTGTTCTAGTTCCAACTTTTTCTTTATTTTTATGATTACATTAAAATTATTCATATTTATTTTTATGATTACATTAAAAGTATTACTTTTTATCTTTTTTTTGCAATTAAATAATATTCTTTTTTACTTTTATCATTATATTTTCTATTTTTTTACTCACAACACTTTCAAAAGATACTAAAAAAGTAATAGATATGAACAATATTTTATCAAATATAGAAATAAACACTAACATATTTTTATCATTCACTAACAACCACTAACAATTATTTTTTATAATATAAAAACACACTTAAAAATATATATATAATTTGGGATGTATAAGATCTTATACGCCATCCTCATATTTTTAGGGGAAAACAACCTTACCTCTCAAATATATGAACTCACGGTTCATACTCAATACCTTTTTTAATATTTTTTTTAAAGTTGATATGATCAGTGGCAGAAAAAGAAATAATATTGAAAAAAGAGTAAAATAATATTATTTAAAATTTAAATGAGATAGGAATATATATAGATAAATGAGATGTGAGATGTTCAGAAAAAGATAAATAAATTTATAGAAAAAATGCTTTTTGTGTGTGTGTAAATTATAGTAATAGGAATGAGAAACGGATTGTGAATGTTTTAAGAGTCAAAAAAAAAAAAAAAAAAAAAGACTACCCGGTTTATAAACTTGATAATTGCTTGTGAATTAGTTGTTTATGAAATCATGCACCCCTATGTACATATACATTAAACACTATTGAATTAAAAAATTTTCTAGAATAATTTTTTATTTTGTTGGAAAGTTAGTAACAAAAATTTTACGTACATAAACGTATTAAACAAATTAGCTACGTCTACGTGTTCTTGCCTAGAATCTTCAGAAGGGCAAAGTCACTTATACTATGAAACAAATTTTAATTTTTCTTTAAGAAAAAAACGTTTTACGTGTCAAGTTTTAAACGGATAATAGATTTCTAAGTTCTGATTAATGTTATAGGTAGTGCTTGCTACGTGTAGGAGAGTACTTGCGACACTAGAAAAAACGAATCGATGATTAATGCTATTAAAAGTAAAAAAATTTAAATTTATGTTATCTTGATTATATATTTTTAGATATTCTCCTTGACTATATATTGAAGCATCCGATTCTCAAAGCAAGTTAGGTATATACTGAGAGAAATTAAAGGAGAAAGATATATACAGACCAGAACTTGCTTCTCATCAGCTTGTTCCTCCACATAGCAACGGCTAGATTTCATATATTTCTCTATCAGCCCCTGCATGCTTCTTTATTGACAAATGCACAAAATATGTTAATAAACAATTAAAATGTTAAAGGTTTAAATCCTAAATACAGGTTATACAAATTGTAGAGTAGTTATTTTTAAAAATATATATAAATTGTTGTTAATATATATAAACACACAAAAACACACACATAATCAATATAAAATAGAAATTCAGACAGAAGGTATAAGTCATAAAGTCCTATGGCTGTCATAGAGAGAATAATTGGCCAGCAACCCAACCAATTGTTTTTTTTTTTTTTCCTTTTATTGTTTATATAAACATAGTATAAAAATAAGTAGCTTATTATGCGGTTCTCAAAATTCACAACTGTTACCCATATATACTTTTTATAGGTGGAGGCAAAGGTTGAGTTCACGTGTAGAGCCACACTTTCAAGTTCAAGTATTTATATAACCAGCAAAAGCATAAAGTGATCATTAATCTAGCAATAATCAAGTGGAAGTGACACGTATATACTTTTTAACAAGCGGGATACATATGCTCCTTTAATTGGCTATTATTTTATTTATTTATATCACCCTAATCTAAACTAATCATGCAGGATACATATGCTCCTTCGATTGGGTATTATTTATTTATTTATATCACCCTAATCTAAACTAATCATGTATTCATTAGTGAAGTTGATGAAGACTATTGGTCGTGTTATCATCCATCTATATTTCATTCCTCTATAGGGTCATCAAGTGATACACTTTTTTGTTATTATCAGAACACATGAAAGAGGTATATATAGCATGCATACCCGTTAGTGGCAAGCTCATAAAGCTTGCCATGTGCGGAGAAAATGACAAGACCAATTTCAGCATCACACAACACAGAGAGCTCCTTGGCTTTCTTAAGAAGCCCAGACCGGCGCTTGCAGAAGGTCACCTGCCTATGCACCGGGTTCTCAATCCTCCTCATTTGCACCTTTCCTCTTGCCATCTCAATCGTCGATTTTTGCTCGTGGGATGTATAAAAAGTAGATTGTTTTAGTCTGCTAAGTTTTTGCAGACAACCTCCCACTAGTTTGAACTAGCTTCGAGGTTGTTGCACTTCCTTCTTGGTGTTTTTTAACTTCGCTTAACACACATTAATCCATTGTGTGTCTCAACCACCTTATATATATACACCACTCTCACTCATGTAATTGATTCTCTTGCCTAATAAACAAAACTAAAACAAAGAAAAGAATAAATACTTATGTGACTCCTTTTACAGTTCACTAACTGTTCAAAAAGAAGGAATCCATTGTGCGTAAAAGGTTTTCTAATTAATTCAAAAATGTTGTAGCACTAGCATGCTATTCTTTAGCATAGAATTATTAATGAAGTAGCCTCCATACTTATAAACGTCCTCTATTTATAAAAGAAATCATGGTACGTCTAATCATGAAAAAGTGTGCCCTTGTGGCATGGTTCACATGCGTGAAAGATATTCGTGAAGTGATCCATGACTATGGAAAATGATATACTAGATTCACGTACCCTCTTCGAATTCAGATGGTGTAGCTAGCCCCGGTTAATTATCGAAACAATTGCTACCACTTCGTTGATATAACTCAAGGAGGATGCCATAAGCTCACACACACTATGCTTAACACGAAGAGCCCGTTTGAATAGGGAGCGTGAAGAGGGCACCTATATTTGTTTGGTGGAATACTAATTTGTCAAGCGCCCGTTGGTGATGAGAAAAGTTCCAGACAACGATTTCAGGTAAGTAGACGATTATTCCAAAGGACAGTTAATTAATGATGTGGAGCGCGAGGTGTTGTAAGTCACATAGATGTATGATTCTAGAGGCATGAGAGGGTTTATAAGTTTGCAAAATATCATCGGCACATTTCATCAGTTGGCTAACACAACCACACCCGACACATTTGTTGACTACTTGCAAATGTCTTTGAAAACCATAGAGCTTAGTGTCCATAAATTTTGTAAAACCATCATCAATATCTATATGCCCAAATATTTACGTGAACCGATTACAAACGAAATTCAACAATTGTACAATAGAGGGCAAACGAAAGGAAAGTGTGCAACCGCAAACCGCAACACAATCTTTGTGTACGTGTATTTTGTGGAACCTATTGTCACAATTCACTCTAACGATCAAGTCTAGTTTTTTTAGTTGTTATTTTATATTTAAATATGTCTTTTAATTATTAATGGACTTTTGATTATTAGTATATTTTAAAATTTTATTATTCATGTATTTTTATTTTTTTTAGTAGCTATTAAAAGAATTAATTATTAAAGGTTTCTAAAAAGTTAAATATGACATGGCGGCAAAACTCCAAAATATATAGATATTTTGAAAATCATAGAAACTAATGTGATGCTGATGTGATAGTATTAAAGATTATATAGTATGTAATCATATCACATAGTATCAAGAGAATCTTTAATAACATATGAAAAATATCATTTGAGATTTATATGGTAATCATATATGGAGAAGAGAAGAGAAGAGAGAAGATAATATAATCTTCACTGGCGTTTTTTTTTTTTTTTTTTTTGGGTGGGTGGGGGTTACGAGACTAGTTGCCATCCGGATTCTCCCACCGTATTCGTCTATTAAAGATGTCATATAACTAAATCAAAACATACTCCATGATGGTAAAGAAAGTTATAACAAAATTTATCTATATAATAGATCTTCACTAATATGACATAGCCATCTAATGTAAAATAACAAGGCACCCAACCACCCTAGCTAATTTATCTGATAAATTTTATCATACATCATATTTTTGTTACTAAGGTAGCGTCTAATACTTTTATAAACCATTCTAGCTACTATAAAGATGTTTATTTTTGTCCCCTCTTATCTACCTCCATTTCCCTTCATGCTTCATACTTCGTTGATGCTAATAGTTACCTAGAAAATGAGATTGACTTCCTAGCAAGCGCGCAATATAGAGTTGCTCTTCAGGTCTTACATTTCCATCATCCCAATATCAATCCCCTAGTTTATATATATATAAATGTTCACGAAAAGCAACAATCTCCTAAACATAAGAAAATTAAATAGAAAAATCTCTTTAAAAGATTGAGTGTTCAAGTTCAACAGTACACTATAATTTTAAGTAGATTAGACATTACTATCTTAAGTTGTTCTAATTACTACATGAGAAATTCAACCCTCAAAACTAAATACTATGATGATACATCTTCTCAACAAGTCATTTTTAGATTTTTTTTTTAGTAGTAAAAGTTTGATAATTTTTTAGATAGATGTTTTGTTTATTCGTGCATCATGTCAGTAGTTTATGACTAGACCTTTGTATTCTTTGGCTTCCTCAATAGATGTTTTAACTTACTAGATTGTATTCTTCTTGTCTCACTTTGATCATAAAGGGCTTCGAGTGTGTATTCTTGTTATCTAATTAAAGGCATATTCCACACTTAATTTTTATTCTTTTAATAAACCTTTCGCTATAGCCCAATTCCAATCCTTATATGTCCTTTAGTTGCGTCGTTTTCAAGTTTTGTTATGGATATTTAATTATTGATTAATCATGTGTCATAAATTCACATCTTGATATTGAGTGATTTTGTCGATATACACATTCCCATATATACTAAAGTGCTAGAGTGAATACCTTTTTGAGGTTTTAATGAGATCGTTTGTGCTTGTTCTAGAATTCAAATGACTTTTTCAAATTAGGCCGCAATTCATGATATAACTGGTTACAAAACATGACTTGGTAGAAGTTAAACATATTAATGTTTAGGGTACGCGTGTTTGCGTCACAAATTGGTCGACATATTTAATACTATTTTAGTCTAAATAGGTTCAACTCGTTTAATTTGTTTATGACATGTATAACACGTTTTACTTTTAGTGTTAATTAATAGGTTAGATCGCATGTTAATCTCACGTTCATTGAAAGGACATATTTATAGTTTCACAAATAATCAAAAACAAATTATAATTTTGATGACGCACACTATTTTAAAGTATTAGTTCTGTCTTATTATTTCTTAATCATGTTTAGTGAATTTAATTAAACGTTTCGATTTATTTGTGTTTTCGACTATATCTAATATCGTATAAGAAAACATGTTGTATCATGTCATTGGTGATATTGAACATGTATTTTAATCGTGTAAATGTGTTGTGTCATATAACTCATTTATTAGATATGTACGTGCATGTTAACGTGTAAGAGAATAATACATTTAGTTAAGTGTGTCTTGTTTGAGTACTAGACGTGTTATCGTGTCGTGTCGAACACTAACTGTTAAACAAAGCACGACATGTTTTCTAGATTTTCAATTCATCAAACCACATTTACAAAACGGTCCTAGATTTTTCCTTTTTTAAAACATATAATTTACGGAAGCGGTTAACTAAAGTTATGTCCTATAGTTACAGTAGTATAGTATCCCGTGTATTAAACCAATCAAATAAATAAAATATTAAATAATTTGTAATAAAAATTTAAAAATTATAAAATGATATTTTTAATAAAAATATGGTTAATGTTATAGTAAAAATGATATTTAATCTAAAAAAATTAAAAAAGGATTGTGTATTTGACACGTTTACTTTTTATTGTTTTAAAGATGAGAACATTTTGGTTATTATTTCACATTAATCAGCTCATTGTCAAATATTTTAAATCATTTATTATTTGTATTCATTATTATATTTTATGTTTTAGATCGTTTTGTGTTATTATTGTCATTGTTTTTATAGATAATATAAATTTGTTATCAATCTTTGTGTTTTGTAATTAGAAGTACACAATAATATAATTTCACCTATGTATTTATCAAAACTTATAGTGTTGAAAGTAATATAATACGTTATTTTTGTTATTATTTCTTATAGTATAAATTTGTTGTTATCTATCACCATGTGTTACAATTAGAAGTACACAATGATTTTATTTCACCAATGTATAAATTTGTTGTTATTATTTTTTATAGTATAAATTTGTGTTATTTTGTCATTGTTTTTCATGTATTAGATTAATTATTTGTTAATTTATTATTATTTTTACATATTAGAGATACGCAATAATATTATTTCCTCGTTATACTTTTTTAAAAATTCATCATTTTAGAAAAGCACAATAGTATTTAAAAAACACAATAACTAAAAAAATACGTAATGAACTGCAATAAAAGACACAATAACAAGATATTAACTTAAAAATATAAGAAAATTCATTTAAAGTTTTATACAACAACACTATACTTGTTTTAAAAAAAATATTCGTTTTTATGGTGTTTTTATAAAAGAAAATTTTCATACATAAAAGTTTTGAATGTCTAAAAAAGTAGAGGAATTTACAAAAAGTCAACAAAAATGATTATTTTTAAAATAGCACTCTAACAAACTTTTTTCTACAAATTGATTTCAATCATTGATTAAGGAGGTGGATGGTTAATATTACTTCTTATACTTTTAAGTTTTATAGCCATTTGTATTTAAACTTTTTCCTAAAAACATATGATTGAATTACGTAAAAGTAAGAATTTCAAGTAAAAACAACAATAATATCATTATAAACTTTCATTTTGTAAGATTGTGTTTTTCAAAATTTGTTTTTAAAAACATTTTGGTTTTTTTAAACTTCATTAAGAAAAAGAATTGTCCTTATATAACTTAGGAAAAAATGGTTTGTACTTTTAAAAAGGTTTTTTGTTGAAGAAAATTATTGTATCTTATACATTAGTAAAGTGTGTTTTTTTATTAAAAGATCTAGTTTTTAATTTTTTATAATATCTATTTTTCAATTTAAAAATATTTTAAGTAATATAATTACTATATATACTATTATTTTTTATTAGAAGAAAGAGACAAAAAAAATGGAAGTGAAAAAATTTGATATGTTGAGGTACACGTGATATCTCAAATTTTTTTTTTATTATAGATAACAGATTATTATCGTTACAGATTATAAAAAAATCACACCAAGAGTGGGCCTAAACTTGATGGTAACATGAACAAACATATGATGAATACCTCTTTCTATATATAAAGAGAGGATCCAAATTTGTTAGTTTAACTTTTAACACAACTAGAGGTGGTGTATTGATACACCCATGACAATAAAATTACATATATTTTTATGGTTTAAACTTGTTGTTTCAACCAAATTTAAACACTAACAATAGTGCATTTGTACATCAATTTCCTCTACTTGTGAAGGTTTTTCGCACATAAACCTTTTAAAGTTTAAACATATTGTAAAGTTCTTTAAACTTAAATTATGCGTAAATTTTGGCACGTTACGGATTCAATGAAACTCTTCAAATTCAATCAAATAGGCTAATTCAAGTTCTCTGATCATTATTTGGTAAGATTTTAAGTCTCAAATCAAGATCATTTTCTCTCATTTGAAGTGGTGTTCTCTGACATAAGAGAGATTAATTAAGTCCATGGCTAGCTTCATGCACTAAACATTTTGCGAATTGAACACCTAGAAAGTACCAAAAACTCAAGAATTCGAGTGAACTCGCCTGGCAACATCAAACCCCTTTTACACATGTGAATCCAATTTAAGATTAATTCCTTTATAACTTTATTTTTAATCATCAAACGCTAGCTGATATTAAAAAAAACTCCGTCAAGCATTTTATAGGCTAGCCGATAATTTAAGAAAACTTTATCAACCTGACAGTAATGTATCCAAAGTGATTTCATATTCAACAATACACATACACTACAATTGAATGAACGTTTGATTATGATACATGCCTAATAAATTAATACATAAACTATGTTGTGTATTATATTTATTTTAATATGATATATACATGCCTAATAAATTAATACATAAACTATATATGTTGTGTATTATATTTATTTTAATATGATATATATAAAAGAAAGTTTATAAAATAAAGTATTATTGAGATATATAGAGAGCTATAACATGGATAGAGAAATCACTACTTTTCTCATTTTCTCTTATATATTTATCATGTGTGACGTGACATTGAAAGTTAATCCACTAACAATGTTCGTAAGCAGTGAAGTTTAGGCCATGGTTTCTTTTGAACAATAAAATACATCTCCGCCTTATGATTGAAGACAGGAATCCTGTCAAATCACAGAATATATGAAGATATTAAAAATATAGAAAAGAAATAATCACCAACTTGACGATGATTGATCATTGGCTGCATGGTTGGGATTTAAGCACTTACCATGTGCATATTCTTAATGGAGTGTGCATCATGACTGTACGGCCGTATTTGTTTATTTCCAATACTAGCTAATACTAATCTTTATCAGTTCAACGTCCTACTATGTTTACTTAAGGGCTAGGTTAAAGGGACGTCACCGGCACTTATGAACATCTTCGAAACTAAACTATACGACTAGTAGAGCTCTATATGAGTTGTATATGTGTCAAGGGTGTGATATATTATCTAGTGGCTGTTTTATATAATTTGTATATCGGTATAAGTCGTAACGCCTTTAGAATTTTTTTTATGATATATTTAAACTTGATGAGTTAGAGAGATCGTAATCCAATTTTTGAAAGTTTTGTTGCGAATTTTACATCAGTGTAATAATTCGCATGCATATCAAGTAATGTCACATCGTGTTAACATAATTCACATGCACATCGAGGAATCTAACATCACGTCAAATAATTTATATGTATTTCGAGAAATTTTACGTCGTGTCAGATAATTCGCACAAAATTTCAAGGATTGTTTTAATCAACTTGAAGTCATATACGACTCGTGTAGGCCTAAGCGAGTTATATAGCAAGTGCACCAATTGTGTAGCTCCATACAAGTCGTGAAGAGACGGGATTTATAGATGTGACATATTTGCGTAGGTCTTGGCCATGTCTAGAGGTGAGTGAAATGCCATATATTTGCTTAGGTCTTGGCTCCAATATAATCAAATTTGACTTTGAATCTGGTAAACATTGGAAGTCAATTACTCCCTAACCCTGCAAATACGGACGCATCATTTTTGGTCACTCCCTCTAGTTCACAAAAAATTACATAGATCGCACATGTTCTTGATCAATTTATGAGTTTCATTTTATTGAAATCGAATAGTTCACTAAATTGTTTCAATTTAAAAATAATTCCTGACTGTTAAAATAATCTAGTGTTTAATTTACAAATTCTCTAAGTTTTTCATATTTGTAAAAAGTGTAGTCGCCCCTTCCCTCTCCATATATTTGAGACATAGTAATTGCTAAACTATGACAACAAGAGACATGTAGATATGAATCATGTGCTAAGTTATATATAGGGGTATATATATATAATATTTGTGAATATGTTATCTTTTCTTCTATGTATCTCACTCCATAACATAGGTTATAACCCATTCAAATAAAAGCTAATTAATGAGCTCTTTGGTAATTTCTTAGTAATATTTTAGCTGGAAACAAACTATACTATCTATAGATAATCAACGAGAGTTTTATGCATACAGTCATGCTTCTTATCTAGCAGGTTGGTAGAAACGTCACAATCAAATGACCATGAGTTTAACTAATCCACGAGTAGCACTAGCACCTCAAAGTGATTAGTAGTAAGTGCGTAATGAGCAGTTATGTATATTAATCAATTATCAAGATTAACTGCCAACAGTTATAAACAATTTTATTTTCTTGATTTGACTAAAATTGCCTTCAAATGTCATACTATTTGACTAATCAAGCTTCATCTGGTGGGATCATTTGGTAATGAGCTGTGGCAAGTATTAGATCACATGTGTTAGATAGAAAAGTCTTGGCATTTATTCAGCGAATTGTAAGACTTTAAGTAAAGAAGGGCACGAAAGTTTGTTAATTATCATTCATATTTAAAACCTCATGATCTGTGTTGGCAAAAAGAATATAAAGTAAGCAATGACAAGAAAAGGTGGATGCTAATTTGATTCCTAAAATCTTTATCTGCAACTTGAGTAGGATAGCATTAAATTACTTAAAAGTTAAATGTGATTACATGCTGCCACCCATTAGCATTAGTATAGCATTAGCCAAAAGTGGGGCTTTTTGTTAGTTTAATCAAATAGTGATGCTACTCCACCAGTTTCCAAAAACCAGCCAATAGAATTGCTTTCCCTGGCTACTGTTCACACAAAATGGGACACTCGTTCGTTTTAATGTTGCAGCTAACTCAACTTATAGAGCACTTTCTGTTCACACAGCTTTATAAAGTGCTCTTCACGCAATAGAACATATGATAGACACACTAGGATCTTTAGAAAACCACATACATTACATTGACGATTTCTTATTTATTGAAAACTTTAGTTAAAAAGTGGTTCATCATACAGTTTTACTTATATATACACACAGGGATGGTTACTATACACAGTGTATTTTTGTGCGAAGCTTATGAAGCCATCAGGGCATGATACGTGCATTTGACGGAGGGGTAGTTTCGTCCGCGTCACAATTATGAACATAAGGTGAATAATTATGCAAAATATATTCATAATTACGCAAATTATCTATTATTACGCAAGTTATATTTATAATTACGCAAAATAAAATTACTCACGTTATAAAAAATAATTACACAAGTTATATTTATAAATACGCAAGTTATATCAAAATTACACAAGTTATATTAATAATTACGCTATAAATAATCACGCAAGTTGTACGCACAACACATAGACGTTTTTAAAAAATTATCATTTTCTTTAAAAAAAAGTATAGCAATACTGTACTTATATTAAAAAGGAGCTTATTTTTTTAAATAATGTTGTTTAAAAAGCTATATAAGTTAAAAAACAAAGGAAATTTGAAAAAAAGTAAACAACTTATATTATAATAATTTGCTAACTTCTTTATGCATAATGGTGCGTATTTATGCATAAGGTGTGTTTCAAAAAACTTTGATTTTTCACTTTTAACCCAAAACTTCTAACCTTTTGCAATGTAACCTCAAAAAATTTATTTATTTTTACTTCTAACCCAAAACTTTTCATCTTTTGCAATTTAACCTTACAACTTTTTTTTACTTTAAACTTTGTTTCTTACTATTTTTCATCTTTCGCAAATTTTCGTTTTACGTTTCGTTTTTATGTTTCGTCTAAATTTTGTGCGTTAGCATGACGTAACATGTGTGTGTGGTTCAACATTTTTACATATATTTTTCCCGTTTGACAGGTACGTCGCAACACGCAGGTCGTAGACCACTTAGTTATACTTTTCTATATTTTACGTTTCAGTTTAATTTCTTTGTATTAACAGACCACAACTTCAATTGGTGGTCACTGACGGTAGTGTGACATTTGTGATGTTTGACATGCTTTACGCCCCATCGCAATGCTAGGGGGCTTAGTTCTAGTTGTAGGTTATTTCCAAATCTTCCCCTTCAGCCACATTTCTTACGTGATTATTTTATGTTAAATCTAAACCGTTTATCTCTTAGATCAATGGTTGTTGTTACTTTGTACACTTCGCACGAATTTATCACTTTGTACCGTAAACTTATTCACACTCTCTACATATATGTATATAAAATTTTCAATCAATTATTTAAATTATTTGTGTTCTCCTTAGTAACACCTCCGCATGCCGCTTAGAAGTATTCAAAAGGAATTAAGTGGAATGAGATATCAATGATTAAAGTTATGTATTTTAAGTGAATGTGAGTTGTCCTTATGAGCTAAGTCGCCCTAACCACTAGATCGAAGCCATTGCATTTCAGTTTGTGACAATAAGGAGAAAAAATACACCTTAATCAGCTTGCGGGTTGGGGACAAATACATACACTCTCTAATATATACTTTTAATCATCACACCTGCATTCTACAAAATTTAAACACATAATCTTTGGTTGAGGAATACATTAATTTACCAACTGAATATTCGCTTAGAAATAATCCTAGGTTAATTATGTAATAAAGGGCCGTTCCAAGTCGATGACCCATGTATGCTTTATTAAGCCATGATGTTTTAACTTTAGGATGAACTCGCACGTTTTGGATGAGCAACTCGAGTTTGTATCATGGTATTTATACCTTATAAAAATAGCTTCTCTTTTTCAGAATAAGAGAATCAATGATGGTGACCGAGCCGTTTTATAAACTATAGTTACTTTTCGAAAGAGTGTGTCCATCACACAATTTTCCATATCATCCACAAATTAAGGTATTGCCAATTATACGACTATCCAAAATCATATATTATATATTAAACATACTTGATGCATATTTTAGCGCGTTTAATTATGCAAACATCAAACTTTAAAGAATGAAAGAACATTGTATATAACTGTTAAATGCATTTTTCATTCTTGAGGTTTTATAAAGAATATAATTTGATTCAAAAAGTTTAAATTTTACCATTTGTATCCAAATATTTTACAAAAAGTACCAAGTAAATTCATTTAACCACTCCTAATTAACACCGTTTGTTAATTAATAGATTTCTTTGGGTAAAATTTTAATTATGGTTACGATAATTGATATTTTATGATTATTATTCATGGACTGTTAATGTCATATTGTTTATTGTTTTCTTATACTTTAATGATGATTTATCTTTTATGCTTATGATTCAAATGGTTTATGTCATACTTTCATATGACTTGTTTGCTTATTTATATTTTTTATGATGTATATATTATAGAGTTAGAATCGAGTCATTTTTGTAAGATGGTAAAAGAGTTGATTGAATTTTATTGATAAGTTTGGTTACATTATATAGAGTTTATAATAAACCCTAGAAACATAAACCGGGCCCGTGGGCTTAACCCTAATAATAATCAATACTAAACCCTAATAATAATATATTCTAATACTCCCCCGTAGTTAGAGCGGTAGAGAATCGAACTCTCAGACTGGAAACAATAAAAAATAAACATAAAGAACAATAAAAAATAGTCCCAATCTCGGTCACAACTTCGGCCAAAATTCCGTAATCTTGCAATCTTCAATCCGAAACCTTAAATGCAATCCACAATATTAAATAATAATGTAATATTGCGAGGGGCTTCCAATGCTGCAGTGTGACAGCGGCATAAGGTAGTGCAGCGGCGAACCGCGGCGTGGTAGAGGTGGCGCGGCGGTGGATCGTAGTCCAGCAGGTGGCGGCGCAGCGACAACATGATCGATATCCAGATCGAAAAGGTAAAAAAAACAAGATGACACCCGACGACCGTGGTCGTGCGGTGGTGTGTCATACCGAAGGCCGGTGACCGTGGCCAGGCAGTGTTCTTCGGTGGCAACGGACCGTGGTCCGGCAAGAACAAACGAAGGAGAAAAAAAAAACAAGATGGGATATGGGCATATGGGTTTTGTGGAGAAGAAAGATTTAAGATAAGTGTCTTGAATCTAAAACCGAGAAGGATCTTTATTTAGAACGAAAAAGATAAAAGAAGTAAAAGCAAAGAGAATGGACAGGGCGGCGGCGCCTGTCTAGGGTTTGAACGTGATAGTGACGGCTAGGGTTTGCATTTTTATGGTGGTGCAGCGGAGAAGAAGGTAAACAGAACCCTAAGGCTTTGATACCATGTAAGATGGTAAAAGAGTTGATTGAATTTTATTGATAAGTTTGGTTACATTATATAGAGTTTATAATAAACCCTAGAAACATAAACCGGCCCCGTGGGCTTAACCCTAATAATAATCAATACTAAACCCTAATAATAATATATTCTAATAATTTTTAGGTGTTTATTATTATATTTTATTTTATCTAATCAGTGGATTCAAATCGCAATAATGATTATCAAACGAGACTGAACACATAGAACCCTTTATATAGAGTTGATTTTTTATTTTGCAATCATTATAACAAAACACCCCTAATGTATGAAACTTAACAAAAAAGTTAACTGCGTTCATTAGGATTAGTTAAATGGATTCAAATGACAACTTTTATTAAACATTTGGATGCAAATAATAATAAAATTTAAACTTTTGAACTCAAGTGCTAATTTTTATAAAACCTCAGAATGAAAAACGCATTTCTCCATATTTTTTCCATATCAAGCAACTAGACTTACTATAGTACCAGCAAAAGCGACTCAAATTTGCGACCGCCAATATAGTAGTCGCAAAATTAGCGACTACATAATAAACAAAATTAATTGGTCGCAAAATTAGCTATAGAAACAATATTGTTCACAAGATCAGCAATGAAAACAAATTCAGTCGCAAAAGTACCGATCGAAGCAAAGTCAATCGTGAAAATATCGGCCAAAATGAAACTGGTCGCAAAATAACCAATGGATTGTGTTTTGGTCGCAAATGATGACAAATATAGCGACCTGAATTTCGCAAATATGATCACTAATTTTGTACGATAACAAAAGAATAAAATAAAAAAGTAATTTATTCACAAAAGCAGTCGCAAATACATCTATTGAAATTTTTTTTGTTGCAAATATGATTACTAGTTTTTAAAAATTAAATTTATATTCGTTGCAAATCGGTGGCGAGTTTAGCTACCAAAACTGTTTCGTACAGTCAAATTTCTAAAAGTAAAATAAAGTTTAAAATGAAAAAAGAGTCATAAATACGGCCTACAAAATTGTTTTGGCCGCAATTACATTTGTCAAATTTTAAAAAAAATATTAAATTAAAAATAAATAGGGCGTTGCAAACCTAGGTACAAAAATGATTCGCTCATGAATTATATTAATCGAATATGAAAGTAATTACGCTTGTAAAACACGATTGCAAAATTGGTCACACTTTCGTTTTTTGAAAAATGAAATAAAATAAAACACAAGATCGATTTTAAAAAAACTACAATACAATCACAACACTTAGCCTTAGCCATACGGTGCACCTTCATACGCCAGGGCATTGATGCTGATATGGTCTATTAAGGGCGTTGAACACCACTCCCCTAGGGTGTTAAAGGGATGGGGTGCGGAAGGGCTAACAAGCTAGCATACCATTTATAATGAGTCCCCTACGCACATAATAATTTCATATAAATTTTTTAAATGGGTGAGACGGAGTGAATAAAAGTTATATAATTACTAGGGGTGATCGAGGTAGAGTTAAAAAAAAATAAAGTGAATGATGTGGCGTTCACATGATGGAGTGAAAAAGTGTAAGAGTACACCTCTAGCACTTGCGTTATTTCTCACTCTCAATTGTTGTCAATTAAAAACATCATTACACATGTCATCAGGAAACACAACATGCATCAGGAACCAATGATTTTTCTAAACTCAAAATCTACTTTCTCTCCTCCCGTATCGAAGGTTGACCTAAAGTGCCAAGGTTCTGGTGATTATAAAACGAGAAAAGGAGTGGCCAATGAGAATACCAAGAGGCAATATCTTGAAAAGAAATGAATGCATTTCAAGCCTTCTTCCTTTATTTTCATCTGTTGCTATTTTGGCCAACAGTGCTTCAATTGCTCGTACAACTTCTAAATTTGTCTACGTAGTGGTAGCTTCAACGGATTCGCGTTTTGACTCGAATATTCTGTCCAAATTTTGTAGGCCAAACGTAATCAAAGGCTCAAATGAGCAGTCAACCATAACCTGACCTTTTACAAACCATTAATCGAGAAATTGGTTTCGGTTAATATAGTCCTTTGGTTATGTTTCAATTAGAGGTTAAAATGGACCCAAAGTGACCCATACTCTAAAAAGGTAAGAATGAAGCTAATATTGATTTAATTACTAAACTTTTATTGAATTCTGTTGGGTTTTTGGGAGTTTTGTTGTTTATCGCCATGATACATACGCGACATGAGTTTTCCTATCGTGCTACATAGCTTGGGTTAGGTTGTCATCGTCCGGCTCGCTGAAAACAATAAAAGTATATGCTAAAACCGGTTCCGATAATACCAATGATGGCGACAATGTTTTTCACTCGTAATCGATTCAATTCGGTTCGTCACACTATCGCAATGGTAACCGCACTCGATATATCTTACGATATCAAAAGTGTACTCAAGTTTGAATGCAAATCCGTTTTCAAAAATAATTATATCAGAATGTCGACAAAAAAAAAAAAGTAAAGACAACAGCGCATTTTGTTTATTAGAATAGTCAACGAACAAAAGTTATTAAAAAAATAAATTTATTAAGAAATAAAATGAGTTTAAAGATAAGAAATATATAACATGAGAGGCGAAAATGAGAAATTAAAAAAGAAAACTTAACTCATTAAGCTTTTGTTATAAAACTATATAAAAATAAAAAAAACTATATAAAAATAAAACTTAGTGGCAATAAATAAAATAACAATAAGAAATTTACTATTATGCATTGTGTTTAATTTTTGAAAAGTAAAATTCTAGTGGTCATAGTGGGAAAACTTAAATATGTAGTGTAGCTTTTATATTGCTACTTAATATAGTATATATAACGTTTTGATAGCATATTAAAAACTTATTAGATGATTATGTATTTTAAATCAAAAGTATATCGAAAATATACACGATACAACAGTAATTAAATTTTATTGAAAATAAACGTTAAAAGACATTAAATTAAAACTAAAAATATAAAAGGTAAAAAGCTTTAGTTTGCCCGTCTTCGTTTTCAATAAAATTTATGTTAGAAAAAACCGTAATGAGAAGTAACAACAAATCGGATATAATAGCGATAAAGAAAACACGAGCAGCAGTGAGAAGTAGTCCTGCAAAACAAGAAGAAAGCACGGAAAACAAAAGAACACGAGAAGAACCGGGCTTGTGTTTGACACAATTTCATTAAACAGATTCCTCGTCTGTTCCCAGGATACACCAGTTCGACTGCCAGACTTTGCACTTGCCTGAAAAATAGCCGGAATCTGATGAGGCTGCCGAGTTTTCGATGCTGTGTTTTTTGGTTTTAGTAGTAAAAAGGACCTCTCGCGAACCCGGGTTTTCGTGTCCGCATGTGGCGCGGGCGACGCATTGGTTCAATAAATTTCCAACCCAGAAACCCGTTTTCAGCACACCTCCTGCGCGCGATTAGATGCTAGAGTAAAACACAACATAAGAATTTAATAAGCATTGGAGGTTTATACATATAAACTAAATAAACATATGTTTCCACACCAATGTAGAACTAGATATCATTTTTTAAAATTCTCATCAAGATCACACTTTGAGATTTCAACATCTCATTCAATCTTCACACCAACAATTTATATTGAAATGTATATAAAATTATACACTTCGTACGGAATATTTGGAATTTACGAAACATTGTATGTAAAAATTTATAAGATAAACACAAAATGTGTATAAAAATAGTCATAAAGAAAACCAGAAAAAAAGTAAAATACAAGAAGAAGGTTAATTTTTTTTTATTTTGAACGACAATTTTATTAAAACAAAGCCACTAGCTAGCAAGATGCTAGTGCCAAAAAACCATAGAAAATTACAAAGGTAATCTAGAGAACAAAAAGTCACACCCGGTTGCCAAACTAATTTTCTAGTTTTTCTCTATGCTTCAACCATGAGTAGGATGTATATTTTACTTCATCCACCACCTTAGACTATGAAGCAGAATTAAATTGAAAATAATAATGTTTCACGTATTTCATATACCTCAAATTGTTTTCACAAACACTAAGAGGATAGCCTTTATTTGATTATCATTTGCTGTCATGCCATTAGGAGTTCAAGTATGTTTCTCACGAAAGACCTATTCGACTCTTCTATGCAACACCATGTTTCAATTTGTCTTTAGATCGGAAGGTTATTCGCTTGTTTTGGGGGGGGGGGGGGGGGGGGGGTGGTTTGGTTGGTGCGCAAGGGACTAACCCACTTTTGAAAATTGTTATAGCTTTAAACCTTGACAAGTGTATGTATAATATGTAATTTAAGAGTAGAAACAAGTCACTTTAAAAAATATATTACATTAATACATCACTTTTGACCCATCAAGTATTTAGAAACATATCTATATTCATTTAATAAATAAAAGTTTTGTTGGCACAGTGTTGCTCTTTGATGCCCCCAACATAAATTATTTTTTCGTCTCTATCTTCTATCTATCTTCTATTAAATGACAAGACACGTGTTATTTTCTAGTGACTCGTCATCTTATTTTTCTATTTCTCTCTCGTATTAAATAACTAATTTTACTAAACCCGTGTATTACACAGTTTAAATAAATAAAATATTATATAAAATAAAATTTTACTAATTATAAAACGATATTCAAAGATAAAATATGATTAAAATTACGTATAAATAAGAACTATAAATAATAAAACAATGAGACTAACTTTTTATCTTTTGTTTTCAAACTTTTTTTGTTTTTTCTAAAAATAAAATTAAATATTGTGTTTCAAAACAGGATCTAAAAAGATTTTTCCAAATTTGTTCACAGATCTTTCATAATTTACAACAAATACCCACTTCACTTTTCATCATTAATCATGTGGATCTCTTTGCTCTCTTTTTTATCTCTGCTTTTCTACTTGAATCCCACCGATGAAGCTCATCATCTTTTCTTTCGATTTTAGGGTGGGTAAACAGATCTAGGCAATGGCTGCTTTTGATCTCGCTGATTTCTCAGATGTCGCAAGATTTCGCTTTCTATTGGAGGGGGCCGGTCGGTGGATGATGGGCTTATAATGAGGGAGCCGGTCGGTGGATGATGGTGACGACAACGACATACTGGTTTGCCACCCCCTCATTCGCTTCTTTTTCAACAGCTACATCACTGTGGTGTGAAGAATAAACTCTAAATGAACTACAACATCGAAGGAGTGAACCTACTGATCTTTCACTCTTCATCACTGTAATGTTTTCAAAAAAGTTGAGAAGAGAGAGAGAGAAGTGGACTTGAGAAGAAGAAACACAGTAAATATTGTTTATATAGTAGGGACTATAGGGTTACATGAAATTTCATATTGGTCCCTGAAGTTTAATGTGATAGCTTAATACTTTAAACATATTTGAAACTTTTGTTATGTTCTCTTTTTTATTCTTTTAAATTCTTATATTTATAATAACGTCTTTAAATCATATTTGATTGGTGCAACCGACTCGAGAGGTCCAATCGATCCTACTAGTGAAATGGTAAGACTTTCGGTTCGTTATCCAGTTCGATTTTAAAAATATTGTCCCTTCCATTACCATTTCTATGTTTTCTTAGTTTATATAGATCACTAATTTTCTTTAGTTACTTAAATACTTAATATTTAACAAAATGCTACTTGACTTAAGCATTAAACTGGTGAGCCAAAAAAAAATCCTTTTTAAAATTTTTAGTTTAATAAACAATTGTCTTATCATTTACACCCAAATTTAATTTTCACGTTTCATAAAAAATAAACTATGTCTTATTTAGTTGCCTTCGTAAATTTAACAAAAGCATATAATTTTTGGAATTTAATTAATTAATATTCATTAATTTTTACATGTTATACTAGCTATTTTAGTTTACACAGAGGAGGAGAAAGATCAGAATCTGAAAACTATGAATAAACATGCAGACAGTCACTCTGTTACAAAAGAACCCCGCGGAAACGGGCGGGGTTCAAATTCTAGTTATTTTTAAAAACTTTCTTATAATAACTCTCAAATTAATTATTTTTATTTATAAAACTTTAACTTTTTTAAACACCAACTTTAAAATATTTCGTATTTTTTTAAGAAAGTTTGATATTTTGGAAAAATTTCTTATTTTATAAATATTTGTTACTTTAAAAATAATATTAATAAAAAGAATTTTTTATTTATTGAAAAACTATATTAATCTAAAAAATTAAATAATATTATTAGTAATTAATATGATTATTTAATAGAAGAAATAAGTGAGAAAATTTTTATGAGGATGAATATAGTAGTGTCATATGTCTTCCTTAATTACTTTTTTATTAGAGTAAAAACATAATATTAAAAAATAATTGTTTAGATATTTACATATTTTTAGATTCAAAATTTTGTTTATCATCAATTAAATTGTTAATCTTTTTATAATTTTTAAATTATTATTACTAATTACTAATTATTTTTTCTCATCCAACCCGTGTAATACACGAATTTTCTAACATAGTATATTATATGTAAGGGTTTTACGAGCTAGACAAGCATTCAAACATAAGACAGTTTTGTAGGTTTTAGGCTCGTCTTGTTGTGGTGCTAGGGACGATGTTGCTTGGAAACATCAAGTCATGTCGACCTTGCCATTTTAATTGTTTAGAAATACACGATGAAAATGTTTTTGAATGCAAATGTTTTTTGTGGCATTGAATGGCAAATCCATGTGAGTTTGCATAAGTAGAATGTTTGCCAATTCATTTAAATCTAATTATTTAAACGTTTTTGAAAATCAACCTTGTGGAATGAGAATAACATGTTTGCGGTAAATATATCGCTGATATGGCCGGTACTTGAGCTATGAGTCCCACACGAAGCCGTTGATATGGTACCTGAGCTACGACTCTCCCACGAAGCCCTTGATATGGTACTTGAGCAACGATTCTCCCATGATGCCCTAGATATGGCACTTGAGCCGATTCTCTCTCGATCATGATTATGGTACTTGAGTTAACTTTCAATGTTATGGTACTCATGGGCGAAGGATAAAAGGGGCCGGGCGGGCCCTTCTCTTTTTTTCGTTAGTAGTGTTAATTTTTTAGTTCGGTAGTCGACTTCTGTTATGCCACCTGACCTTATTTGTAAAGTTTCAATGTACGACCGATTTTGCGTTAGGAAGAATGTTCCACAAGGTACTTCTTGTTGAAACCTTGTTTTCAAGTGAATGTTGTTTACACATTTTAAAAAGTAGAACTCATTAGCTTTAAACTGATTTGATTTGGTTGTATTTCAGAAAAGTGGTAGACTTGTTGTATGGGCTATGTATAGAGGTCTTGAAGGCATTGGATGACTATTTGACAACATGACTTGAATTGACATGAAGAAACTCTCAAGTAAATAGCTATAGATAGATTTAAAATACGTGTCGTTATGTGAACCTTAAGACTTCCGTTGTATTGTATGTACAATGGCTATGTATTTTGTATGCCCGACTGTTGGTCGCGCCCTAGCTTTGGGGTGTGACAACAAACGTCTCTCTATTGAAACGTATTAATCACCTTAAAAGAAATGTCTCTCACTAAAGAACGAAGTGATCACCTAGCGTGCAAAATCTACAGCCCAAATCCTTCATGAGCAATCAAGTTTTTTTATGTACTTATGTACATGCCACTGAAACTACATTTGGGCAATTCATCGAGCAAGTTGCGTGAGGTTTTAAAGCATCGATTTCAACAAGAAATTGACCGGAACCATCATATACATATACATATACGTATGTATACAGATAAATCAGATCTAATTTTATGTTAGAAGTGTATAATTAAGTATTTGTACTTAATTCATTAATGATTTAGTGAGTTTAATTTGTAGTAAATACATGGTGGGTTTTGTAGTGTAGTAAAAAAAGTGAAAAGCAAAGGAGGAGAGGGTAAAATTAAGCAGCTGGAGATATGCAAATATCAGTTATGAGTTTAGGGTAAGAGTTTGTGTTCGTTGCTTTTCTGAACAACGTATCAAATATGGCAATCATGTCATTTTCCAACCAGCTCCAATTCCTCTCTCTCTCTCTCTCTGAGTGAATATAGGGCGCACCATCATGATGAAATGCACAAGAAAAAAGTATCAGCTTCTTCAACTCTTATTAACTTCTCTGAACCCAAAATAAGGTACCCTCCATTGTCTTCAAAGGTATATATCTTCCATCGTCTAATTACCTAATTTTCATCTTCTTTCACATTAATTTCTCTTCATCTATGCGCACACAGAGAGAGATCATGAGATCTACATATATATGATCTCTCTCTCCATCAAGTGAAAGGAAAAATTAACATGAAAGTCCAAAGTGGAGGAATCTGGCTAGAGAACTTGTTTGATGAGATCGATCCTGTGTTTTAATTGTTTTTTTGAAGTTTTTAGCTTTATTTAAGTTGCAGAATTAGGGTTTCAAAAAGTTTGCAAGCTAGCTTTCCTTTTTTTTTTTTTTTTTTTTTATTAACTTGGAATCTTTTTCTTTTTTTTTAATAATGCTAATCGATATTTGACCTTGATTTCGGACATGTAATCTTACAGATCTACTAGTTGGTTGATGGATCGCAGGCTAATTCCGAAAAATGAAGTTACCTAGGAATAGATTTGTTTCAAGATGTGAAAAATTCTTCTTTATATTGTTAACACGTTACAAATCAATTTTCTACAATTTTTTGTATATTAATTGTGCGAGGCCTAAAAATTTATTTCATACAAACATGTAAATCAAGAAGTAGGTTATGGATCAGAGACTGTTGTTTTTAAGAATCATGATCATATCATGACATATTTGATATATTTGTTATATATGGTCATTAATTTAGTATTTGATATGATAAAGGAGAGTATGCTAAATTGATGTTTTAATTAGTACGTGTAAGAGAAAAAGATGGGGAGAGGAAGGATTGAGATCAAGAGGATCGAAAACAATACGAATCGGCAAGTCACCTTCTGCAAGAGGCGTAACGGGCTTCTAAAGAAGGCTTATGAGCTTTCGATCCTTTGTGAAGCTGAAGTCACACTAATCATGTTCTCTAGCCGTGGAAGACTATACGAGTACTCGAATAACAAGTAAATGTTCTCAATATCCATAATTTTTGCTTTTGTTTTTTAGTTTTTGTTTCCATGAAAACTATACCATAATTTTCTCAGAAAATTAGTTTCTATATATAATATTTGTTTTGAAGGATGATATATATTGTTGATGATTTTGTGCAAATTAAGATCCGTGATAGGTCTCTCGATTTTCTTTGGTTTGTAAGATCAATGATCAAAGATGAAATAGCTAACAAATATAGATAACGCTATTAATTTTACCATTTTAAGAGTCAAGTGCTTTTAGTCATGTAGATCATGAACTTTGGTTTTGGTATCAAATTTACGGTGGATTGCTTTAAAAGTTAGATGAAAGATGAAATAACTAATCAAATATTGTTAAATATTTATAATTTTTGGAGATGACACATAAAAGATTTTATAGAACTACCATATATGTCTAATATATCATTGTTATATTATGTTTTCATCCTTTTCTTTTAATGTTTTTATTTATTTTAATCTCAAATTTATGCATATTTATTGATATAAATTAACTGTAGGTGTATGAATAATTTTTCATTCGGATATAATATACTTCATAACTCTAGCTAGTATAACGTTTAGTTGAAAGAAAATATTGGGCGTGTATAACTAGCCACAAATCCATGGTGATCCAAAAAATGATCTTGAATTGTGTGCAACTCAAAGCTCAAATGTAACAATTTCCAACAATATTTGAAATCATCTTTGTGTAAGTTTATGAGTTGAGGACACATGTTAGCAAATTAATGACCTATCCTATCAAATTTGCAAAATGCATGAAATGGTGTTAACATGCAGGGTATAAGTTTGACAAATCATTTAACAAATAAGATCTTGAAATCAAGGTTTAGGGTTACCATCATGACCATATGCCTGTTTTTGTTCTTTAAAAGACATGTATTTATTATTTAACAAAGAGATTTGCTAGTAATTCTTTTACAACTTTATGTTTTGAACACCTAAATCTTTAGTTTAAAGATTCTGCAATCTAGATAGGAGGTAATTAAATTAATGCTACTAGTTATATATGAGTAGCTAGTATCTTGTACAAAAACAATTTTTGCCATTCTAATGCATGCTTTGGAACTAGAATTGAAGTAGTCTTTCTATTTTGGTGCAAGTCAAGTTTGAGTTGCATCCAGATCGATTGAAGTGAAGATAATCCCGTAGCATGAGAAAAGACTTTGCTTTTAAAACCACACATTTACATAAAATCCATCTATATATGCTGAAACTTTAATTGTATTGGAAACATAAATTAAGGGGAAATTATAATGTGTCAAGTCTTTGCCATTTCTGTGTCAATGGTCTTTGTCTTTTCAATTTTGGCAAGATCTATATAAGATATCAATATGCATGGTCTAAAGAATATATCTTTGTGTTTATGTATATATATATATATATATATATATATATATATATATATATATATGAACATGTCTTTTGTATATTTTTAAATGCATTTATAAGTAGTACATGTATTTGAACTTTAGCTAGTGGTTTGTTTTTCTGTTTTAGCATAGCATCAACCATAGAGAGATACAAGAAAGCAACTGCAAGTACCCCAAAACAACGGTCAACTCAAGAGATCAATGCCCAAGTAAGTTTTTATATATGAAAACATATGTATGTCACCAAAATTAATTTGTTATACTTTTATGGATGGTTTAATTAACAGAGAACAAATAATAAACTAAACTTATGTCAAATTTGTAATTTAAAAAAATGAACTCTCAATAAAGATTTCAATGACACCTTGAAGCTCAAATTGTCATTAGAAACATCGAGGTCCATGTTTATTAGTTTATAACTTCACACTTAGAAATATATGAGCACGCCCAAACATATGCAAAATGAAATCTACTAAACCTACACCATCTACTCTAAAGTTAAATACGTCACCCTCAAACTAAGATGATCATTCAATGAAAATCTCAAAAGGTTGTTTAAACCCTAGGGGCTATGACACAAGCCCTAACGTTCAGATGGTTGTTTGGAGCTATGACACAAGCTCTCTAATTAACCTTCAAATGGTCATTTAAGAACGGTATTAAATTAACTTATCAATGACATGATCAGTATAGAATGCTTAATGCAAAACTAAATGATTTGTAGCAGTGTGTATCGTAAATAAAAATCATTTGATTACGAAGTACTTTCATAGGTTGTGACAGTATGCTCATCGAACACACCTTTAGCATGATTGCACAGGATATGCATGATGACGAATTATAAACTTTTACTAATAGAAAACTAAAAAACATGATGGAAAATGTATAACACTTCCTTTGTTTTTTTCAGTTCTGTTTTGGAGAGAAAATAAATAAAAAAGGAAAATATGCTCATCGAACACACCTTTAGCATGATTGCACAGGATATGCATGATGACGAATTATAAATTTTTACTAATAGAAAACTAAAAAACATGAAGGAAAATGTATAACATTTCCTTTGTTTTTTTCAGTTCTGTTTTGGAGAGAAAATAAACGAAAAAGGAAAATATGAAAACCGTTAAGTTGTGGTTTAGAACTTTTTAAACAGTTAAAAGAAAGGGAAAATAAAGAAACGATATTATTTTTGCTAGTTAGTGTGTTGTAATACTGGGTTATTACTCATTAGTGACCACACATTTTATAATAAGTTGTGTCAAATTATCATTACGGAATTCTTACTGTAAAAGGTTTACAATTCTTTTAACATTAATAAAAATGTTAAATTGAATAGGGTTCATTATTGATGTGGACTATTTGAGATTATTACTATTCCAGTTAATACTCATGAAATGGACTAGACTCTAAAGAAAACAAGGACTTTCATTGAATTTGAGATAATTACTCCTCCAGTGTTGTGAAGAACGGATCGAACCGGCCGGATCAGAGGGCTGCCCGAACCGTCTGTATCAGTTCGTTTTGGAGAGATTCGACTAGCTGGTTCGTCCCGAATCGGCAGTCGGTTCGGGAACCGGACCAGTGGTCAAACCGATTTTTTTTTTTTTTTTTTGAATTTTTTGGATTTTAATGGATAAAAACCACAGATTGAACAATAAATTAGTGTGTTGAACATAAGATTATTGGTTAAGTTTTATATATAAATATAAAATACACATATAAATTACTTATATTGAATTGTATATAACTATATATATAATATCCTATATATATATATATATAATTATGATATTATCCTGTTCTTAAATTCGGTTCAACCACCGGACCAGTAATTAAGGCGCCCGGTTTGATGTTCAATCTGGTTCTGAAAACATTTTTTTGCCTTTATTAATCTGCATATGATTTTTAAATACAATATAAGAATGAAAAAAACTGCTTCTAATTGAAGACATGAAATTGACATAAAAACATGAAAACATGGCGACGTGGGTGATTGAAATTCATGCTAACTGCTTAACTACTGCAAACGTGGGTAATGAAACGGGTCCGTACGTGATATGATACGTAGCATATCACTTTTATTACTCGATGAAGCTAGAGTTTATCATTGTTATTTTGCAAAAAGGAAATCACAACTGAAATTGTAAATATTGTGGCCTTAGTGTTGACTTCTGCACTTTCTTGAATATTTTCCAAAAGTAACGTAATTTCTTTCAATCCATTATCCCATTCTTTTTTATACACACACGCACGTATTGCACGTATTACACGTATTAATATTAGTGGCTTTTTTCGTTGTATTAAACATTATGGTTGACTTTTTTCTGTTGAATGCAGTTTTATCAGGAAGAGTCAAAGAAACTTCGCCAACAGATCCAAATGATTCAAAACACTAACAGGTGAACACTTCAAAAGTTACAATCAGCTCATTCAGAATATATTAATTAATACGAAACATCATCCAACAATTCTTTGCATACGTCATATATGACCTCAAATTCACGAGAGAATTTCTTTCTGTTCAAAAGTAATATCTAATCCATGTGTATATATGTACATATATAGAAAGTCAAACTTAAAGTTTAATGTATCTGTATAAGGGTTTAGAGTGTCAAAACCTAAACTTGTATACAGCCGTATAGGGTATATATAGGTAACAAGAGTCTGTAAACATTCACAATCAATAATCTACATTCATTCATACTTATATTTTGATCATCTCTCAAACCACAGACAATTCATATTCAAGTGCATAATCAAGAACCTAATTGATCCTAAGGGCAAACACTTTCTTTCATCCTTTGTATATTCAAACATAGGGGATGCGCTCACAACACTCGATCTTGAATTTCCTATACATGTTATTCTTTGGCAACAGGCAGCTGATGGGCGAAGGATTGGACTGTTTGAATGTAAAGGACCTGAAGCAATTGGAGAACAAGCTTGAAAGAGGAATCTCAAGGATCAGGTCCAAAAGGGTATAGAAATATCTTACATTCATCTTTTGCTAATTATGCATGCATGTATAAATGCATTTGTACTCTATCTTCATCATTTTGACCTTTGTTTTCATTTAACTTTGTACAGTATGACATGATACTTGCTGAAACAGAAATCATGCAGAAAAGGGTAACTTTACATATTAATCCTATATATATGCTCACCATCTTTAGTTCATCTCAAGAGTGATGTGATTCCTCATTCCTATGTGAACTTCGTTAATATCTTTATCGGTTATTACAGGAAAAGGAGTTGGAAGAGCAAAACACTTTCCTACGTTCAAAGATACAAGTAAGTTATCCTCATTGAATTGAATATTTTATATACAAGTATGTATGTGTCGTATATATAGACATTAGAGATTACAAATCGAGTGCTAATCTATTATGCGAGTATGTCTGGCTTTTTGTGGAGACAGAATGCTGAGAGCATGCAGCAGCTACAGATGAACTCTGTACAGGATCAGTATAATGCATGGCAAGCATACCTTGCTAGAAACACACTTCACCTCAATATAATGGAGCCTATGGGGGATGGTCCTTTAGCATTCCCCATTCCCCTGAAACCTTATCTTCACCTTGGGTATACTAATTATATTTGATTAACTATTTAGCATTCTTAAATCTTGCTCATGAGTTTCTTTATGTTAGTGTCTTCAATTTATATATGATTTTATCCTTAGGTGATTTGGCAAATGAAGTATGTGCGAACTATGGGATAGATGACCACGACAATGATCATGCAGTGTAGTGTATTGGGTTGCTTATGGAATAAAGATGTGATGGATTATATATACTCGATTTGTGTTACATTTGTGTTAGTGTTTTTTGTGTTTGTTTTGCAATTGATGCCCATTTTCCTGTGGGTAAAGTATGTTGTGTGTGTTTTCATGTGTGATGTTATCTAATTTTTTAGAGTAAATTGTTATTTTCAATAATGTGATTTGGTTAAATTTTCAAACAAAAGTTAAAAAAACCATTTTAGTCTGATAGTTTTAGTTAAGTAATGATTTTCATCTACTAAGTTAACTTTATACATGGATTTCGTTAATAGTCTCCCATGTGCCTCTCACATGATCAATATTTTAGTCAATTTAACTTGAAAAACAAAACTTCTTTGTTCCCACTTCCCAAACTCAACACCTACAATCGATTTTGACTTCACCAACTACAATCATCTGTCGATTAGCTTCACAAGTTGTGACTCCTCATCAATCGACTTCATAACCTACAACTCCTCTACCGGTCGGCTTCACAATTCGTGAGTCCTCATCGATCGGCTTCACAGCCCTGCAACTTCTCTTTTGATCCTTCAAAAAATCCATTGTCATGGTACATTGTCTCGTTGTGGTATGTTTCAAAACAAGATTATGGCTCCAATGCTTGCCAGGTTTATGGTGAGTTTGCATTACTTTTTCTTTCAAATTCCTGTTCACTGCCATCATTGTTCTATTTTATGGTTGTTTAATTTTAAAAGGGGCAAAATTTATTTATTTTTTTTGTCATGAAGACTTCTTTATTGCATTTGTTTGCAGTATTTTTATTTGATTGTATGTGGTTTTATGGGTTAAAATAATAGCAACAAAACATCCTATATAAAAAAAGGGTTTTTTAAAGTTAAATTGACTAAAATGCCCCTCATATGAGGGGCTCATGGGGAACTGATGACCTATCGTTAATTGAGGTCATAACCTAGGTATTCAGGATAAGTCCGATACCGTATCCACGGGAGCATGTTGTTATTGTTATATGATTCGTTTGATTATTTAATTAAGTTACTTATCTAAACTAAACTATTTTCTCTTAACCGTAAATGGATTTGGACAAGATTAATTAAACTAAACAATTGCTTATATAAAATAAAACTATAATATAATCACACCTGGGTTTAAAGAATGTGAAAGAATTGTGTCATCTGTTTTGCCAAAATAGAAAACACATAGACATGATTAGTTTGTTATTCTTGTTAAAACATGATTACTAATGAAATAACGGGTTATGTAAATTAGATAGTTAAACTAACTAAAACCAAAAATTTGATTATATCCTTAATATTCATCAGTTGTGACAATATCTTAATTAATCATCAATGATTAACAATACACAAACTAATAATTTGATGATTAATCAATTAGATTGATTGACAAAACTGTTTTAATCAATAATAATAACAAACCCATAAAAAATAAAAGCAAATTGGATTTTAATAAACCAAACTATTACCTATTGGCCGATAATAATCTATACTATCAATTTGGCCGGTAACACTCCCAACTTTCACTTTTATTACCAACAGCCGTCCCAATGACATAATTTTCAAATTTTTATGTTTGATTTGGACTCGATTCGGTTTGAAACAATAACTATGGACGAAATGAAAAAACATATAAGCTAAATTGAGACTAAAATTGATGCAAATTGAGCGTGAAAAATTGAAAATTATGTCGCTGGGACTGTTGTTGGTTGTAAAAGTGAAAGTTGGGAGTGTTACAGGTCAAATTAATAGTATGGATTATTATCGGCCAATAGTTAATAGTTTGGATTATTAAAATCCAATTTGCCAAAAATAAAAGATGTCCAAACAATCAAATTTTAGGTTTACAATAGATAAAAAACTAAAATAAATACGAATATATCACTACCCCTATAACGGGAATGATCATAAAAGTTTAACCAAACATAATAATATTATGAAAATTTATATACTGTTATTATACAAACTCCTATTAAATTAAACTAAAAAAACTTCCCAATGTCCTTGATCTACGTGTAACAACAGCCGTGAAAAAGTGTATGCAATCTGCCGTCAAAATGCCCTTTTAATCCATCTTTATTACTCTTGAGCAAGCCCAATCGATAGCCTCATTTATTTTGGGCTTTTTTATATTGCAATCCATAATTTGCTCTTTAACATTATTTACGTTCGCTTGCCCTTTTGTTTTACTTGGATATATTAGATCTTAACACTAGTATGTGTGGCCTGTTAATGTTCACAGCAAGATTTCACTAATTAGTAAACCATATATTCATATATTAAGAAAAGCTATGAAATAAGGATGATTACGTTTATGCCATACTAAAAGTTAGCTTATTTTCATTTGTAATTTATATGTTAAACTTCAGATCTATTTTTATATAAATAAATAATTTTAACCAATCATCTCAAGTTTAATCAAAATACACCATGTTAACTTGTAATCTATTATAAACTCTAAATATGAACAGATTAGACATATTTTAAATCTTAAAAATATATAATTAAATATAATAAAGCCTACAAATCACTCGTCTATCAGGGATTTTTAACGGAATTCATGAATGGTGTAACGTAGTGGATGAAAATTATTATTATAGAAAATTATTGAACTAAAATAGTTATTTTTAAACTTTTAAATGAAAACAATTATTTTTAGCAAACATAATGGATTAAAACAATAATTTACTTAATCTTTTAATTTGAAAACGATATTTATTATTATAATAAGCTTGTATAATGCATCGCAAACTTGGATTCATTGTTAAGAAAGACTTTAATTGGGTATGATTATCTAGGTGCCACAAGCTATTTGTAGTCGTAAACGGCTACATGTCTTATTTTTCTAATAGTCCGTGCGAGAAAAAAACATCGGTGTTCATAATACATTATTTTTATACTAGAGATGTTTAAGTCCTTGACAACACATTTATTTCCTCCACAAGGTTGTTTACATTCAAGGTCGATGAACCGTTGGGGCCGACTGCTACACGAGCCTTTTCCTGCCACTCTCGGGCTTTGATTCTCTTTTGGTTACCTCTATCTCCCATCAACTCTTGTACAAGATTTTTAACTTCCTCCCTTTGCACTTCCTTTCCCATCTCCAACCCAACCTCCCATTCCTTGCATATATACCTACTATTGGTCAACTGGTCCCACAAGTACGGCCAACATATCATCGGCACCCCAGCCGACAAGCTCTCAATGGTGGATCCCCAGCCACAATGAGTCAAGAATCCTCCGACCCCAGGGTGGTTTAGCACCTTCTCCTGTGGACACCAGCTTGCTATAAAACCTCTTTTTTTTACATGCTCCTCAAACTCTGGAGGAAATACTGCTGATTCACCTGCTACCAAATCAGGTCTAATTATCCAAAGAAAATAATGGTTGCTATTAATAAGTCCCCAACCAAATTCAATAACATTTTGTAAGGGCATCATTGTATGACTCCCGAAATTCACGTAAATCACAGAGTTTGGTTTCTTGGATTGGAGCCATTGCAAACACTCTGATTCTTCTTTCCACAAGCTTGCATTGAAATTCAATATTTCAGTTTGTTTCTCTTCATCAAGGATCTGATTAAGAAGTAACTGCATTGGTCCAACTGTATAAACTTTAGGATACGTGGACAAGAGAGCACTGATGATACTAGCCTCCAAAGAGTCAAAAGTGTGGAAGATGTTGTGTGAAACATTGTGGGATTTTTGTATTGATTTGATACCAAACTTAAATATTTCTTCATCGGCGTTTGTGGTCCGAATAATGCTATTAAAATCCTTTAGCCGGATTTCCTTTATTCCGGGGATCCAATCAACGATGGTATCCAAAAACCCATTGGTCAAGTAATTTTCATCTGTATAAATGAATGAATATCGTTACACATGTACATAGTATAAAAAGAAGAGGAACATCTATCATTCTATTGTATATTAAGAAATGAGTTGGAATATTAAAACTAGAATAAAGAGGTAGAGTGGGACCTAATAAGATAGTTGTTTTTATACTCTACAAGACCCTAAAGAAACATTTAAATAACCAACCTAAAAGGAACATAAATATGTACTACTAGCTTAATAACCCGTGTATTATACGGGTTGAATATATAAAATATTAAATAAAATAAAATTTTGTTAATTATAAAATGATATTTTAAGATAAAATACGGTTGAAATTATGTGTAAGCACAATAGGTAACAAAATAATGATATCAAGTTTTTAAACTTTTTTTGTTTAAAAAAACTAAATATTTTGTTTCAAAACAAAAGGTTTTATAAAATTTATTTATAATTATTTTTTATTTATAAAAATTTTACTTTTTAAAAATATTGATTTTTAAAATATTTTATATTTTTAAAAAAGTTTGATGTTTTTGAAAAGAAGATTATTTTATAAAATTTTATTTCTTTATAAATAATATTGATTAAAAGATTTCTTTCTTAATTTATCAAAAAATATTTTTAGTCCATAAATAAATTAAATAATATTATTAGTAATTATAGTAACTATTAAGTAGTAGAGAGAGGCGGGAAAATTATGGTGAGGATGAATGTGGTGCTGCCACGTGTCCACATTAGTTACTCTTTTATTATAATATAAAGATAAAGATAAAGATTAGGATATATGTCTGTGTGCTTTTAAATGCATACCACCATTTAATAAGTGTTATAGATGGAAACGTCTCGTAAGTGATTACAAACAGAACATCTGCTTGTGGTTAAGCTGACAATTACTAACTCCTTACTTACGGAACCATTTGGAGGAACCATGTGACCTTATCGTCTTTGAAAGGTGCAGTTTTCTAACAAAGATCCGCTAGTAATCTGTCTCTATATTTGATGTTAAAAATTTGCATTAGTTTCCCGAACTTATTTTCAATTGTTTGTCAGTGTGGAACCAGTTGCGACGCAATTTTCACTTGTAACACTTTCAATAAATACAAACGTTCCAATGAATTGACTTCGTCGAGTATTTCAAGCCAAAAACATAGATCTTATTCAGATATGGTTTTCGGGAAGAGTTGATAAAAAAAAAGAAACTAAGGAACTATTTTAGCCACATATTTTTAATTCCATAAATTCAAAGAAAAACGCAAAAAAAATAAATAAATAAATAACACACAACCATACTATTTTAGCGTGAAAAGAAATGAAAAAGGAAAAAAAAAACTCAGATTGTTTTCACAAGTGAAATCAATGTGTTTTATAAAAAAAAATCTATTTTACAAGTGAAATTAATATGACTTTTTTATTGTTTTTTTCTATTTGCATTGAAATATAGTTGTTTTTTTATATCTAAACATATGTAAACATCTATTATTTGTTCTTAAATGTGGATAAAAATCATTTTTTGGTATCCACACATCAATAGACATTTATTGTTTTACTTTTATGTATTTGTAAAAATTTATTAATTAATTTACACATATATAAAACATTTACATATATGTAAATAGTTGTTATGTTTGAAAATACACATGCAAATAGTGTATAATTATGAGTTTGAAAAAAATATTATAAATTTAAACATATGTAAATAACTATTATGAACATTTGCGTATGTAAATTAATAATATAAAATTTACATGATTGTATCTAGTATGAGAAAACGTAAATTTAACCATATATGTATAAAAAATTACCGACAAACAAAATACTAAATTGACCCTAGCCTGCCAATTATTGACATAATAATATATAATGATGTTGTGATGTTGTGATTGTCATTGCTAATAAAAGTAAAATTTAAATGTATCACTAGTCAAATTGTTAGTATAAATATTATTGGTCAATAGATCAAAGTTTAGGTTATTATAATTTATGAAAACCGGACCGGACCGGCCGGTCCAACCGGTCCGACCGGGAACCGGACTCCAAACCGGTCCGGTTCGGTGCTTAAAATCGTTTTGACGTTGAACCGGTGGTCGGACCGGTTGAACCGGTCGAACCGGCGGTAGAACAGGAAACCGGACCGGTTGAACCGGTGGTCGAACCGGTTTTTTATATATTTTTTTTATTTTTGAGTAATTTTTTACATATATTTATAAAAAATAATTATAATTTTATCCGGTTCTTATATCCATAATTAAATAAAGTTACAGACTGAAGTCATCGTATACGGGATGAGCGTGTCGTTATTTCGTCCGAAATGTTCCGTCATAATCCGTTAGAGACTATCACATTGGAGGACCAAAATTACTTGTCGGTTATCCGTCAGTAACTACTACCCATGTTTATTTTCCTACTGTTAGTTAATCCGTTGGTAGTAGACTTTATATACCAAGGGATCGATTGTGGTAGAATTAAGCGTGGGTAATGTTCTTTATTTACTGGTGTACATAATTTCTCATCTTAATTAACTTGTTTAGAGTATTCACGTCAGGTTTTTTAATTTTATACTTATAATTACACTAAAAAACACTATTTTTTCTCTTTCGTTCTCAATTCAATAATATTTTTTATATTTTTATCATTATCTTTTCTTTATTTTATAATCAGAACCACTTTCAAAAATATTAAAAAATTTATAAGATTTGAACAGTGATTCCCCAAATATACAAATTAAACGAAAACTTTTTTGTCTCCTCCACTCACAACCATTTACAACCATTACTTAAAATATAAGAAATATACTCATATAAATATAAAGAATCTAATGTTGATGTTTTTAGCTAGTTTGTTTGGAACGTAGAAAATCATGTATAAGAGACATAAAAAGCAAACCTTTAAGTGGCACAAGTCCTTTCTGTACAAGCGTTTGTACATGGTAAAGACCCATGAAGCCACAAGCAGCAGACGTCCAGTAGAGCATGACAGGGATCCCGAGCTTTCGCCCCGCGTCAACGGTGAAAGTCGACATGAAACCATCGGAGATGATGCAAGTAGGAGCCGTTGGAAGTTTAGTGACGAGATCAAGAAAAGGAGTTAAGAATGCGGTTTGAACGTGCTGCAGCAGTAGTTCTGACCCATCGTCGTCTTCGGATTTGCGAGGAATGCTGTCGGGAATAGTTTCGAATGTGAAACCAGATGAGCCGTCAAGGCAATGGACACCACCAGAGTTGATTAAACGCTTGTGGATGTACTCTGTGTTAACAAAGGTTATTTGGAGACCCTTGTGATGGAGAACCACTGCTAGTTTGAGCATTGCCTTAATGTGGCTTTGTGCAGGTAGTGGGATGAAGATAACATGAGTCTTATTCTTAGTTGTGGCCATTAATGTATCCGTTTATTTGCTTTTTTGAGTTTCAATGGAGGCTCATGTATCAGTAGTATATATGGTCTTAATATATAGACACTTAATTACTAGTAAAAAATGATAGGTAAGGTGAAAATGACTTATTGGTTTTTTTAGTTACTATGGATGTTGATGTATATATGGTCTTAGACTCTTAGTAGACGGTTAATTATTTATAGAATAAAAAATGAAAGGTGAAGATCACCAACCTATTTATTTGAAAGTTTATTTTGCGTGTTTGTATCGTGAATGTAGTACGTCACCGCAATTATTTGTTAATTATTTATAGAAGAATAAAGAAAGGAGATGATGTGTCACTCGAGGTAAGCAAAGAAAGCGGACGGTTGCAGTGGACGCCTCTTATGTAGTCGTTAATGGGCTTTATGCACAATTTTTTTCTCTAAAACAACATTTTATACACTGGTATACATGTAAGAAATATATATATATATATATATATATATATATATATATATATATATATACTCTAATAAAATAGTAACTAAGATGACACATGACAACATCACATTCACTCTTATCAAAATTTCTCCGCTTCTATCTTCTATTAAATAATTACATTAATTACCAAAAATATTATTTAACTCTTTTTTAGATTAAATATAGTTTTAATTAATTAACAAAGATATCTTTTTATTAATGTTATTTTTTAGAAAACATTTTTTCATAAAATAAGAAATTTTTTTAAAACATCAATTTTTTTTAAAAAAATATGAAATATTTTAAAATTGCTATTTTTAAAAAGTAATTTTTCATAAACCAAAAATAATTAAAATTGAGAGTTATAATAAAAAAAATTTTGAGAATGATATTTTTTATTAAAATAGTTTGTTTTAAAACAAAATATTAAATTTTTTTTAGAAAAACATTTGAAAAATTGTTATCATTATTTTATTACTTATAGTTTTTAATTGTCCGTAATTTTAATCATATTTTATTTAAAAATTTTATTTTATAATTAATAAAATTTTATTATATTTTTTAAAGTTTATATATTCAACCCGTGTAATACACGGGTTTACTAAAGCTTGTGTGCGTATGTGTATATATATATAATACGGTTAGCATGTTAAAAGTATTAAAATTTGAGGTAAAAACAATATTTTTTATTAGTACCCATGCATCGACTTCTTGACACTTTGGTGTCAATAAACTATTACCCGGAAAAAATAATCTAGTCCCTATTTTTAAGAACAATAAAATTTGGTTTTAAGAACAATAAAATTTGGTTTTTCAAGTATAAAGATGGAGAGGACACTCATGCCACATCATATCACAATATATCATAACATCATGGTATGAAACTAGACATTGGGGTCGATTTGTTGAAGGGATGACACGTCGAGTGGATGTCGGAAACGCACATCATGCGGCGTGAAAAAGAGGCGGTGGTGGTGGTGGTGGTGTCAGGCGGCACCGAAGCAAGTCGTCACCTCAAGGCGACTACACCCCCTCCACCCTAAGGCAGAATCATACTCGTTTTTTCTATCTAATTTGTATGAGCTAATCCTCAAAAGAAAAATAAATTAAATTAAATGAGGCAACTTAATTAGTTTAGTTCTCGTTGATTGTCTTCTTTTCCTTAATTTGTCTTCACGAGTATTTTTTTATTGTAGTACTAGTAATTAATTTAGGTAATGGCCTTTGTTGGAACACCGACACTCTCCTCCACGATCATTATCACCAACGTACACGTCGAATGCTAGGCTTGGTGTCATCATCTTTTTACTCTAGGTTATATCTCTGTCGCATTAAGAACCAAGTTGTGGGTTGCGTCTCACCAAAGGCACTAAATGAATTATAAATGTTATTTTAATTGACCACACATATTTGTTTTCTAGTCAGAACTGCACACTTATTTCTTCAGAAGAAAATCTATAACTGAGAGAAACCCTTTAACTCAACTTTAAATATTTTTTGTTAGATTGACTCTTAAACACATAATCTCATTATATTTATATATGTTGAGTATCTCACCTAACTTATTGAAAGTTTACATGGGCTAACTTTTATTTGAAATTCTTTCAACAGTTCCCTATAAGGTTATAATTAACTATCACTTATTTAACAAGCTTGATGGGGTCTCACCGACTTTGTCACGTGACATTGCCCGATTGGGCCGCAAGTTTTTGTATTATTTTTTATTATTCCGAAGCGAATTAGCATCAAATATTTATTCTCTGGAATAAAAAATTTTGTAGCTTGGTCGAATGGCAAATTTCCGCCCGTTAAAGTTTGAAACCTACAAGCAGTCGTGGGTTTAAACCCTCTATTGTGTAGTTTTTTTCTTTTATTATTTTTCTTATATTAGTTTCATTGAAATTACCTTTTTTTTTTCTTTTACTTTCTAACATTTATTTTATTTAAGCTGCTTTTTCTAATTATTAGACCGCATGAACGTACGTAGATCACATACGGGTTGCAACGTGTTGTTAAATCGTACTACTCCACCGCACACGGCCTTACATTTAAATAAAATTTTTAAAATCAAACTCTTTATATACTTTTCGAGTTGGTCTACCTTTAGATGTGTTTTTTTTCGGAAGCGAGTCGGGTCAAATAAAATAGTTATCATTGACATAATAATTAGAAACTAGTTGATTTCAAATGACAAACACCCACATATATTTCCAACATATAATCTCACTTCTTTACAAAAATAGTAACTACGAGTGACACGTGGCAGATCATATTCTTACTCATCAAATTTTGTTGTTTTTCTCTCTTATTAAATAATCACATTAATTACTAATATTATTATTTAATTTTTTAGATTAAAATAATTTTAATATATTAAGAAAGATATATTTATATTAATGTTATTTCTATTAAGAAAGATATCTTTTTGTTAATGTTATTTCTAAATAAATAAATTTTTAGAAATAAGAAAGAGTTTTAAAACATCAAACTTTTTAAAAATATAAAATATTTTAAAATTAATGTTTTTAAAATGTAAAATTTTTATAAACAAAAAATAATTAAAATTAGAAGTTATAATAAGAATTTTTTTAAAAATGACATTTTATTAAAAGGTTTGTTTTCAAACAAACTTTTCATTCTAATAAGAAAATTTTTAATCATATCTTATTTTAAGTTATCATTTTATAATTAATAAAATTTTTATTTTATTTAATATATTTTTATTCAACCCGTATAACACAGGTTTACTAAAACTAGTTATTCATACGTAAAGATAATTATACCATATACACTAAAACATTTTGTCAATGAATACATTTTCTTTTTAAGCTTTCTTAATTTAGTCACTAAACTTGCAACTGTTTGCACCACCAGCACTAGTCTTCCACATTCTTCAATGAGAAGGAGATAAATAATGGTTCATTTTAGCCAACACCGTCACCGGTAATCACCGTCCACAGCCACCAAGCACCGCCATCATCATAAAATAGTTTTGTATTTCATTCAATGAAATATAGTGATTCATATTATTCTTCCATCAATTTTATTACCTCATTTATTTCATTTCTTCATCAATATTATTACCCAATACCAAACAAACCAAAAACGGGTCGCAACTATAAAAGATATAACAATTAAAAATATTAATGTTGATCGATGGAAAAAAATACAAATTTGGATTATATGAAACATCATATTTTAAATGTTGTAGGAGAAAAAAAAAGAATTTTAAAAAATTCAAAACCTTAAATTTACTTTGACGACTTATACGTTTGTGCTTTAATGACCAGTATATTCTGACGTGCAACATTGTTTTGAATGAAATTTACGCTGAAAATTAGACAAAAACAAACACATTGGAATTACAAAATTGAAATTTTATAAGACATTAAGTTTTAAAACATACAAGGGGCCAGAAAACAAAAAAAAAAATTATGAATGCGTAAAAGAAACTAAATACATAAGTATATAAGGTATAAAACTAACATATGGTTGAACTTGAGTGGATTAAAAAAAAAACATTTGCTAGAAGAAAAAAAAAAGGTTACGCATAGGAGACCTGTACATTCATATTTAATTAATGTTTATTTAAGTTTTAAGGTATAAGTAATTTGAATGACCCCTCCTCAAAAGAAAATTAAATTAAATTAAATCATGCAACATAGATTAGTTGTCTCCTTTTTCTTGAAATGTCATTATGAATTTTTTATTCTAGTAGTAATTAGGTAATGTAGAGCGATAAGGACCATAACCATAATATGATAATAGTAGTTACAAGTTGGACGTTTACCTGCCCATTTAAGAAGAAACAAATAATTAAACAATTTATTTACTTTGAAAGCATCTAGAAACTTAAATAATATTAATTATCAAGTTGTTTCTACATCTTAGTGTTGTATAGTATGTTTTAAGTCTTTTTTATACATGTAGTTGTTGTATCATGTGCTTTGTTGAATATATACAAGCTATATACTACTTGAAAATTTCAAACCCACCACCGAACACCACCTTCTGGCAACCCCCGCCGTCGTCAAACATTCTATTATTAGTATAGATGGATTCTTTAAAAGACATAACTAGAAACAACGGGACTTGAACTTTTTTTATTAATCGGATTAAAAAGAAATTTGGGTTTCTAAAATATAGAAACAACGCTGGTGATACGGCCCGCCTGTCATTCCAGTAGAAACTCACCATCCAAATATCCATTATGATAAAACTATTAACTCACTTGAAGCATTTTGCACCAAATAAGACTCGAACTCATGATCTCTATTTTTAAAAAGTCTTGAGTTGTCACTAATTGATGTAAGGCTTATTGGCAATCAAAAATAGTATTTAATTAATTTTTTAATAGATTTAATTCAATTTATATTCATAGCTTTATCTTTTTAAATTGAGCTATTTAGAAATACGATTACAATGCTCATTGGTTTACAAAAATATCAAGTTGAACGATCGAAATTTCAATATGTCCCATGTTAATTCAATACTATTGACTTACAAATTATTTTGAGTGACATATGTTACATAACGCCCGTGGTGTAACACCAGACCGATCCTTTGCGTAATATAATTTATGGGAGAAAAAACCGTCTCAACACGTGGTTTTCAATTCTAGTAATACATATTAACAAAAGTTTGGGATCGACAAGTAATAGAGGGTTTTCTAATGTCACTTGCAGCCGAATAGTTATTAGAGTTATAGCATTCAAATCCTATTTTTTTCATCCTTATAATATTTATTATTTATTATCATTCTTATTATAATTTTATCACTTTACTTTCTAAATAAATAATAATATTTTATACCTTTAACATTACAATTTTTTTTTCTTTTACTCACAACCATTTTTAAAAATATTAAAAAAATTATATGAAAATTGAACAGTATATTACCAAATATACAGATGAAAAATATTAATTTTTTTATTCTCAATTCACAACCACTTATGACAAAATCTATATAATATAAAGAATACACATACAAAAATATAAGAAACAGACAGTGAATGCACGCTTAAGGGACCTTTTTAATTCACAAATAATGTTTTTTTATGATTAGAATTTACCGAGTATGAATTATCAATTAACTTTTCTTTTAATGTTTTCAAAATTGGTTTACGAGTATAATGCAATACTTCAAATTCTTTGTTGAATTAACACCGTTCAAAAAGAATTATTTTACTATTTAACATGTAAACACCCAATAGTAGATATTATTAGAATGATTAAACAGTAAAAAATTAATTTTTCATGACGAAACGATGGAACATAACTAAACATGATCTAATAGAAAAGCAAATCAAACGGGTACTTCAGAGTATCTAAACGGCACTCTTACAAAATTAGACACGCATTTTAGACATCATTTTATGTCATAAATTAGTAACAAACTACATTTTGATAACACGTTATTTTGATACTAGAGATGTTTAATTTCTTGACAACATAATTATCTCCTCCACAAGGTTCTTTACATTCAAGGTCGATGACCCGTTTGGGCCAGTTGCTACATGAGCCTTTTCTTGCCACTCCCGGGCTTTGATCCTCTTTTCTTTACCTCCATCACCCATTAACTCTTGTACAAGATCTTTAACTTCCTCTCGTTTCACTTCCTTTCCCATTTCCAATCCAACCTCCCATTCCTTGCATATATACCTACAATTTGTCAGCTGATCCCACAAGTATGGCCAGCATATCATCGGCACCCCAGCTGACAAGCTCTCAATGGTGGATCCCCACCCACAATGAGTCAAGAATCCTCCGACCGCAGGGTGGTTTAGTACCTTCTCCTGTGGACACCAACTTGCTATAAAACCTCTCTTTTTTACATGCTCCTCAAATTCCGGAGGCAATACCGAGGATTCACCTGCCACCAAATTAGATCTAATTATCCAAAGAAAATAGTGATTGCTGTTAGTAAGTCCCCAACAGAATTCAATAACATCTTGTAAAGACATCACTGTAGAACTCCCAAAATTCACGTAAATGACAGAATTTGGTTGTTTGGAGTTGAGCCATTGCAAACACTCTGGTTCTTCTTTCCACAAGCTGTATGCTTTTAAATTCAACGTTTTAGTTTGTTTCTCTTCTTCTGGTGTTTGATTAAGGAGTAACTGCATTGGTCCAATCGTGTAAACTTTATCATATATGGACGAGAGAGCATTGACAATATTGGCCTCCAAAGCATCAAAAGTGTGGAAGATATTATGTGAAACATTGTGGGATTTCTGTGTAGATTTGATACAAAATGTAAATAGTTCGTCATTTGGGTCTGTGGTTTGGATGACACTGTTAAAATCCTTCAGCCGAATTTCTTCCATTCCGGGGATCCAATCAACGATGGTATCCAAAAACCCATTTGTTAAGTAACTTTCATCTGTATAAATGAATGTGACTTTCTTAAACTTGTGCATATAAAGAGAAGATGAATGTATATTGTGGACTAACAAATAAATTGGAATATGAAAAACCATAATCAGGAAATATAGTGGGACCTGAGTAAGATAGTTATTTTGTATTCTCTACCAATTATCTAAACAAAGCTTATAATTAAGATAGACTATATATCTCTACTACTATATAAAGCATATAGGAAGGACATAATTGTAATTTTATTTAAAGTGTAAGACACCTAAGACAAATTTTTAAGCATAATATACAAGTGTGTTATGTAATAGTTCCTAAATTGCCCTTATTAAATATACTTTTTTTAATTAATGTATTATTTAATTCACTTAATTAGGTATTATCTTATTAATAATGCTTTTAAAATAATAATTAAATTTACATTTACTATTTATATATTTAAAACTATATATTATTAAAATTAAGTATTATCTATACTATTATATAATACATATTAGAAGTATAAGATGATAATTTTATTTAAAATTTAAGACACCTATACAACATTTTAAGCATAGAGTACAAATGGTTTATGTGATAATTCCAATTTTGCCCCCATTTAATTAACTTCTTCTAATTATTGCTTCTTTTTTTTTACGTATTATTAATACATTATTTAATAATATGATATTATTTGATTCACTTCATTAAGTTTTATTTTATTTATAATAATATAAATTGATATTTAAATTTATAATTACTAATCATACTTTTAAAATTAAAGTTTTATTTTATTTATAATAATATAAAGTCATATTTAAATTTATAATCATTGATCATATTTTTTAACTAAATACTATTTAAATTAAGTATTATTTTATTTAAATACTTATATCTATACTACTTTATAATAAATCACTCTAGATAGAGATATAATTTTGCCAAACATACAAGTTTTGAATCAACATGTACAAAAGAGTGTAAGACATTTAATAGGGATAGAATAGAAAATTGATTAAGATTTTAAGATACTTTACTGGCAATATGATAAATTTATCAATTAAATTTTATATACCTTGGTATTTTTACCCTTGTCTCTTTCATGTATTTAATAAACATTATATACATTATTTAATAATATGATATTATTTAATTCACTTCATTAAATTTTATTTTATTTATGATACTATAAATTGACATTTAAATTTATATTTACTAATTATATTTTATAACTAAATATTATTTAAATTAAGTATTATTTATTTAAATATTTAAGTATGTAACTTATATATATATATATATATATATATATATATATATATATATATATTATATCTTCATATTATAGTAACTAAGACTAATATATTTCTAGAGGTATATTATAAGATTAATAATTTTAATATTTATCTGTATCTTTTATAATAAAAATGAAAACAGGATTGAATGATAATTTTACGTATGTATTAAGACTTTCATATAAAAAGTCATGCTTAAATTTTAAAAAATTAACTATTTTATTTCATTTATACCCTTAAAATAAAATATAATATATGATGCTTATAATACAAATGCTAAAGCATATACACGTGACCAAACAAAACCGTCATTTACTTTCAAGTCTGGTTATCCACCACGATTGAGCGGTAATCCCTCTTTCCCTTTGCCTTGCCGGTGGTTAAAAGCTTAATAACAATAAAGATGGTAATTTGTTGTGATAATTTCTTCATTAACTTTCTCCGGTTTATGCAAATCACCACCGAAAGTTGCCTCCGATGATCATAAAACTCTAACCTATATTAATAAAACGAAACCCCTTAAATCTTGGTAATAAGTGATTTCCGACCACAAATACCACCCATGCTTTCACTAATCTTGTTGGGATAATATAGTTGTCTTAAAGACTTTTGTAATATACGTAATTGTTTTCTTTCATTCAATTTTTTCAATAATTATATTTTGATTTTTTAATTTATATCATAACGCACCGAGCCGATTCTAACTAAAATCGAATTCCCAAAAAATCACGCAACAGTCATACCGCCGCAAAGCGCGGGCATTTCCACTAGTACGACTATACGAGTGTATACAAGGAAAAGTTTAAGTGACCAAAAAAGAAATAGAAATATATAAGTATAATTAGGACATTATGTTAATTTGAGTGATTTTAAATGCATACCGCCATTAGACAAAGGAGTTTGACCGACGGAAACATCTCGTCGGAGATTACCAACAGAGCATCTACTTGTGGTCAAGCCGATAACACTATAACAGTGTGGGTAAAAGGTTTTGTAGGCCAGAAGAAGAGATGTCTCTTTATGTTAGGTCTCGATCTTGTTTACACCATGAGGCCTACGTGCGTTGAAACCAGTCCAGCACCGGGAGGTTCAAGATAACACAATAACGATCAAAAGACAAAACGAGACATTATGTTTCGTAATTGGTTTTAGCATTAGATTAATTAGTTATTAATTAAGTTTTGTGTTATACATATTAAAGATACACAACAATATTATTCCACAATTATATTTATATAAAATTCATCATTTAAAAAAACACAATAGTATTAAAAAGAACACTATAACTAACAAAAAGACATAATGAACTGCACTAATTTTTGTAAAACAATAATGTCGTACATAAAATTTAAGAACTTTTAAGAAAAATGGGGTAACTTACAAAAAGTCAACAAAAATGATTATTTTTAAAATACCCATTTAATAAATTTTTTTCTTACAATTTAATCTCAACCATTGATTAAGTAAATTGATAGTTAAAATTACTTTTTAATTTTTCGTAACTTTTTATTTGAATCTTTACCTTGCTACTAATAATTTGTTTGATATTTGTGTATTGTTGTTTTAAGAGCATCTCCAATAGATGGTTTTCATACTTTAAAAACAGTCATGTGAACATTTATATAATTGGATGGGGATGTTTTTAATGCAATTGTTCTTGCAAACACCAAAAAATGAATAGATATAGGCCCCATGTATTATATATCTATATCTATACTACTATATAATAGAGAAATCATAGCTAGATTTGTAATTTTACATTAATTTTAAGATGACATATGAAGAGTTGCAAACTTTAATGTGTAATGTCATAAGATTTATTTCTATTATGCCCCTTTTAAGCTTTAGATACTTGTACTCCATTATTTCCTAATTAAATTTAAAGTATCATTATTATATTTAAGGTTATCTTAATCTATCTATATCTATACTACTATATAATATAATTTTTTGGACAACATTGTAATTTTAATCTCTTTTTAAGACACTTAAGAATAATTTTGTTACATTTGGTACAAGTAATTATGCATAACCAACTTGTTATTTACAAATTTACTTATCTCTATAGTAATATAGATATGTTTGATATCCCAAATTAATAAAAAAAAACAAAACAAGATGAGAGTTAGCGCAATAAGATAAAGTTAGCGAAAGACACAGTCCTAAAAATATTTATACCCCTGTCACACCGCGCGGATTTCAACACTAGTATATATATATGGATATATTAAAGAGAGAAAACAAACGAGTAGTTAAAAATAAAAAGGTGCTGATGACGTGTCACTATTTTTAAGTTTTCTTATTGTAATGATTTTTGAAATTTTTAAAAAATGTGCGTGTTTTTTTTTACGTGTCAGCTCAATAGACAAGTTTTTAGTTGTTTTTAAGACTTTTTATTGGTGATGATAAAAGAAACAAACTAACGAAGGATGCCAGGAAAGCATGAGGAGAATGCAAAATATGTCAGCAACTCGAAGAGTGAATGGAAAATATGTTTAGTCACAATTGGATTTAATATATAAATTATATTATATTTATTTTAACTTTATTTAAAGTTTTATTTGGTTTACAGTCTTATCCTTATTATTTGTCCATTCTAAATTTTAATTTTCAAAATTCATAATTTATTTTTCATTTCCAGGATATTTAATAAATACAAATACTAGTTTTTCAAAATTAAATAAATTAAGTTACCAATGTCATTCTAGTCTTTAATTTTTAACATATTTCCTTCAGAAATGTTATATTGTAATCCCTTTAAGATTGTCACATTGAACGTCCCCAAACAACACTTGTGAGTGATTCGTCAGTAATTAACTATCATCATAATTAGTCACAAATAAAATTACGTATATTTACTTTCCGATAACTATTTTATTAACGGTAAATATATTACCTGCTTCGTATGATAGGTGTTTAATCCGTTCGTAAGAAACTCTACCAACGGATTGCCGAGAAAATTAAGCTTGGGTAATGGTCTTTTGTTTAGTAGTGTGCATATATTAATTTCTCATCTTAACTTCGTTAGCTAATTTGTTTTGAACAAAATCATCTACAATTAACATCTAATTAACAGACATAAAAGCAAACCTTTAAGTGGTGCTAGTCCTTTCTCTACGAGGGTTTGAATATGGTAAAGACCCATGAAGCCACAAGCAGCAAACGTCCAGTAGAGCATGACCGGGATCCCGAGCTTTCGTCCCGCATCAACCGTGAAAGCCGACACGAAACCATCGGAGATGATGCAAGTAGGAGCAGTTGGAAGTCTGGTGGCAAGATCAAGAAAAGGAGTCAAGAATGTGGTTTCAACATGACGCACGAGTAGCTCCGACCCATCGTCGTCTTCGGATTTGCGAGGAATGCTGTCGGGAATAGTTTCGAATGCGAAACCAGATGAGCCATCGAGGCAGTGAACACCACCAGAGTTGATTAAACGCTTGTGGATGTACTCTGTGTTCACAAAGGTTATTTGGAGACCCTTGTGGTGGAGAGCCTCTGCTAGTTTGAGCATTGCCTTAATGTGGCTTTGTGCAGGCAATGGGATGCAGATAACATGAGGCTTCTCCTTCTTATCAGTTGTATCCATTTTTGTGAGTCTGTTATCAATGGAGGTTGATGTATATATGGTGTTAGTGGGCGGCTAATTGATAGAATAAATAAAAGGCAGGTGAAAGATGACTCATTTTTTTTGTCTGATTGAATTGTGAATGTACTACGTTGTCATATCTTTGACGACTTTTGTGTTTAGCTTTTATAGTAAAACAAAGGTAATATTCATAAATCATAATGGCCAAAACGATGTGACCGATTAAAAGAAGATAGCTGGTATCTACGTGACCGTAATTATTTATATCGTGTTTCTTATATTATGGATTAATTAAATCATCTAGAAAAATTCGGTCGTTAAAAAAATGTTACTGACGAAAAAAATCTTAACAATGAAAATAAAAAACGGTTAGCAAGGTAAAGCTTTAACTTTTTTGAGGTAAAAACAAATATCTTTATTAGTCTCCATGACCCCATGCATCAACTTCTTTATACTTAGGTGTCATTAATAAACTATTGCATGGAAATAATAATCTTTTAAGTCCCTAATTTTCAGAATTATACAATTTGGCTTTCTAGGTACGTATAAGGCAAAATCATACTCTGGCTTTTATAACTTATTTGTATGAGTAATTCTCATAAGAAAATTGAATTAAATTAAATTAAATCATGCAACTTAGCTTAGTTCTCGTTGATTGTCTTCTTTTTCATTATTTGTCTTAACGATTTTTTTAATCGTAGTGGTAGTAATTAATTAGGTGATGGAGTAAGAAAACAACCATATAATGACGATAGTAGTTACAAGTTGGACGTTTACTTGCCCAAATAGAAAGAAAAATATATTAAATTACTTAATTACCTTACAAACATCTAGATGTATATAATAACAAAACTTTATGATCGAGTAATAGAGTTTCTTCTATATGATATAACTAGCTTAATAACCCGTGTATTACACGGGTTGAATATATAAAATATTAAATAAAATAAAATCTTGTTGATTATAAAATAATATTTTAAGATAAAATACAGTTGAAATTATGTGTAAGCACTATAGGTAACAAAATAATGATATCAAGTTTTTAAACTTTTTTTGTTTAAAAAAACTAAATATTTTGTTTCAAAACAAAAGGTTTTATAAAATTTATTATAAATATTTTTTATTTATAAAAATTTTACATTTTAAAAATATTTATTTTAAAAATATTTTATATTTTTAAAAGAGTTTTATGTTTTTGAAAGAAGATTATTTTATAAAATTTTATTTCTTTATAAATAATATTGATTAAAAGATTTCTTTCTTAATTTATCAAAAAATATTTTTAGTATATAAATAAATTAAATAATATTATTAGTAATTATAGTAACTATTAAATAGGAGAGAGAGACGGAAAAATTATGATGAGGATGAATGTGGTGCTGCCACGTGTCCCCATTAGTTACTTTTTTATTATAATACTAGCTTAATAACCCGTGTATTACACGGGTTGAATATATAAAATATTAAATAAAATATAAAATTTTGTTAATTATAAAACGATATTTTAAGATAAAATACGGTTGAAATTATGTATAAGGACTATAGGTAACAAAATAATGATATCAAGTTTTTAAACTTTTTTTTTAAAAAAACTAATATTTTGTTTCAAAACAAAAGTTTAAATGTATTTATAATTATTTTTTATTTATAAAAATTTTACTTTTTAAAATATTGATTTTTAAAATATTTTATATTTTTAAAAAAGTTTGATGTTTTTGAAAAAAGATTATTTTATAAAATTTGTTTCTTTATAAATAATATTGATTAAAAGATTCTTTTCTTAATTTATTAAAAAATATTTTTAGTTTATAAATAAATTAAATAATATTATTAGTAATTATAGTAACTATTAAGTAGGAGAAATTATGGTGAGGATGAATGTGATGCTGACACATGTTCCTATTAGTTACTCTTTTATTATAATATAAAAATAAAGATTATAATATAAAGATTATTTGAAATAGGCTATTCTTTTTCTTTTAATGTTTTCAAACTATGTTTGCGGATGCTAATGCAATACCATGGATTCTATGATATTTATAATTAAATAGACAGTTGAAAAGAGATTAATTAAAATTTACCATTTATACACGCAATAGTAGTTAATATTTAGACGGTTTAAATAGTAGGAAATACTCCTTTCATGGCGAAATGATGCAACATGATTGAAATAAGATCTTAAAGAACTAATAGGAACTCTAGAAACTAATAGAAAATTTGGAAATTTGCAACAGCATTTCAATTGCAGATCTGCATTGATAATACATTATTTTTATACTAGATATGTTTAATTCCTTGTTAGCGTAATTATCTCCTTCAAAAGGTTGTTTACATTCAAAGTCGACGAACCATTGGGGCCGGTTGCTATACGAGCCTTTTCTTGCCACCATTTGGCTTTGATCCTCTTTTGATCACCTCCATCTCCCATCAACTCTTGTATAAGATCTTTAACTTCCTCCCTTTTCACTTCCTTTCCCATCTCCAATCCAACCTCCCATTCCTTACATATAAACCTACAGTTGGTCCACTGGTCCCACAAGTACGGCCAACATATCATCGGCACCCCAGCGGACAGGCTCTCAATGGTGGATCCCCAACCACAATGAGTCAAGAACCCTCCAACCGCAGGGTGGTTCAGTACCTTCTCTTGTGGACACCAGCCTGCTATAAAACCTCTCTTTTTTACATGCTCCTCAAATTCCGAAGGCAACACTGCTGATTCACCTACTACCAAATCAGGTCTAATTATCCAAAGGAAATAGTGGTTGCTATTAATAAGTCCCCAACCAAATTCAATAACATCTTGCAAACCCATCACAGTATGACTCCCAAAATTCACATAGATGACAGTGTTTGGTTCCTTGGATTGGAGCCATTGCAAGCACTCTGATTCTTCTTTCCACAAGCTGTATGCACTAAAATTCAGCATTTCAGTTTGTTTCTCTTTTTCTGGTGTCTGATTAAGAAGTAGCTGCATTGGTCCAACCGTGTAAACTTTTGGATACATTGACCAGATTGCATTGACAACACTAGCCTCCAAATCATCAAAAGTGTGCAAGATTATATGTGAAACATTGTGGGATTGTTGCATAGCATTCATGCAAAATGTAAATTGTTTGTCCTCTGGATTTGTGGTTTGCCAGACGCTGTTAAAATCCCTTAGCCTGATTTCATTCATTCCGGGGATCCAATCAACGACAGTATCTAAATACCCATTGGTCAAGTAATTTTCATCTGTATACACAAACACCACTAGTATTACATTCTGTAGATACGAAGATATATAAGAGGATTAATATATATGTAACAAATGACAAGGAATATGAAAAACCAGAATTAAGAAATAAAGAGAAAATTTTAAATAAAAACCTAAATGAAAGTGAAATAAGCTATTATATATGATTGTGAAAATCACAAAAATGTACATCCTGACCAACTTTTAATCCAAAACATACATTGAGTTTTAGTCCACTCAAATGTATAAGCTCAGTCAATTTAAGAAGGCTAGACTATATCATCCGCCATAAAAAAAAAAAAAAAAACGTATTTGGTCAAAAAAAGAATAATAATAAGAACAAACAGCATGTCCTAGTGAGGACCCAGCTAGTCTATTTTTATGAAAAAAGACAAGCATGAAACGATAAGCTTAAATGATGTTTTCTAATATGTTAGTTAGCGGACTAAAAGTGAATATCTATCTTAAAATATGATCAAAATGCCTTTTTGGTGATTCTCTGGTACAATTAAGAGGTTATGATTTGAGTGATTTTAAATGCGTACAACATATATGGAGGGTTTTAAATGTACTTTCTCATCTTATCATCGGGGCTGTTTGTTTAATCTTTTTAATGGTTCAAATGTCTGAATGTTTCAGCATTTAATATTTCAGAGTGTTTGTTTCGTGAGCAAATATCTGAATAGTTAAGCACGTTTGTCTCTGAATAGTTAAACATTATACTGAGTCTGAATGGTTAAGAGCTATTATCTGAATTGGTTAGATATTTTTCTCTGAATAGTTAAAAAATATACTAGCTAGCTCTTAATGATTCAGAACTCTTACTAGTTCAATACTTAATGGTTTAGAACTTTTAATGGTTCATCGTTTACTCGTTTAGAAGTTGCTAAACATCCCCTTCGTTAGCTAATTTATTTGGAACACAACATCTATCATATATAAAAAGCAAACCTTTAAGTGGCGCAATTCCCTTGTTTATAAGCGTTTGGACATGGTAAAGACCCATGAATCCACAAGCAGCAAAAGTCCAGTAGAGCATGACAGGGATCCCGAGCTTTCGTCCCGCATCAACCGTGAAAACCGACATGAAACCATCAGAGATGATACAAGTAGGAGGAGTTTCAAGTTTGGTAGCAAGATCAAGAAAAGGAGTCAAGAACGTGGTTTCAACATGCTGCAGCAGTAGTTCTGACCCATCGTCGTCTTCGGATTTGCGAGGAATGCTATCAGGAATAGTTTCGAACCTGAAACCAGATGAGCCGTCGAGGCAATGGACACCACCAGAGTCAATTAAACGCTTGTGGATGTACTCTGTGTTAACAAAGGTTACTTGGAGACCCTTGTGGTGGAGAACCTCTGCTAGTTTGAGCATCGCCTTGATGTGACTTTGTGCAGGTAGTGGGATGAAGATAACATGAGGCTTCTTCTCGGTTGTATCCATTTATGTGAGTCTGATTTGCTTATTTTAGTTATCAATGGAGCTAGGTTGATGTATATATATAAACTAGCTTAATAACCCGTGTATTACACGGGTTGAATATATAAAATATTAAATAAAATAAAATTTTATTAATTATAAAACGATATTGTAAGATATAATACGGTTGAATTATGTATAAGGACTATAAGTAACAAAATAATGATATCAAGTTTTTAAACTTTTTTTGTTTAAAAAAACTAAATATTTTGTTTCAAAACAAAACGTTTTATAGAATATATTTATAATTATTTTTTATTTATAAATATTTTACTTTTTAAAAGTATTAATTTTTAAAATATTTTATTTTTTTAAAAAAGTATGATGTTTTTGAAAAAAAATTTGTTTTATAAAAATTTATTTCTTTATAAATAATATTAATTAAAAGATTCCTTTTTTAATTTATTAAAAAATATTTTTAGTTTATAAATAAATTAAATAATATTATTAGTAATTATAGTAACTATTAATGAGGAGAGAGAAGCGGGAAAATTTTGATGAGGAGGAATGTGGTGCTGCCACGTGTCCCCTTTAGTTACTCTTTTATTATAATATAAAGATATGCTCTTAGTAGACGGCTAACTAGTAGAAAAAATATTATTTAAACGTTTGTTTTGTGGTGTTTGTATTGTGGATGTAATACGGTGTCGTAACTTTGGGGTGGTTGTGTTTAGCTTTTATTGTTGTTTCCTCCCTATGGTTTGGTTATATTTGTGGTTTGGTTATATTGTCATTTTATCCAAAAATGGTAGCTTTATTATTTTAAAATGTTAAATAATCATCGTTAAATGGGTATTTATGTTAATTTTATATAAAATCGAAATACTAATCTATGTTTACGTGTTGTTGACCAAATTTTTTTAACGAAATTCATGTTTTGGGATGATAATGGCAACTTTTTTAAACCTTGGGGAGCCAAATGCTAAAAAAACATTTTTGGATGAAAATGACAAATATGACCAAACCACGGGGATGAAAACGGCAATTGACTCTATTGTAAAACAAAATTATTATTCAGACGGTTAAAAGACGGCAGCTGAATGATAGATATCATTGTAATTAGTAAGGGTGATGTTATATATACCCCCATCTAAAGTATTTTTACTTGTTATACCCCCTCCCCTCAACTTATAAAATACTTAATTTTTGTTTTTATGTTTTTTTATTTACCATATCATCCTTTAATATGTTAAATTAAATATTTTAGGTTTGTCTATTTATTATTACTTTTGGTCCTTTATAGTTTTTGTTTTTTATTTTTTTTATTTGTAGTGGTTACAATTGTTCAAAAAAAGCCAAAAACTTAAAATAACCGAAAACCAAATTGTATCCGTAACATTAAAAATCAAATCAAATCGTACATTCGGTTTCACTTTGGTTAACGGTTACACAAGATCTTACTTATTCGGTTCAGTTACCCGTATGTACCGAATAATAAACGGTTTAGTTGGTTTAATCGGATAACCGAACTAAATAAATCTGTTTAAACGGGTTAATCGGTTGAATTAAGTTCATTTAGATCTATTTCCAATACTAAAAGTTACTTTTAAAAGTTTTTTTTAACTTTAGAAATTATTATATTAAATTTTTTATGATATTTTTTTTATTTTTAAATATGTTTTTATATCGTTATATAAAAATTATTTTTAAAACTTATTTAAAGAAAAAACAAAAACTTTTTTTTTTCTAAAAATAAATTTTTTATGGGGTAATTATGACAAGTTTTAAAATTATTTTTTGACGGGGGGTATGACAAGTAAAAAAAAGGGGTATGTATAGCCTAACCCATTAGTAATTAGTAATTTTTTTATCATCTTTCCTCTATTATGAACTAGGTTAGTACCCCGTGTATTACACGGATTTAATAAATAAAATATAAAATAATTAGTAATAAAAATTTATAAATTATAAAATCATATTTAAAGATAAAATATGATTACAATTACATATAAATAGCTACTTTAAATAAATAAATAATAATATATTTTCCTTAAACTTTTATTTTATAAAAATATGAGTTTTAAATATTTTATTTTAAGAAAAATAAATTTATTTTAAAAAAAGTTTGTTGTATTCTGTATTTTATAAAACTTTTATTTTTAAAAAATGTGTATTTAATAAAAATAGTTTTAATTTATTAAATTATAAAATTTTTAATTTAAAAATGGTATGAGAAATATTATTAGTATTCAAATTATTAATAATAAGAAAGTTAGTATGATAAAACTTATAATTGTGTCAAGTCTTATTTTAGATTTTTTTTGTTATAGATAGATAGATACATATACAGATAAATAGATAGGTTAAGAACTCATTTATTAAACGGATTATAGTTAGTAATAAACACGAATAGTTATAGTATGATATTTTAATATAAGATATGATTAAATTAATATATATACGTAAGATAATTCAAGAAATAAAACAATTATACTATTTTTTAACTCTCTTATCTAAATATCTTTATCTTAAACAGTCGTGTTAAGATTTTTTAAATAATTGTTTGTAAGAATCTTGTTTATTAAAACTCGGGTTTCTAATTATTCTGTTTGTTTTAATAAAACTGCTTTTAGAAAATTTTATATTTTTTATAATTTTTTAAGAAAGAAACGATTTAAAATATTTTATTTCAAAAAGGTTTAGTGTTTTAGAAAATTTCATATTATATAAAAATTTTGATTTTTTTATGATTTCTATGTTAATAAAAAGATGTAATTTTTAATTTCCTTAATAAAGTTTAATTTTAAAAATATAGCTTAATTTTAAAAAAATCTAGATAAGAGAGAGAAATGCATTAATTAATAAAATTAATTTTTATTAAAAGAGAGAAAAATTAGTTTGAGTGCTTAAATTACTATAATATCTTTTTGGAGGGAAAATGAAGTGAGGATGTTTAAATAATGACAATTGTCAAAATTGTGGTTTAAAAAGGTGACAAGTGGCAAAAGAAACTTTTTTTTATTAGATACTATAAATATAGATATAAATATAGATTAAATGATGTAGAAAAATTCTTGCCTACACCCCCATATCGATTTTCAGGTCAAATATATATTCCCTCTGAACAGAGACAAAACAAGGATGCCTCTTAAAAGAGCAATATGTACTTATACGTATCATGATAATTGCAGATTTTGTAACCATGATATATAAAAGTTAACTGAAAGATGTAAAGAGATTAAACAAGCACCCGAACATACTAAAGCAATTTTGTAATCTAACAAAACCCTAATCCAAATAAGAAAGTGATATTTTTACAATTATACACATTTAACATTATACCTTCATCATAGAAAATTAAACCACACATTTATTACATAGGTTATATCTTGTATTACTTTTCGATTTTTAAGATGAGACAATTGGTACCAAATCAAACTAAACGAGGATAATAAAGTACACTACTACACATAACTAAAATAGAAAGCATAAGGTTTAAGGTTAACGAATGACTTATTTCTTAGTGTCGTGCATTATGATTTCCTTGATAATATTGTCTATATTCAGAGAAGATGAACCGTTAGGACCCGTTGCAATGCTGGCTTTTTCCTTCCACTCTATGGCCTTGTTTCTTATTTTTTGGCCTCCTTCTCCCATCAACTCTTGTACAAGCCTCTTAACTTCATCTCGTTTCGCTTTACTCCCAATCTCAAGTCCAACCTCCCATTCCTTGCATATATACCTACAGTTGGTCACTTGGTCCCAAAAATAAGGCAAACATATCATCGGCACCCCAGCTGACAAGCTCTCGATGGTGGATCCCCACCCACAATGAGTCAAGAACCCTCCAACCAAAGGATGGTTCAGGACCTTTTCCTGTGAACACCAGCTTGCAATAAAACCTCTCTCTTTTATACGCTCCTCTAATTCAAGAGGCCAAACTATAGATTCCTCTATCACCAAGTTAGATCGGATTATCCAAAGGAAATAATGGTTGCTATTAGCAAGTCCCCAACCAAACTCTATCAGCTGTTCCAAAGACATTATCGTTGTACTCCCAAAGTTTACATAAATGACAGAATTTGGTTCCTTAGACTGAAGCCACTGGAAACACTCTGGTTCTTCTTTCATTAAGCTGTATCCCACTCCAGTTTGCTTTCTTTTGTCAGGTATCTGATCAAGAAGTAGTTGTAGTGGGCCAATTGTGTAAACATGATCATACATCGACGACAAAGCTTTGATAATACTAGGCTCCAACTCATCGAATGTGTGGAAAATATGATGTGAAACTCTATGAGACCTTTGCGGAGCTTCCTTACAAAACATAAGAAGTTTGTCATCGAGGTCAGTGCTCCAAACCATTGGGAAATCCTTAAGACGAATGTCTTTCATTCCTGGAACCCAATCGATTCTTGTGTCTAAATGCCCATTTGTCAAGTAACTTTTGTCTACACATACAGAGAAAATGTAAAGCACTCTGTTAATTAAACTCTTATACTTTAAAGCGTGGAGAAAATTACCTATTGCAATCACACTTTGAAAAGGAAAACATAAAAAAAAATTAGCAAAACCTTACTTTTAATTAAAAGAGATGACAACCTACATACATCTTTAAAAGTTAGTTAGATGACTATGTTTATGATCTAAGCGTCTTTTTTAAAGTGAGAAATGTTGAACGATTTGATCATCGGTATTAAAATTGAACTTTTTCAAGATTCACAAAATTAAATGATTTTAACGTTTTCATTTACTCGTAAAAGTGATAAAAACATATTATTTTTAAAGAGTTAGCTTTTACACCTAAATATCTTATTATCATTTTTTTTTAATTTTTAAAAACAAACTATCACAAGCCACTCATATTAAAAAGGATGGGAATGAATAGTTCACCCGACCCCATGCATGGTTGTCACGTTGCAAGTTATAATCTGATTTTCTTTTCATTTTTGGAAATTTAAGTTTTTCTAAAATAGAAGAATGTGAAACTAGGTGTTAAGTCATGAATGTGTCCTAGTGGAAGAATTTTGTCTCTCCGTGGCGGTGACAAAGGTACGATCCGGCACATATCCCCTCATTTTTTTCCCGTTACACATATACCCTTTTTTTTTATTTCAAGCTTATTTTAGTTTCTTTTTCTTTTCTATTTAGTTTGTTTCTTTTGTTTTATTTTTAATTTCGTAAGTTTTTTATTTACACATATTTTGTTTTGTCCAATATCCAAGTAGATTTATAAAATAAACTGTGAAAATTTAAGTTTTCGTGTTACTCAAAGTTTTCTTTTTCATAAGAACCTAATCTATAGTATATAATAAAAGAGTAACTAGCATGTCACATGGCACTCTCCTGTTACTTTTTTAAAAAAAATTTCCGCATAAACTATTATATTATTTTAGTCAAGTTTTTTATTTTAAGAAACTAAATTAATAATTGATTTTATTTTTAATTTAATTTTTTTTTATATTATCAACTAAATTGTATAATTATATGTTATTTTGAATTGTACATACTTTTATAGTCAAATAAAATTTAATTGAAAAAAAAGCTAAAAAGTACATTAATTGATATATTTATATATATTTTGGGTTAATTTCAATTTAAGACAATTGGTTTTTATTTCATACGGGTCAATTGTATATTATGTTATCCAAAAAAAGTATTTGAATATATATAACTTAAAAATATAATTTTTTATTGTTTTATGTAATACGTAATTTAATCATACGAAATATTTATACATTTATGAATTATATAGTTTTTATATTTTTAACCCGTGTATTATACGGGTATCTAACCTAGTGTATTATATATTTTGAACAAACTCTTGCAACACAAGTATTTCTACATACGTCCCCACATATATATTACATTGTCGACACAGTTATAAAACCCTCGCTGGTACGTATTTCTTTCGTTGGCGGACCTACAGCTTTGGGAGGGGCCGCCGCCCACCCTAAAAATAATTTACAATGGTATACATATGTTAAAATCCCGACCACCCTTCATACAGTTTGATTCTTGATATATATGCAAATAGAAGAGTTTGGAAACAATGATGTTTTTCAAAAAAAAAAAGAAAAACCAAATCCAACCCAATCTGACATTAACTAGACCGAAAAAAGATTATTACATTGTAATAGTCAAGAGATCCTTATAGATTTCCGCCCCGATAGCAAATAATATTATGGATCCGACACGGATTTCTTTTAAACATAAAGATGTAACAATATAATATGTAAATACTAACCTTTAAGCGATGCATACCCTTTCTCGATGAGATAATGAATTTGGTAAAAGCCCATGTAGCCACAGGCAGCAAGTGTCCAGTACATCTTATGATTTTACATCTTATGCTTAGGGTGTTCTTCAAAAAAAGTTTGACTTTTTACTTTTAACCCAAAAATTTTTTATTTTTTTTGCAATGTAACATTATAAAAATTGTTTTTTTACTTTGAATCTAAAATATTTCATCTTTTGCATATTAATCTTACAACTTTTTCACTTTCAACTTTGGCATCTATACATTTCATCTTTCATAAATTTTCGTTTTACGTTTCATTCTAAGTTTTGCAAGTAAACACGTTACAGCATACACCAATGATCTCTTGGGCTAGTGGTTAAGGAGGTGGGAGGCTTTGCCTCTCTTGGAGATTCAAGATTCAAACCTTGGCATTAGCGAATATTACTAACCTGGTGATACTAACAACTAACCACTAACAAGTCGTTCAAAAAAAAAAAAAAAAAAAAAACACGTTACAGCATGCATTTGTGGTAGAGGTGGCAAAATGGATGGGTTGGATTGGGTTGGTTGTCGGGTCAATATGGGTTTAGGTCAAGATGAGCTTGGGTTAGGATGGACCAATTACAAAAAAGGTCAGCATGGGTATGGGTTAGAATGGATTCAAGTCAGAATAGGTACGGGTCAGGACGGGTTCAACTCACTTTTGCTTCATATTTTAACATTGCTCTATCCCCGTAGACACGAAAATCTACACTGCTTCAATCCTTAACAATTACGAGTCGACAACTCAACGACAACCAGATATGCGAACCACCATGGCACCATCGGCAATCACCAGATTTGCCAAAGAACCCCAATCAAACCACAAAACGTAATTCACCTGAGACGTTAAGTTCCACAGTGACAAACATTTGTGATGCTTGTAATGTTAAGTTTTGGTTTTGGGAGATTGTAAACGATGGTGCGTACGGCGGCAGTCGATATGCTGAAAGTGGTGGTGGTGCGTACAATGGCGGTCGGTATGTCAAACATGGCGATCGGTACGTTAAAGGTGGTGGTGGTGCATACGGTGGCCGGTGGCGGTCGGTGTGTCAAAAGTGGTGATGGTGCGTACAGTGGCGGTCGGTACGTCGAAGGGGATGGTGGTGAGTACGGTGGCGGTCGGTACGACGAAGGCGGTGGTGGAGCGTACGATGGCGGTCGGTACGTCGAAGGCGGTGGTGGTGCGTACGATGGCGATCGGTACGTCGAAGGCGGTGGTGATACCGACGAAGGCGGTGGTGGTGAGTACGGTGGGGGTCGGTACGTCGAAGGCGGTGGTGGTGCGTACGGTGGCGGTCGGTACGTCGAAGGCGGTGGTGGTGAGTACGGTGGGGGTCGCTACATCGCAGGCGGTGGAGGTGCGTATGGTGGCAGTCGGTAAGTCGAAGACGGTGGTGGTGCGTACTGTGGCGGTCGGTACGTCGAAGGCGGTGGCGGTCGGTACATCGAAGGCGGTGGTGGTGCGTACGGTGGCGGTCGGTATGTCGAAGGTGGTGGTGGTGCGTACGGTGGCGGTCGGTATGTCGAAGGTGGTGGTGGTGCGTAAGGTGGTGTTTGGTATGTCAAAGGTGATGGTGGTGCTTACGGTGGTAGCCCGATTGTAATGACTATTATAGTTCATATTAGCAATCTTTAGGTATTACATATTTTTGTTAATTTCCATATAATTATATGAACTTATATTTTACCCACGCGGATTCATTATATGGATCCATCCTGACCTATTGTAAATTTTAATATAGTTTTTGTTTACCCATTTCAACCCATTGTCTATTAACCATCTATCTATTTCAACCCAAATACAAAATAACTTGACCCATTCCAACCTCTTTTACATAGTTTGGGTCAAGATTGCCGGCCGTGATTTGTAGTTCAACATTTTTATGTTTTGCTTTAGGTTTTGTTTTAAATTTTGTGAGCTAACACGCCGGAACGTGCGTGTGTGGTTCAACGTTTTTACATTGATATGTTTTCCGTTTGACAGGTTTGTCGCAACGCATTGATTCTAAATCGACTTAGTTATGCTATTCTATGTTTTACATTTCGGTTTATTTCTTCACATTGACACATCACCAACTTTAGTGCCGATGGTAGATGACGTTGGTGTGACATTAATGCTATATGGCATGGTTTTACGTCATGCAGCAACGCGAGGTTAATTCTAGTTATAAAACAATATTTCAATTCCTTTTATCAAAAAGCAACAAGCACCCTAGTAGATTTATCATTTAAACCGGCTGTAGTGTATTTTTCTTTTGGATAAATTAAGAAGCAGCTTTGAGTTTTGAACTTGAACAAGAAATGTTGTTCGCGAATCGCAGCATCACCACACGTAACAACGCTTTTGCGGACTTTTTATAAGCGTTACAGGTGTCTTAGTGGACCAATTGGCTTGCGACACATAATATAGCGAAGAAAACCACCGATCGTGCTGAAAGAGCATAAGTAAATATAAAGTTGAAATACTAAGCATTGTTTTGAAAACCGGACTGGACCGGCTGGTCCGAGCAGTTGGACCGGGAACTAGACTCCAATCTGGTTCACTTCGTTGCTTAAAACCATTTCAATGTTGAACCTGTCGTCGAACTGGTCTTTTTATATATATTTTTTAGTTTTTTAGTATTTTTTACATTTATTTATTAAAATAATTTTATAATTTTATCCGGTTATTACATCTGGTCCGACCGGTCGAACAGGTACGAATAACAGACCTGTAAGACGTCCTGGTTCATTTTCCGTCACGAAAACTCAATACCAATTTCACGTGAACTTCACAATACGTCGGAATTAATTCACAAATCTTGATCCTACGTGTAAAATTTCCATTGGTTATCAAAATTTCAAAAGTACATGTAATTTGACTATTGAATGGTTTGAATCAACTCTCATTCGTAGAAGCTTACATGGCATCCATGACAATATGTTGAATTATTCATCAATCTTGATCATATGTGTAACATTTCCATTGGTTTGTTAAAACCTCAAAAATACATGTAAAGTATTGAATGATTTGAATTAATTCTCCTCGACGGAAGTTGCATGGCGTCGCTGACATGTGATCCAACAATGGTCGGTGACGACGTTTAGACTTGGGCAAAAAAACCGGGTACGGACCCGACCCGGCGAACCCGACCCGGACCCGGGTCCGGGTACAACCCGGTATAGGGTGTACCCGGTTTGGAACCGAAAATACCCGGTGGGTAGGAACCGGTTATGGGTTTTTATATTTTTCTAGAACCCGAACCGTACCCGACCCGACCCAACCCGGACAGACCCGATCGTACCCGGGTCCAACCCGGTTTTTACCGTTTTTCGGGTTTTTTTAAAAAACTAGCCGTTTTTAACGGCTATATAGCCGTTGGATCTCATTTTTGACCGTTTTTGTTTGTTTTTTTGACTCCTAAGGTAGTATAAATAGATGTGGGTTGGTTTGATTGAGTACCCAACTCTCAAACGCAAAAACATACGCAAAAAACGCAAAAAATACTCTAGTTTACTCTCGTTTTACATTTTCACTCTCTCGTTTTACACTTTTCACTGTCTTGAATCTGTTATGGCTCAATCACAATCTTCCGTTGGTCAAAGTTCGTCCAACGCTCCAACCGTCGTTCGTGTTCTTCCACACAATCGTAACATGGATGTATGGTGCAATTGGGACATGTTGAGTTGAGTGACGGGTCTGTAAAGGCTCGTTGCAAGTTTTGTGGAGCTTTGCTTGCTAAAGATTCTAACACGACTTTAAGCAAACACATTACCAAGAAGTTTTGTAAGTCGTTGAAAAGTAATCCGGATTCGCAACAACACAATTAGGTGGAGACGGTGGAATCTTTAATTACGACGTTAATAGGGTTCGAGATCGAATGGCGAAGTTCGTGATTCAAGAAGCTTTGCCTTTTAGTCACTTCGACAATCCTCGTTTGACCAACTTAATTCGAGAGACGCTTCAACCTCGTTACAACCATGTAAGTCGTACTACCCTTAGACGTTATTGTTTAAATTATGGAAGCAAGCAAAAAAATGATTTAATTGTATTATTTGAAAATTTAAATACCGGTGTAAACTTAACTAGTGACGTTTGGTCGGCTCCACACGGTTTACCCGAATCGTACCTTTGCGTCACCGCTCATTGGGTAGATCCCAAATCATGGCAATTGATGAAACGTACGATTGCGTTTGATCTTTTTCCGTATCCACACACCGGAGAATTTTTGTTTTACTTTTGGATAATGTAATAACTACTTTTAATTTACAAAATAAAATTTTTTCAATGGCATTTGATAACGCTTCCAACAACACAACCGCGGTTGAAAAATTAAAATTAAAATATCTTCCGATTGCAAACGGTGATTTTTTCCATACTCGTTGTGTTGCACATATTATTAATTTAGTAGTGCAAGACGGTCTATCCGTGCAATTTGTTGATAACTTTATTAAAGTTTTTCGATTTATGTTACATGACGTTTATAAAAAAAGTAGAAGAAGATATCAAGATTACAAAAAACTTTGTAAGGATACGGACTCTGTATTTTTAGGTCCTAATTGGGATGTACCTACTCGGTGGAATTCGACTTGTCACATGTTTAATTGTGCTTTAAAACAAAATGGAACTTTGAAAGCTTTTCATAATAGTCTTTCGGATAATGGTGAAGCCGACCCATTTCCGGATGCGGGTTGGAAAAATGTTCAAAGTCTATCCGATTTTCTTGAGGTGTTTAAAACTCAACAACAAAATTATCGGGAGTTTATTATCCCACTAGTTATTCGGTGGTTCAAGAATTATATTTCATGGCTTTGAATTTTAAAAATTTTCAATATAAAAATGATATGTTTACACAAATGATAGAACCAATGAAAAAAAAGTTTAAAAAATATTTTGAGGAGTTACCACCCGTTTTTACTTGTGCCGCCGCTTTAAATCCGTTTTTAAATGTTGCTGGGGTTGAATGTTTGATAGACGAGATAAATGACAATTTAGATATGCATGACGAAAACCCCAATTTTTCAAGGGATGCCAAAAAAAGTTTTAATGCAAGCTTGAAAACAATATATAATTTTTATTTAAATAGATATGAGCCTAACGTAAATATAATCACACCAAGAGAATCAACCTCAAATGCTAGTACCTCGATGAAAGACCCGGTTATAACCATGTTGAATGTTGTTCGGGATGTGACGGCTAAACGACAAAGGGGTAACACCCCAACAAGTGAGCTCGGTAGATATAGTGCTACGGATTTTATTTCCACTATGACTACCGAAGATTATCGTGCATTCGATATTTTGGCTTGGTGGAAAGGAAAGGAATCTCAATTTCCGATTCTTTCCACTATGGCCCGTGATTTACTAAGCGTCCAAGTTTCTACGGTAGCTTCGGAATCTGCGTTTTCTCTTAGTGGCAGGGTAATCTCATTACGGAGAACAAGACTAACTCCAGAAGCGGTTGAGATGTGCATTTGTTTAAAGGATCACTTAGACGCGATGGATCGTATACAAGACCAAACAAGCCTCGAAGATGAAATTGCACTCGAAGCTAAAGTACACGATGAAGAGGTAGAAGGAGTATCTTCTGGCATGTCGGATGAAGAATTAGCATTTGATCAAGCGTCTCGTAGTAAATAAACATTAGACGATAACTTAAATAAAAGTTTATGTTTATTTTTTATTGATCGATTTATGTATTTTTAAGTTGTTTAAATAAATAAATGAAAAATTAATGTTTATTTAATATTGTTAAATAAAAACAACATTAATATTATTAATAATAATAACAATAATAATATTATTAATAATAACAGCAACAACAAAAACAAACAAAAACAAAAACAACAATAATATTATTAATAATAATAAAAATAATACTTATTATGATTTATAATAATAATAACAAAAACAACAACAACAAGTCAATAATACTAATAATAATAATAATAATAATAATAATAATAATAATAATAATAATAATAATAATAATAATAATGATTTATATTAGTAAAAACAAAAAAAAAAAAAAAAAAATTCAAAAACCCGATTATACCCGGGTTCCGTACCCGACCAGACCCTAACCGGGTATGTCGGGTAGGGTAATAGCTTGGGTGAACCCGACCCGGGTTCGAACCCGGTTCCACCCGTACCCGGGTATGAAAAAAACCGGTTGGGCCGAACCCGGTTTCAACCCGGTTTCGGGTATTGGGCTGGACCCGGTTTGCCCACCTCTAGGTGACGTTGTAGCCATCAACATTATTAAATGAGTATAACTATAATTGATAGCCCATTATAAAAAAGAACCGGGCTAAAAGGGCTTCAATTTCTATGGTACGTGGTTATTGGGTTTGCTACTCCGGTTACTTCCTTTTTAGTTTGTTTTAGTTACTTTAAATTGTTTTTTTTTTAGATATTTTAATCTTTTCTTCCTGTTCTTGTCTCTTACTTCCTTTTTTTCATTTGTTTTAATTTATTTCAAATACAATTTTTAACTCTATGTTGACCGTTTTAATCTTTTGTACATCCATTTATTTATTTCGTTTTTTATTTATTTGTTTTCTCAATTACCTTTTGTAATTTTTAAAAATTTAAATTAACATCACTATAGTGATGAGAAATTACCAATATCAATGGGCCTCTTAGCCCATGAGCGTTTTCTCAAAATTCTGAACTTTTTTTTATAATTAATGTCATAAATTTATGTTAAGCCAAAATGTAGTTCTTTTCTAATTAGTTGATTAAATTGTTAGGATTTTACGTGGTGTTTTACTGTTCGAACTTTCAAATGTTTTACCATAATTATTTAAATTCATTTTAAGGCATGTAAACTTGGCTAACTAAAACACATATTCAACTTTATTTACGCTTTACGGGGTCATCTATTGGGTACACAATGCGATTTTTATGTAACTAAACTCAAAATTGTCATAAATAAAATGTAATTTTATAACGTGTAGGTTAATTTTCCGATAAATTTTCTAATTGGCGACTTAAGAATGTACTTGCACAACTTTTAAATTTAATTTAATGTTCCTTGTTTTTTTAAACTTTAAATTCATTTCTTGCCATCAGTGTAAAAACGCAAGAACATAAACAGTAATCTACTCAATGAAATAGTGTCTCTTCCACCAAATATATTATACCTCCACTAAAGAGAGTTAAACCACACATTATTACATAGTAGGTTACATATTTGTATTGCTTTATGATGTATGAGTTGATAGAATAACTACCAAATCAAACTAAGAGGACAATTTAGTACATTGTTAATTCCTAGGGTCTTGCCTCATGATTTCCTTAATAATGTTGTCTACATTCATAAAAGATGAACCATTGGGACCAGTTGCAACTTCTGCTTTTTCCTTCCACTCTATGGTCTTGTTCCTAATTTTGTGACCTCGTTCTCCCATCAAGTCTTGTACAAGCCTCTTAACTTCTTCTCGTTTCACTTTATTCACCATCTCCAGTCCAACCTCCCATTCCTTGCATATATACCTACAGTTTATCAGCTGGTCCCATGAATAAGGCCAACATATCATCGGCACTCCAGCTAACAAGCTCTCGATGGTGGATCCCCACCCACAATGAGTCAAGAACCCTCCAACCGAATGATGGTTCAAGACCTTTTCCTGTGAACACCAACTTGCAATGAAGCCTCTCTTATTTACATATTCCTCTAATTCATGAGGCAAAATGATACGTTCCCCTTTCACCAAGTTCGATCGTATTATCCAAAGAAAATAGTTGTTGCTATCAGCAAGTCCCCAACTAAATTCTCGTAGATCTTCTAAATACATTAGTGTTGTACTCCCAAAATTTACATAAATGACAAAACTTGGTTCCTTAGTCTGAAGCCAATGGAAACACTCTGGTTCGTCCTTCACTGAACTATATCCACAGAAACTCGAAACTCCATATTGCTTTTCTCGTTCCGTATTTGATCAAGAAGTAGTTGTAGTGGGCCGATGGTGTAAATGTGAGCATATAGCGATGACAAAGCTTTGATAATACTACAGCTCGTCAAAGGTGTGCAAAATATGATGCGAAATTTTAAGGGACCTTCGAGGAGCTTCTTTAGAGAACATCAGAAGTTTGTCATTCAAGTCGGTGGTCCAAACCATTGGAAAATCCTTAAGACGAATGCCTTCCATTTCCGGAATCCAATCAATGATGGTGTCTAAATACCCATTTGTCAAGTAACTTTCATCTGCACATACATTATTAGTCACCCTGGATCTATCTTGTAATATGTATAATATGTAGTGTATCATGAGGAACGATATGAACGGCTTGGAGAAATACCGAAAATGTCTTGGCGAATTAGTTTAAAAACATTGCAAGATGTTGTCAATGAGAGATTGGATTTGGTAAAAGCCATGAAGCCACAGGCAGCAAGTGTCCAGTACATCATCACCGGGATTCCAAGCTTTTGCGCAGCATTGATCGTGAAAGCCAACACGAACCCATCAGAGATAATACAAATAGGAGCATTCGGAAGCTTGGTTAGAAGGTCAATGAAAGGAGCCAAGAAGTTGGTTTCTATGGATTGCAAGAGCATAGTAGTTCTCTGGTGGTGGCCATGCTCGCTTCAGAACCGGAAGCCAGGGGGGCCATCTAGGCAGTGTGGATCAGCTGATTCGAGAAAACACTTGTGGACAAAGTCTGTATTGACGAAGGTTATGTGGAGTCCCTTGTGGTGAAGAAGCTCTGCTAGTTTGAGCATGACCTTTATGTGGCTTTGTGCTGGAAAGGGTATGAATATGACATGTGGTTTCTTCTGTGCTGTGGCCACTGCATCCATGGCTCTTATGTGTGTTCTGGATACGGGTAAGTGGGAGGGTGGGGGCTTTTAAAGCATTTCAGACGACATTATTGATTTACGTGTTGTAAATTCAAAGGAGGCCGGCCAAAGTTTAAGTAAAAACTTAAAAAACTTTTCTAGGGCCTCATATTTCATTTCATATATATAAACACACATACGTATACGTATACATATATATACAGACCATAAACCGCAACCTGTATCTCCCCTCACCATGTCAGCGCTTAGCAGCATCTATTGCTACTCACTCCCTCTTTCTTCCACCTAAGTGTCCGTCGAAGTGAAGAAGGTGCATTGCTGATGCTTTTAAGTAACAAGATTTGGGCTTTCATGCATATCCACTTCAATTTAGCCTGGACAAGTCTAATACTATAAGATATATCATTCCTCTTACTGGCTCTAAAAACATAACCCGAATCTATTCAATTATATGGAAAAATGTTTCATATGACTAAATACATCCAAGGTACATAGAGACATGACAAAATCAAAGTGAGAAATTACCACCATATACACACGCGGGCATGAAACATGGAAATTGATCAGTCACTAAAACAGGAAGTTACAGGACTAGCTGATATGGATGATCAATAACCGCCATAACCTATCTACACGCCAAACTGACATGGGTGTTCCTAGCATCTTTCAAAAACCCTGTATAGCTTCTCCAAAGATGCCACCTACACAGAAACAACACCCAACATCACCATTCATCACCCGTGTTGTCAGCATATGAATACACCATTTACACAAAACCTGTCCAAAGTTATAGTAGGCTCGTGATCATAGTCCAGATCTACAAGGTAAAATCATACCTGCACAAATGTTCCGTTTGCAGCCATTGAAGTTGGGGGTTTGAAGAAAAGTCGCATAGAAGGAAATAGAACATGTTGTATTGACCATTCTCGCTGGGCCCACGCATTCTCAGCTTCTGATATCAACTCTTCATCAACTCCTTCAATTTTGTTCAACAGAATAAAGATTCAAATTATTAATTTTAATTTGTATAATCAAAATATTCGAGTTTGATTTTAATATAGGAGGGATGAATTTAAAGATTAACAGAGAATATCCATACCTCCTGGAATATCTCCTTTCCCTTCGGCACCTCTCCTATAAAAGTCTGAGTTATCACCTGATGGATTTGGCAGTAGAGGTGGATGCATAGCATAAAAGTTCGCAAGAGCAGCAGCTATTGTTTGAAAGCAAATTTTCTCATCATTCCATACCACCTAAATATGGAGACAAAACCACCAGTTATGTTAACAGTTTGCAATATTCATAGGACCAAAAAATAAGATCAAATTAATCTAGTAAACTTATGAACGTATTTATAATTATTGATCTCATCAGGATTTTTCTTGTCCTATATGAAAGTATGAACAAAAAAATTCGATTCATATATATAGGGCGGCCAGGTGGGTTCAAATGAGAACCACTAAATATTTGAGAACCATTAGGAACCACTTTATTCACCGCTAAATATACGTATTCGCAGGTGGATACACAGTTTGTTGAACCATTAATACTTAAAGTGCATTCACCGCTGGATACACTATTTGTGAACTATTAAAATATTAGTGAATAATATTAGTGTATTACTGCATTCACTATAGACTATAGAGTATAGAATACGTGTGTGTGTGTGTGTGCGCATATGTAACTTACATCATTTCCCAGACATAAAGCAAATTCTGGAACACGGTCCATGTCAGGTGTGTGCTGGTCAAGTATGACAGGAAGCCTTGACAAATTGCCTTGCGGGTCCACATGAATGCCGAAATATTCATCAAGCATTTCAGCCTTTTCTGTAAGTAGCTTCACGTTCATCTGCGTATAAGATGAAGAAGAGCTTAAACTTATGATAGGTATGACTTATGAGGCATTTTCATAATTCTATGTATTTAGTCTTTTAAGACTTCTTCTGGACTATCAACCATCTCCTACCATTGTATTTACATGTTGATGCCATGATTAATGGAATGAACAATTATTGGTTTGTGTTTCCCAACTTGAACAGTGTCTGGCTTTTTGCAGAAATTAAGGTGCAAACTAACATGACAGAGAAATACTAGATAAAGTGAAGCAATTGAAAAGTAATCTTACTTCAGCAATCTTTTCTTTTAAGTCATCATTTTCAGTGCCTTCTGAATCTGGATCTTCCTCCCTCAGCGCCAACATGATTAACTCTTGTAATGGAGCAACATCACTTAATTGTATCGCATTAAAGTAACCAAATCTTTGTAGAACCAGTTGATACATGAGTTCTTTGCTAAAAAAGGCAACAGTTAAACTGTGAAAACTTAGCAAAGTTAACTATAAAGATACATCAAGTACAATCAGTGAACATTACTTTGAGAAATAGATAAAGAAACCTAGTATATCACCTCAAATTCACAACATTAGCAAGATAAAGATGAGTATTATGCTGAAGAAGAGCAAAAACATCATCAGCCATTCCAACATATGTGCAGTTCCTTACAATGTCCAAAAGACCTGACAAAAAAGTTAGAAAAGCACTGGCCTAGCTCAAAGATCATGCTTTTTCAAAAAGAAAATTAGTCTGCATACCAGAATGGCAACCATGTTCAAATTCATTGATGAGCTCCTGAACACTTGTAAGATCTGCAGTTTCCTTCGGATTTCTCCTTTGCCTGATAGAGGACCTGCAGTGGTGACAATATGTGGAAGTGTAAGCCCATGGCTGTTTATTTGAAAAAGCAATACGTCATACGTTTTCTATGGATTCATAACTTCAATTATTATTATAACCTCAAAGAATTTAAGCCACAGTTTCTTTCAAGATTCGTAGAAGGCTTTACTTGCATGTAGGCATGCAACCTTCCAGAAGGGTCCTGTAAATCCGTCCGCACCATCTTATATGGATATACTTTCTGGGACCCTTTAGATAGATACAAAAAAACACTTAGAAAATTATGAAATCCATGTACATAGTGTATAAAAAAAGTTAAAAGTAAAGCTATCTACTTTGCTTACCAGAAGTTGATGTATTTATAGGAGAAGCTTTGTTTCCAGCTATGTTACTGGCTGGGGAGCTATCCACTGCCTGAGAAGCATTTAAAATGAAAGATACAATCAGTATTGTATCATGTAACTTGAAATATTGGGGATATAACCTCCATAAATGAAACATGTTCAGTTATTCACAAACTAAAATAAAATAAACGATACAATCAGTATTGTATCATGTAAACTTGAAATATTGGGGATATAACCTCCATTAATGAAACATGTTCAGTTATTCACAAACTAAAATAAAATAAAAGATACAATCAGTATTGTATTGTATTGTATTGTATAACTTGAAATATTGGGGATATAGCCTCCATTAATGAAACATGTTCAGTTATTCACAAACTAAAAATGTGATGAGAAAAGCTTACATGTTCTTGATATGTGCTCGCCTCATTAAAGTTTCTTAGCTTCAATTCTATTGTTGATTGTATTCTCTCAATAATGACTTCCTGGTTCAAAAGGCTCACCTGCATGAATTATTCATCAGCTGTTAAAAACTCTTAAATATATAGAGTAAATAAGAAATAGATAACATATCAAGAGATGATAAGCCAAAGTGAAATAACATAGCAATCATGCAAGAAACATCATTACCTCTCTCTTTGTGGGATGTACGTTAACATCAACATGTTCAGGAGGTAAGATAATTGACATGTATATGAAAGGCTTTGATGCTTTGGGCAGAGTTGCAGCGTATACAATTTCAATTGCCCTCTTCAAAGCAGTACACTCGACTAATCTATCTGTAATGAAGTGACAAAAAAGGAAAATTTAGTATGGAGGTCAACAAAATAGCAGAGATAATAGTTCAAAGATTCAGTGGTGTAAATTATTACTCAACCACACAAAAGAAAGAAAAATTGTAAAGCGCATTGCCATTTTAAATTGCTCCTCCCTATTCTTGTGTGCTCTCTCATGTTTAGAAGAAAAGAAAACAACTGTAATTCTCAATACATACCATTAATAAAAAGAATCATGGTAGTCTTCTTTGCAGAGTAATTTGCATCTGACATAAAACCATTCATTTCAAAAACTGAACTAGAAGCATTAGCATCTGAAGCTTCGATTTTTATCAGATTACGAGCAACCGAGACCCCATACACAGATCTGATTGCGTCGAGCCTCGAAGACATTGCAACTGAGTGAACATCAGCTGTAGACGCACCATGCTAAACGAATGGAATAGTAGACATGTAAAAGATATTAAAACAAACATTAAAATATGCCTCCCAAGAAGGAACAATGAAAACTATGGGAAGGTAATAAGTTGATTTTGAACAGCAAAAACAATTAGTTAAGCTGCTCACCTTTTTGCAGGAGAAGCTCACATTGTTGTGATGGATAGCAAACCGACTCAGCAGATCAACAATTTTTGGATAATCATCAGCAGAGCTCTGAAGAGATTTCCTTCGTGCAATCATGTTATAGAACAAATTTTCAATCTGGTATAAACACAGGCATCATCTATCAAAAGAAAATCATTTCACATTTTCATAATCTTGCTAAATGCAGCACAAACTGAAATCCATGTCCTTTTATTACTACACTTAAGTTTTCTAAAACTGATAATGGTTGGCATTTACATGGCTCTCTGATGATGCAGTATCATCTCATGCCAATAGATAGCTTTCCCTTCTTCTTAGATTCGTCAAGAACACTTAATACATTCTACTGTCGAAATGCACAAAAACGTTCAAAACATACCCTCCTATGAAACCACCATAAATGTTGTGAAATTAACAGTATCCACTGTTATCAGAACCACAGCCACTAAGTAACGATTGTCTAACATACGATTATATATGAAAGAATGAATTCCCACCAGAATTTGAGTCCCCTTCACAGCAGCACAAGCCCTAGGTTCATGCTCCATCACCCCATCTCTATACGAAACCCTAATACCCCAAAAACCAAAATCAAAACCAAAATCAATCCCAGATAAGAGAAAGTAATACAAACAGCATACGGCATACCTATAACCATGCAATTGACCACTGGTTATAGTGGTAACCGTAACATGAGCGACATAAGTCATGCTCGCTAACGCTTCTCCTCTAAACCCCATCGACTTAATAGACTGTAAATCTTCGAACGCAGACAGCTTCGATGTCGTATGCCTCTCACACAGAATCGGTAAGTCTTCATACTGAAACAAAAATCTCAATTTCATATTACATATTAACATTCTTTTAGTCGTATAAACTAAAATGTCATGAGTAAGGGTTTTACGCGGATCCCGTGGCCATCATCGGAGACTTGAATAAGTTTGATTCCTCCGTCTTTAACGGAAACATTTATGTTGGTGGAACCGGCGTCGAGGCTGTTTTCGACTAGCTCTTTGACGGCGGATACGGGCCGTTGGATCACCTCGCCGGCGGCGATTCGGTTGACGACGGACTCGTCAAGGCGGTGGATCTTCGGTGGATGTTGTGACGGCGGAGGGTGGAGTGTGTCAGTTTCCATAGGGTGTGGTGTTGGTGGTTCGCTTGTTTCGTTTTCCATTGCCGGAGTCGCCGGATAGCGTCTTACTACCACCGTAAGATGTTTCGCCGGCACCAATTTGGCGGCAAAATAAAGCTAGTTTAGTTAATATTTTGTGCATAAAAGATTGGAAAGAAATATAAGGATATAAATAGGTCTAGAGATAATGTCTTAAAGGTTTGGCTTAAGTGGCAGATGCACAATCAATTTATGAAAAAAGTTTTCGTTTAAATCTTTCTACTCTAATAAAAAAATAAATAAATAAGACATGTGTCAGCATCACATTCCTTCTCGCCAAAGTTTTTTCCGCCTATCTCTCATAATTAATAATTACTATAATTACTGATAATATTATTTATATAGACTAAAAATCCTTGTAATAAATTAAAGAAAAATTCTTTTTATTAATGTTATTTATAAATAAATAAATTTTTATAAAATATTTTTTTTAAAACATCAAAATATTTTAAAATTGATGTTTTTAAAAAGTAAAATATTTATAAATAAAAAATAATCAAAATTTAGAGTTATAATAAAAAAAATTTAAATCGGTTTGTTTTGAAACAAAATGTATAGTTTTTTCAAACAAAAAATTTTAAAAAGTTAATATCATTGTTTTATTACTTGTATCCTTACTAATACGTAATTTCAATTATATCTTATCTTATAATATCGTTTTATAATTAATAAAATTTTATTTTATTTAATATTTTATTAATTTAACCCGTGTACTACACGGGTTACTAGACGGGTTACTAGACCTAGTCTTAAATAAGATTAAAGAAATGTAGTTAGACGTTAAGTTAATTAGAAAAAAGAAGTTATGATGTTAAGTTAACTTTACATAAAATATTTTGAAGTGTCTTCTAGTCGTATTAAGATTGTATTTAAATGTTTTAGAGTTCTTTAACTCTTTGTATTCACCTCGTAAGAGTGTATAATGTGTTTGGTTTTAAAAAGCGAGAATCGCACCAAGGCGACAAGGTATAAAACCGAAACGCAAAAGCGGTGGGTTTTTCGTACGCGAAGCGGTAAGCGTTTGTATAATTTTTTTAATATATCCTATAGGTTTTTAGCATTCTCACCTAAAATATAGCTATAAATAAGGATTATATATTCTTTAATGAATAAATTACTTATATGTATAAGAAGCGCACGCCTTGGATGGATTTTTTTTTCTAGAAAATTACGCTTTTCTTGCGCTTCTTGTACAGCATGCGTCTTATGATACAAAAAGACTCAACCCTCGCCTCAAGAGTCGCTTTGCGTCTAGGCGCGCTTTTTAAAACAATCTTTATATGTTCAACTTATAGGAGGATACTTTCTAGTATCACTCGTTATTAAAATCTAGCGGTGAGTGAAGCCAATTTTTAATGTTAATGGTGAAGATGCGCTTCTTTAGCTTATATATGTCTATGTATTACAACTCATTTGGTTCTCGATAACTATCTATATCATTTTAAATTTGTTTGAAATCATGAGAAACACCCAACGGGGTTTTTAGTGATGGCACAAAGTCTAAATACTTATTTCAAGTATTCAAATCTTGTCAATTAGATCTTTAACATCGAACAGATATTCACCTTATGAAATTTGAACAACGTTATAACTTGAGTGTTCAATTTTAACCAAGATGCAAAATGTGTCTTTAGTTAAGCTCATGTTTATTTTATGTCCAACCCTTAAGGCTAGTGCATGATATTGAACTTCGGATTGTGTTTTACTTTTTTTGAATGTGAAATTCAAGACTTTGATATTGGTGTAACATCCTTGATTTTTCATTCTTAACCTACTTGCTTAACTCTTATAATGACTATGGTTTTTTTCATATGTAAACAGCTATTGAATTCAATAACCTATTTGTGGAAACTATCTTATATTTCATACATTGTGATTTACTGTAATACTATTTCATGCTAGTGTGAAATCATGATAACAAGTGTGTAAATACTAGATCTTGGTATAAATAGTAATTTGGAAGTGCCCTAACATTAACCAAATTCTATAACAATGCAAAATTACAGCATAAGTGAAACATATATAACTATAAGGGTGAAAAATTTACATATGTGTAACTTAGGATTACATATGTAACTTTATTCAAAGAATAAATATTTAATTAAATTAAGTCCTATAATTATCTAGACATAATACTTATATATATATTATTTTAATATTTTAATCATTTAAGGGATATATATCACATATATTATTAAATATTTAACTAGTAATTATCCTAAATCTAATAACTAACAAATTAAACTAATCCTAACCTATAATTATCTATAAAATTTTGTTCACCCATCTTTTCCCCTTAAAAATCACGAATTTTATTAATAAAATATTAAGAAAGCCTATCCAAATTGAAACCAAAACCCCTAATTTTTCAACTATAAATAGGGGGTCTTATTCTCATTATTTTTTTACACCAAACACTAAATCTAGAGCTCTCAAAGAATCAAATATCAATTTATAGAACCTCTCTTGAAGATTCAATAAATTTTTCCTATCTAATAAGTTTTAATATCAATTTGTGTTCTTCGTGTTCATATATTTCTAATTTTGTTTTATCAAGATTCAATCTTAACTAGCTTGGATCTATGATTACATAACATGTTTGTGTAGTAATCATAGATCTAAGATGGATCAAACTATTAAATAAACCAAGAAATCATCAAAACTTTGCTTAAACATATCAAACTTGAATTTTCGGATTTTGACAGATTTGTAGGGTTAACTTTGCACAGTCATATCTCCCTCATAATAAATTCTTTTTCAAAATTTAATTGAAAGTCTTATCTTTCTAACCATATAAAGAACGTATTCTAATTCATTGATTTGACCCTTCAAACAGTCCGTGCAAGTTCAGTGCGCGAATCTGTCCAAAGCTGTCAAAACCTTAAATTTTGTAACTTTTCAATATTTTCATAAATATGATGTAAAGCAATGATTTTTATTATAAAATAAATAATATAAACATGGTTCAAACAATAAAAATCCAAACTTTAATAATTCTTATGATTATCTATCAACTTAAATCATGTTTCTAGTAAAATTCTTTATATTTTCAATTGTAACCCTATCATATACAAATTGATTATTCCCATCCTTGCTAAACTTATATTTAAACTTGTTTCATATACTTTATAAACATACTAAACACACTTTTGACTTGGTCTAGTATACATCTAGAATTGTTTCACCCGGTATGTAGTTATATGGCAAACAAAAGGTTCTGGCTAAGGAAAGACGGGGTACTTAAGTGATGAAAATCCACCAACTCTTTCCCTGGAATCCTTTTGTTGGATATGCTTCTCTGGGATGACACATATCTAGTATACGATAACCAATCTTGAACTTTTTACAATAACAACCCCTTCACTATCCATAAGTACAATAAACTGACTAAATAAACTTACTTAGGGCAATCCTCACTCCAAGTTACTACAAGTTGCAAGATCACCCCACCCACTTTACAAGGTGAGTTCATAGCCCCTTTTTTTTGTATTTTGGGGTGGAAACATGCTCTCTATATCACAGTGTGAATTCAAATTCTAAAGCCCAAACTAGTATTTGCAAACTCAATGATAAACTTTCTTATACTAGTAAAACTAAACTGATTATACATGTTGCTATATTCTATTACATTTTTTACTACAAAGTCCCTCTACTTTTCTAAAATCTACACAACCATTAACGTCGGGGAAGCCACGTGAGTAAGTAGATAGATCTATTGGCCTGACAAGCCCATTCGGTACTCCGGTTGATGCATGCCAATCAATACCGAGCGTCCTTTGAGTCAACGTATTCTTTTTGACTTGAGAAGAGCCGGATGTTCAGAAACTGCATACTAGAAAAACATACTATTAGTATGACCTCTTGTGTTAGGGGGTTAGACGGTGTCAGGGGGTCAGACGGGAGGGCATTCGATCAATAGGGTTGGTTGTGGACTCATGTATAATAGTTTAACTACTTGTATTAGAAAATTATTTATTGGTTTGTACATGGTTGCCTATTATCTGTATACTTCTAATCTATGTTCTCACCAATTTTTTATTGACATATTTTAGCATGTTTTCAAGTAATGGAAACTAAGTTCGTTGCTTTGCTCACGCTAGGATTCAAGGTTAAGTTTTAGTTGTACCTAGTTAGAATTTGATTAAAATAAAAACTTATTTACTTGTTTGGTTTATTTACTTTTAGAATTAGATGTAATCAACTATTTGATTTTAAATAAGTAATTTCCTTTAGTACTCTTTATCCTTGTGTTATGATTCAATTTCATCGCGCCTCGGTGTTTCCGATTTAGCCGGGGTGTGATAATTGGACTTGATACAAACTTACACGTCGAACAACCATGTTCAATGTTTGCGTCAAGTAGTTGACACCCCCAGCCGAAGGTCCTAAAAATAGATAAACAAAGTCATCATCTTCTATTACTAAGCCTTTGAAGCCAAATTTATTAAATTAAGTCTTACATCTAAAAACTTTTATTTCTTTATTATAAGTATTCAACTTTAAGTCATCATACCTCTATCCTAGTACAATATTGACTAAGCATGTCCATTAGACCCATGAACAAAATAGTCAAGATTTTATATTCCCTAATCAATATTCGTGCATGCTTAGCAATTAGCTATACCATGGTCTATGATCCACTTTGCATCTAAGTTTACATCCAACACCTTGTTGTCTATGTTTGTAGCAGTTTCATTAAACGTCTCTCGAGTCATCTTAATTAGCCTCCTGGTGAGATTTATCTTAACATGACTCTCGTAAGTCTCATTTGCCATTCCATTGATCAACCAAACCTGATACCATGTCACATTCATGTATTGATGATTTAGCGATATAATAGTTATTAGTCTCTAGTAAGTCAACTAAACTTCATTCTGTATCGCCATTCAATTGATCAGAGTAACACAAGGTTTGTAGAATAATGAATCATTTCATTGCTTTGAAAACATTTACAACAACGTATTTGTAAGTTGTTTGTATCAATTGAGTGTATAAGTGTATCTCTATTACTATAATCGTTTATTTAAAACTTCTAAATACTTACAATCCTTCGAACCCGTTCAGAAAAAAAATCATAGGTCCTCATGGATATATTAAAGATTTTCTATAAATTTCGTACCTTTTTAAGCCCTAAATCTAAACAAAACTACAGAGTCTTGGATCTTCATCATGGATTTATAACTTCCTCCAATCCATAACATAAGGATCAAAATTTCAACGCTTGTAATCCATAAGCCCCATTCTCATCCCAAAGTTTGCTTCTTCTATCAAAAAATATTTTATATCGTCTTACTATACATAAGATAAGATATTATAATATATACAAAATCATTGCTGCTTTTACACATCAAATTAGTCAAAGAAAACAAATTTATATTTTATCACCGGATGTTGCAGAGCATTTAATCCTGTGACACGCTGACGTCCCACTTCTCTCCTCCCATCCACCAGTTTTCATTCACCCTCACTCATTTTCTCTATTTTTTTCCAACTTTTAATTTCAATAATAATAAGATAAACTCATAAACCGACTCCCTTAAGCAAAAGCAAATCTTTTCTGCAACCAATAGAGACACAAATGCAACCGACAGGCGTCAGCGGCGGTGGCGGTGGCGGTGGCGGAGGCGGAGGCGGAGGCGGAGGCGGAGGCGGAGGCGGAGGACTGTCGAGGTTCCGCTCAGCTCCGGCGACATGGCTAGAAGCTTTACTGGAATCAGAAGAGGAAGAAGACGTCATCATTGACCCACCGAAACCTACCTTAACACCACCACATGTGCATCAACACACCTCCATTCCGACCACCGCCACCGCTAAACCTACCTTCGTTGATCCAAATCTCATGATACCTAACCCCATCGGCCTCCGGCAGAACAGCTCGCCGGCGGAATTTCTCTCTCAGATCAATAATATTCCCGATGGCTTCATCCCTAACTACTCAACGGCGAATTACGACGATTATCTGTCATCTTCTAGAGACATCGGTGGTTTAGATAATCAACGAGCCAAATTCACCACACAACTGGTCAGTTCAATTAATTAAGTTCAAACCTTACAGTAGACTTATTAGTTGATGAAAAACCCTAATTTTGATTTGATTTGTAGAGTGGAGATCAGAGTGCGTTATTGGATGTTGAGATGGACAAGCTTTTGGGGGATTCTGTGCCGTGTAGAGTGCGAGCAAAGCGCGGTTGTGCGACGCACCCTCGGAGTATCGCGGAGAGGGTAATGCTTAGTGATTATGTTATAGGGTTGTTAATGGTGATTAGTGGCTAATTGTTGTGGATTGATTTGGGTTTTGAAGGTTAGGAGGACTAGAATTAGTGACAGAATAAGGAAGCTGCAAGAACTGGTGCCAAATATGGATAAGGTAAATGAAATGCGTTTTGGTCAGAATTTTCTATTTTTGGTAAATACTTTAGGTTTCAGTGGATAAACTGTACTGTACTGTCTTTTCAATCTTGTTAAATTAAATATACATCTGGATCTTGTTTAGAATTATATTTTGTGTTTTTTTTTGTATGTATTACCTGATATAGGTTGGTTGTTGTGATATTTTCTTGATGATGGATGCATCATTAATATCAGTTTTAGGAGTTCATTAATGCATTTTAGGGGATTTATGCATCATTCATACCAATTTTGGAGTTTATTCATGCATCTTAGGGGATTTATGCATCATTCATACCAATTTTGGAGTTTATTCATGCATCTTAGGGGATTTATGCATCATTCATATATGTTTTTGGAGTTCATTCATGCATTGTCTTAGGGGATTTATGCATCATTCTCATCACTTTTTTGAGTTCATTCATGCCCCTGGGGATAGTGTTTGTACAAGTATGTAAATATGTAATCATTTTAATTCCAGTTTAACCAAGGGGCCATGTTTGGATGGTCCAATACCTAGCAATTTTACAACAACTCATTAAGTTGTGACATTTGTTAATAAAAAATGGTAAAGTTGCAGGCTTTTCTATGCTGCTTGTTTACCCAAGTATATTGAAGACATGAACAAGGTGTTTTAATGTGTTTTAGATATGATAATCAAAATGAAGGTTGCTGATTAATTTCCTACATTGAATTTTAGTATATATGGAGGGGGGTAATCACAAATGATATATAAATTTTCTGCACAGATGTTAATTAATATCTAAGAGCATCTAGTTGCATGCAGTTTTATGCTATTTTCTTGTGTTTTGAAAATATTTGGATTGGAAGCTGTGAGAAGAATTAACACCGGGGATTAGGGACCACCCAAATCTGACTATTTTGGAGGAATATATGATGTTTCCTTGGTCTTCACTGGCTTATGTAGCTTAAAATGATTAAGAAGGTCTAATGCGCAATGAGATTATATATGTTGCAGCAAACCAATACAGCAGACATGCTAGAAGAGGCTGTGGAGTACGTCAAGTTTCTGCAAAGACAGATTCAGGTAATTTCATGGCTCCAGTCCCATTAACTTATCTTATTTCAGTATGTGACAGAGAACTTACGATAAATAACTAGCGCTCTTAATGTGGTTACACTCTTGACCCATTTCATTTTTAGCTCTACTTTTTTATTTGCTTGAGATAAAAATAGCCATGGTCGACTCATCTACAAGTAGAAGGGGCATCCGCGTCACTTCTTTGGAACTCTCATCTGCATTCTTGTTTCATGTAAACTCACCAAATTAATGCAGGAACTTAGGGAGCATCAAGACAAATGCACATGTTCGGCTAAGAATTGATCTTCAGGAAGATGTCAACCAGTTTGAACATCATCTTAATTAATGAACGACTCAATGGTGAATATGTTATCAACATCTCGTTTGTGCTGTGCTGCTTCTTCCGACATCTGGGATCAATTATATTTTTTCTTTCATGACCCACGAAATACTATCAGAAACAGTAGACCGAGTAGGGTTATCTGATGCTGGCACTCACTTGTATCATTAGTACCATCTGTGATCCTGTTACCTCTAGGCCGGTTCTTGCTTGTATGCGTGTAGTATCGTTAACTTATATAGGGAAAATGAGTGCATCTGTATGCTTCGCTATTGCTAGCTACTTACTTCCAATAAACAATCTAGGGAGTTTATATGTCATAATGCTATATTAATAGTGGTTCGGAAATGTGAGACCATTGAGTTCTGCTGATTATATGGATGGGGTTGAGTTTGGTTAAGGGTCAAGACAATTATATGGTAGTCACGCCTCTCTTTGAGCTTGCCTTTCGGTACCAAAAAACAAATTTCTACATAGTCAAATACGAAAATATATCAAGAAAAATATTTTAGGAACTAAAAAACAAAGTATGATATATAATGAGTAAAAAAAAACTCTTAACTCTATCAATCTATATTATATGATAAAAAGATAACTAGGATACATCCTAAAAGTTGTTTTTCCCGTCTAAAAAGTATTATAATCATTTAACTATTCACATCATTTTCTCTCTTTTCAGAAATAATCAATATAATTCATTATTTTACTGCTTTCTCTTTCTCGCCCCCTTTTTCCTTTTTAAGATCAAGATCTCTTTAAAGCATATATCTTAAATAAATGGATCTTTTTATTAAAATTGGAATTAAAAATACGTAACTTAACCAATATATTAGAGTCAATTTTAATTTTTCTCTCCTTTGTCAAAATAATTATTTTTCTTCAAAAGTCTACAAACATCAATTTCAGTTGAAAATTTTTAGTATTGTTTCAATTTTAGTATAAAAGTTTTATTATTTTGGATTCAATTTAAGACTACTGATAAAATTTTTGAACTAAAATTAAAATAACTTTTGAAACTTTTGAATGTAATTAATTTGAACTAAAATTAAAACAACTTTTGAATGTAATTAATCTGTTGGAGAATGATGATTATTTTGTCAAATTTTAAGGATTAAAACATAATTTAACTTTATATTTTATTTTAAAATATTATTTTTTAATTATTAATTTTCATTACCAATTACTAAATTTTTTTACTCGGCCCATCTAATACTCGTGATTCTAACTTAATTAATATATAAAACAAGTTCTCTTATATTTCAAACTAGGTTAGTACCCCGTGTATTACACGGGTTGAATAAATAAATTATTAAATAATTAGTAATAAAACTTTATGAATTATAAAACTATATTTGAAGATAAAATATGATTATAATTGCATATGAATAACTACTTTAAGTAAATAAACAATAAAATATTTTTCTTAAACTTTTACTTTACAAAAAAATATGAGTTTTAAATAATTTGTTTTAAGAAAAATGAATTTATTTTAAAAAAAAATTGTTTATTCTGTATTTTATAAAACTTTTGTTTTTAAAAAGTGTATTTAAAAAAAAGGTTTTAATTTATTAAAATATATAACTTTTACTATGAAAATGGTATGATTAATATTATTAAACGTATTATAGATATATTGATAAATAGATAGGCTAGAAATCCAATTATTAAACGTATTATAGTTAGTAATAAACACGAATAGTTACAGTACGATATTTTAATATAAGACATGATTAAAATTATATATGCGTAATAGTTCAAGAAATAAAATAATTATACCTTTTTTTAACTCTCTAATCTTAAAAGTTTTATTTTTAAACATTTTTTTAAGATTATTTTATAGAAATTTATTGTTATAAAAATCTTGTTTATTTAAAATTCAGTTTTCTAATTGTTCTGGTTGTATTAATAAAACTGCTTTTATAAAATTTCATACTTTTTATAATTTTTTTAAAAAGAACGGATTTAAAATATTATGGGCGCGTTTGGCATACAGGAATTCAAAGGAATTTAATAGAATTGGAATCTGAATTTCATTGGTCATTGTGTTTGGTTGGTAGGAATTTGTTGGAATTGGAATTGGAATTCCATTCTTAACGTGTTTGGTTTCGAAATGAATTGTAATTAGAATTGGAATTTATTCCCTCAAATTTCTTCAAATGAAGGATTTTCAAAATCCTTCCAAATTTTAAAGGATTTCAAATTCCACCGACCCTCGCCTCCGCCATCGACCGCCACCTACCACCCCATCCACCAACCAATGCTACAAACAACCTTCAACGACGCCCGCCCCCGACCGTCGCTGAACCCCGCAGTTGATCACCGACTATCATCGCCTAACCGGGTTGGTTTTAGACGCGCTGACCCCCGCAGTTGACCTCCGCAGGTGCTTGACTGGTTGGTGGCGACGGTTGGGTACGGTCGGTTTTTAGCAACGGGCGTGGTCGTTGGGCACGGTTGGTCGTCCCGGTCAATTGTTGGTGGTGAAAGTGGTGGCGGTCGATGGTATGTGGCGGTCGATGGTATGTAGCGGCGGAGATCAGTAATTATGGAGGTGGTGGTGGTTTGCAATAAGTGAAAAATTTTTATTTCTTTATAAGTGTTTTGTCACTAATAATAAATTTGAAATTTAATTTCATTTATTAATTTCAATTTCTTTGGAAAATATTGAATTTCAAATGCAATTCCTTCTAATTCCAATTAAAATTCCAAATACAATTCAAATTCCAACAAATTCCACGAAACAAACGCACTCTATGTTTCAAAAAGGTTTAGTGTTTTAGAAAATTTTATATTATATAATTTTTTTTATTATTTCTATTTTAGTAAAAATATGTGAATTTTACTTTTCTTAATAAAGTTTATTTTTTAAAAAACATAGTTTGATTTTAAAAAAATATAAATAAGAGAGAGAAATATATCAATTAGTAAAATTGATTTTTATTAAAAAAAATATTAGTTTAAATGTTTAAATTACTATAATACAATTTTAAAAGGAAAATAAAATGAAGATATTTAAAAAAACGACAACTATCAAAAAGTTAGTTTTTAAAGAATAACATGTGATAAAATAAATATTTTTTTATAATATTTTATAGACGTATTATTAAGAGCAATTTATTTTTATCCAACCCAAATTATCCCGTCTACGTCAATTTATCCTGCCAGTTGGCATGAGTTATCTTCAAGTAGTGCACTTATTTAATTAGTCGATGTAATAAGATTTTATCAACTAAAAGTAGCCGATCCTACAGAACTTAATAATCTTTGGTCACACGCCACCCCAATAGAAGAATTGAATAAAGTAAACCCTCACAACGAAGACACGTATATCTCCACCACATCATGCACCAGTCCACGCGTCACCCACCCTAGCTCCACCGCCATCCACCACCCACCACGTCCCCATACTTCTTGCATCTCTCCATCTTCACATCCATCAACACTCAACCCTAGCTAGCTCCAACTCAAACACAAATTACTAACTACCATGATGAACGCATTAGCCATGGCTCTAGTCCTAACGTCACTCTTTGCCGCATCAGTATGGTCTCCACCTCCCACTCCTCACGACAACGACCACCAAGACGTCATCGTCAAAGACGGCCACCGTGTGGTCGTCGTTGAGTACGACAAACAAGCCGACGGCAGCACCAAGGTGCTCATTTCACCAAACGACGTCGTCGCTCCGGTTCATTCGAAAGACGGCACTACCGGTTCTAACGACGAGATCATTAAACCGTCAGAAGGACTTTTCTCCGGTCCGAGAGACCTTGTTTGTGACGCTTATGGTAAGTGTAAGCATAAAATGGCCACTGTCCTCGGGAGGACTAAAGAGAAGGTGGAGGAGACAGCGCACGAGGTGTACGATAAAGCTCGGGGAATCGAAGAACCCGCGAAAGACAAGATATCGGAGAAGGCGAAAGACGGCGTCGATAAGGCGAAGAAGTTTGCCGGAGAAGTGGTGGACACCGTGAAAGAGGGTGCGGAGAAGGTTAAAAACTTGGATGTAGTCGATTCGGCGAAAACGATGGGGGGCGATATCGAAAGAAACGTTACGGGTAAATTCGAGAAAGTCGCGAAAGAAACGGTGGAGGATGTGAAGAGAGCGGGTGAAAAAAGTTTAAGTGAAATATTGAGAAATGTAAAAGATGTATCGCATGATGTTTTTCGGTTTATGGTGTCTCGTGATAAGGTGGATGCGGTGGTTGGTTTGATTCATATGTTGGGGTTTTCGACGGCGTACGGGATGTGCGTGTGGGTGACGTTCATTTCGAGCTATATTTTGGGTCGGTATCTTCCGAGACAGCAGTTTGGAATGGTGCAAAGTAGGATATATCCGGTGTACTTCAAAGCGATGGCGTATAGTGTTTCGGCTGCTTTGTTGGGGCATTTAGCGAGCCGAAAGAACGAGCGGTTAACCGGGATGTTTGGGTTTCCGGGTTTGAGTCTTCTTTCGGCCCTCTTGATGGTTCTGACCAACATGATCTTGTTGGAGCCTAGAGCCACTAAGGTGATTGATCATTGATCAAACCGTAATTAATCTCGATATCATTATATATGGGTGCATGGTTAATGTATATGTTTTTACTTGCAGGCGATGTATGAGAGAATGAAGATAGAGAAGGAAGAAGGGAGAGGGGTAGGGGTGGCGGTAGCGGGGACGACTAGAGATGGGGCGGCGGAATACGGTGAAACCGTGATGAGGCCAACTGCGAATGTGGTGGCGGAAAGGCAAGATGTGTTGAGGTTGAATGAGAAGTTGAAGAGGTTGAATACGTACTCGTCAGCGCTGAATGTGTCGACTTTGGTCGCGCTCACGTGGCATATGGCTAACTTGGGTACACGGCTTCATGCTACACGGTGAGGGCTGTGCGACGACCCTCGATAGTAAATTTGATAGTTAGGTTTACATATGTTTGTATAGTTTTAAAGGATCGACCCTCTTTGCTTGTTTGTTTACTGTATTTACGCGTGTAGTTTTAAGTTAGTTTGTGATTTGCTGGTGTCAGTGAAACGTATATGGTCATATTTCGATCTTGTACACACCGAGGGTATAATCTTGTTTTGATCGGAGGTACTTTGAAATAGTTACTAATTAAGATCTACGTTAGGGGAGTTTGTATATTGTCCACAAGTTTGATAAGTGGGAAATGATGCACCATTCGTATATCGTCGCGCGCCAAGTTTGATAAAGTTTGATAAGTGGGAAATGATGCTCCATTCGTTGTTATCCCAGTGATTGAACACTGGGATAATCAAGCATTGTATGATTTTAGTTCATTTCTGTTGCAAGTTGATGATAAATGATAAATCATACAATGGGTTGCAAATATTAGCTGTGAGAACTCGAATTGAGCTAGCTCGTGTCTAAAAATAAAGCTTCTTTAAAGTTTCACTTGCATGCGATTGTTGTCGCGTAAAAGAGTCGGAAAATAGTCGGATAGGTTTGTTGTAAACTCGAATTAAGCTAGCCCGAGTCTAAATATGAAGATGTTTTAATATACCTGTCTGAGCTCACTGATATCGTGTTGGTTCGCAAACTTATTAATTTGTATTATTTTATTGGACAAAATTGTATAAATAGTTTTGAAATCAAAAACTTTTAAGATTGCTAAGGGTGCGTTTGATTTGCGCTGACCGGGTCAGTAGGTTCTGACCCAGACCCTAAATTAAACCATTCTGACCAAGAAAAGGAGCGCTGCCCACCGCGACCCCCATTGCGAACCCCCACCTCTCCGTCGGTCTCCCCACCGCGGCAACCCAGACCCGTCGGCGACCCCCATCTCTCCGGCGGTCTCCCCACTGCGAGGTCTCCCCACCGCAAACCCCCACCGCGCGACCCCCTCTGCGAACGCCCATCCCATCCGGCGGTCTCCCTCTGCCAACCCCCATCCGCGCGACCCCATCTCTCCGGCCTACCTCCGGCACTCCTCCCTCCGCAGAAGGTATGTTGGTTGCTTAGATGCACTCCTCCCCTTTGATGTTTTGGCTTTTGAGGTTGATTAAAGGTCAAATTGATTGGTGTAGAAGTAGTTTTGACTTTTATATTGATTCCGGAATGACTTCTTGGATGAAAAACGTGTGTTAGAATCTGCAAGTGAATGCTATTATAAAATTTGAAAATATTTATATGTTGGTTTTGCTTGAATCGGTTTCGGTGGTTTAAAGTATGCAAATGAGCATTGACAAAGTTGAAATCAGATTTGAAATTTTGTTCTTGAAATCAGCTTTTTATCATTCAGCAGAGTTAGTCAGAAACTGAATCAAACACCCAAGTTTCAGTCAGATGCAAACTCAGTCAGAACTTCTAACCGGGTCAACTTCTGACTCAGTCAAATCCTACTGAGTTAGCGGTAATCAAACAGCCTATAAGTTATTTTAAACTGTATGTAATCATTGTATGTTTTGTCTTTGACATACATTTGTATGTTTTGTCTTTGACATACATTTTATTCATTTTGGTTTTTATGTATTGTATAAAATTTAAACAAATTTTAAATTTAACTTTAGGAATTAAAGCTGTAACGTTCATATAAAAGTTTAGATTGACTTTGTAGTTTTTAAAATTTTGGGACTAGTTTGCAATGATTACACAAAAATTTAAATTAATTTTGTAATTTTTGAATTCTGAGAACCAAACGTGCAATCTAATTAAACTATAGTCCCATAGGAATCATTGATGAAATTTTTTTTATATATGCTGAATGTACATTTTATAATCATTGTACGTTTAGTCTTTGAAATACATTGTATACATTTTAGTTTTTATGTATTTTATAAAATTTAAATTAATTTTTAAATTTAACTTTAGGAATTAAATGTGTAACACACATATAAAAGTTTAGATTGACTTTGTAGTTTTTAAAATTTTGGGACTAGTTTGCAATGATTACACAAAAATTTAAATTAATTTTGTAATTTTTGAATTCTGAGATTTAAATTAATTTTGTAATTTTTGAATTCTGAGAATCAAACGTGCAATATAATTAAACTATAGTCCTATAGGAATCATTGATGAAATTTTTTTTATATATGCTGAATGTACATTTTATAATTATATATTTATCATTAACAAACGGATTAATAAGTTGTAATTTATAACTATCCTGAGTTCGAGCCGGTTCAGTGCAACTCCTGGTTTTTGGTTTATAAATAAAAGGGAGCTTGATCGTGCTAGAGGCTTGACCGTGCTGAAAATTGAAATGGCTTATTTATAAAGATAAGGTTATAGTTAAATAATGTTTAATCTAAAAAGATTAAAAAGAATTGTGGCATTGACACATGTTTATTTATTGTTTAAAGAGGAATGTATTTTGGCAATCGTGTCAAATACGTCAGGTCGTTTTGTCTAATACGTTTATTGTGTGAAATATCAGTTCATTGTGTCATATATTTTAAATTATTTGTTATATATATTTATCATTGTATTTTACGTTTTAGATTACACAATTATGTTATTTCATAAATATATTTTTCAAAACTCAAAGTGTTAAAGATAAAATTACGTGTTATTTTTATAATTATTTTTAATAGATTATATAAATTTGTTGTTATTTATTATTGTGTTTTATAATTAAAAGTACATAATGATTTTATTTCACCAATTTATTTTTTTGAACTTATAGTGTTCAAGATAACACAATAACGATCAAAAAACACAATAAGACATTATGTTATTTTTTATATTTTTTAATGTATTAGATTAATTAGTTATTAATTTATTATTGTGTTTTACATATTAGAGATACACTACAAGGTTATTCCATCATTGTATTTTTTTAAATTTATTATTTTAGAACAAAACGATAATATTAAGAAAAACACAATAAGGAACAAAAAGGCACAATGAACTACACTAAACACACAATGATGAGATATGAACTTAAAACGTAATTTTTTTAATCTTTTTATATAACAATACTATACTCGTTTTAAAGATAAAAAGCGCTCGTTTTTACGATGTAACTTTTATAAAAAATAATATCGTACATAAAAGTTATGAATACTTAAAAAAACAAAGGAACTTATAAAAGTAAACAAAAATATTTATTCCTAAAATACCACTCTATCAAACTTTTTTATATAGTTTGATATTAACCATCAATTAAAAGAATGAATGATTAAAATTATTTTTTATACTTTTAAGTTTTAAAATAATTTTTTATTTAAACATTTCTCTATTTATAAGGCTCGGTGGAGAGAAGAAGATTAACTTGGTTGGAATACCAAGAAACCTCATTATAATTGGGTGACAGCTCATCGTTTCCACGTTGATTCTTCAAATCTGTTTAGAAATCAGGCCTAGATTTCTTCTCATACGATGAAAAGATATGTTGCCACCATTATGGCATGACTCATCGCATTTTAATATATATAAAAATCTATTACAATAAAATAAAATTTTAAAATGCTACGTGTCAAAATATTATTTTTTTTCATATTAATTTTTGTGCCTTTTTTTCATAATAAATGATTAAAACAAATACTAATTATATTATTTAAAATATTTTCAAATTAAAAGATATTCTAAAAATTATAAACTAGATTTTTATAGAAAAAATAAATAAACTTTAAAAAAATATAAGATACAAAAATTTTCTTAAACAAAAAAATTTTCTAGAAATTCTAACTTTTTTAAAACCACTTTTTTTATTTTAAGGGTGATTAAAAATTATATTTGAAAAACAAAATGTAAAAAAAATAAAACAATATCATAAAACGAGAGTTTAAGATGATATTAATATTGTTGTTTTACTTGAAGTACTTATTTATAAGTAATTTAATCTTATTTTATCTGAAAATATCATTTTATAATTTTTATTATAAAATATTTAATATTTTATTAATTAAATCCGTGTATTACACGGGGTATAAACTAGTATAAATACAAACTAGTAATTTATGTTTTCCCATTGATAATCACAAAACCAAACTAAGAAACATAGAGAGAACTTGATAGCATTTTGATAGTAGTTATGAGATGAAGTATTCAGACATGTATATACGAGGAGGTTATAGATTTAAGTTTTATTTTATAAACAGTAGTAAACGAAGGTTGTAAATTTAAAAAATGGCTTTTTATATATAAAAGCCATGAGACCACTCACAAACCCTAACAATATATAGATCAAGACAAAAAAAACAGTACTGGCTAATATTGTTATTGGATAAATTATAAATTTTATTATTTATACTTGATCAAATATTGAAATTGTCCTTAAAAAAAGAATTACACGTTTTACTCTTTATTTAAAATAGATTTTCAATTTTATCAACAGACGTAAACTTTTTTAGTTATCTCATATTAGACCGCCCGTAATGGACGTTAAGATTGAAATGGTTGGCCAGACAACACCTCCACCACCGTCTGTCCGTCCCCATCAGCGTTATAGGGCTGTGGCGTTTTTATCAATAACGCCAACTATTTGTTGCTATTTGAATTTAATAATTATAGAGAGACACTTCAATCACCGTCCGTGCTCATTGTTCGAATCCCGGTGAAGGCTTTGATGAACACCGGTAAGTTCTTCTCCACCGGTGAAGGATTGCCCCTGCTCGTTTTTCAAATCGTCAGCGAAGGCTTCGATGAACATTTAAAAAAATTATTAACATTTTTAAATGCCCTTTTAACTTTTTAAGACCATATTATGTATATTTCTTATATTTTAAGAATATGGATGAGGATAGACATTATAAAGTGAGTGCTCTTATAAACTTTTTTTATTTATTTATGAAATGTTTATTATTTACTCTTTTCTATAAATGTTTCTAAAAAAACTCCTACAAAGAATTGGGATAAAAAAATGCAAATTTCTTATAAAAGTAAAAAAAATAAAAATAAAAAAATAAAAGTTTATGCTAGTTGCTAATCAGCAACCAACCGACCATCTTAGGAAAGTTTTAAGAAAAATGCAAATTGATTTGAAAATAGGATAAAAAAGATTAATTAGAATAATATATGTATTTAATAAGGGTGGCATTATGCGTATCCCTCTATATGTTTAATGCACCCTTATGAGTTAAAAGTAAACATATGATGCTGTAATTGATTTAGTACAAGAACATGTATAATAACTAAAAATAATAATGTGTGTGGTATGTGCACATGACGAAAAAAAAAAAAGAGATAACTTCTTCACTAATTTTGACAGTGTCACCTCTGTAAAATATCTCACCAATCAGGCAATCACCATATATGTTGCACCTCTTGCTTCACTGTGAAATTCAAACCTAACCATTGCGACATCCCCACCCTATGTTTGTTTGGAGAACAAGCATATAATAAGACTTGATCCATGATTTTACATACATATAATGAAAATGGCACGTGTATGGTAGAATTTAACTCCTCTATGTTTCAGATTGATCGAAACCGAATCCTACTTTAGGTGGAATATATCCATTTTAACCAACGAAAGCTATTGTCGTTTTTACGTAACATCCACATTCCACAATGATGTTTCTCATAGATTGTACCAGGAACCGCCCACTCGGATTTCCCAACCAACTCCACCTATCACCCTCTTGATGGAAGTTATACCCCTCTCGCATGTGTTCTAAATCTCCTTGATCTTGGATGGTGATTTCTTTCTCCTATTTCAAACGAACGCTTTAATTATCTCTATCCATCAACACCTTTTAAAAAATTAAACAAATTTCAGTAGGGATTAAATAAAAAGTAAGAAATGTAATGATGTGGTTTGAATAATATATTATCATCCATTACCTTATGTGAATAATCAAGTAATATAAATTTGTGTGTGGGGGGCTGGTCCAGTGAAAAAGTTAATGGTGATATTGTTTTTAAGGTTAAGGGTTAGAGATCCGTTTGTGATGAATCAAAGTAAATTATTTGTGATGAATATTTAAAAGGTAAATTTAATGTATGTGAGTTTGTTGTTCAAATGATTAATATCAAATCGAGAATAATAATTAATAACAATAACAGCAATAATATATTAGCTTCAATAATTGTGAGTGAGTAGATTCTACATAGAGTTGAGTTGGATATGCTTCCTAATATACAAAGTACCTAGGTTTATACTCGTTTTGCAACAATATGACCTTAAACAATATAAATATATTTTTGCACAGAAACACAATAAAATAAATATTAATTAATACATGCATACAAAAGAATATGTTTTTAGGAAACAAAAGAATCCATAATCTAACACAAATACTGAGTTTAAAAATACATATGTCCAAAATTTTGAACTAATTGTCACATGCTACTATTATAATAAAAAAGGAAAAATATTGAAATTTAGCACAATTAAACTATACATCTATATGTTTTCATTTTTCTTAACTTTTGTCTCTTACTAAGTTGTTTAGACATATAACTGTTTTTGAAATGTGAATAATTAAATGCTCTATGTGAATAATTAAATGCTCTAGATATACAAATTAGTTAATAATTCTCTAAAAATATGTACAATAATACTTTATTTTTATTAAGTTATCATTTTATATATACTATAAATTATTTTTAATAATAATAGTAACTACTTACTATTGGTTTCTTTTATCAACGTAATCAATTACTGGCATCAATGGTTTTGTTGTGTTCACCAAGAATAACATCTTAGTTTACTAAAATTCCAATATAATATTAAAGTAAATTCCTCACAAATTGTCAAAAGATATCAAATGTGATAGATATTATTTTTTCTTCATTAAATAACTATAAGATCTAACTTATAATTTTAAAGAAATTTCGAGGTGCCTATAGGACAATTTCCAACGTTTGAATATTTATATTATCTTTATCAATTTATTCTAAAAATAAATGTTAATAATAAAACTATTTTGTTACACATTTTTTGGGAACTAAAATAAGAAAGAAAAGTCCGCAAAAACACATCCTAATAAAATGATAAGATGCAATTCTTAGTTAAATGTTATAGGTTTAAATCTTATGTACACATGATTGAAATTCAACTTTCTATTTGATAACATTTCTGGATGAGTCAAGACTCAAATATCAACTTTAATACGTACATTAACATTCCGTCTCCGAAATACTCACTCGAGTATTAAAATCAGTTTCAAATTCTGTTAAAGAGAAATAATTGAACCAAAGTTTTACTTACGCGAAACTTCAGTGAAGAAAAGTGCAAGTTGTCTTATGTCTGCGCTGGTGATATTTTGAAGCACACACCTCTCACACACAAAAACACACACACACACACACACACACCACCGTTGCGTTTTTTCCTCTTTTGACTCCAACGGCGTTTACCTGTCTTATCTCCGGCGACCACCGGAGTCAACCTAATTCATCTTCAACAACAGCTCAACGTTCTTCCAATTGACGCTAATCAGATCAACATTCATGCCTCAATTCGATTGCACAATTTGGAGTATGATGGATTAACAGATCTCCGTGTTTCTCAATGCGTCACCTATCTCAATTTCTCGTCATCAATGGCGATGCGCGTAGGAAGAAGAAGGCCCCAAAGAAGCCCAAGCTGGAGCGTATGAATGCACGGAGGAACATTGATTACGAGTTTCCGACCACATCCACTTCCTCTTCGTCGGAAGAGCCTTCTGTACGGTCCTCCGGTTATCGAGGTGCTCAATCGGTTGAATTACCTACGAGCTTCAGGATTGATGGAAGTGATGTAGGGCAACTTGAGGTGGTTTATCGTAGTTTAGGGCTCGAAAGTCCAGAGGATTTTGGGATTCCTATGTCTTCGTGGGAAGCTAGGAAGATCCGGTCTAGTTCTGGTCATATTTCTACCTCTCGTTTGAATCCCCAAATACATGAACAATTAGCAGCTCAAAATGTTGAGAATCGATGTGGTGATGCTGTTAGGGTTTCTTCTGCTGATGTGGAAGATCAATCTGATGTTGTTAGGGTTAGGGTTAGTGATTGTAACAGAATTGGGAACGGGATTAGAGGTGTCCGGCCGCCTCTTCTTTCTCCACCGTCTTCTTCGGTTCCGAAACCCTTGGTGCATCGCGATGCTGGATGCGAATGGGATATTGTAAGAACTTTCACTTCTCGTGAAAGTTCTGCTCACGTTAATCAGAAAGGGGTTAGCTTGCCTGATGAAGTAGAAGAAGTAGAAGAAGCTGATGTGGAAAATGTTAGGGCGAGGCTTGAAAGGATAGCGCTTTCGGCATCTTGTTCGTTTACAACTTCCAACGATGATGATTCATCTAGTACTACGACGGAGCCTCCATCCAGTGTTTCTCCAAATGGTTACGGATCTAATATATCTATTAATGGAAGATTCAGACACATCAAGATTACTAACTGGCAGAGGGGCGAACTTTTGGGACGGGGGTCATTTGGATCAGTATATGAAGGCATTTGCGAGTAAGTATCTGGTATATATATGTCAACTAATATGGTGTAGCTCTGTTAAGACACCTAAGATACTGCACGTATCTTATGTTATCTTTATTTGGATTTACCATATTAGTCATTCATTATCATTAATCATTCAGTAAACAACTTGTCATCTGATGATGAACTCCGCTTGCCAAAGCTTAAAGTTTGTTCCACCCCTAATGGCAGACTTGTTAGAAATACCTTTACTAGATTTCAATGTTTTGCTGCCGAAAGCTTAGGAACTTCTAGGCTTGACACGCGTTGCCTAAAGTCTTTACCTTTGTTTGATCCCCACAATTATTAATATGGTTAGTAAAATGCACTTCTTAACTGATAAAATCTTATAAAATATTATGGAGCATAAATAGGTACAACAGGTCATACTAAAAGCATATGCGGTGTGTATGCAACTGTGTGTGTGCATATGTACATTTGAGTTATGACAAAGAAGCGCATTTTTAACAGTTACATTTCTTTATTCATGCAGTAGGGGATATTTTATCGCCGTGAAGGAAGTCTCTTTGCTTGATCAAGGGGATCTGGGAAGGCAAAGTGTTCTTCAACTCGAGCAGGTAAGCTAGGTCGCTTGTAATATTTTAACATCATAGTGTGTATTTATGATATGACTTCCTTATTCTGATGTCTATTTATTTGTCCAGGAAATTGCTCTTTTAAGTCAATTTGAACATGAAAACATTGTACGATACTATGGAACTGATAAGGTATTGTTTTCATGCTTTTAACTATTATCACTTTGATGCTTTCTTAGGGTGTTGATGATTGTGTACCACATAATATGTTTACCCCCTTGATACCTCATCTTCTAGCCGTATCTTGAGTTTTTATGGGGCTTATTGTCTATTCTCCATAAGTTTAACTTATGTTGTTAATTACAATATGTGAATGTAATAGCTTGTTAATTAGTTACAACTTAATGGCCTGCTCTACTCTTCAGTTAGTTGGGAGAATATATATATATACGAAATCACCATTCAAAAGGTAGAATGTGAGAACAATTTCTTACTCTGTGTATGCCTTATGTTCTTTCACATCTGAATCTTTCGAACACTAGGAATAATATAAAGTTCCTGGGGCTCTGTTTCATAAAGTTCTCTTTGAGCATAATGAAACGGAGCCCTCTATCTTGACCATTTTATCCCACTTTGATACTTCTTGTAGATTTGTGTAAAAAAATCAGATTTACTTATTTAAATACCCTTGTACCACCAGGAAAGTTTATTTTTTACATGACATGGCATGCAGGACGAGTCAAAGCTGTATATATTTCTTGAGCTTGTAACAAAAGGTTCTCTTTTAAGTCTCTATCAAAGATATCGTCTTCAAGATTGTCAAGTTTCTTCATACACACGCCAGATCTTACATGGTCTTAAGTATCTGCATGATCGCAGTGTGGTGCACAGGTACTGCAACTAAAAACCTATATTAAGGTTTCATGTATTCTCTCTACTAAGCTTACCATCATTTCCTGTATAACAATTTATGCAATTGTTTATACTAGAGGCTTCAACTAGTAACTGATGGAGAAAAAAAGGACACCATTGGAAACTATGCAAAACTATTATTTAGAAAATAGTGACTATTATCTGATGATAGAATTAAACTAATATCCAACAGAAGTGATCAGCATTTACTATCGTAGGTGAAGTGGGTGCATATTTTAGGGATCTAGTATAATTAGTATAGTATTTTGATTGGTCATTGGGAATGCATGTCTTTCATCAAAGTTATGATCAATCTTATCTCATTATTTGTAAAAAAAAAAAACATGGGATTAAAGCAAGATTAGCCACAACCATAAGTTTGATGGTTTTTTTAGTTATTATTATAGTTTTAGTTGACATTTCAGTCTGTGATGTATAGTTTCTTTTCGTTGCCTCAACTTGCAAACATATTACTTGTGGATTTTTAATGTCAAAATGTTATGCTTGTGCAGGGATGTAAAGTGTGCAAACATATTAGTTGATGCTAATGGCTCAGTGAAACTTGCTGATTTTGGGTTGGCAAAGGTTCCTCCAATCTTCATTTATTAAATTCTGTTTCTTTTTGCTGTAGTTATCTGTCTTTATTTCTTAAAGTGTTCCTTGTCTTGTTTAGGCCACCAAGTTCAATGATGTGAAGTCTTGCAAGGGAACTGCATTCTGGATGGCTCCCGAGGTTTGTTTCAATACATACACTTTTTTCGCAACTGAGTAGAATATTTACACATGTGACTGTGTGAATTTAGTTCTTGTGAAGAACGTACCATTGATAAATGATATGCTTATTAACTTGCATTTACATATGGGTCTCGCATAAATTTGTAAGATGTACTCCAACCTGCATCAGCATGTATTTTGAACTTTTGTCTCTATCAACTACAAATATGCAGTAGTTTCTTTGCTAGGTTCACCAGTGTCTCATTGTTAAGGCGTTAATTTAATGTTTCATTGTTACTCCATGATTTTGCAGGTCGTTAAAAGTAAGGGTTATGGACTTGCAGCTGACATATGGAGCCTTGGCTGCACTGTCTTGGAGATGTTGACACGAAGGATTCCCTACTCCCCAATGGAATGTGTACGTAATTTTCTTTCTTTATTCCATGTATGTCTCGCTTTACATCCAGTATTTATTTGATCAGGCATCTCTCTCTCTCTCTCTCTCTCTCTCTCTCTCATGCATGTATGGTTACTGCTGTTGATTGGATGAATTTGGTTATCAGTTAATTGATGGCATGTTTTTATCGTTGTGATGAACAGATGGCTGCATTATTTAGAATTGGAAGTGGTATTGCTCCACCAATTCCAGATAACCTTTCAACAGAGGTAAAGGATTTTATATCTCAGTGCTTTCATGTTAATCCAAAAGATCGGCCAACTGCTAGTCAGCTCTTGGACCATCCATTTGTTAGAATGCCACTTCCCTGATCTTGCATCTGCAGAGTCCTGGAAACAGCAGGTTTGAATTCGTCATGAAGTAAAATCAGTGTGTGTTTACATCTATTCGACACTCTAACATATCGTTGTATATTTCTTTCATGTCCCAGATGCAATAGCTCAATCATACATTATGAGGTTATGATGAAACTGCAAAGTCCTAAACTACTTCAATTCGGTTCTTGTTGAAGTTCTTATGGGAATATATTCTTTTTCTTTGTTTCTCGCTTAGGGACATCTTTTAATGCCGTGAGGAATATTTCTCGACCTCTGGCATTGTTTGTTGGTTTGTATATTAATTCTTTTGTATGAATGATAGTTTGTTTATTAGATGTAGTTTAAAATGTATGAAGACAGCAGAAAGATTATTTTTAATCAAGTGAATATTAGGAAGCATTGATTTGTAAAACAACCAATTTCCATCATTCAAGACTCTGGAATACGGGAGATACGGTGGCAAGGGGATGATCTTACCATTTCTGTCTATCCTCCTCTCATTTGCTGAGGTGGCATTTTGAAATATTCGTTTCAGATATATGTTAAGACTTAAAAAGAATCTTCAGCTGTTTTTTTAGTACAAAACAAAAGGGTCATAAACAACAAACATCAGTTGAGAAATAGTTCGGTCAATCACTTTTAACTTGAAAAGGTCAAAAGGTTTGTCTTACTATCACATACTTCATAAACATACATGTACACGCATGATTCAACAAATACAATTACCCACAGACGGCGCTTTGAAATGAAGGTTTCACTCTTACTCTGAATGAGATGTCCAATAAACAAGCCCACTGCAGTAAACATCATTAGGAATTTAGGATTTCAAGAATTAGATTCATGGTATGATAGGAGAATTATTTATGAAGAATTATTTATGAAGTTAATCTTGTTAGTGAAGAAAGTGGGACAAAGTATACAAAATCTTTCAGGGACGTGAACACTAACCTAATTAACACAAGCACACACTGCAACACACCAGCAGTTCCTGTCCAAGCTGAAGGGCCTTCAGGCACAAGTGCATCTTGTATCAACAACCCTACTGATGCTGCCAATGAGACGAACGACACAACATAAGCTAGAAAAAGCCAAAGTTTCAACCTGCGATAACACACAGTAAAGGTGAGATTTCTGGAATACAAGGTATCATGGACACAATAAAAGCACATGGATGATATTTGATAAAAAATGTATAAGACGAATATAACCATTAAAACAAATCATCACAAATCTATGTACTAAACCACCAACATAAGCAGATAAAGATAAGTCTCAGTAGTGTCATACTATCATTTAATCAATCTTTTAACTTTATAAACAATCTTGCATTTAGGAATACCTTTTCCCCCTGACACAATACCTTCAGAGGCTTCAGATGTGGGTTACCAAATAGATTACTAGTATCCTAGATGCTAAAATGCTCAAAAATGCAGAAGATAGAGGAACATTTAGCACATACAAAGGCATACGCCAATGGTCAAGTCCTAGGCTTGGGTAACAAACAAGTTTCAGGAAAGATTATATAACTCAGAAATTAGATAAAACGAGGTTATAAGCTATAAGCTTATAGAAGACGCTAAAAATGTTCTTCAAAAACAAAGGTTCCTTTTAATTGTCCAATTCCTTTTAATTGTCCAATGCCTATGGATGATAAAATCATGTTCCATTTTAAGTAATCAAGAATGAAGAACAAACAAATTAGCAGGTGACAATATTACAAAAACACGCAACCCTGGTAGACAATGTAGACTATAATCAACTTGGAGAAAAAGCAAGAATCAAGTTAAGCTTCCACACAATCTCAACAAAAATCCAGAATAAAGCCACCTATATCAGATAACGAGTGTTCGTAACAAGACAAATCACCTAAACAGTTAAAGGCAAAAATGCAAATCAAAATGGCAAAACCGTCTTATTTTCTAAACATACAGCTACAGCAATTTTCGATGGTCTTCAATCTTCACAATGATGAGGCCTACAATGATCAAGAAATTGTAAATGGTACTAGGAATCATTTGCATTCCCTATGGCGAATATGGCATATCTATTTTTCTCAAAAAGAAATTTAAAGCTCGGAGATATTCGGAATCAATACAAAATGCTTAGGAATACTGGGGCTTCTATGTTGATACGATAACAACAAACCATGATTCAGATGACATGCTTGCTATTAATATTTTCATTCAATGACATGACATAAGATGCTAGTTGAGATATTCAATATCTGGTTGATGGGAGTTCCATTTCAACACTGAGATGATGATAAACATATTCAAGAATCATTTCAGTAGCACAAACAATATATTAGCAGCAAACTTACAATTTGTTTATGAGGTGATCATTACCTTGGATATCAAGGCTACTAGTTGAGTTGGTCTAGAATGTAAGATGCATACACCTTTGAGTTTAAACATGGGCACTAATGTGTGTTGCCAATATATATTATTCCATTTCTTACTAGCTAAGGCATATGCCTAGCCTAAAACCGCTAAGCAGAATGAGGCACCATGATAAGTAGGGTAAATACATATTTAACTAGTGTACACAAAAAACCTTTTGTACACCACGATAACAATTTCCAATAAGAGCATACTCTTGTGAAGCTGTTATTCCAGCAGCATAAGCACAACTCATTAATGTATAAACAAGCTTAACACTTTATCGAAACAAGAATTACAAGAATTCACAGAACCCTTACTAGTTACCCTCATGCTACTAACATTAAAAGGGCTAGAATCATAGTTGATTTCTTCTTCCACATTCAAAGAAAAACTCACAGGGAAAGTATTTGCATAATGCTTAAAGAGTTTTATTCAGGGCAAGAATCAAGAACTTATATGGATTAAACAACACCCCTATATCACATAAAGAAGAATCAATTTTCTTATGTTCAACTTCGATAGTAAATTAATTAGTAATTGCATCAAGAGAAAAAACTCAAACCTCCATTCGCCTTCTTCATAGGGGGAGTAGTCGATGTCTTCTCTTTTAACACAATTAAACATCAAAGCAGCCAAAGATGCAAATATTCCTACAAGCGTGCCACAATATTCCCCAATAAAATCAAACTAATTTCATACTTCAAACAGAAAACAAAACAACCGATCAACCAAAACCTAAGGAGAAAGAGGGAGTACCAGGAAGGTAGTGAAGAAAGGAGACTTTGACAGAGCTGCAAACGACGGCGTCGACCCAAAACCACCAGCCGGCTCCGAAAACAGCGCCGGCGACGCCGGGTCCGAATATTGCCCACAGTTCAGAGAAATCCATTGGCTGATTTGAATGCTTTGTGATGCTCCGGCGTGCTAGGTTATCGGAGATGAGTCTTTTAACTTTAGGTGATGGATTGAAATCAATACATGAAATCGATCAAGAGGTTTATAATTAGGTGATGATGATGATGATGATGGATGGAATCAATATCTGAAGATCAAGTGTGCTGTTTGAGGGAAAGTTGCCTTCTGGAATCTGGATGACTGGATTTGTAAAGTATCCGAATACACGACAAACCCGATATCCCTTCTCTACCAATTGAGAGTATTCAATATTAAATACGACGTAATGAAATAAACGTATTAATGAAATGGATGAATAAATTAAATAAAATAAAATGTATAAAAAAATAAAATAAATTATTATATTTTATTATTCTATTTTAATTATCTTTTAAGAATAAAATGACTCATCTTTTGTATCGTTTGTTAGGTAGAAAAATATAAAGAAATAAAATGTAAAAGTGGTTATAATTGCTATGGCTAGTGGTCGATGGTGGTTCCAGGTGGCGGTGGTGGTGACGGTCAATGGAGGTGGGGGCATGGTGGCCGGTGGCGGGAGATGGAGGTGGGGCATGGTGGCCGTGGTGGTGACTTGCGACGGTGGCTGTGGTGGTTAGTGGTAATTGGTGGTGGTGATGATGGTTGGTGGCTCTCGATCTTGGTGATCAGCGGTGATGGCGGTGGTGGCGACGACAAGTGGCGGTGGTGGCGGCCTGTAGTGTGAGTGAGTGGTGGTGGTGGCGACTAAGGATAAAATGAGATTAAATGAAAAAAAAAAAGATGAGGGCGGATGTAATAGATTTGATGTAATTAAAAGAAATGTGATTACTTATGTCATGATTCATTTAATTCTCTTTTATCAACCAAATATGTTATTTTTTATTAACCATCAATCACTAATTTGATTCTGCCCTTCCATGATACCAAACGCTACATAGTAGTTATTACAAGAATTTTTTAAATAACATTTTACATGTCTAAACTATAATATATGTTAGTCGAAAATAATTCATACTAACAATTTTGCTAATGATGATTTAACTTTTATATTTGTTGATTAGAAATGTTCTATTAACATAATCATTGATCTATACTTGAATTTCATTTGTTTTACTCACGATGATAATTGTGAAAGGTATAGAGGATACGTATAATAAAGTAAAACATAATCGAATGCAAATCAAATGTAAATCAATGAATGATTATATTCTTATTATTGTATTTTTCAACAAATATAAAAGTTAGAATTATTATTGATCAAAATGTTAGTATGGATTATTATCAGACGATTGGTCATAATTTGAATTATTAGAATCCAATTTTCCTTATAAAAATATATATATACCAAGGATTATTGGTTATCTATTTTATTTCTTTTTAATTTAATAAATTTGCTAAATTTAATTAATTAATTTTTAGCTATTTAATAAAGTACATGATGACATCGATGTTTGGGGGTGTGGTACCAACTGAAAAACACGGATAAGTGAGCTCGAATAAGACAACACTTATTGTTCAAAATAGGGTCGTATTGCCGTTAAAAATAAATAATCAAAACATTAAATTTAACACTACACACTTCAATATAGAACTATAAACTATATCTTCTATCACGTAATATCAATAAATTCCAACGTAATGCTATACCACACGACAATGTTTGTGATTATATACATTTTTACACGCAAAACAAAATTGAATCTATATATACCTGTTTTCTTCTTATTGGCAAAATGAATTTGCGATTAAAAAGAGCAAGAGAAGAAGGGAGTTATATTTAAAATTCAAAAAAAAAAGGAGAAAATTACATACATGGTCCCTGTGGTTTGATCAGATTGCATGATTGGTCCTCATATTTTGAAAATTGCAAAGTTAGTTAAAACTTTTGTGTAGTCATTGCAAATTTGATCCCCAAATTTTACAAAAGTGCAAACTTAGTTCAAACTTTTATGTGGTGTTGCACTTTTGGTCCCTAAAACTAAATTTAAAAGTTAGTTTAAATTTTATAAAAGACATAAAAAATGAATAAATTTAATGCCAGGGACCAAACATGCAATGATTATACAAAAGTTTAGACTATCTTTGCAATTTTTAAAGTTTGGGGATCAAACATGCAATTTGATTAAACGACAGGAACCATTTATGTAATTTTCTAAAAAAAAGAGGGGAGTTTTTCCATTTTATAGTTTATACTGGAGGGTCTCGTCAAAGTTTCTTTGACTTTGTTTTGTCACCACAAACTAATAAAAGTAGAGCTTCATCAATATATGACATTATGGAGCATATCCACTTGTCCGACCCATTTCAATGCTCGTAATTTTTGTTTTCTTTTAATGTGAACTCTGATGTCCGTCTACTGTTTGTTTTATAAGACTTGAATCATACCAATTTAAAAGCGATAAACATCATGTGTCTAGACCAAAATATCGCATGCAGGGGTGAAGCCAAGCCTTTGGGAGGGAGAGGGCGGGGTGGTAGGCCCCCGTAACCCAAAAAAATTTAATAGTTTATAGTGTAAAATTTTATAAATTTGTTAAATTTTATCCTAATTTTGATGAAAATGAGGGCACTTTGATTAGAAAAATGGGTATTTTTTAACAAACCGGGAACACATTTTGTTTGAATTTCAAATTAAAATTTTAACCATTTACTTTTACCCCTCGTACCCAAAAATTTTGACTCCACTACTGATCACATTCACCATACTCTTGCTTAACTCTCAACTCTCAATTTCCTCGAGCTTTTCGAACTCTAATCCAATAGTTGGAAGACTCCGCTAGGCCCACCTGGCTACCGGCTTTTATAGGCCATGCGACTAGGGCCGCCCCTGAGGGGGGCGGGATGGGCGACCGCCCAGGGCCCGATCTCCTCAGGGGCCCAAAATTTTTATAAAATTATATATATTTTATATATGTATTTTTTAAAAAGCTATAAATTATTAATAAATTCATTAGAGAGACCTAATAACATTTTAATTATTTTAACCTATTAAACCTTACCTTATAGGTCATTAACATTTTAAATAGTTTAGCCCAATATCATTTACCCCATGTAAACTCAATTTAATATGAAAACTTGATCGAGAACTTTGTCTTAAAAAACGCTAAGAGAACTTACCGATTCGTTTAAGTATATTAGATTATTTTGATACAATACTTTCGTTTTGTTTATTGTTATAACAATTATCGTTGTATTATAAATTTTTTATATACAAGTTATTCGTTTTAGACTTTTTTTATACGTCGTTTTACAGGGGCCCATTGTTTGTTCTTGCCCCAGGCCCAATGTCTTTTGGGAATTCTCGGGACCGGCCCTGCATGCGACCATACAAGTTAAAATGGACTCATCATTTTACCCTTTTAAGTCTTTGTTTCCATAACGATCAAATCGTCCAAAATGCTACAACGAAACACTATTTTAGTATCCATGACATTTTACGTTACATTTATAATTAAAATATACAACTCCTATGTGATTATATAATACTCATATAATAATATTAATATATATCAATAAATAAACTACAAACTATTGATCATGAGGTTAAGTCGTTCTTTCTTTAATATCTTGTAACATATATTGCTCCATATTTATGAGAATTTTGTTGTTTTTAAAGCCGAGGTATGTTATGTACTTAAAAAATTATCTTTTCAGTTTTGTAATCTAGTCGTATCTTCATCGATCGTTCGCATACCTAGCATATGATGTGTGTGTCTTTTGTTGCGTGATGATTTAGGTATGCTCCTCTTTCTCGTACCAAGTTACAAAGCAATAAAGCATGTATTTAAAATGTACCGATTTATATTCTTTCACCATTGACCTATTAAGTTGCGATGACATGATACAAATATCACATGCCAAACGCTCAAGCGAAACATAACCATTGCACGCTACTATTTTGTTTTTAACTAAGTTATTACACAAAAAGCAAGATTTAGACCCTTTTAGTGCATTGTTGCCCCAGAAACCTTTGCAAGCACAACTTCTGTAGGTGGAGATGGAAGCAAAGTAAATGCTAATATTCCACTTATCGCTGCTGCTAACGCTCCTACAACAAACGCCGGCAAGTTTCCACCCCCACATAACGCATCCCACGGTCCGCTTAGTAGCGATACAAACATCTGTAATACAAAACTCATCTTATATTGACCATTATGTTTTCATAATGTTTCAATATACACTAACTATTCTATCAAATCATAATTTAGAAATCAAACTACAACAAAGCTGTCACATTAAAACTAGCTTCTATTAATAGAAAAACTTACCGACCAATGGTCCCTTCTAAAGGACGCCTAAATCAGCTATTAGTAAGTTAAATATAAGTTAACCACCTGAATTAATGCTAAGCTGATAATTCTTCTTTTAAGTTACGTCTATGAATAGCTAAAACTATAGAAAATGTGTAATTAATCATACCTGTGGTATAACAATTGCAAGGTTAAGAACGCCTAACGCCAAACCTAAATAAATATAAAACATTACAAAGTATAAGTTTTATACATAAGCTTTTAACGTGTAACGACTTGTAAAAGCCTAGCTAGTACATCGTTAGCGAATTTTACCTTGTCCTATTCCTGAATCGTTAGAAAAAATTGAAGCAAGAGCGCAAGGAATACTGTATGTCACCTGCATTATAACAAATGCCCGTAGAATTAGAATTATAACGTTATCGTAAATTTTTCCTGTAGAAACAAACAGTTTTATATAGAGAATCACGAGAATATATTTTTATGTCATATTATTATGTATCACGGTTAAAGTAATAAGCTGACCGAGAGAGGGATGCCGAGAACAGCAAAGATGGCAAACGCGCCGCCCTTGATGGCGGCGGAAGGTGGCCGGGGAGACATTACACCGTGATCATCCATCGTGAACTGCCGCGACGACTCCGCCATCTTCGTCACCAAAACCGTCATCGCCAAACACACAGCAAGAAGCAAGTTAACGCCGCCCCACAACCGCTTCACACTGCCACAAACACGCGTCAACCGCTCCATCCCCAGCGACGCCACCCCCGCCACGACGGAGTTCAGCAGCAAACCCACCGCTCCGGCGCTCACACCACGGCGGAACATATCACCCTCCTTCAACTTACCACCGTAAACCTCCCGCCCCATCCAATCAGTATCGAACAACAGAAACGGAAACCAAGCAATCCAGTTCAGACACGTCACCAGCAATAATATCCACGTAGGCTTCGATAGCAACTTCAACGCTCCGATCATCTCCGAGAAGACCACCAGCCTCTTCACCTTCCGATCGTCTTCAACGACAACGTTTTCCGGCTGAAAAACGTCCTCCGGCACGGTGGTTAGGGCTAGAACTGTAACAATCAACAGCAGTGCGATTGATATGAAGAAACACGTTTTCAGATTAGCACAATAGAGATCACAAGCATGTGTTTGAGTAAACGGTAGCATTTCGTGTAGTTTAGAGAATGATCCGGCGGCATAACCGAGGACATTGCCGACGGCCATGAAGAACGCAAACAGCGAATTTCCGGCTTTAATTCTGCCCGAATTCGATCCCGATAAATCCGCTAGCAACGCTCTGCAAGGGCCTTGAAGCATGTTATTCGCCACATCGAGAATCCAAAACCCTACCACGAAGACGGAGATCGCACGGGGTTTTGCCGATTTTCCGACGATGTCACCGGACGCAACGCCGATGTCAGCGGCGTAGCCGATTAGAAACACGGCGACGGCGACGAGAACGGCTCCTCCGGCGATGAACGGGCGGCGACGGCCGAATCGGGAGGTGCAGCGGTCGCTGTAGTAGCCGACGAGCGGTTGCACGATCATGCCGGAGATCGGACCGCAGAGCCAGATGACGGATGCCCATTTGTGGGGGATTCCGAGGAGCTGAACGTAGGGGGTGAGTAGAGAGAGCTGTAGCGCCCACCCGAACTGCACACCGGCGGCAATGGCGGCCACCGTTACTATCTGCCACATCGGCCGCTCCTGCAGCGGTTGCAGCGGCGGAGGAGGAGGAATGTTGAGGATTTTGATGCTCGCATCACCGTCTTCCATGGTAATAAATTGCTTGATGGATATAGTTTCGATTTTACTAGATGGATATAAGAGTGTTGTAACGCTCATCGGCTACTTATGGATGTTGTGGGAGTAAATGCATTCACATATAGAGGGGAGTGATTTTGGAGGCTAATAAGGTGGCCGGTGGGAGTGTGTTGGGAAGCTAGCTTGTTTATGAAGATTTCGATAGGTTGTTTGTAGGATTCAAGATAAAGGTGGTAAGGTGGGCTTTAATGGAGGATGAAACGGTTGGAGATGACGATATGGACGGTGGTGGCGGTGGCAGATGGAGATGAGGTGGTGGTGGTTGTGCATTTCAGAGACGAAGGGGAAACAAGTAACAATCCATGAAGTGTTAGAACATTCACACTAGCTTCCCCAACCCCATCATCATATTTACATTAAAAACACTATTTTTTTACTGTTTTTTTTAATTAAATAATACTTTTTAATATTTTTTTCATTATCTTTTCTTTTTCTTCCACTCACGACAACTTTTAAAAATATTAAAAAATTTATGGTGGTTGTACCGTGTTTCTTCAAATATGAAGAATCACGGTACAATCCTCATAAATATTTCCCCTCCTTCACTCACAACCACTAACAGTCATCCCATAAAATATAAGACACATACTCATATAAAAATAAAAAACCTATGATGAATGCTCTTATAATCATCTATTGTTATGGCGATTGTAAAATGATAAAAGTAAAATAAGTTTAAATTCTTATTAATATAACTGGTATTTTACCGACATGCGTTGGTATATGGATTAACAATTAACTCGTCACTTTCCAAATAAAGTTATGTCAAAATGCAGACTAAGTCAAAGCATCCATAATAAAATACATAGATTATGATCGCGTCGACACGTTTCCAAAATAAATTTATATTGAATCGTAGAATAACTCGGATTTATACTATCAAATGAAAACGTTTTATATTTGACCCGACTAATTTTTGAATAAAACTTTCGTCAAAATGTACGCGTACCTCGAAATGTAGATTATTTTAAAATGTATATAAAAATATGTACGGAAATATTTTATACTTGACCCGACTTGTACGTAAAATATACAAACATCAAAATGGGTTTCTTTAAGTAAAAATCATACCTGGGTAAAACCAAAACTTTAAAACTTAAAGAGATCAAAATAATAAGTTAAAGTTAACCAGTTATATTTGAATTCAATAAAAAAATACAATTCAATAAACAAATATTATTATTAATATTTATTTATTATTATTATATATTTTAATAATCAAATTTTATTATTAATATTATCATTACTGTTGAATTCCATCCTAATTAATATAGGAGTAATATTAGATAAAATTAGACTTTGTGCAAAAAAAAACAAAGTGTTTCAAGTGTAAACCACGTATCATTGTTTACGTACAATTATCAATAATCAATTAAAGCGTTTTAAAAATAAAATAAAGTGGTTGCTTGGTGTTTTAATCATCAAATTCTTAAAGCATAAATTTTATTAGGTTTATTGGATTTTAATAATTTTAACTTTTAGTTAGTGGTCGAGATTAATCACAACTCAGGAAATATATATAGACACTCTCAACTTTAAGTTTTTTTCTTTACTCCAACGATCTCTTACTAACTGAGATTCACCCGTTAGTTTATTGGTGACGTATACTGCTTATGTGGCCAAAACACTAAAAAAAAAATAAAATTTACCATCAAATATGTCAATTTGAAACTTCTACATCCGAAAACCCGTCAATCTTCACTTGCTAATCTGAACCACTTGACTTCTTAGAGTTAGATTTCAGGTGATGAATAAGGTTAGAAAAAGGAAAACGAACCTGAGACTAGCTGGACGGCGACGGAATTAAAAATGACTCACAGTTGCTCCTAACGGGAGTTAACTGTCAGTTAGTAAGTGATCCGTTAGAGGAAAAAATAAGATCAAGGTTGGAAGTGTCTGTAAATATTTATTGAGTTGAGATTATTAAAATTCAATAACCCATTTTATTATTACAACGTGTTAAACATAATAAAACTTAAAGTTTATTACTCGAATGGTTTTTGTGTAATCTCTATATTGTATCTATAATTCTGAACTTTAAGAATAAAAGCCATATTTTTATTGATTTAATAAAACATAACACCAGTGATGTATTTTATGAATGAACATCTAACATCTTGCACTCGAACATTAGACACCAGATGTGATTTCTTGAAGCAAAATATCGGTATACCACACAAATTAGAGATAATATACGATAATACTTAGGGGCTGTTTGATTTACTTCTGACCCGTTCAAAATTTTTGGCCGGTCAGCGTGTTTGATTTGCACTCTTTCACGTCTGACCCGGTCCGACACCACTGACCCATGCCTATTTTTCCAATTACCAGGTCAGTTTTAGAACAATCTATTACTACCGGGTAAGATATATTAAATAGCCCCTTAGTTGTTAAAATATAAATTTAAATATTAGCTTAAAATATTATAAATAATATAATACATAATTTAGTGAATTAAATAATCTAATATGCATTACAGAAACTTACATAATACAAATTTCGTTACATGTCTTAGATATCTTACACTTGTATGGGGAATTTTGTTAGAATGGTTGAATTGTTCAATGTCAAAGACAACATTTATTTTTAATATGACATTATTTTAGTTAGATTTTATTGCATTATAATGTTTAAAACAAAATAAGACATCATAGCTAATTAAATTTTAAATTCATGAATTCATATTTTTGGTAATGTTTATTTTTAACAACCTTATATTGATATGACATTTATCCATCTTTTATAATTTTTAATACCATTACATAAAAAAGTCTTTACATCTTTATAAACAATTAATTTTTAATTTTAAATATCCATTTTTTAATTAGGTGTCATTGTTTCAAACATATAATTTATTAAGTCTTTTAGTTTTATAGAGAAAAAGTATAAAATATACAATTAATATACTGTATAAGTTTAATTATATTTTGTAATCATTTTTAATATACAACTAAATATTTATAATTATTATTATTTTTAATACTCTTAAGATTTAGTCTCCTACCATCCCGTATCTTCCCTCCAAAAGCCTTGTTAGCTTAGTTCCTCAACAAACTTCTTCTTCTACCTCTCGACTTGAACTCCTAATTGATGACGCCTCCCGTTGTTCACTATCAAGTTATATTGTTCCCTATCAATAATCTTTTTTCTGCTTATAACAAATGCTGAGAAAGGCGATTCAATCATCATTTTTTTCAAGCTTCTACACATCATTTGATTTTATCCTCATGCTATCCATTTATTTCTATACTTCTTGAACAATTAACAACAAAAATAAAAGTTAAGATTGTAATTTGTCAAAGTTGTTTATATGAATAACTATTGACTAATAAATCATAGTCTGAATTATTAAATTAAAAGTTGTTATAAGCAGTGACGAACCCAGAAATTTTTTTACGAGAGGCAAAAGTGGGACAATTGCATATTTTTTTGGGGGTGGGCGTTCGGGAATTTCACATATATAAAACAATTTTTTTTTTTTTACGGGGGGCGACTGTCCCCCACCCACACACCTAGACACACCCCTGGTTATAAGCTTATTATTTCAATAAAAATAGGTTAAGGTCTCATGTCGAAACCCATTCTTTTTCGACATAAACTTGTATTAAAGAAACAAAAGCTTTAGAAGCCTAAAAGTTTTGTAAACTCATTGTCGGTAACATATGTTTTATTTCAATAATTAAGATAATTTAATAAAAAATTGTAATATAACATTATAACCCCATGTCCAAGGAACCCATAGCTTCCTGTTTACAGTTTATTATTTTCTAAATTTAATAAAACAAAATATTTGTTGGGAAATAATGGAGAGACCGTTCATTGGGTTCCCTGTGGTTAAATATCATTCATGCATTGCATGAGATTAGACCTTGTTTGTTCCCCATTTTCTTCGCTTCATCATCTTCAATTCCTTCTTCCTATCATACCAAATACCAACAACACATATCATTCAAGATCCATTCTTCTAAATCTTCCATCCATGAAGAAACACACACAAATTTCACCTTTGAAGCCTTCCAACACAGTCCTCTCACACCCGACTCCAAGACTTAGAGACCATTACGTCATGGGGAAGAAATTAGGCCATGGTCAATTCGGTACAACCTATCTTTGCAGACAGAAATCAACCGGCATTGAATACGCGTGCAAATCCATACATAAAAGGAAGCTTTTATGTAAGGAAGATTATGAAGACGTATGGAGAGAGATTCAAATCATGCATCACTTATCGGAGTACCCTTGTGTTGTGAGAATCAAAGGCGCGTATGAGGACAATGTGTTTGTTCATCTGGTGATGGAGTTGTGCGCTGGTGGAGAGTTGTTTGATAGGATTGTACAGAAAGGCCATTATAGCGAGAAGGAAGCCGCTAAATTGATGAAGACGATTGTTGGTGTTGTTGAAGCTTGTCATTCTCTTGGGGTTCTGCATAGAGATCTCAAGCCTGAGAACTTTTTGTTTCATACTCGCGACGAGGATGCACAACTTAAGGCTATTGATTTCGGATTGTCTGTCTTCTACAAACCAGGTTTTGTTCTTTAGTTTTTATTTCAATTCGTGACATGATGTAATCAAGTTTATGACATCTAAACTGATGGAAACTGATGACTTTCATCAAGTTTATTGACTATTTTGGTATGAGAATCTGAAATTGAGATAAGTTTGGTGGTGTTTAATGAATATGTTACCCTCAGTTACTCTTGTGAAGATGCAAATACTAGCACAACTTAAGATTTTTGTGTTTAACAGGACAATATCTATCAGATGTGGTTGGAAGCCCCTACTATGTTGCACCCGAAGTTCTACACAAGCGTTATGGACCTGAAATTGACGTGTGGAGTGCGGGGGTTATCCTATACATTTTACTATCTGGAGTTCCACCATTCTGGGCAGGTAATATATCATCTAAAAGAACACTGTATCGCTTCGTTACACCCATCATGACAACATGCCTTATGCACATTGCTTTTCAGAATCAGATTCAGGTATTTTTAAGCAGATTTTGAGGGGGAGACTTGATTTCGAATCTGAACCATGGCCGCAAATTTCAGAAAGTGCCAAAGATTTAATAAAAAAGATGCTTGATAGGAGACCAGAACAAAGAATAACTGCACATCAAGTCCTATGTGAGTTATAATAGATTTTGTTGCATCTTTTGTTCATATCATGTAAGATTAATTTTGTACTTTTACCAGGTCATCCATGGATTGTTGACGATAGGGTTGCTCCAGACAAGCCTCTAGACCCTGCAGTTATATCGCGCCTCAAGCATTTTTCAGCTATGAACAAACTTAAGAAGATGGCTTTACGTGTACGATTTAATATGGTTTTCATTTATGCAGCATATCTTCCATAAATGCACATAAGTTACTTGATTAAATTGTTATCCAGGTTATTGCAGAAAGGTTATCCGAAGAGGAGATCGGTGGCTTAAAGCAGTTATTTAAAATGCTTGACACAGACAACAGTGGCACAATAACATTTGAAGAACTCAAACAAGGATTAAAGAGAGTTGGCTCTAATTTAGTGGAATCTGAGATCAGGGAACTTATGGATGCTGTATGTTATTTTGTTCTTGCTTCCATAAACAATCAAATGACTCAACATTGTATGCATTATACAAATAATCACATACAGAGTTTGAACTTTGAGTTAAAAACAGGCTGATATTGACGGCAATGGCACAATAGAATATGGTGAATTTATCGCAGCAACTTTGCACATGAACAAGATAGAGAGAGAGGAAAACTTGCTTGCAGCCTTTAGATTTTTTGATAAAGATGGAAGTGGGTACATAACCACTGATGAGCTTCAACAAGCTTGCAAAGATTTTGGTCTGCAAGACGCTCGACTCGATGATATGATCAAAGAAGTTGATCAAGATAATGTTAGTCTTCATTTCACTTCTTGTTCACATATTCATGTTTATATACTTACTGTGATTTTTTCGATTTCAAAGGACGGGCGTATAGATTATGCAGAATTTACAGCAATGATGAGAAAGGGCGATGATGAGGTGAGAGGCAGAGCAATGAAAGGGAGCTTGAACTTTGATTTGGCAGAAGCTCTTGTCATTGATGATAAGAAGGAACCACAAGATTAACCAACCAACCAACCAACCAACCAACCAACCAACAAACTCTTTTTTGTAAGTTATTTTTTCTGTTTATGGTTTCTGTTCTTCAACATAAATGCAAATTTTGAGCTGTATTCGTTTCTTTGACAAATTAGTAAACGATTGTTCTGTTAATTATCAATTTATCATATGATCAAGAGTATCATTACAAGCATCCTCATCAAGAGTCATTTATTATTAAACCAAACCTGATACAACATCATGATCTCACATGGTGTGAGTCTGTGCAGCACCCGAATGTAACTCAGCAGACCTGCTCTTCACCACCTGAAGAACACCTGGTTCTTCTGCAAAACCAAAACACCATTCACTTTTACAGTTTACTCCACATATAAATCAATCCAAAAACAATGGAACTGAAAACAAGAACATAATGGAATCGTAACTTCATCTATCTAGGGGGCGTTTGGTGTCGTGTTTGGGAAACAAATCATCTTCCAAACGCAACATTAAACACCCCGTCATAATATAATTATACTCCTACATTAATGATAAAAGAAAAGATACGAAAGCCGGGCGGCATACTCGAAATTTGTTCAACTTGATCAGGAGTGAGCTTTGCAGAAAATCCACTGGCAGCATGCTTGTAAGTGTACAACAAAGCCCCCTTTGCAGCCTCCTCGCTGATTCAAAATCAAATACAATCAAATTCCTAAAGTACATGTTTTTTCAGATCAAAACCCTAAATCAACAACTCTTTTCCTAAAATTGAAACAATTCTTAGCGTTTCTAAAGTTGAAATTGTTAGATATGATGCGTGAATGTTTGAATTGATGTATGAAGCGACCCACAAAGATCGAAAATTGAACTGAAGGGTTTTGTGATATGATGGTTTAGGGGTTAGTAAACATACCTGCCGAGGACGGAAGTGAGGGTGCGAAGGTGATGGGCTTCGGGGTCTTGGCCCTGAGGTTGATCGGTGTAGACTATGTGGACCTCTGCAGCCGGTGGTGGTTCGGATGGTTTGGGTTCCGCCGTGGGTGGTGGTTCAGATGGTTTGGGTTCTGCCATTGTTGATGATTTCAATTTTGATGGAGAATCGAGTCAATTAGAAATGGTGGTGGGGGTAGGAGAGACTAGAGACTAGAGACTAGAGACTAGAGAGCATAGTTAATGACGAAATGCTGTTTTACTAGGCGGACTTGCCTATGAAAGTTGACAAAAGTTCGATGAAACAAGGTTGGATTATTATTATTTTTTTTTGTTGCACGGCGAAAATTAGCGCGAGTGGTAAGCGGTGAGTCTTATAGACTCGTATCAACGAGGTTGTGGGTTCTTAGTTCTTACTTACCCGAGACAAATATTGTTTCGAAAATTACAAGTGTTGTTATTTTAAGAAAACATGAACAATTATATTAACACAAATTAACCTAGCAAGAAGCTAGATAATGAGGAAGTTAAAATACAAGGAAATCACACAAAATAAAAGGTTGTACTAATCCTTCAATTTTAGTTCTTGAGATTGGTTTCTACTTTTTACCTGAAGAAAACCATAAGATTTGAAGTCTTCAACTCTGTTGTATACGTTGGACGTCATTTTGTTAAAAATTGTATTATTTCTGGACCTCCAAAGGCCGTAACGTAATGAAAAAAATCGTCTTTATTGTTCTTTTTTTTTTAAATTTGTCTGGTGGATGTTGAGGAATCTATGTCTTTTTAACTTATGAGTACTTTTTAGTTTTAAAGATATATATTAAAGTTTATATACATTTTTTGAATATTTTAATATTTTATAACTTACTAAGTATGGTGGGTGATGAAGCAGGTAAAGAATAGAGAGTGAGGATGATACCAAAAACAAAAAGTATGCTGGTAAAGTAAATTGTAAATTCTTAAACCAGAATATTTTAAACTTAAGCTATGAAAAGGAAATTTCGATCACTCAATTTAGTGTTTATTATTTCCGAATCCCTAAACAACTTTTATCTTATTCAAAATGAAACCATTCAAGCCCTTTTACCTCACATTACTCAAATAGAAAATATTCTTTTTAAACGTTTTTTTTATTTATTTTGTAGTGTGTGTCTATATAAATTAAGATTCAAATAAAAGCTACTCCAAAGGAAAGAAAGTAACTTGTATGATCATTACATACAATCATATGATGGCATAGATGCAATAAACTTGAAAGTTTTATAATATCTTATAGTGCTGTTAGTCAACTCCTCTAAAGACTGATTTGCAATCAACGCTAACTTAAAAGATATGTTGACTATAGCAACATAAGAATTAAGGAAAGCAGGAAGATTCTTAGTCAATAGTCTTATTTGCCTCCTTTTTCGAACGACGAAGAGTTATATTAATTAAACTGGCATAAGAAAACCCGATAAATCGTATGCTAAACTGAACACTTAAGAAAACTATTTAGCTTAATTAAATTGATCAAAAAACCACATTGCATGTCACTTAATCCGCATGCCACACTAAATTAAGGCTAACTTGTCAACATGCATGGCATATTGTTTGTGCTAGCTTATATAATATTGTAACCGAACTAAAGAAATTACATGTAATGATGTAAATTAGAAATTAATTAATACAAGTGTAACCTTAACTTTTTTACTTTTAAGAAATTTAAGAATAAACGTAACTATTATTTTTAATGTAAGAATATGACTATTTGTATTCAAATAAAAGATATTGTGTTTTAAAATGAATGGAATTATACTGATACACTTACGAAAGTGAGAAAATAAAGTAAATATAATAATGGTAGAGCAATTAACGCTTATGTGTTTTGTCATATGATAACATGAATATGAAGTGCTTACCCCATTAAATTAAAAAATAAAAAGAGATACGCTTTCACTTATTTATTTTAAATCTACAATTCCCAACATGGAAATCTAAAGAATTCAATTAAAGACTAAAGACCCTTATTCACAAATTGAAAAAAGAATCATAATATCCGCAAAATAAGTATATTTTTATAGGGATCAGATTTGTTGTTTTATTTTTTTCTTTTACTTATATAGGGTTGTTAGACAAAAACAAGAGAGGAAAGAGAAAAAGCAGACACAATTGATAGGGTTAACATTCTCTTACAAATTGGAGTGTTTTATCTTATGGAATTCATTGTCTCATTTTCTTTTTAATAGTTAAAAGCATGGTAGTGGTTTTGTAAGGCTTTGGTAAACATTTCTTTTATTTTCAACATTTTTAAAAGTAAAATAAAAATGATTCATTTTGTTGTAAGTATTTTTGTAATACTTAGTTTGTAATATTTCTATTCTACGTAGATCATAAATCCATCTTAAACATATACATAGAGTTGACTTCTTCTCATATTTTAGTATTATATGTATATTCCTTTTTTTTACAACAAAAAAAAATGATTCTTTTCTTTACATTTATATTCCCTTAATGACTGTTGTTATTGTTCGTCTACTATCATTAGGACTTCACATTGTAGCAATACGTTTTGCAATACGCAAAAGCTCTATGTGTTGCTTAGAGTTGGATATACCTAACATTTGGAATAGAACATAAGTATCAGTAAAGATGAATGGTTCTCTCCCCTCTTCTTTTATGCTTTGAGTTGTATTCCTTGATTACAATTAGAAGAATGATACCCTTTGTCTAGATTAGTGCAAATACAAAAGACTAGACTCAACCTTACACTACTAAGGTGGAAACCAACTGTTGGTACCATTCTGTTTTGTGGCCAACATGTTTATTAGCAATTACACAAGTAAAATCAAGTATTTTCTCTCAATTTGTGTTCTATACATGGTATGCATTACTATCACATAATACATATACATAAATACATAATAAACATTCGTTAATGTTGTATATTTGATCGGACAGAAGATCCACACTTTCTCGATTCAAAATGCAGTGCACTTTTTCCCCTTCAACAAAATTTACTATATTCAACAAACAAATACATCGTTTGGACTTTGGTATTTACTTTGAGATAAAAAAAAGTAGATTGCTCATATTGGTTTAAGAAATGAATAAGAATCACGGATTGATCTAACAAGATGTTAAATGCGCAAGGAGGGTGAAGAAATTTGATGATATGATTTATGTGGTTAAGTTTATTTTCGGTATCTCTCACAAATCAAAGTTTCCTAAGTAACTAAATAAGAGCTTTAATGATTGAGCTCAAACTTATCTGTGTCACGATTAAATTCCAAAGCTCCCAAACAAGATGGTGTTGAGCGTTAGTATATCCTCATGACCTATCATCCAAACAAGATCAAGAAAAAATAAATTAACGGCAGATTTAAAACGAGGATACATATTATCGTCTCATTGTTGTTGGCCTAATAATTCTTGACTCAGGTTTTATAAATGCATAGGATATTGGATTAATTATTAGTTATTAAGTTGATAGCAAATAAAATATTGACTTTTGGTTTCAGTTTTAGGCTAAAATTTAACCAAACTAAACCATGCACATCCTACTTTCATGTGTTGATGATCAATATTCATTCATCTGTAGGATTGTGAGAAATTTTGTTATTTTTTAACTCATTTCAAACACAAATTATTATGTGTGTATAAGAGATCCACAACAATTTAAGATATGTTCAAAACGAACTTTAGGTAATAAGATATTAAAGCTCATGTGATATTTGAAATGAAACTAAAAGAGGGAAATGGTTAAATGTTGTATTGCATATGTGTGTAAACAAGTAGAAAGAGATTTCATAAAGATAGAGGTTTTAAAAGACAAAAAAAAAAAAAAAAAAAAAAAAAAGAGGAAAACTCTCAAAATATTTTGTTTCATTTCACAAACTTAGCAATTAACTTCTGGTGTTCACCTTCATACTTGAGACGTGCGACCAAATACCCATCCCATACCTGTTTATTTCCATTTCACATAGCACCCTAGCGCTCTTTCAAACTTGTGAGGTTATCTCTGCATTTTGATTGATTTGAAAGGGGAAAAGATAGGGTATTCTAGGTGTAGGAATGAAGCATGATGGAAACTCGTTCACTAGTCACTCGCTAGAAATTTGTTAGAACATACTCATCAAAGTTGGATATATTGATAGAGAAAAAGCTAAACTACGATTGATTCAAGCACAAGTTAATTGGTTTAAAGGCAATAATTGTACCATCTAATCACATATTATTGATACGTGATAGGCGTTTGGCTTAATATGCGACACCTGTTATCATCTTTTATATGATCCATTCAATTCATTGGTTTTTATATGTTTTCTTTACTAAAAGTAAACGTCTCGATGATGTATCGTTCATATATTGAAACTCGATCGTCTTTAAAAGGATAATTATATAGTTACTTTTTCATATGTGGCCTCCACCAACACCTTTAACAAGAAATCAAGTTTGAGTCCAATTCTTTCTCTATTCTTCTTTATCTTTTGTCAAAAGTTCAACAAAAATATGTTTTGCTTGAATACTTTGGAACACGCTCAATATTAATGTTTTGGGTATTTGATGGATGACCAAAAAATTATTTTTCCATAAATTATTAACTAACAACTTTATGAATATTGAGCTTAACCGGAATTTATGTACATTTTGGCAATCAATTTGAGATCTATTATAAAAAAAAATCGTAGTTTACATAAAAGAAAGCAAAGATGGTATCAAGTATACAACCACAAGGTATTGTGCAAATAAAAGTATTGCAATAACACAATCACAAGGAAAAAAGAAAAAAGAAATTGAAAAAAGAAAAGAAGGAAAGCAGCCAAAGTTGTATTTCGTTACCACAAACTCATAAAAACAAGCAAATAAAGTAAAAGTATTTAAAATTTAATAAAGAATAAGAACAATACATCCTTCTAAAATACTTTAAACTCATGTATTATGTATCGTAAGTTATTGATACGCATAAGAAAAAAGAAGCTTAAGAGACAAGAAGTGCATTTTAGATTCATCGAAGGGCCAACAATAGCTCGAGCTACAATCATAACTTTGAATCTAACAAACGCAAGAAGTAATGTTATGTAGGGTTACTATGTTATCATATGTAATTGAATCATGTTTATATCAATATATTAATGATTGTTGAAATATTCGATTTGACTCCATTTGTTAAAGACATAATTGCATGATGGTTTGGTAAAATTAACCTAGCTTTTATATGCGACAATGGTGAATGGTATGACCATTACAATCCATCTAGTTATTGACTTCTTTTAATACATCATCATTCACTTTAACCATTCATTTTGTCTCGTATGCAAACATTACCTGAAGATACTTATTTAATACGTAACTAACTGTTAATAGATAATCATAACGAAACAAGAAAACCTAATTGATTTAATGAGGGTTGGTGGACGCATATGGATCATACTAAGTATCAAAGGATATACAAAAGGAAATACAAAAGCCAGTCGTAGACGGATAATAGAATTCAAACAAACACAAGACACAACATAATTAACACCTCCATTGAAATATTGCATTTTGACAAAAGAGAAGAGTTGAGTAAGTTGAAACAAGCCTTTAAACCACTAGAGAAAAGACCAATAATACACCTACACATGCATATAAATACGTTTAACACTACATGAAACATAACACATGTAGAAACTAATAAAATACATACATTAAAACGCATTTAACCCACCAACCAAATGAAAGATATATAAACACCCAAAAGAAAAATAGAATATATATAATATATGTATGTATGTATGTATGTATAATTGAGGCATGCTGTTGGTTCCAACTTTAACTAAAATGAGAATGAACCATTGAACCTAAACACCCTTTCACGGTTTCACCTACACCTGCCACGTACCCTCACTCCTAACGTGTCACCATCCTTTTGACGTCGGAAACCACTGTCAACATCCGCCTATAATCTCCATAAATACTCTCATCTCCCACACTCTCCTCACTCCCATAACATTAATACAACATCATGACTCAACATCAACCAATCGATCAACCCAATAATATTAATATTAATACTAATCACTCACCTTCATCTCCAATCCACCTCCAATTCTTTGATCTTTCATACAAAATCAAGATCCAAAACACCAGTGCTAACAATGGTGTCATACGGAGCATCTTCAAAAAAGCAATGGATAGCGACTCGTCCGTCATCCACGAACGGACCATCTTGAACGGGATCACGGGCATGGTGCGCCCTGGTGAGCTTATGGCCGTTTTGGGTCCGTCCGGGAGCGGGAAGTCCACGCTGCTTAACGCGCTTTCCGGTCGGTTACCCGAGCAGTATTTTAGTGGAACTGTGCTGGCCAACGGACGGAAACTGACGAAGATGGTGCTTAGACGGACGGGGTTTGTGACACAGGATGACGTTCTTTACCCGCACCTTACCGTGCGGGAAACGTTGATCTTCTGCGCCCTCCTTCGTCTCCCGAAGAGCTTATCCCGACGGGAGAAGAAGGAGGTCGCAGATTCGGTTATTGCGGAGCTCGGATTGTCAAAATGTGAAAATACCATAATTGGGAATACCTTCATCCGTGGAGTCTCAGGTAAATAACAAACAAAATACGCAGTATAAACTTTTTATATAAACATTTAAAAATCTTTTTAATAACTCACACACTTATTAAACATACTGTAGGTGGGGAACGGAAGCGTGTGAGTATCGCACACGAGATGTTGATGAATCCGAGTTTGTTGATACTAGATGAGCCGACGTCCGGTTTGGACGCGACGGCGGCTCACAGGCTGGTGGCCACCTTAAGCGGGTTGGCGCACCAGAAGGGGAAGACGGTGGTGACGTCAGTGCACCAACCCTCAAGCCGGGTGTTTCAAATGTTCGATACGGTGCTAGTGTTGTCGGAAGGGAGGTGCATTTACTTTGGGAAAGGGTCGGAAGCGATGAGTTATTTTGAGTCGATAAACTTCAGGCCATCTTTTCCGATGAATCCCGCTGATTTTCTGCTTGATCTTGCAAACGGTAAGTTATATTTACCATTTTTGACTTTTACAACTCTCTGACTTGATATAGGACATATAAGTGTGTTCATACTTTATAATAACTTCATATAATAGTTTTTACATTTATTGTGTTGTGTCGTAAACAACCATTTGTTTCTGTCAAGTGAAATAATAAACGTAAAAACCATTATAACGAGTGTGGACGTGTAACCGCCTGGCCTAAAATGCCAACTTGCTATTTGTGCCACCATAGGAGAAGATTACGATACATTTAAAGATCATGTGAACTTTTCTAATTTAACAAGTTATTGTTTTATGATCTGTATTGTTACTCGTCTGCTAATAATAACTCGTACTGGTAATTTACTTATGACTGTAATACGTAATCATTTTATTTATCATTGATCTAGATTGATTTCCGGTTAAACTCGCTTGCTATTTCGTTCACAAAGATTATAGTTTGGAAATTAAATCCTATATAATTTTATAAAAAAAATTTAAATAAAATGAATATTTTTTTATAAAAAACGGGATTTTTTTCATGGTTAGTCTTGTAGCTTTGATAAACGTGGCACTATTAAAAAGTGACACGTGTGAGTATTCTGTTCCGTTTTGTGGGGATGAAGGAAACCATTTGCGCCGATTTATATCGATTCGTTGGTTCCCAAAGCCGTCAAGAGATAGATTTAGGAGTCACGCTCATTTAATGCTTCAATTCGGTTATTGCCCATCGTAAATTACGGGTCGGGTAAAGAGTGAGGAACAGTTTGTTTTAAAATAACAAGTAGAATAATATTTTAAATAATGTTAAAAATAGTTGAATTTTATGAAAATAAACGTTGTTATTTTGGGTTTATTTTTGTTATTTAGTGACAATCAATGGATAGATTTAAGGCTATTTTTGGTTTATAAGCTTTTTTGTTTCCTTTTACAAAAGTTAAATACTTACATAAAAAATATATATTCCAAATCGAATTATATAACTTCTTTTCTTCAAAGTGAAATAGCAATAGGACATGTCACCAAGAAAGTGATTAATATATTTTTGTAAGTGCTGGTAGTGGGGAAGAAAGTTTTGTGTGAACTTTTTCTGTTTCAACTTTTTTTAAAAGATCACCATTTTTTATGATTCTTTAATTAATATATTAATAATTTATAGCTATAAGTAAAAAAACTTTTATTTTGATCCAAGTTTTCTATTTACATACAGTTAATATTAAGGTTATTATTAGTTTAGCATTGATCTAATAATTACTAACGATAAAAGTAGAGCTAACTCGGCTAGAAACATTCGATCTAAGTTGAATACCGTTCAAATTATATATATAGTGTTTTCTACCCGTAAAAATGTAAGATAACAGAAAATAACATATTAAATTATGCAAGTATCAAATAATACATTTGCAAATTATTCATTAGTATCTAGCCTATAATAGATTTTTCTTAAATTATGTATTAAGTTTGTACTAGGTGTTTAGACGGAGAAAACAGAACCATTGAACTGAAAATGTTTTTGTAATTAAATATTGCGATTTACTTGGAATATTTGATAAATTAAATACATAATATCTTATAAGAATATAGAATTAGATACTCATTTGATACTAAATTGATTTTATAATTAGCGAATACAAGTTGCGCCTCTTAAGATTAATTAAATAAAAATAATTAGTCATAGAGGAAGATGACAACACTGCTTACGTTTAATAACTCATTAAGTCCTTTCTTGCTATAATTTCTCTTTATGTCGACACATTTCTTCTCTTTAATTTATGAGACGCGAGTCAATTGTCACTACAATAGCATTTTAAAAACCATATTAGTTTGCCTGGTTATCAAAAAACACAAATGTCTTTATTACGATCTAATAAGTTCAAACTTCGAATAAATAATCAGACAATCTATCTTAAGTGAGCGGGACATAAAGAATGAAAACATCAATCTTGATGCTTTTTCTTGTCAAATTTCAAAATGTTATCCCTAAATTAGTCAGTAAATAAAATTTTACATGTTACACAAAGACAACCTTTTTTAGTGCAATCATGTTACGTGAGGGTCAATAATACCAATAAAGGGTGACACTTTTGAGATAATAAAGTGGTTCTATGGTGGGTGGTTGTCGTTTACCCCATTAGCGACTATTGAGTGCACTTTGCTTTACAACACCAACTTTTGTTCTTTATTTAAAATTCTTTTACACAAAACATCTTCAACCTAATTAGTTTATGCCAGGTATAATTTGATGCATAATTACGTTGATTGAAACTTTATCCTAATTCGATTCGATTCAATTTGATGATAGGTGTTTGGCAACAGGATGCGGTAACCGATAAAGAAAAACCAAACATAAAGCAGGTTTTGATATCTTCTTACAATGAGTTGTTAGCACCAAAAGTAAAAGACGCGTGTTTAGACACGACGTCGAAAGATTATACATTTGCAAAGAATATTCAAGAGTCGACCAAATACAAGTATAAATGCGCGAACAGTGTCACCACATGGTTTCAGCAATTCGTCGTTCTCATCCAAAGAAGCCTTAAGGAAAGAAAACACGAGACCTTCAACCCGCTTCGGGTTTTCCAAGTGATGGCGGCATCATTGTTAGCGGGTTTCATGTGGTGGCATTCGGATTTTCGGGACATCCAAGATCGACTCGGTCTACTATTCTTTTTCTCAATCTTTTGGGGCGTGTTCCCGTCGTTCAATGCAGTGTTCGCGTTCCCTCAAGATCAAGCGGTCTTCACGAAAGAACGAGCTTCGGGGATGTACTCGCTATCATCATACTTCATGGCCCGAATCGTTGGAGACGCGCCTATGGAACTCATTTTACCTACATTGTTCCTCTCCATCACTTACTGGATGTGTGGGCTCAAACCTGACCTTGGTGCCTTCCTACAAACCTTGTTAATCTTGCTAGGATATGTTCTTGTTTCTCAAGGGCTCGGGTACGCAGTTGGGGCAATCATAATGGACGCTAAACAAGCATCTACGGTAGTAACTGTAACAATGCTCGCATTCGTTTTGACGGGAGGGTATTACGTCCATAAAGTACCAACTTTCATGGCTTGGATGAAATACGTTTCTTCGACGTTTTACAGTTATAGGTTACTGATCCGTGTCCAATACGGACAAGGACGGGACATATGGTATCTCTTGGGTTGCTTTCAATATCGCGATAAACACGCGAGTTGCAAGTTTATTGAAGATGATATTGAAGGTCAATTACCGACCAGTTCGTGCATAGGTATTTTGCTTATTATGTTCTTCGGTTATAGATTATTGGCTTATCTCGCCTTAAGGCGAATCACGGCATGAGCCAGTTGTTACTGTAACCGTGTTTTGTGACACAGTATCGGCATAGTAGTAGGATGAAACGCGAAGATCGATCGATTGTCGCGAGTAACGAATTCAAGAAAAAGTAAATGAATAAATGTAAAGCATCTATTATATTTTTCATCTTCTTTCCTTGATGATGACTCAAAGAAATGTATTCTTTTAATGCATAACTGGTAGTACCTTTGGTAAAAATTTAGCATAGTGAGTTATTGTTTGGCATATATATATGTCACTAACAACAAGCTAGCAGTGGCTAATCTCGTCACGACCAAAAAGATTTGTGACTGATTTTAGCTATTAATTAAATGGAGGTCATAACTTTATGGTTGGTAATCAGTCACTAGCAAGGCCTTCTCTAAGATTTCGTGTGTAATGTATGAGTATTAAATAACAGGTTAGTAAAAGGTTTCGTGAGGGGCCTTGAAATTTGTCCCTTTGGTAATTATAAGTTTATAATTATTTTGTATATGTTAATTGGCGTGTGGTACCTAAACGGAAAAAGAGATTTTGAGCTCCTCTAGATTCTAGAACACAGGCTTTGTACGGTCACCCAACCTACACAATCTTAAGGATAGCCCTGGTTGCTAGTGAGAAAGTGTTTAAAAACCTTTGAAAAAGACCATTTTACATATCAAAGAACCATCGTTCCATCATCATTGATTGAACAAAACCGAAGATCAAATATGACACGGATGGTACAGAGTTTGAATTCTCTTGTTTGAACTTTAACAAATATTTCTTTCACTACTTCATACTCTAATTATATCACACTATTAAACAAATGAGTATTATTGACAAAAAAATTTGTGATTTCTGCAAAATTTCTGCAAAGGTGTCCTACGAATCCTCGTCTTCTTCGTGGCATCTTGGGATCTTAAACAAAATTATGCAAAAGTGGTCTAAAAATCCTCATGTTTATTTGTGATTTCCCCGTTTATGCATGGTAGCTCACATTAATTTCTTTTTTTTTTTTTTGTGTTTTTGTTTTGCGCTCACATGAAACTTGACATGGAAGTTATATGTGTGTGTGTTTTAATCTAGAAAACACACAAGAGAGAAGTTAAGTAACAAAAGTATTGGCATTCCAAGTATTTCGTGTGCTTCATGTGTACTTGAAATAGCATCAGCGGATCGCGTTTTCCGGAGCGCTATATTGCCTGGACTAGTGGTGTACCTACATAGTGAGAAGGGGGGGCAGCCGCCCACCCTAAACGAAAAATTTCCAGTGTTATGTATATGAAAAAATCCCGATTGCCCCTCTTAAAATTTTGTAATCGCCCCCCTTGAACTTTTGAAACTGAAGAGAAAACGATAATGTCCCAAACACATTGTCAATGGTAGAACTACAATAGGTTTACAGTTCAATAAATCATATTTTCTCACTAATCATGGTCTATAACCTAGTAGATTTTTAGTACTTACACCCTCAAATAATCTTGTAGTTAGCAGGAAAAAAAAATTATATCGAGATTAATGCTTTTGACTATTAAGCAAGTTAAATTTATATTGGCTGACATTGTTCTCAAACATGTTAAACATCATCGGTATTAAAGAGTTTGGGAACTATTTTAGCGATAAGTATAATTGTTTCAAACATATTACATATCATCACTTTTATGAGTATAATTGCTTTAAACATAATATATAATTATTTTTATAAGTATAATTGCTAGAATATAGTTCTTGATATATATGAAAATACAAGATTTTAGGGACCATTTTAATGACGTTTTTCGGTAATGAACCAGATCCGACCCAATCTGACCCGAACCGGACAAAAAATATATTATATTGTGATAGCCAAATGACCCTTAAAAATCTCCGCCACCCATAAAAAAATTTCTGGGTTCGCCACTGGCCTGGACGATTTACAATTCAATTGGGGCTTGAATCGCGGTCCCTTTGCCCGGTTCAAGGTCTTCGGTCACTTTTTTTCATGGTTAGATTCTCTTGGATGGTCAAAGAGGAAGAAACAACCATTCGATGCGATTTTGATGGTTGTTTGGGGAGTTATTTGGAATTATAGTAACAACTTCTTATCTAAAGGAAATGATATCAACAGCCAACAGGGAGCCTCTTTTTTATTCTATTGTTCATTTCTCATATACGTAATGTAATGATAGAAATAACAAGGCTAAGATGAATGATGTAAGTTAAAATGGGTTGTTAGTCTAATTTAAGACCACACCTTGGCCCTAGTCTCTAATTTTTACTGTTTACATGCAATGCAATGATTGAAATTTAACAGACTGTAAACCTCGGAGTTAGGTTCAGTTTTGAATTTACTTAAAATTAAAAATACTCAACCCTTTTGTAACAAGTAACAAGTTAAACGTACGCCCACACCATTTTCCACTAATAATCATGAAAATTTACAGATATAAAGTGACATTAATTTTGTTTCTAATAAGGCTTATAACATGACACAATATCACTCTCATAATTGATCTTAAAAACAAACTAGAAACAATCATTGATCTTATAATCTTAAAGGTGTTTGATATGCTTGATCACTATTATTGATAGAATATCATCTAAAGCCAATTTTGACACATCTATAGTCAGCTTTATATAGATTTTACAAGATTTAGGTATGCCGTATAATTCATACACCATACATTCAATTGATTGTCTATTTGAAACATTGTTTTCAAATATATATTATGCTCCATACCACTATGAAGAATACAATTTACAACCTTCAAAAGTTTCTACTTTGGGTAATGCTCTCTTACTATCTTACAACATTAGAAGTTCAACAAATACATATTTTGCTAGGATGAAAACTATCTTATTTATAGTCCTTATTTACTATTTCTATCCATCAATAACATTTTCAAATCATCACCAATGTAACGATATTCTTCTGCTACGTAAAAATACCCCCGGTCACCTTTTCTCGTCATCCCTCGTTCCTCCTCCCCCCCGAAGACATTCGTCCCCACGAGTCCCAGCTATCGTCCCGTCTCGCCTCCGCATCGGTCATCGTATCCTCGGCATCCGTCACGAAGGGCTCCAGACACAGCCCATTTACAATGCTTTCAACACTCTTTTCTTCTGGACCAGAAACGTCCATTCTAGTATGTAGATAACCCGTTAATAAAATAACCACTGCTTCCCAGTGACCACTGTCACCTGTTAAACGATAATCATGAAACTCATTCGTCTTATTATCCTCTTCTTCATCTTCTTTATCACTGAATCAACAGCAACTTCACCTGCAACCAGCATAGTCTTCACCACATTAGGCCGATCAAGATTCGCCTTCGACATCTTCTCCCTCCCAATCGACACCATCGGCCATGAGCTCCAACTCACCGACGGCAACTCCGTCAATTTCAACGGCCACTTCGCCTCCCCCTTCAATCAAACCCTAATCACCCACTCCACCGCCGCAGACCCACCGCCTGTACATCTCATCTACGTCACTGAACGCAACGGTTCGTCTTCCATCTATCTCGATGTAGTCTCTTACCCTGGTCTTGACCGCACCAGAAAACGCTCTGTTCTTGAGACTGAGTCGACTCGTTCTCAACACCGACTCGTGGGTGGGACCGCTGGAGGGGTTTCGATGAAAGATAGACCGAGTTTGGTGGGTGATTGCTTGATTTACGTGTCGACTCATGAGGAAACGGGTGTGGGTCGGACGAGTTGGGCTGCGGTTTACTCGACTCAGTTGTCAACCGGGTTGACTCGGAGGTTAACCCCTGAAGGAATTGCTGATTTCAGTCCGGCGGTGTCTCCGTCGGGTATGTGGACGGCGGTGGCTTCCTCCGGTGAGAACGGTTGGGTTGGGGAGGTGGAGGAACTCGCTACGGATATATACGTTTTCTTGACTCGGAACGGGTTAAACCGAGTCAAGGCGGTGGAACACGGTGGGTGGCCGAGTTGGGCTGATGACTCGTCGTTTTACTTTCACCGGAGAGGTGACGATGGATGGTGGAGCGTTTACTTGGCGATTCTCCCTCAAAATATGCCCTTTACAGTTGACTCGGTGGTGACTCGACGAGTCACCCCACCGGGTCTTCACTCGTTCACCCCTGCTGCTTCGTTAATCAAGAAGAATATTATTGCAGTAGCAACTAGAAGACCCGATTCGAATTATCGTCATATAGAGTTATTTGACATTGCATCGGGTGAGTTTAAGGAATTGACCCGATTAGTTGCTCCACGGGCTAATCACTACAACCCCTTTATATCGCCCGATTCTTCACGGGTTGGGTATCATAGATGTAGAGGGGCTGGAAACAATGGAAAGATGATTAAGAATGACCTGTTTCTTGAGAATATGCAGACCCAAATACCCGACATTTCTTTGTTTCGGGTTGACGGGTCGTTCCCTTCGTTTTCCCCCGATGGGAACCGGATCACTTACATTGATTTTCCAGGTCTTTTTGTTGTTAACAGCGACGGGTCAGGTCATCGGGTGATAGATCCGGATGTTCCTGCTTTTTCAACCGCGTGGGACCCCAAGCGTAAAGGTGTGGTCTACACGAGCATCGGGCCAACCTTTGCGAGCGAGGACACCAATGTGGATGTATTCTCGATAGACGTTGATGCTGATGAACCACGTTTTACAAAACTCACCACCGGGGGAGATAACAACGCGTTTCCATCAGTTTCACCTGATGGGAAATGGGTTGTTTTCAGGTCGGGCCGGTCGGGTCATAAGAACTTGTACATTATGAACGCTGTTGAAGGTGAAAAGGGTGGTCTAACTCAACTGACACACGGACCATGGTCTGATACAATGTGTAACTGGTCTCCGGATGGGGACTGGATCGCATTTGCATCAGACCGTCATAGCCCTGGTTCAGGAAGTTTTGCGTTGTATATTATCCACCCAAATGGAACGGGTTTGCGCCAATTGATCCATAGTGGCTCAGCGGGACGCACAAACCATCCATGGTTCAGCCCGGATGGGACGCACATTGTCTTCACTTCAGACTATGCAGCTGTTTCCGCTGAGCCAATATCCAATCCACACAGCTATCAACCATATGGGGAAATATTTACCATGAAATTGGATGGTTCGGAGTTAACCAGATTGACACATAACTCTTATGAAGATGGGACCCCGAGTTGGGGTCCCAAATTTATGACCCCACAGAGTGTCGAGTGGTCAGCAGATGAGGAAAAATGCGCGTTTGAGGATTGTCAGTGGCTCGCTATTACCAACAAACTTGATGATGCTAAGATCCAATGTGGTGGTTAGGAGTACCTAGATTATACGCATATCGTAGAAGATAGATGACGGTCTACATAGATCATAAGGCACAATAATGTTTTAGTTGATGCTGTGTTGTATAATAAAAACCAGTGGCTTGTTTATCAATAATATATATATTTTAGTATTTTGTTCACGTGTCTTTGTTCTTCGGTTTTGTTTATACATAGGTGTCGGATCATAGAAATCATGAGCACTCGTATAGTACATATGTGCATAGAGGTGCTGATCAGGTCAGCTTTGCATTTTACAACATATTGTTGTGATTGATATGATTGTGGTTGCTTACAGGCACTCACAACGTTAAGTTCCATATCTCAAGGAGATCTTCATCGTGCTATAATGTTCTTGCAGGTAATAAATCACCTTCTTCAAAATCATTATAGTGGTTGCTCTTATGGAATACATCTTGTGGATGATGATCATTGTTGATGTTTAGATAATGATTTAGTGTTTGGGCCTACTCACTACCTATTGTCACATGTATAAGACACAAAACCATCAGTTAGCATTCCACTCAAAGCACATTGATAGTTTCATGTGTAATGGGTCATGAAAGTTGATAATTACAAATGATTCAGCCTGAGAGGATGATGCGTTAGACTATAAGCCGATGAGTGGGGCGAGCTCACCTGGTTACGACTTTGACCATTCTAGGATAAGTGGTAGGGTCAGATGTTTGTGACGAAATGGGCCAAGTGGCTAACTATATATAAAGTCAAGAAGAGGGTTGCTTTAAAAAAGTCAAATGTGTGTAATTTAATGGTTCTTTTTGACTACATAAACACATAAACAATAGTGACAGAGCTTGTGAATGAAAGTTAATGTCATAATTGTAAGAAAAAAAAAAAAGGAAGTTTTCATTTGGAATTGTAGATTGACCTCAAAAGTCAAAGTATGTGTATGTTGTCTGCATGTGTTAAAGATTATGTGATGGAGGAGATGAGTATTTACAGCTGCTGGATGCATGCAACTCTATGATCATAGCATTTTTCATCATGATAAATATTGTTATATTCTTTTGTTTTTCTGCTTGTTATATATCTAATAAAGTGATTGTGGCATATGAATAAAGGAAAAAAATGAGTAAGTGTAATCTACTCCTTAAAAGAAGAATTAGACAAAGTATGACTTACTCTATTTCTGTTGTTCTGTTGTTATTATTATTGTTATTATACCAAAAATACGAAGTGCCTTTCAACTACCTAATTAATTAGCATGGAGAATAAAGTTATAGAAAGTCAGTTTTCTTGCTTATTGGATTATGCCCAAGAATCACTCTCCCAAATCTTGAAGATTTTACGTTATAAACCTACTACTATGTATGTAGATACACCACCTACTTTGGTTGACGGAAATCGTGCATTTGATATTCACTAGAGCCTAGAGGATAAATTGTATAAAAATATATTATTAATTAGTTATATGCCAAGTACTAAAATCCAATACTTGACGTAAAGTTAAATAAATTTTTATAGGGTTTACCTCTATTGGAATGTAAATGGGGGAATTGATACATGTGGATATTTAATGTTTCTATAACATATATTTATGGGTTTTTTGGGTCATTGACGAGAACTAGTATATTTGATCGTTTTTATTATTTGAGTACTGAATCTTAGGGTTTTATGTTGGCATGCTCTTGAAAAAAAGCTCGTTAATCAATTTGTCTCATTAGTTCGGAACCTAAAACTACCTTTAGAAGAAAAACCACCTCATTATTAATCGCTCTTGTTTTCTCTCTTATCTCTCGTTTTAATATTTTAAAGTATTTAAGTAAACTGTTTAATAATGTTCCTTGGACTTTACTAAGATGTGTATGTATATTGTCACTAGTGTGTTTTAATGTTTTTACATATATTCAGGTATAAGTAACTAAAAAAAATGTTTACCCATGTCTATATAACAGAAAATGATGCAAGAAATCTAAACGAGGTCATAGATGTAATTTTGATCTATATTAACACATATGTACAACGACAACGCTAATTTTTCTATGGATGGCTATTATCACCTCTTTCATCGTCTAAATGCCTATGGGACCATAGATGTTTACACATACGTACGTGTTCACAACTTATTATAAACTAACTAGATTTTTTAACATACATCACTTGTCTCTTTCTTTTTTGTTAAATTTTAGTATTTCCAAAACAATGCCAACATCACATCAAATTCTCAAATAGCAATCACAAAATTTATAATGAAGACAAAAATAAATACTTAAATATTAAACAACATATTTAAGAGATGTATTTGTCAAGTAATATATAAAATTAAAATCTAAAAATTATTCTATAAATACTAAACTAAAACTAGCTAGAATTTAAACGTCACTATTATATTAATTATTGATATAAATTATAAGCATGTACTCAATACTTAATATTGTTCTCACTTTAACGCATATGTCAGGGAGAGCTAGATCCCTTCACGATTTTATACGTTCAACTTCACCATATACTTTGTAAAGAAGTTTGTTTTTCATTACTTGAGCCGACGATCTCAAGTTCACAAAACATTAATTTTATCATCTTCTTTCACACTCATCTTATGATAAAAGAATTAAGGATAACTTTCTAAAACAGTAATCAAGTTCCAAGATTATTTTAATTTTTTTTTTTTGTTGAACTGTCGACGAATACTTTAAACCCGATCACCCGGAAAAATCCATTTGTGAAAGACCACCCACGCCCGTGAGCGTTGTCCAGTGGCCCAATCCGCCCACCATTCTAAGGGAAACCCGCCACCCAAAGCCCCATTGTGATAAAACCCCTAGCCCATTTGGAGCATACGGCACCAAATGATACTCGAACCCATGACATCCATTTTAGAAAGTTATAAGATGCCTCACCCCAAACCATATGATTTAGGGCTCATTGGTGGATTGTTCTAATTAGTTTAGTCATATTTTATTTATTGTTTTAATCAAGTCACTCGTAATTTTTTTTTATCTCAATTAGGTCTCTAAAGTTTCAGAGTTGTTCTAATTAGACAATTCATAAATTGCAAAATATTTTTTAAAAAATTGAAATGTTTAAAAATTTTAACAATATATATAAAAAATCAAATCATTTAAAACAATTATGAATTATATAAAAAAATACTAGTGACTTAATTATAATACTCTTAAAACTTCAGTAACCTAATTTGAAAAAATAAAAATATTAGTGATATTATTGCAACAAATAAAAGTATGAAAAAAAAACTTTGTACGCTTCGATACAAAAAAAAACATTTTGTATAGTAACCGCACCCTATATGTATATTTATAAAAAGTTAAAAACAAATTAAAATTAAAAAATCAAAGTTAGAAACATATAAGTCACGGGCTGACACTGCCACTTGACCAACCGATCTAATATTCTAATCTATCTCCTCCTTACGTATATGCATGTACATACACATGTAATACAATATGACAAAAGTCTACACACTCCTAGCGGTAATCTCGCCGTGAACAACATATATATCTCCCCCACCCTCCCTCCCGCCTATATATACATATTATTATTATTCGTCTTCAATCCTCCTATATATATATATGTTCAAAACACATCTCTACTATACCTGCGGGTCATTCAAATCAACCCATGGATATAGTCGACGACTCCTTCAAGAAACCAGGTGCTGTCCCATTCAAGTGGGAGATCCGACCCGGTGTCCCCAAGCCCCTAAACAACCACCACCAACCGCCGTCCAACCACCGCACTTCGTCCCTCAAGCCGCCACCATCCAGCCCAACATCCTTCCACTTCCCCTCTCCACGAACTCAATCGAGCCGCTTCCACTTTGACCACAAGCAGCCCATGCGCGCCCAACCCGACGTCGTGTCATTGGGTTGCTTTCAAGCCCGGAGAGGCTATGGCCAGAGGAAGACCAACAAGGTCCATGTGAAAGACGGGGTGTATAAATCGGACCTCGAGACGCTGTCCGAATGGTCCATGTCGACTCGGAAGACGGGGTCACCGTTGTACAATGATGACTCGCCTTTGTCGTCTTCGTTCTCGTCGTCGTACCGATCGTCCCCCGGGGTGGTGGGTGTGAGTGATGCGGAGTGGGCTGGCTACGGGTTGTTTTAAAGCAAAATGTTAATTACATACGTCTTGTAGTAAATATGTGGGCTCGAGATACAACAGATGAATTGAACTGAAGTGCGGTGGTCAACTCTTGTGCTATTTATGGGTCATTCATGGATCTTTGGTTGGATTATTGTTTTAATGACCATTTAAGCAAGTGTAATCAAGATTTTGTTCGAGAGCCGAAATAAATGTTTAAGTTATCAGAGTAATTAACTTTCTTTATAAGAAAGATTATCCTATTGATTTTGCAAGCTTAAATATGTTTAATACGGAACAAAACACTTTTACGTGTCCTAATCTAATTGTGATAGATAAGACAGTTTTAACCGTTTAACCGGCACTCTTTCTAGCTCCTATTATATTTGTTAAGATATAAATGTGTTGTAATACGGTTTTTTTTATTTAAAATTGATTATGGATTGATCTGAACGTAATACATTTGTAGAATTCTAACAAAGTGACATGTTATTTAAAGAATTATTGTGGAATTGGCCTGGTAAGTCATTATGATTAAGGACTTCTAGACCAGATGAAATATATGTCATGTTCATGGGTGATGGGTCTTGAAATAAATGTCATGTGCATATGATATTAATTACGTCAAACTTCTGGTTTACTTTCTCTAAGATTTTTAGAGACAAGGAGTGAAAAGACTAATCATTATTAATAAGAAGTTTGTCACTTTTTTCTAATTATTTAAGAGGACAAATATTCTGGTAAATAAGAGAGTGCAGCCCTTAGAAATTCAGATGATTACATGTATCATTTGGTAAGATAAACTTTTTTGAACAGCTATGTGAATCTTTAACAGGCAACTAGCAACACCAATCATCTCCATTACTCGAGTATTAGTTGAAAAATCTCATAACCTATTTCAGTAAGTTCGAAGCCTCCCAAAAGGTCCAACTTTAGACCAGTTTCTACTCACCCCTATGGCTCTATGTACACACACATTCTCATGACATAATCAGTCTAAAATTATAGTTCTTCCGGCCCAAAATTGATGTTCAACTTTCTATTTTAGTTTTTCCCAAAGATGTCAACCTTTAATAGACTTATCATGTTTCATTCTACTTGCGGTTGTACTCGTATCATTAAGGGTTGTTTGATAACTTTGTGTTGAGCCATTAAGATGTTTGATTGAATAAAAGATAGCATCTGAATCATTCTAACATGTTTCTAAACTTATCTATTAAGAGGCTAAATGAACCATTAAAAGATGACCTTTAAGTGATCCAAACACACTCTACCTTTAACCGATTCAGATGTAGCTTCTTAATGAAATCAATAAGAGGCTACAAAACAATATTGCACATTTCTAAAACTATTTGTATTCAAAGGGTAAAAGCAACATTTACCTATCTAAAAATACATTAATTATAAATGTCTTTGAACACTTGAGGCAAGTACTACTTCTTTAAACAAAAATTATTAGTTTGTCATGAGAAATTAGTACCTGAATTAAATATATAGCATCTACAACCATACCATACTTATGCAGGATGAACACACCATCAGCTTGGGTGTAAAAGAAACTAATCAACCAAGATGCAATAGCAGAAAAAACAAAATCGATGCCTTGCAATACAACATTGAGCTTGTAATTGATTTCACGCGTTATCTCATTTGCAATTTGGCGTGACGATCTGCCGCAATGGACAATGATTGGATTGAAACAGGGAAAGATGGGCCCATCTGCATGACATCAATCCTTAGGTTAGTTTTAAAGTTGTCCATCAAAATTAGAGGTTGCAAAACCTACATTGTTGCATAAATAATTAAATTTCTTGAACAAAATGATTTACAAGTGAATTGGCCAAAAATGCCACCTTTGATCAATAAATTATACTGAGAGATGCCAATGGACCGGGTATGGGACGAGTTTTGGTAATCCTGGTCCCATACTAATTATTAAACCGTGTCCCAAGCCCGCCTAACAGGTTCAAAGGTATACGATCCTATGTGGTTAAAATTTACCACCAGTGAACTGGCCAAATTTACCACCTTTAATCAATATATTATACCAAGGGATGCTAATGGACCAGGTATGGATGAGTTTTAGTAACCACAGTCCAATACCTTATCATAAAATTGTGTCTCATACCCACCCATCGAGTTCATGGGTATCAGGCACACCCATATACAACCTTATTTGGTTGAAAACTACCCTTTGGAATGCACATTACCCAAATCCAATCTTAAACTCACCTAAAGGACCTACTTGAGATACCATATACTCAACTACATAATTTCTATAGTTTTGATAACTTTAACTTTCTAAGAACTTCAACAAGATATTTGTTATAATTATTTTAAGATATATATAATAAGTCAAAACCTTCGAATTTGATGAGGGTAAATTCATAAAAACTAATCCCATACCCAAATATCTGTCCCAAATGTTACATGCTTTGGGTTTTTTGGGTTTGGGTTTTTTTTCTTATCCCTAAATTCATTAAAAATACTAAGTTATAGTAATAAAGATAGCAAGGAGTTTACCGTGCTGCAGATATGGAAGGTTGTGACATATCCAGCATACTTGGAACCTACACCACACAAAAAAATGGTCCAATGTCATTTGGTGCTGAATCGTAAGATTTAGTCAAGTTTTCACACGTGAATCAAGAAATAAAGCAGGTAAAAAAGACTATTTACTTTTCTTTAATCCTGCAGGCTTGGCAAGCAAAAGAGCATTAACAAAGGCACCCACATTTTCACATAACGCCTCTTCTGTGAAACTAACCTGTTTCAGATATTTATGCAAAGAGGTTATACTATGAGTCACGTGTAACATGAACATGAACATAAATCTGAATGAGTATTTATTACCTTTCCAAGACCAACATGTACGATTGCTGATTTGTCTTTCTTAAATGTGATGTTTTTCTTTGCTTCTTTAACCGCCCTTGAAATATCAGTGGTAACAGAACCATCCTGTACAGGCAAATAAACAACAACTCATAAGCATGATATGTTGGTATCTTTAATGAAGTAAAAAATGTAGTTATGACTCACTCTTGCATTTGGTGTCAAACGATTGAGTTTTTTGGATATCTGACAAAAGAAAAGAATGTACTCTATTAACTAAACATATGGTTATCATGACATTTCTTATTCTGAGATATAAAAAAAAATGCAGACCTCTTTCCCTATTCGTGGCATCAGTTGAGGCATTGCAATACACTTGTCAATTTCTTTTATGTTAATACTGCCTGCAAAAAAGTTAAATCGGAATAAAAGGATATCATAGTATAGCAGTTGCTAACAACAAGTGTAGATAAAGAACAGCACAACGGATTAACCTAGTTGTAAGCTCAGACAAGAAGATTCAATCAATATAAGTGAAAAGCACACAAAAAACAATATAAGAGAATTTTGTTCCAGAATTTTATTTTTATAAAAAAAAAAAAAAAAAAACTGAAACTATAAAACATACTACTTCCTTAAACAAACCATAGCTTCTTGTTTTTTCACATTGTCATATAGAGTTCTGGTGTTTTCAAGTTATTTCACTTTTCCTTAGTATATCCACCTACGATGATTTTCAGGTGTGAGTAATAGGTAGCCCCTACTTCTGCTAATGATCATTGCTTTAAAAGGCTTAATTATTTTATCCACTACTTCCTTAAGCAATCAGACACACCAAACCCTCAATAACGACAAAAAAATGATTATCAACTCCAGACACCATCTCCAGTGCAACGTAAGTTCTATTACAGTTGATCGTCAATTCTAGTTATTAAATATAATACGATGGAATTCAAAATGCATATCCAAACACCCCATTGGCTTTGTAACTTAACTAAAGTTGATCCTAAAGATTAAAAAAAACATAATAGCATGAGGCTGGTGAATAATAATTACCATTTTTTATTCCTTCAATAAGGTCTTCACCGCCCACCAAATCAGCTCCTGCAGCTCTAGCCTCGTCAGCAGCTGCTCCTTCAGCAAACACAGCCACCCGCAGAGACTGCAAATCATAAACTACAATGAGGTAATCTATATAGAAAATAAACATCAAATATAAAACAATATTGAAATCATAATCATGCTATGTGGTACCTTTCCACTGCCATGTGGAAGAGATAATGAGCCAGTAAGTTTCTGCAATTTCAAAACAAAGTAACAACAGATGATAAGCCAGGTCAGTTTGATATGAAAAAAAACAATCATCAAGCTGACAAGAAAATGTTAGTCAAGAAAGCTCATTGCGAGAAAAAGTGATTATGAATGAAGCATTTAGCTTTTATTCTTTTAAAAAACTATATTTCTTCTTCTGGACAGTTTAGACATTGTAAAGAAGCAAGCATGTGGTATTTGAGCCACGCATAATCCACGGTTAAAATAAATTAATATACCAGATCAGTACGACGCAGATCAACAGCTAGTTTTACATGTGCTTCCAAGGTCTCATCAAAATTGCGCTTGGCATTTGCCTGAAAGATCAATAGAAAGACAATAAATCAGAAACTATAGCAAAGCAAATTAGCTCAAATTAATTAGTTCACTAATCAAAGATAAGAGGTAAAATTTCTTAAGCTATGATATTGATATGAACCCAAGGCTAGGATCGGGTCACACTGGCCCGGGGCAGATGGAATTGGGTCACACTAGCCCATAACTGTCCCACGTTCTTTTTGTTTAAATATTTAGTTTCTGGCACTTTCAATTCCCAGTCTAGAATATATGTTTATCTTGTTTCTTTGGTAATCGAAGATTCGCCCAGCTTGAAATCGGGCCGATTAACCTTGTAATTTCTAACTTCTGTTTAATCGAAGTTCCTAGGTCTTATCAGATATAAGAGAAAATGCAGATGGGACATTAGCCACGTATACAGAAGATGAAGAAAAGTCTTCAATTGAAATCAATCCAAAGAAGACCCGCATCATATAAGCACAGTGCCAACAACATCAAGTGATGCAAAACAATCAGGCTCAAGTCATAGCAAAGGTGTTAAGGTTTTCAAGACTGATAAGCAAAGTTGTAAAAATGAAACTTCAAGAACGGATGTGAATGAACCATAAATCAGATGATTGCCTTGGAAATAACAATTACTTGGAGAACTTAAAGTTTGATCATTTAAAAATAAATCCCTCGAAAAGAGCAAAAAGAACAGAAGAAAATGATGGAAATCAAGTTCCTTCAGGTATGTTGAGATTTCTAATCAAACTGAGGATGAGAAGACATCATCATTTATACAAAATCCTATAAAAACTAGCACCATGGAACATGAGGTATGTAACAATGTCATTCAGATACATAAACCCCCTAGGTTGTCTTCTTGGGATAAAAACTCACTAGTTTATAAACACCTTGAGCAAAGGGTCCCTTTAGGAGTTGTCTACTACTCTCCAATCTCCTGGTATAGAGGTAAGGTTTCTCATCATCTCACCCTCCCCAAAGGCCCAAACCTTACTTTATGAGTGGGATGTTACTGAGTATGTTTGTTTGTTTATTAAGACTAACATCTAAGACATAAAAACCACTATTGCATATAATACATGTACCAATATCAATAATAACTCCACGGTTTAATTTGTAAAAATGTGACCACTGATCAAATGTCCAAACTTTCTCTCAACAGAAACAAAATATAAGAAACATGTAAATCAACATAAAGGTAGTAACTTCAAGTCATTACTACCAATGAACAAAAAGGTAAATCAATATAGAAATTTGAAAACTTACTACAAATATGAGAGAACAATGTAGTTATTTTCAGATAATCATGAAGAAACCAAAAGAATATTCAGTCATATGATCTTGACATATAATATGTAACCAGAACCGAAGAAATACTTCATGACAAGCAGTTGAACAGACAAGATTAATCAGCAACATAATTACATAATATCAATCTCTAATCCCATCTCAAAACCAATTCGAGATTAGATATCAAGGTTTTTGTTGTCATTGCAAATTGCAGTTATTACAAAGTATCAATTAAGCAAGAAAGACGATACCTTTACAAGCTGTACAGCTTCCTTAAGATCATGAACAACCTTCTGCCCTTTGGCATTCTGCCTCTGTTCCACCTTCACCAAAGTCGGAAACGGCACCGTTTGCTCTTCAACCCTAAAAACCCTCCTCATCACCCGATTCTCCGCTTCAATCTTCCTCCTCTCCGCTTCCATCTCCTCATTCACCCTCTCATCTTCACCCATCTTATCCTCCGGCAACGGCGCCACCCGATTAGGGTACGAAACCCCCGACAACGGATTAAAATCCTTCACGAACCGAACGTCTTCGCGGCTCCAACCTCGCGGCTCCATGTTCGATTGAGGGTTCTGCGTGTTCGGTTCGGGTGGGTCGTTTGAGGGTGGAGATGGGTCTTTGGGTTTGAGTGGGTAGGAGACGGGTTGAACGGATACGGGTTGTGGTCTGTTGGGATTGGTTTGATTTGGGGGTTGATTAGGATTGGAGTTTGCATTGGGATCTGGTTGTGAGGGAGAGGGTGAAGAAGAGAGTGATCTCCGAAGAAATGGGAGTGATGAAATTGGGGAGTGACGGCGAGTTTGAGAGAGGAGGCGTTGGAGGGCCGCCATGGATGGTGCTGTTTAGGGAGATCAAGTGAGGGTTTTAGGAGGTTGAAGACGATGGGATTTTTAGACTTTTTAACATGTTTACAAATTAATTTTTTTTAGGTAAAATAAAATAGAGATTAATAAAAGAAAAAATTAAATTTTATTAATCTAAACTATTAACAATTAATTAATATTATTTTTAACTAATAATTTTATCAGCATTAATCTTAACTTTTGATTTTCTTACTAATAACAGTTTTTGTTAAACTGTTCGTTAACTCCGTTAGTTTTTTATAACGTATCACGTTATGTGACTCGTGACCTAACGTATACATAGTTACAATTAATAAAATAAATATATTACTCGATTCTTTTTCACAAAAGATTATTTTTTAAAGTTATTTAACGTAACCATTTTGTCGCTGGTTAAATAGATTGGAGACAAGAAACATAAAATTTGAGTGGTATATTTATATTTTTTAATTTTAATTATGTAATACGCCATGTCACATGTGTCGTCACGAGCAATGTTACGTGTTACGTCATTAAAAATTAAATAGACTTAACAAACAATTAGACTGTGACTACTATTAGTAACAAAATTAAAAGTTATTATTAATATTGATAGAATTATTATTTGGGATTAATATCAATTAATAGTTTATAATTTAAATTATTAAAATTTAATTTTTATTTTATGATTGGGTGGTATCCCTCTGAGATAGGCTTTTATTCCATGGTTTCTATTGAAATTGTATTTGTTAAAATAGGCTTCAATAATGTTATTTCCATCAAATTCACATGGTCATTGTTTGTTGGAGTTTTAGGGCATGTTTGGGTAACTTATTTTTTGATTAACTTTTGATTTATTAACTTTTTAAAAATCAATAAGATTTTTAGTATGTTTGGAAAAAGTTATGGTAAATAAGTTACTTTTGAGAAATTAATAGAAGTAACTTTTAAAAAGATACTTTTTATCAAACAAGCAATCCCAAATATGGGCTTAGATTGCCATTAGTCTCTTTTCTGATTTATGCAACATCACCACCAAAGGTGTTCCGAATCTCCCATTTCATTCTCGTGAACATCTTCAACAGTTTTTGCTGCAATTCTATTTATACTATTAATATTGTATTCATAATAACTACTTTATCATTTTTTCATGTTTTGTTTCCTCATTATTTGAATCATCACTCATACCTCTGTTATGATTCCAAAATCAAATCTTGTATTAGCTTCTTCAACAACATCATCTCATCCCATTGCAAGTTACTTTTCCAATATAGATGGGGAAATCGTTGGGTGGGGCGTTCGCATGATAATCTTTTACGTTTATAGTTGATTTGATATTTTTTTCCCCAAACATGGAATCATCAAACACCTCATCCAACTTTCGAGTTATAATCCTTTTTGGCGCTTCATCAAAACCTTGTGGACAAACTCCAGTTATCTCTTCTTAAAATTTTAATCAATGAATTTATATGTTTTTCATAGATACTAATCAAATATCGTTTTCTTTTTTTCTTCTTTTCAGATCAAAGCTGATCAATTTGCATTAAACGTTCCTTATCTTATGTACACATTGTCAGTTATTACATTCAGTTCTAACTAGGCATCTCTAAATTAGAATTAGGTGTTACCTCTAAGCCTTAGTAGCTTCTTAGTGTTCTAGCAGGTTGAATATATTGATGGAAGTGAGGATCATCTTTAGGCATAGTGAAGTCATTACCTTGTTCCAATTCATTTTTAATTCAACTGAGGAGACGAAGATCCGGGGAACATAGAGGAGCTGAATACACATTAGCTAGTCTTATGGTTTAAGATCCATTCATCAGCATCAAAGTAAAGAATACAATGCATATTGAGTGTTTACAAGCACCCAGAACACGACCAAGTGAAACAATTTCTTTTACCATCCTATAAATAACTTTGCTCTAAAATAATTATTATTTGTTTTTTTTATTAATTAGGCACATTTTTATGCCAAAATGTATAGAGTAAATGACATTATAATTCTTACGTTTACAGTCATATTGCAAACTAATGATCATAATTAAGTCTTTGCTTGATGACTTAAAGATGGTTGAGTGGTTCAACATCTGAGAACAACAAAACATGTTAGCCAAATCATATTAACTAATGAATGGTCAAGAGTGTTTCAAATTGTCAACTAACAAACACGTGATCAACAACCCAAATACAGTAAGGCAATAAGGATCCAAGTATCCTAATTCTGAAATGTTACATAAACCTAATCTCCACATCATCTTCTATCTGCTCGTCGTTGAAGCTCATCCATCAGAAGATGTGCAACTGATTCATAACCCATTTCCCGAGCTACATTACAGAAAGAAATTTATTCGCATTATATAAACATATGTATGCATAATCAATCTGTGAATCATTAGCATATAGACTTTGATTAAAGAAAAACATGTCAAACCTCTGTATATGGCAATCCCAGTTGGCACCATCTTTCGCTTCTTTAAGCACAAAGAGCTATGATGATATCAATAAGAAGCATTAAGTGAGAATAACAGACAGTCAACTGAAATGGATATAATATGGAGCAAAAAAACTGTTTTAAAACATGAAAAAAATGTTGATGTTTGTACCTGTTACATATCCAGTAAGGTTTGGTTCCTTCTTCTTCTATGCAGTGAGGACACTTCCATTGCTTATTATTTCTCACTTCTTCCATTTCTGCCATGCATTTCATCAAATATAGCTGTTAAATATGGCAATTAGTGATCAGTAAAACCAATGAATGGTTTAAGTTTTAAGCCTTCTAACTTGGGTGGTTCAGTTTGTAATGAGCTCACTTGATCTTTAAACTTACCTTCACCATATCTGACCTTAAGGCAAGCTCGACAAAGCACACCATAGGCAGAATGACACACGGAGCAATCCGTCTTACCTGAGTTTGAACATGTGAGATAACAAATAATCAAATTCATATCGAAAAAGAAACAGTAGAGTGTGCACTAACCCAGGCATGGTTGATCAACATCACGGTCATTGCACCTTTTACAATCTTCTTCACCACACAACTTCTTTTGCCTATAAAAGTTCAAAAGAGTTTGAAGTTGTATGATAAGAATCTAAAACAACTCTTTGTTTGAAGGCATGGTATGCTGTAATTGATGACAAATAACCAAATTTAGAAACTTGCATGACACTGATTCAATAAAAGGTACCCACTCCGTCCCAAAATACATGTAACCATTTCCTTTTCATGTGATCCCAAACCTTTACAAAACACTGGTGACATTGATTTTAGTTCATAACTTTTGTTCACTTTGTCCCTGTAAGAGGCATTTTGTATTTTACAAATAATTAAACATTCCATTAGACTATGTATCAAATTAACATAGTATTTATTGTGAACTGTAGGATGCCATAATAATCATTATATGAACCAAAAATTGATGCATAGGATGCAAACGGAGAATGTCAAGTAACATCACCATGGCAGAAGTAAGAATGTAAGATCACCCAAAAGCAACATTCCAATTGAATGTGTGAATATGGTGCTAAACAGATGGTTAAATCACTTAAAGAACATATGCAACAAACATAAACGAAGTTCTTCATGACCAGTTAAAGCTAATTCAATAGCAACACAAGAAAAAGTAACAAAAATAAAGAAACCCTCAGATTAACCTGCAGAAATGGCAGCAAATCCCAAAAACAGGATCATAAACGCTTCCCCTCCCCTTGCTCATGCATCGTCTTTCGGACGAAACCTCTGGAGAATTGCACAATCTCACGTCCACATAAGGAGCATTAGCTGGCCTCTTCTCTTTCGCATCATCATCATCATCACCTGTATTCCAATTTCCAAATACCAAAATCACATAAATCTTAAGGTATCTCTCTAACAAATTCAACACCCATAATCTTTTTGAACCTAATCAAAAGAGAGAAAAAAAACCATTTGAAGACTTGGGCTTCGAATTTGGAAGAAGCCGGAGAGATCGACGGAGGGAAACCAATCCCTCAGAAGAACTAGGGTTTATTTGTTTCAACCGATTGGATCGACGCAACGGAAGACTACTGTAATCAACCTTAACATGCTTCTTCTTCGGTGTTTTTACCGGAGTTGTCATCGATCGGAGCTCTGATATGGTCGTCTGCAGACCTAAGGAGGCCAATCGAGCCTGTGATTGGGATCAAATTCAGTATGATTGTATTAATCGATGAATTGTTGATACATAAACAGATAAGAGAGCGTGTGAGTGAATATTTAACCTGATTTTCTGATATGCGAGCATTTCGGATGTTCTCGTAGTCGATTTTCGCCGGAAACCTCCCCATTGTTGTGAGAATTGCTTCAATGGCGATAGGAGAAGCAACTGCAGTAAGTTACTCAGACACACTATCAAAGTCCCAACGGATACTAATTTTGAAATACGAAAAGCAAACAGCACGACAATTTTTATATAAGACTAAGAATTAAATTTTGTAAATTCTAAAAAATTGTTACCTCATTTTTAATCTCTTAATATTTGTTTTATCTTTTTTTTGAACGACAAATGTGCGACACTATCTGGAAAAATATGTGTTATCTTAAGCGGGTCCACCTATTCGTTTTCCAGTCGAGACCGCACCCCCAACCCACTCAGGAGGAAACGCCACTTTCCATCAAGGGGGCAACCACCATATTCGCTTCACCGTCATCAACACCATCACTTCCTATAAAGAAAGCAACATAAAATAAAATAGCCATCTGATGGGCAACATAAATAAGTCCATTAAATAAAATATTTTTTATTTTTGTTCCAATACGTTATATGTACTGATTCTAGAATCATATTGTACTCGAGCTCCGGCTTGAAGTTAAACGAGTATCAAATCGGTTCTAAGATACTGAGTGTGCTCACCCAATACGATACCCCCTAAGGCTTCAAATTCCAATAAGAATTGTGTTTTCTACGGGTTTCGAAGTAACATGAAAGTAAGAATAAAGTAGAACACAAATACCATATTACCACTTGATATCAAAAATCATTATATCAAAGTCCGACTGAGGCTAACAATATTTAGTTTGAGAAATTCCAGACTAAGCATTGTTATTACAGCACGTAACACCATATTTACTAAGTTAAATCGTTTAATTTAGTTACCCAAACACGAAACAAATTTGTTACATAATTTTTGGATATACATCGAAAAAAGATCATATCTTCACAAAAAGGATCATCAAAGTGACGTGTAGGTAATGTTCTTTGCCTCATCTGAATATATATGTATAAAAATAAAAAAATAACGTTCACACTTAAACAATTGTCACACTCAACACACACCAACCTATAAAAACCATGTTTGCCGTGCAATGCAACATATATGTTTTATTTTCTTTAACAACTCCGCCGTCTCTTTCTACCTCACAAAACAACACCATTATGATGTGAAGTCATACACAAAATTCCTCTTATTCATTTTGTTTTAGAAATAAAGAGATGGTGAGCTTTGTGTGGTGGATTGTACTCCTAGTGGTGGCTGGTGATAGTGGTGGTGACGCTATCATGGCAGTGAAGGGAGCGAACGTGAGTTATGACGGGAGATCACTTATTATAGATGGGGGTCGCAAGATTTTGTTCTCGGGTTCAATTCATTATCCTCGAAGCACTCCTGATGTATGCATATGTTTTCTTCCACTTCTTGCTATATGATAACACGATTAAAAGTTGATTTATTATTGATATTCTTTCAACTTTCATGACGAAGCCATTCATGATTTATTGTTTTCATTGAATATCAAATGTTTATATAGTATACATATTTTTAAAAACTTTGTAAATTATAGTCAGCATCATCAATAGTTGCAAATCAAGAAAATGGTAAATGTAGGTGAAAATCTTAACAGCAAGCAAGGTTAAATGTAGTTCACTATAACTGTCATTCGGAAATCATTTTACCGAAACAATTGTTTGTCGTTTTTGAATTTCTATAATTCGATTTATAAAGTTCTTATTTTTTAACAACAATTACTAGATTTTTAGGACAAACATAGTAGCGTTCTCGTCTTTATTCTCAACAATTTTTCAAGAAAAAAAATCATATTAGAATGATATATACTCATAAAGTAACCAATGATATCATATAGTATGATAATTACCCTATATGTTTAAAAAGAGAGTAGATAAACAGTGTTATACATTGATTATTTCGCTGTAAAAACCACTTGACCAACTATACATATCCGAATTAAACTATTGGCAGATGTGGCCATCTTTGATATCTAAAGCCAAGCAAGGCGGTCTGGACGTCATACAAACCTATGTCTTTTGGAACCTCCATGAGCCCCAACCCGGCCAGGTCCATCGCTCTAACAAAAACTTGCACCGACTGCACTTGATATCAATGTTTTCATAGTCACTGAACCACTTGTCTTGCCGGTCCATCGAATTGGTTTCACAAACAGGATTATGCAAAGCTAAAAGAATACGCATATAGCTCATTTATTTAAAACATAATATAAAATAATTCATTGTTTGGTGTGAGTTTACAATGTTAATTGAATATAAAAAGAAGTAATAAACTAATCAGTACATGACATTTTAAAATAAAAAAACTAATAACTAAAATCCAGTCCAAGTCTAATTTGCTGGTTCAACCAATCCGGCCTGATGGTTCAAATAGGCTTAACCGGGTCCGGTCCTGTTAACATCGGCTACTCACTTGATGCCAATTCATACATAATTACATACCACAAAACAAATAATGCTTGCATTAACAATATTATAGTTTTTGCTGGAGGAACTTGCAGTATGACTTTACAGGAAGAAATGACATAGTGAGCTTCATTAAGGAAGTCCAACGACAAGGTCTTTATGTAAGTCTTCGAATTGGACCCTTCATCGAGGCCGAATGGAGTTATGGGTAAGAAATTATAACCAACTCTTCACACTATTGATACTTAACTAGCTTTCGGGTCAAAAAAATCGTTCACTATGATTCTGTCTTTCAGAGGTTTGCCATTTTGGTTGCATGATGTTCCCGGTATCCTCTTCCGAACCAACAATAAACCATTCAAGGTAACCACACTTTTGACCCTCTTAGTCAAAGTCAAAGTCAAACATAATTTCTAAATTTTAAACTCATCATTTATTTCTAAATAATACAAAGGTTAGTAATCCTAAATTTATATTAATACAAACAAAATGTTAATCAAACCAAATTTAGAGGATCCTAAATCATCAATTTGCTCTCTGCAGCTTCATATGCAAAACTTCACAACTAAAATCGTGAACATGATGAAGGCAGAGAACCTGTTTCATTCACAAGGAGGCCCAATTATTCTAACACAGGTTGAAAGTTGCAACTTTATGTCTTTTTGCAATTTAAAGTGATCGGGTCGGGTTAGGTTTGTTTTATAGTTTTTATAAATGATAAAGCAAAGTATACAAACAAACCTAACCTGACCTGATCACCTTAACATCCACTTTAAATATCTCTAACACCCTTGACTCGGTAGATAGAGAATGAGTACCAAATCATTGAAGGAGCTTTTCATGAGGATGGACCACGATACCTCGACTGGACCGTGCGAATGGCACTTAGCCAAAACACAAGTGAACCGTGGATGATGTGCAAGCAAGACGACGCCCCTGGTCCTGTGGTTCGTGCCTTGTACTTGTAAACAATAACCTCAGTTACATATTGACTTTTAAAGCCAAGCATATGCATCATGCAGATCAACACATGCAATGGGATGAGATGCGGTGAGACATGGAAAGGACCAAACTCGCCGAATAAGCCTTCCATGTGGACCGAAAACTGGACTTCTTTGTAAATACTTACTCCCAGCTACCTATAACGAAACTCATAACCCGAATGATACTGATTAACTTACTGGTGTTTGAAGCTTACAAGCATATGGACAAGATGTGAAACTGAGATCAGCCCAAGATCTTGCCTATCATACAACATTATTCATTGTAAAGATGAATGGAAGCTTTGTAAATTACTATATGGTACTAATATGCAATGGATTTATTATTTCTGAACATGGGACGGGTTGGCAGGTTGAACTGATGAATTTAAACATTTGTATTATAAACATCAAGTCTAACCAGGATATACATAAAGTCGTGTAACCTGAACAAGACTATAACCCATTTATCTAAATGAGTCAAAAAGGTTATAAACGGGTTGACTGGTAGTATTAGACATTCATGAAGTTGTAACTTTTGTTTTATGACAGTACCATGGAGGAACAAATTTTGGAAGGGCATCTGCATCATATATAATAACAGGATATTATGATCAAGCTCCTCTTGATGAATATGGGATAATCAGACAACCAAAATATGGGCATCTTAAGCATATGCACGCAGCATTGAAGTTATGTTCGAAGGTGTTACTCTATGGACAATTGACCATTGAACATTTGGGTACAGATCAAGATGTAAGCATTTGTTTTTGCTATCAAATCAAGATTATTTATAAGTTGTTTATACATATAACTTGATCATACAGGCATACGTGTACACCCAAAGTTCAGGCAAATGTGCTGCATTTCTTCTTAATAACAACAGTCAAGAAACTGTTCAAGTGGTATTTAGGAATTCTTCATATAGTTTGCCATCAAAATCGATTAGCATCTTACCCGACTGCAAAAATGTGGTTTTCAATACTGCAATGGTATGTTTCTTGAAGTCTAACAATCTGTTTGGGAATCTGTGAGATACTAACAGTTATTGTTTTATGTATGCAACAGGTAAGCACACAAGTCAATACACGGTCAATGCAGCCGATTGTAAGGTTCAACTCACCTCAACAATGGGAGACCTTCAGTGAATCTGTTCCTCGATTTGATCAGACCTCGTTGAGGTCAAATACATTGCTAGAACAAATGAATACTACGAAAGACAAATCAGATTATCTTTGGTACACAATGAGGTAAAGTTTAATAATAAGTTGCATTTTCATTTCACTAACCAGAAGAAAATCAATATAAATTTGATCTTTGTGAACATATAGTATCCAACAGAAGTCCTCAGAAGCCCAGTACATGCTTAGAGTGAACTCTCGTGGACATGTTTTACGCGCATATGTGAATGGAGCTCTTGTGGGTAGGAATGAATTTGTGTTTATATGCTGAACTGATATCTATATTGTAGTAAGTGACAAAATTGCCATATGATCTACATCTAGGTTCTGCACATGGAGAGCGTAAAGTTAGAAACTTCATATTCGAAGGAGACGTTTCATTCTCAACAGGAATTAACAACATTTCCCTCTTGAGTGTATTAGTTGGGTTGCCGGTAGGTTACATACAATCTTAGTGTCAAAACTCAAATGTTGTAGGTAAAACATAAAGGAACAAAACTACTGACTCCATTGCTAATCTGTTGGTCTGTTGAGCTGTGAAGGATTCAGGAGCGTTTATGGAGCGCAAACATTCAGGTTTAAGGGAGGTGATGATTCCGAAACTCAACTTCACAAGCTACACTTGGGGATATCAAGTAAGCATGGATGCAAAATACTTTTTGTAACTGTCTTTTGAAAATACTCAAATATAGTGCGTCTGATAGTGTTTCATTGATTAATAAAGGTTGGATTACTGGGAGAGAAGCTGTCTGTTTACACGGATGAAGGGTCTAGTAACGTCTCATGGAACCAGTACGAGAATCCAAGTACGCTAACATGGTATAAGGTGAGGCTTAGACACTTAAGGTCAAGGCTTCATGTAGGATCATCATAATGTGCATACAATTTATGTGTTCTATAAATCATGATGTTTTTTATACTTGCAGACAACATTTGACGCACCTAAGGGCAACAAACCGATTGCACTAAACCTTGGTTCCATGGGGAAAGGAGAAGTATGGATCAATGGCCAAAGTATTGGAAGATATTGGGTCTCCTTTAAGACTCCTTCAGGAGCTCCTTCACAAACATGGTTAATTTATTTGAAACCCACATACGCAATAATTGCTTTTATCATTTACACACTCATTTGTGTATGTCTTTTAATAGCATCTTTGACAAATAAAAGATCTGCATATGTGTGACAGGTACAATGTACCGCGATATTTCCTTAAACCAACACAAAACCTACTAGTTTTGTCCGAGGAAGAGTATGGGAACCCATTACATATTTCACTAGATGTTGTTTCGATCAGCAAAATTTGTGGGCATGTATCGGATTCATGGGAAGTACATGATCACTTTCGTCAGAGACCAGGGCCTAGAGTTCATCTGCGATGTCCTAGAAAAAGAACCATCTCCAAGATTGTGTTTGCTAGTCATGGTATCCCTGTAGGTGACTGCGAAAGCTACTCCATCGGCAACTGTCATTCATCTAATTCTCAACAAATAGTTGAAAAGATTAGCTACTTTGATTTATAAATCCGTTGGCTATTTACTTTGCAGAATGACTGTAACATCCAGTTAGGAATGTTTCACACTTTCGCTCGTTCTGCAATGTAAATAACTCATAACTTTTTGCAACCATACGATCAACTTGACATGCATTTTGATATTTCAGGTTTGTTTAGGGAAAAGACAATGTTCAATTTCTCATACAACAGGAATTTTTGGCCGAGACCCATGTCCTAGAACGCCTTAATCACTTTTAGCGGATGCACAATGTGAATAAGAACAAATAGTTTAATTCGGTTGCTCGTGAATGAGCAAGTTATAAATGCAAAACGGGCTATATCTGCAAGAAAACATCAAATTCTTTTACTGTGATAAATGAAACATCAGTAAACTAAAAAATAATAAGCTTAAAAACAATCCAAGAAGTTGCTGCTAAAATTAAACTACCATGTTTCAATGAGTTTTTTGTTTTAATGATTATGCAATAAATATTTAAGTGTTGGGACGAATAATACGATATCTTTGTACAGCAAAAGGAAATTTTTTAAATTAAAAAAAAGAAATTCAAATTTGGTTAAAAAATTAAATGTTATTTAGCTAATTGGATCACTGACGTGCCACTGGCATACCCAATCCTCTCGATAAGGTGTATACAAAACCTTGGGATACTAGGCTGACACATACCCGAAAGAAAGTTCATATATCAGTTTATTCCTATCAGTCATTTGTACAAGTAAAACTTAGAACCTAAAACTTCCGTTTATTTTAATAAAGTTTTGAGGTACATCAGCTTAATCATTTTAACTAATAATCATTTGTATTAAATGTTATGTTTATAGTTAAGCTGGTACATAGGAGTTTGCATTCGCGAGTTCAAAGGCTTTCTAGCCACATGAGCCTAATGTAGACGCGCGTTATCCTGCAATTCTGTAAAAACTGTTTTCTAGACGAGATTCTCGGGTGACATCACAGCAAACTTACCGGCTTAGCGTTTAACCTTGAGGTGATATGACAACAATCTTACCTTTAATATTAGATGATAAAGAATCAATTAACGAGTAAAGTTTGTGCTAAAATCAACGATAATCCATTACAATCCAAACACCCCGATAGCCTGTGGTGCGTCTTACAATCCATGGCTGCTCTCACCTTTGCTCACCACATCCTTCTCTCCAAACCCTCGTTCTTCCTTCACTCCACCAAAACCTTAACCAAAACCTTAACCAAAACCAACAATGGTTTCAACACCTTCATCTCTCTCTCCTCACCTTTCATTCGCAGACACAAATCCACTCAAACTGTAGCTTCTTCACTCCTTGAACTCGGTGGAGTTCAAATTTCCAAACAAGGTATTGCAATTCGTTACCCCTCTTCATCCCATCGCATTTCATGATTTGGGTATCTTTTCTTTTCTGATTTTGTAATGTGTAATGGTGTAATCTACCATATATTTGCCCTTTCGTTTTGATTTCTTATCTAATTCTTGCTGATTTATGAAATTCATGGTGGACCTTTGAAGATTGTTTGATTCATGAAAAGTTATCTGGATTGTGATTAATCTTTCCTGTTATCAGTTTTAATTGGGCGAATTGCAATAGGTAGCAAAACACTTGATTAGGGTTGGTTACTAATTTCAAGATCACTGCTAAACTAATCTAGTTTTTGGGTATGGGTTTGAAAAGCATTCAGATTTTGTGATAAGCATTATGAAAATCATCCAATTTGCAGAAACAGTTATAAAGCCCTTAAATTTTGACAGCATGTTAGAGGTTATTGTTCTGTTTTATAATTTGGATGGAGATGATAATTATCAAGTTTGAAAAATCGAAACTATTGTTAGCGTCTTGTGCCCAAATAAGAATGAATTACAAGTATGTTCTAATTGTTGCACTTTGCCCATTTCTTTCTTTGGAGAATTTTAATCTGTAATAATCTGTTTGCCACTTACAAGTTATTATTACTATTGATGTTAACCCACAAACTTCTTTCATTACTTGGATCTTTCTTTCTTTCTTTTCTATTTGTTTCAGAAAAAAAATTGATTACTGTGTTTAACTTTGTAAAGTGTATTACTAACAGAAAGATGCTAAATTTACCTCCCGGTCATAATAGGTTTCTTTAATATCATATATCGCTCTTCTTAAATATGTTGTTTTTGTTTAAGTTTTGGTGTTCTTATATGGGGTAATGAGATCTGTGATGAGATGGATTTACATCAATTCAAAGTTCAAAAGTGGGTTGTTGGACTTTCAGAGTCAAGCAGATTTGATTGATTGTAAAAGTTAAGATTCATATCCTTTCATCATACTAGCTTGTTGATATTTTGTCCTGATCTAGTCTACACTGGTAATTTTTTGATACAGATGTGGTTAAGGATGAACCGACAAATAATGTCCCGGATCTAATATTCACTAAACTTGGATTACAACTTCATAGGAGAGATAATCATCCCCTTGGGATCCTCAAGAATGCAATATATGAGTATTTTGACTCCAACTATAACAATCAGTTTCATAAGTTTGATGATTTGTGCCCTATTGTTACTACTAAACAGGTATGCCTTAACGTTACTACAAAAAACATACCCTTCAAGATTATTGGACTGTGATTACTTAAATTCATGCTAAAATATCAAGGATGTTTAAACATGTTGCATGGATCAACATTGGGGTTTTGTGGTTGGAAGTGTACAAAAAATTGAAGGAAAAAAAAAAAAAAAATACTAAATGACATGTGATAACTATGTAATAGATTTGTTATCATCATTTAATTAAACATTTTTATATCTTCTGATAACAATTTAATATCCTTTCTGCATGCAGAACTTTGATGACGTCTTGGTGCCTGCTGATCATGTGAGCAGGAGTTACAATGATACATACTACATTGACGCAGAAACCGTGCTGAGGTGTCACACTAGTGCACATCAGGCTGAGTTACTAAGAAAAGGATATACCAATTTTCTTGTTACTGGCGATGTTTATCGAAGAGACTCAATTGATTCAACTCATTATCCTGTATTTCATCAGGTATCCGAATTTGTTTGAAGCATATATAATCTATAATATTACAGTTAACTATGGGGATGTATGGGTAAAAGTGATAAATGACTATGATTATCTAATTACTATTCATTTACTTAAATGAAGAAATAGCTTAAAAGAAAACAGGTATTAAATGGGTCAAGTTGGTCAAAATTGTTGAAAGTCATCCAGGGATTTTTAACGCATAAAACTCTTAAATCTTTTTTATTCAAGATATTAGATTATTTCTTGATTGGTAAAAATAATATAATATTTGTCATTATGTATTCATGTTTGACACCTTAATTATACATGAATTCTTTTTTCACAAAAAGTGTTTCGGGTCTACCAAATCTAGGCTGTATATATAGAATTACCCCTTCCGGTGACGAGCCAGTTTTGTCACCTATAGTTAAAATAATCATACGGGGAAAAGCAGGCAACCGACTATTGGGAAAACTGTGAAATTACCTACCTATCCCTAGTTTTAATCAACAGGTTATTTGATTATTAGATTCAAGTAACAATAGTCTTGTCAATACTACACGATCAAACACCCCCAAAAGTTATGCAGCCATTCAGGTTATAATCCATGTATGAAAGTGTGCAGATGGAAGGAGTTAGAGTGTTCAGTCCAAACGACTGGAATGGTTCTGGCATGGATGGAACCTTATATGCTGCAAATGATCTAAAAGCTTGTCTCGAGGGTTTGGCACGACACCTTTTTGGTAAGAAATTGAAATTAGGATCCAAATGCAATAGTTGGTGTTAGTAGTCACTTCATGATTCAGTATTTAATATTGTGTTTGTGAAGTCGAGATGCAAGTAACTAATAAAGTGAACTTTTACTCAGTCATTTGGTATGCAATCATGAGCTAAATGCCTACATATACGTTTTGAGTTGAATTTAAGTAAGTTTTTGGCATTCAAAAACCATTGAAATGTTCAGGTGCTGTTGAAATGCGATGGGTTGACACTTACTTCCCGTTTACAAATCCATCTTTTGAACTCGAGATATATTTTCAGGTAAAGTTTTCTCTTGATTCACTAGTATATCATTAACAGATATTAATTTCATTGATTTCATACAAAACTTTTCTCACTGATGTTCATTTTAAATAGTTGACTAATGAATTACTATGTGACGTTAATGTTGTTGACAAATCCTTTTGTTATTTCCAAATCCGACGTGATTGAGAATTACCTTTTTGGGATTTTGTTTAAAGGGTGTGCATGCTGCATCTTTTTTAATAGAAGTATTATGTATTTTAATTGATTGTTCAGGAAAAGTGGTTGGAGGTACTTGGTTGCGGGGTGATGGAACAAGAAATATTAAAACGGGGTGGGAAAACTGATAATGTGGCTTGGGCTTTTGGACTTGGATTGGAACGTTTGGCAATGGTCCTATTTGATATCCCTGATATTAGACTTTTTTGGTCTACAGACAAGCGATTCACGTCTCAGGTACTTTACTAGTCCCAAATGGCCAAGTTATGTTATGGGCTAAAACGGGGTTGGCCTAAAACCCCTTTGTCCTTATCTTGTTATGGTTTTTCGTAGATAATTATGTGCCATATATGATTACAAAATTTATATTATTTCAAAACTAATCTGTTTTTCGATCCAATTCCCTCTTAAACTCATATTTTAGGAATTTACCCGTTTGTGATAAAACATGTCCCATATCAACCCATGCATAAGTTAATGGGTCGAAATTGTCACATCTACTTTTCGTGGTTTTTTTGTATGGATAGCTTATCAAATATAATGCTCCCCTTGTTGAAGCAGTTTACAAAAGGTCAACTTGGGATAAAATTCAAGCCATTTTCAAAGGTATGAGCTGGCATCCTTGTGGTTCACTCAAGCTCATGAATAACTTCTGATAAATAATATGATATGCAGTATCCACCTTGTTATAAAGACATGAGTTTCTGGATCAATGACTCATTCACTGAAAACAATCTGTGTGAAATAGTAAGAGGCGTTGCTGGTGATCTTGCTGAGGAGGTATAAAATTGTATCCTATTTTTTCTCTAATTGATTATTCATTTATTTATTGATTTTAGTATGAATACTAACACCCATAATATGTTCAGGTACAATTGATTGACAACTTCACCAACAAGAAAGGAAGGACTAGTCATTGTTATAGGATTACATATCGCTCCATGGAGCGTTCTCTTACAGACGAGGAAATAAACGAGCTACAGGTAGATTAATCTTTTTCATCAGAACACATTTTTTTTTTTTACTTTTTAAATCCTCTTCTCTTAACAACGACAATAATAATAAACATTATGATATGATGGATGAATTCGATGCAGTTGAGTGTTCGAGAACAGGTGCAAAGCCAGATGAATGTTGAACTAAGATGATGCACATCTTTGTTTTTTCAATCCAACAAGTCATTCATAAGTTGCATGGTTACTTCCAACACTTGTAAGATCATTATAATTTTGATATAACTGCAAAATTTCTTATGGTAAAATTAGGGCTGTACAACTAGAAATTTGCTCAGTAAAAGGTCGTTCTTAATTTAGCTCAAGTTGATTTAGCTTGAGCTACCTAGCTCACACAAACGTTCGAGCTGATGCTAGTTTACTCGTGTAAACATAAAAGTGAATTTTTAAACTATCATATGGATCATCTGTGTAATGTAATCTTTTATTTATTTATTTGTGTTCTTAAAATTCATGCGCTTGCAAACACATCAAACATATGGCGGTCAAGACTGCAAAGACATGTTGATCTGTTAAACTTGATTTAGTGACGCCGCATTGTCACATTGCGAGTAATCCACCCTAACGTCACTGGTAACCCATCCGGCCATCCCAACATATTTGTCCAAACCTCTCCTACTTCCACTATCGTTTTCTACCTTAGATATATTAATAGATTATATAGTCTTAAAAATATCATTATATGCATTTTGAAATTGATATAAATTTAAATTAGTAAAAGAATGAAATTTCGTTTCTTCCCTGTGATTTGCTCATATTTGTCATTTTCATCTAAAAATGTTTTCTCTTGCATGTGGGTCTCCAAGGTTTGAAAAAATTATTATTTTTTTAAAAAAATATTAGCTTTATTATTTTAAAATGTTAAATATTCATCATGAAAAGTGTACTTATGTAAATTTTTATATAAAAACAAAATCCTAATTTATATTTATTGTTGCTTATAAAATGATTCACGAAATTCATGTTTTTTGAATGATATTTTTTTTTAATCTTGAGAGCCAAATGCAAAAAAAAAAAAAAAAAACAAAAACAAAAAAAAAAAATATATTTGGATGAAAATAACAAATATGACTAAATCACATGGAGGAATATGACAATTCACTCTTAGTAAAAAGTAGACTTATTAAAAATGTAGCCGAGCATATTCGATAGCTTAAACTTCAACGGTTCTTGGTATGGTTTAAGAGTAGGTTTCGTTTAATGGGTGATAGAGCATTCGTATTAGCTACTCCATTCTCATCCCTCAAAATTAATAAAAAAAATCATCATCCCTTATAAATTTTGTTAATTTTTTAAAAGCCTTCACATCAGCTTTCTCATATATATCATTATTTCAAATAAATAGTATTTAATTATTCATTTTTCCATTAAAATTTTCATTCTTCTACTCACAACCACTTATGAAAAATATTAAAAAATAGATATCTAGAAGATGATGATGACCCTAAATATGGGGATCATTGTTATTTTCTCTAAAATTATAGAGAATAAAGATGGAGATAATGAATTTTATTTAGCAGTAAAATTACTTGTTTTTAGTGCTTTCTTTATACTTTAGAGATTGGAGTAAAATTAAGAATGCTTATATGAATTATAAAGGCAATTTTAATCAAGTAAAATTATAAAAAGATATAACCGGTATATTGTAGAAAACCCTTATTTTTCACGGGTAATGAGTAACGACTCATAATTTTTTAACCAGATATGTGAAGGGGCTAATGAAATGGTAAAGAATTAAACGCTAGTCGACTGATTTTGCCATATGATAATTAAAAAAGAAACAAATAATTGGGGACTTGCATTTATAGTTTATATATAGTTTATTATAAAATATAAAATTAGATAGTGGGTTGTAGTGGAAGGTTATGTGAAAGAAGTTCCAATAGAACATCATTTCAAGATTAATGGGACGCCACTTTTAACGCCAACAGATTGTTGATCTTATTCTCTTGTCTTGTATGGTGTGGATTATTTTTTATACTAATTTATCACTAATCAAAATTTGATTAAACTCTTTTAATAAGTTTTTTAAATGATATTCGCGTGTTTTTATTGGTCACTCGTTCATCCATCCCTTTTGATGTAGTCTTTTTTAAACATGACACTTTATAAAGAACTATCTAAATAGATTTATATTTTCTATATATTTTTAGATATACGGTTATCAGGACTCCAAACTCTATATCTAAATTTGGAGTAAATTAGAGTTTTAATTCCTGTGTTTTGATACTTATAATTCTTTTCATCTACTTGTTTCAATTTAATCAATTTAATCGTTGTGGTTCAATTTTGTCCCAATCGACTACAAACCTTTTACTTCATCCAATTGTTCTATTAACTTTTTAAAAAAGAGCCAAAGTACCATTTTATTGAAATAGTTATATAATATAAATACATAAAATAAATATAATATTTAATTCTTATGGTAGATTTTAATTTATTTAAATTTCAAATAACTTTTTTTTAATTCCAATTTATTCGACAAATTCCAATTACATTAAAGAAACTACACAAACCACACCCATCCTTATATACACAAACTCAATACATATTGAATTCTTATGGTTTGAATATCGTCTTGTTGTTGGATATTAGAGATGAAACAAGGGTTAGAATCCCTATTGAAAATACCATCTCCCATTTATTTTTGTTCACTCATTTCCTACCTTCTTCATTCATTCTTACATCATTCTCCCATTTCCTCATAAGATACAAGATGTACATAATAATTTTCACTCTTCGTCTTTTATCACAAAAAAAGTGAGTTTACGATTACATAGACAACTTAGACAACTCATTTCTGGTTTAGTTGATACATATTTGCTATTTTGACATCAAGGGCATATGTTATATTAGTTCTTGTCTATTCATGATGCAACGATTAATAATCAGCTAAATGTTACTAGACGTGTTAAGAGATTTTAATTTCTTACAGAAATAAAGATGTATAATATACAACAAGCCAAATTTTGTGTCGTCTTTGTCTATGCCTACAACCAGGTTTGGTAATGTCTTTGATAATGCCATTTATTGATGTGATGTTATATTGTTTTGGCCTTTGTAACAATCTGTCTACATTGGTGGTGGGTTTTTTTCTATAATTATGGGTGGAGAGGGTCACCAACATTGTCTATGAACACAGGGCGTGGATGACCATTTCACCAATAGTTTTACTCGGGTGGCCGAGCTTATAGTATTTGTTGGCTGTTCAAAAAAAAAAACAATTTACGTCTACATTGCACTTATAAGTTGGTATTTTCATTAGTTAAAAAGTTTACGGATAGTTAATTGGTATTCATCTACCCATTTCGTCAATTGGATAGGGACATGGATGGATGAAATTAATTATGAGGAAAATGGTTGAAGAAAAAATAAATAACTATAGATCCATTTATATGTTTACTAGGTTAGTATCCCGTGTATTACACGAGTTGAATAAATAAAATATTAAATAATTATAAATAAAAAATTACAAATTATAAAACTATGTTTGAAGATAAAATATGATTATAATTGCATATGAATAGCTACTTTACGTAAATAAACAATAATATATTTTCTTAAACTTTTATTTAAATCAAAATGTGGGTTTTAAATATTTTATTTTAAGAAAAATGAATTTATTTTGAAAAAAGTTTGTTGTATTCTGTATTTTATAAAACTTTTATTTTTAAAAAGTGTGTTTTTAATAAAAAATAGGTTTTAATTTATTAAATTATATAATTTTTAATATAAAAATGGTATGATTAATATTATTTGTATTCAATATTGTTAATAATAACAAAAAGAAATGAGAAAGTTAGTATGATAAAACTTACAATTGTGTCAAGCGTTATTTTAAATTTTCTTTTTTATAGATATATAGATATATAAATAAATAGATAGGCTAAAAACTAATTTATTAAACAAATTATAGTTAGTAATAAACACGAAGAGTTACAGTGTGATATTTTAATATAAGATATTATTAAAATTAAATATGCGTAATAGTTTAATAAATAAAATAATTATACTATTTTTTTTAACTCTCTTATCTAAATAAATTTATTTTTAAATATTTGTTTTAAGATTATTGTTATAAAAATCTTGTTTATTTAAAACTTAGTTTTCGAATTATTTTGATTGTTTTAATAAAACCGCTTTTAGAAAATTTCATACTTTTTATATTTTTTTTAAAAAAGGACCGATTTAAAATATTATGTTTCAAAAAGGTTTTATAAATATTATTTTTAAAAAAGGACCGATTTAGAAAATTTTATATTATATAAAAATTTTGTTTTTTATTATTTCTATTTTAATAAAAAAATACAATTTTTAAATTTCTTAATAGAGTTTATTTTTAAAAACATAACTTGATTTTAAAAAAAATCTAGATGAGAGAGAATTGTATCAATTAATAAAATTAATATTTATTAAGAGAGAGAAATTATTATTTAAATTATTATAATACTCTTTTAGATGGAAAATGAAGTGAAAGTGTTTAAATGATTGACAAGTGTCAAAAAAATGGTGTAAGAAAATAACATGTGGCAAAATAAATTTTATTTTATTATATTCTATAGATATGTGATCCATGGTTATCTCTAAGCACCTAGATGAAGATAAAAGAGGTGTCACATACACATTGCTAAAGGTGCATTGATGTATCATCGTGCTTTGTAAACTGTTAGCACTTAGCACAGTTCTGTTGAATGTATAATAAATGCAAGTGTTCACCGACAGAAGTTTAACTGCTTGTCATGTATTTTTTAAACTTTTTGGTATACTTCTTCTTTAGAGTTTATTAAGTTTTTGTTTACGTGGTTTGATCAAAATAATAATTTTTACTTCATCAGTTTAAATTTGAAAATTTGACTTTTAATGAAAAGAGACTTTTAATTTAAGTTTAGCAGGTTAAAGGTTTAAAAAAAAAATATTTGGATTAGAGGTGTAAAGTCTTTTTGTGAGAGTCAACATTAAAAAATATGTGAGGTTGATCATTATGTCATGAACAGCTAATGTACGTTACATGCTAAAAAAAGAAAGAGTTATTAGATTTTAATAATCTAAACTATCTTTTATTGGCCGGGATTAATCCCAACTCAATAAATATTTACAGACACTCCCAACTTTAACTTTATTTTCTTCCAATGATCCCTTACTAACTGAGAGTTAACTCCGTTAGTTTTTTGATGACATGGACTGCTTATGTGGTCAAAACACTAAACAGAAAATTGAAATCTACCATCAGAACCGTCAATCTAAAATTTCTGCACCCTAAACCTATCAATCTCCACCTTCTGATCTGAATCACTTGACTTGTTAGATGTAGATTTCAGATGATGATAAAGGCTAGATAACGGAAAACGAACTTGATTGAGGCTGGGTAGTGACTGAGTTGAAAAATAGCTCAAAATTGGCCCCAATTATCAAAGAAACTAACTGGGGTTAACTTTCAGTTATTAATAGATCGTTGAAGGAAAATAAGCTTAAAATTAGAATGTCTGTAAATATTTCCTGAGTTAAGATTAATGCCAGTCAATAAATAAAAGCTGTAATTATTAAAATCCAATAACCAAAAAAAAATCCGCACCCCTCCCCTCTAGCGCGGTCCACCCATAACTCCACAAGAATACATCATTTTAACACGTGAATCTCATAAGTGCGCAATTTTTAACTGTAACAAAATTATAAATCCCATATATCAATGAATTTTTTCGTATCACATCATACGCCTAACCGCACTTAAAGTCATTGTTTTTGATTGGCCACCTTAACTGTTCCATTATGTGACATCCACTATTGCCATCCAACATGAATTTACTATAAACGGACCCTAGAGTCCTAATATAAGGTAATATGTAACGAGGAAGAAAATAGGATTCAAGAAGTTTTGAAATAAAAAAAAGAAAAAAAATGGCGAAAAACAATATGAAATTAATTTCTAGTTATGTTTAATGGTACTAACTGTTGTTTAGCCAAACAAAAATTTTGGATTCGAGACGAAAAATAACGTACTTCTAAGAACCTAAAAAGGAAATACTTTGAAAATTGTTGTATAAAACACGATATTTTAAAAATTCAATTGGTGCTAGATTCGAATTTATTAGGAGAACACTTGGCAAAACCATATTTCCTGTCATTAATCTTTTCCGTTTCTCTATCATAGTTAATAGTTATTATAATTACTAATAATATAATTTTATTTTTTTATAGACCAAAGATAATTTTTAATAGATTAAAAAAGGTTTTTTTTATTAATGTTATTTATAAATAAACAAATTTTTATAAAATAAGAAGTTTTTTAAAACATTAGAGATTTCTAAAAAATTTAAAACGATTTGTTTTGAAGCAAATATTTAGTTTTTTTAAACAAAAAAGTTTAAAAAGTTGATTTAATTGTTTTATTACTTATATCTTTACTCATTATACGTAATTTCATTTATATTTTATCTTGGAATATCATTTTTAAACCAATAAAATTTTATTATATTTAATATTTTATTCATTAAACCCGTGTAATATGCGGGCTACTAGTAAATAAATATGACTCCACAAGTTTTGTTTCTCCACATCATATTGTATCATTAATCTCTGGCTATTTTGGTACGTAATAATATGATCTTTTAAAATTTGATAGAGTTTTATTTATTAACATGTTAAATACTTGAAAACAATATATACCTAGTGAAAGGTTCATAAAAAATCACATGTTTATGTGAAAACCACAGAAAACCAATAAAACCTCTCACATAAATTATAGGTTTTTTATCACTAGCATCTATATATGTGTGTTTATGTATATAGATAGGGTATGGATCAAATGAAAAAGATAACATGGATTTACATATACATCACACATAACTTACGTATATGTAACAAATTTTCATTTGACATAGTGTTGTGTATACGTAACACTCTTCATCTCCGTACCTATGTTCAATATATATGTAATAGATATTTAGATATCCTTTTAACATTTATAAAAATAAAAAAAGTTATAAATTATGCCATTGGTTTCCATGATTTTTGTTGGTTTTCGCATAACTATTGGTTATCTTAAGAATCATTTCTTACCTACCTAACCTTCAAAGCTTTTCTATCAAGGAAATGACAAATTAGATAAAAGTATACGAGTAGGACAGGATCCCCGTGGCCCCTTAAAAGCTTCAACCCTGCGGCCAAAGTATATAAAACAAACCGATCCCGACTAGAAAACCACTAGCCGGACAAAAAACAATTACATGAAAGAAAAAGAAATCATGTATACATATTCATATATTTTTTTGAATGGCTGAGACATTTTCATCATTTACATGATTTTTATCAGATTATATGTAAATTGTTTTATGTGAATCATAAATAATAGTGATTGGCATGTTTAGAATTGTCACGTTACCATTTCTGTCTTTTTGTCACATGTGGCCTTTAATGTTATTTGATATACGTGACACGTTATTGTTTGTGTGTTTATATCACATGTTGGCCACTAATGTATTTGATATGCATGCATGAGATTGAATGTAGTGTATTTTTTATGCAAAGTCTATCAATTAGTGTATTTGAATTGTTAATACGATTTCAGTGGTCTTTATTAAAAGGATAATAAGATCCAACTAATTGGAATTCAAGGTTGAAAATGTAAAATAAGAATCACTCTTCAATCTTTTTTATTCATTTAATATAGTTCCATAGATGATAGATGTCAAAAACAAAAATAACTTTTACATGTTTTTTTTAAGAAACTTATACTATAAACTCAAAATTTTAATTATCTTTGGGTTACTTTTTTAAAATAGCTTTTTAAAAGCATATTACATTTTAATTACAATGATACGTCTAAATTATAGAATTATACATTCCACTAGCTAGCTTGTAATTTAACAAACACATCTGACCTTAACAAAAATTTTGCATGTCACATTAGGTTTTTCATGGAGCTCACAATGCAAAAGTTACTTTATAAAACAACATGCCTAGATATGTACGTATGTATAATTCATATGTTATATATATAAGTTAGCAATCAACAAAAGACATTTTATGGTTTTCTCAGTTTTAATGTCATATGTTAGTCACTTGCTGTATGTAAAAATGTCATATGTTAGTCCCTGCTTCCAATTAATATGTAAGTTTTTCTATTTTTATCTTCATCTTTAAATTATTGGAGAAAAATAAAAAAAAAATATGTAAGTTTACTCCTGTATCAAGTTTCCCATCCTTATCTCCAACCCTTACGTTTTTAAGAAAAACCACAATGATCGATCCTCATATTTAGGGATCGCTATCCATTTCCCATATCTATTATTACATATTTTTCATGAGTTGTTTTGAGTAAAAGAAAGAGAAAAAATAAAAAAAAAAATAATTAAGTATCATTTAATTGAAATAAGAATATATATGAGGAAACTTATGTAAGAAACTTTTAAAAATGAATAAAACTTTTAAGGGGTGATGTATTTTTTTTATTGAGGGATGTGGATGAAAAAACTACTTTAAGTGCTCTATGAATGCTTTAAGCAGTTGCATATGAAGTGTTTCGTGCCTAACAAGCAAAACCTAATTGTTTAACATTACATTATTTAATCAAAGATAGCGGTATCCAATTCCTAACAAATTAAAAGCATTACAAGCTAGTATAATCTTGCATTCAGGGACGGCCTCGAGAATTTCCAAAGACACCCTGGCTCGGACGATAACAAAGTCGATCGAATAACTTGTATAATGTGATCGAAGTGGCAAAGTCGATCACCGCTTGGTCTTGTAACTTCTGCCCTTGAAATCTTGAATGAGATTTTTTTTTGTCTTTTTCTTATTTTTTAATTTAAGTATTGTTATATAAAATTAAGTTTAGATTGGGTAAATAGTATTTGCTAAACTATTTAAAATGTTAAGAGGTTGTAAGATAAGGTATAATAAGCTAAACTAATTAAAATGTTATTGAGTTTGTTAATATGCTTATTAATAGTTTATATTTATTTTTTTTTTTCTAAAAAAGGATTTAAAAATTCCGGTCCTGAAAAGATCGTCCTCCAACCCGCACCTTCTTGCATTCCTTATTTTTGAGAATATTATAGAAACTAACAGTCTAACATACTCTATTTTTTATAAAGAACCACTTAACTTTTTTATATTAAAGTTGTTGACTTTGTGAATGCTATGCTTTTTCGTTGATGTGAATGACATAAGCCATTTCAGTAACATGAAACATTACTTCATAAATAATGACCGCACTATACAAATTCATATCACTTTGATAACATCTATTATTTACATAATCATGTTACTATCATTCGCATTTAATGATATTTTTAATATATTTTGATACACCTAGATCCCTTTTTATCAACTTCTGCATTGAATAGTTTAAGTGGTACCAAGTTATGTCTTTGAAAAAAAGTTTATAATTCGTGTATCTTAGAAATGTTTTTTTTACGTTAGTAATAGTTAAATTAGGCTACAAAACTTTACATACAAAATGGTAACTATGTTTTTATAGTATCATCCTTTATATTATTAGAGCATTCACAGACCACAGTAATTTTCTCATTTTCGATGTGAGCGTGTTTCCTATATTATGGGAGATGGTTGTTAGTGATTATAAGTGAAGGAGAGAGAAAATATATCGAATTAATATCTTTAATTCGATATAGTCTTGCTATATTTGTTTAAAAAAATTTAACATTAATTGTGGACCACTAGTTTTACCACTTTAACTCTAACTTACAGTGATGACGTGGCCTGTTGTAACTACTAGTTTGGTTAATGAGTTATCGCAATAAACAAGGGTTAACATTTATTATCTATCCTATATATATATATATACATATATATAGGGTAATGTTCCTTTGTAAACCCTTGTTTATTGCGATAACCCGTTAACCCTAATATAGCAAACACTTACACCATAATTATGTAGTGTAACAACTTTTACACCGCGTTACACCACTGATGTAATGATTTTTCTATCATTTTCAAAATTTCCCTCTATTTTTTTTTTAAAACTTCACCCATTTTCTAAGATATTCTTAACTTTTTTATATGATGTTAATTTTTAAAACAAATTACACTATTAAATAGATCAGTTTAATATCTTTAATTTGAGTATAGTCTTGCTATATTTTTTAAATAAAAAATTTAACGTTCGTCGTGTACCATTAGTTTTAACACTGTAACTTACAATGGTAACGTGACTTGCTGTGGACCACTAGTTGGGTTAATGGGTTATAGCAATAAACAAGGGTTAAAAGTAAAATTTTGTGAACAATAGTTTTTTAATTATATTTAACAATACTTTAACAATATACTTAGTCGGAAAACATGATGCGACTAATGTATTCACCCGCAATTACGAGTAGAAGTAACCGAGGGATCATCGACGGGAAGGATTATTGGCAAAGAGTAGCTAGTTGTGTTTACCTTGGCAATATTAGCAGCGGAAAGTTCATCAATGGATTGGATATTGGATTACCGACAGAACCTTCCATCGATGTTAAATATATTTCAAAAGTAATAAAAAAGATAATGTAAATAAAACTACGAGACTTTGACTACTAACATCAGATGTCTCTCGATAATCCACCTGGGATGGGTTTTTTTTTTTTTTTTTTTTTTTTTCTGATTTATTATATCAAATTTGACCCCAACAATTACCAAAAGATCCAGAGTGATATATGACTAGCATACTTTTTCTTTTTAGTATTGTCCCATTATTAATTAAAATGTTTGTGTTTGATAACAAATTAATGCCACATGCTTCATAAATGGGATGTAAACTAGGGTACTTGATTTTAGGCTGGATTAAGATAAATACAAAGATTGTGTGTTGAATTCGACGTTGATTAATGTTAAAATTCTATCCGTTAGTTATACATCATCGGTGACATTCATGTGACAAGCTTCACAAATGCGACGTAATAGGGTATTTGATTTTAGGCTACTTAGGATAAATACAAAGACCTGGATGAATTCTAGAATTTTATTATATCAATGTTTCTTAATTTCATATATATTTATAAAATTTATTTCAAGTTTATAAATTTAAGTTGATACATAAAAGAGTTTGTTATTGCTACGCCACTGAATTAAAAGACATTTTTTTATCTCTATCTTTTTCTATACATACATATAAATACATAGCGAGAGATGGAGAGATAAAGTGTTCTAATAACAAAAGTGGATGTTTCAATAACCCAAGCGTATACAAATAAAAATTTGAAGTGCTAGTATTATATATATATATATATATATATAATATATAATATATATATTATGTATGTATGTATGTATAATATGTATAATTTAAAATATTCATCACTAGAAAAAGAAATAAAAAAGATTTAGCAAAGATTCAGTCGTACGTAGTAATGATGATAGTAATGATGTCTGTATCACTAATGTCACTCTTATAGTCTTATCACAAAATTGTTCCCCCATCATAGATATCGATAATGCTATACCAAATATTGTTATTAGTGTAAATTCTTCCAAATTTCATATATTTTTATAACAAACTTTAGAATGTTATGCTTATTTTAATTTTATATATAATCATAGCTAAATCTTTAAATTTATTGATAGCTGTTAATAGATTGTCTTTTGTTTACCCTTTTATACCCTTTTATGTACTTCTCTCAGTTTCTTTATGCAAAACAAATAATTATTTATTTTATCTAGCGTATGTAGTCATATATTAATATCATACCACATTTGGAACTCATTTTGATCTTGCAGACATATTGTTCGAACAGTTTAGAATCGTTTACCGGTAACTTTGGAATTTAGGTCGATTTTTGCATATGTATGGGCTAATTTAATTTGTCGTCATGTTCAGATCTATTGGTCAATAATATATAATCTTAGCTAAATTAATTATTAGGACATATACTATATTTTTAATTTTAGAAACCTATATAATATTGCAAAATTAAGGTAAGAAACATACGATACTATATATAAAATTAGTTAGATAAATATGAGTATGACATCATAAAGTTTATAAACATTATATATGAAATTTGTCCTTTTATGCGCATGTTCCGGTTGTTTCTAATTTCTTCTTCATGTGTAATATGTTTAAAGAAAGACTATTATCAATTTTAATTTTTTTAATCATATTAATTAATATATTCTCATTTTGTCAAATCGTAGTCTCAACCTGGAATAAGAGAATGGAATTAAGAATGGATAATTGAATAAGTATCTTTAACAATACGGGTGGATTTATGTTATGTTGTGTTAATAAAAACTAAAAAAAAAAAAAAAAATGTATTATAATGTTTTTTCCAAGGTGTCATAAGTTTTTAATTTTTTCTATAAGTAAACCTCAATTATGTATTATAATGTTTTTTTAATAATACTTAACCCAAATGATTGATCTGAGCTATCTAAAAACTGCATTAAAATAGAGGGATCGAGGTCTTGAGTGCAAGTGCCAATTGTAACAAATAAAATGATTTTAGGTTCGACCAAGGAGCTTTCTCTCACTTACGGTGAGTTTACTCCTGGATGGTCTTGGGTTACATACTTGAGTAATAAATATGATCAGGTGGGCATCCGACAGTGATCCAATTGATTCATAAAATTATTGTATTTAAAACTTGTGCAATCTTAATTAATGATGTTTTTCAGCGTGTCACATGTGGGTCTATCATGAAGGATTTGATCTTGATTAAATGAATGATATTAGTTGTTATTTGTTTATTAATGTTTTGGTTAAGTTCGTGGTAAGCTAAGATAAAATTTGTTTATTTAATATTGTTTAAGTTGGATTAATAACGGTATAAATTTAATATAAATAAAAGGTTAAGAAATATATATATTTTTGGTTTCAATATCAGTATTAAATGTTCATATTTCATTTTGTAATTCCCTTGTAAACTTTTTGCTAATTTATTTGTACTAATTTTCCAACATGTCCTTTTGTCAAAGTGGAGAGTTATATCATGAGCCGTAGATTTTATTATTTCTTTAACTTGACTAACAAAAGTCAAGTGAAGGCACAGCAATAATTTTTTTAACCCCGTGAAGTGATAGTCATGGTCACTTCACAACGCCATTCGCTTTACGCAATAGACGCTTTAGTTGTCAACGTTTTTTCCATGGTCATATACCAATAATTTAGGTTGTTTAGATATTATCCTTATCCTAAAACCGCTTTGTAAAACCACATTTTAAACACTAGTATTATCTCCATCAAATCTTGTTAATCGTTAGGTTTGAGAGTTTTCGTACACAAAAATCTTTGTTTAACTTAAAATATTGAGTGGTAAAACTTTACTCTTTCTTGAGAGTTGATTCTAAACCTGATCCAAAAGTTGACTTAAAATTAATATTTATAAAATCACTAAAACAATTTGTTGGAATTTTAAACACAAAATAATTATATTTATGTAACTGTTATATAAATAGTTATTTATTTATTGGTTTAAGTTCTCGTTTTGTAACGAACTATAGCATGTTCAAACTGAAGCTAATATGAATTAGATATCGATAATTGAAGTTGAGTGATCGCAATGAAGAAAATGAAACTTGGGTGATTATAATAGAAATGGTTGAAATTTCTTGCATAATGCTAATAAAGCCATGTATTGATTAACATGGATGATTTTATGTTTTGACCATGTATTTTAGTAAATATTATGAATGTTTATTATGTATTATAATTGGCACTAAACATGTTATGAATGAAATAAGAGTTTTAATTTAGTCTCATAAAACATTTCATAAATCAAATGAAAGTTTTGATTGTAAATCATAAAACTCACATTAATATGAATTCTTTAGCATGAGTATATAATAAATTTATTTTCTTTAGTTTCAACAAGTTTTATAGAAATTTAGAGATAAACACTTTCTAAATTGTTTTTCCTATACCACCATCTTTAACCTTTTTTTCATATAACATTATAACACATATTTTACCCAATGATCTCTCGGGCCCGAGGCACTCTCTGACAGTAAATACTGATTTGGCTGTTATACCCTGTGAGATAGGCGCGTTGTATTGAGCAGAGACGTGAAATCTGTTTTAAGGGAACCGTGTCTAACACAATCCTCAGCCACAACCGACAATATTTTGTTTGTTAATTGTTGCAATCAAGGGATATAGTTGAAGATTCACACGCGACGAATACTCGTGTCAAGAATACTTTATGAAGACTCGTTGAAGTATATACTAAAGATGGATGTTCGAATTAAGTTTGGTACATAAATATTGTTTATATTTATTTTGCTAGTTGTATCTGTAAATGGTATTGTACTAAAATATTTCTCATGGCTACCGAAAGTATTATTAGAATTACTATCTTTTAATATAAAACTGAACCTATTTTTTACACAATTTTATTCATTCAAAAATTTTTACAATTCTAAGTTCTCTTTAGTTTTAATATCACCACCATTAAAGATCTTAAAAATCAAAGAGATCCACATTAAGGCACCCACAAGCCGGGACTCACGAACGGCCAAGAGCGGTCAACGAGGATTGTGCGGTGATGTTCGTCGACGCTTGTGGTGTAAATCCTTGAAGCATGCTCTATGGGTGTTCTTATTATATAGTTTTATAGGTGGTCTTTGGGTGATTTTTCCCTTCCACGTATATGTGGAAGTACTTCAGTTTTATTTCATACCTTTTAGAGTTAATTACTTGTTTTGGTCCAACTTTAATTAATTATAGGTTTAGATTTCATAAATGGGCGCATTCGTTCAATTAAGTTCATAAATGTTTGATAATACGTTCGTTTATGTTTGTTTATTAATGTTCATTTGTATTTATTTGTTTTCTTTTAGTTATGTTTGTTCATTAATGATTTTTGTTTTTCTAAATGTTTAGTTTATTACCTTAAAATTCAAACTAGAAAATCTAGTCATATGAATTTTGTACCATGTCAATATTTTATGAAGTTTTATTTCTAATTTAATTTCAATCTAAACTAGATAATAATTAAAATTTTGCGTATTTGTTACTTTGATATATAAATAAGAATGAAATAATATTTATTGAATAAGAAAGATAAAATATTCTTTTTATGTTAATGAAAAAATATAGAGTAGTACTAGATAATAGTAGAGGGCGCGGATGCAACTAAGTGGATCAAAGGAGTGGATTGTAAATCCATAGGCTTTGGAAAGGTTGATTATTTCGAGACAACCATTAAAAATATTTTTAAAAATAGGAATTCGTTTTAAAGAAAGAGGTGGGGCCCTCATAAAGCTCAAGAAAATTTTTTTTTGGATTTTTTATTTTTTTTTAGCGGTAAATATATCATACTCATACTTATTAATTACTCCATATTACATCATGCAGGGGTTTGAACCCAGAACCTCCCCTCTAAAAGACAAAACGTTTATCAAATGGGCTAGCCCCACATTTGGATTTTTTACCTATCCACTACTCTCACTGATTCTTTCATAAGGTGGTTGAACATGCAAAGTCTAGCTCACAAGCAGCTGTAGAACGTCTTCCTCGATCTCTACTAGTGTGTAATGTTAGTCAATGTATAGAACAATCTATTGAGATAGCGTATCATAATTATTCAGTAGTGGACTAGCCCTAGCGGCGAAAACAGTTTCTTACTCAAATTAAAGATAATAAAATTTTCGTTTTTATAGTATAACTTTTATTTATAAAAAACTTAACGTGTGAAAACTTATAGTAATTTAAAAGTCAAAAGTAAGTTGATTTAAAAATCAACAATTAAACTAGTAAATTTATAAAAGAAAAACAGTTCGTCTAATTTAAATGTATTATAATATAATATAGATTACTTTTTGTTATTAAAATATTCGTTCAGGTATTTTACTCGTTAAACACAAAAAAACAAAAGTTAACAACTACATTTTATTATAACTTGATACATACAACCATTCAATTGTCCAATAAGGACTTCATGGAAAAACTAAAGATCTAAACCGAATCAAGTCATACCAAACCCAACCCGGTTATATTAGCATTAGATTAGTGTATCCGTGCATATCATTAAGCAAAAACCCCTTAATTAACAATAAGTAAGCTCAATGAATGCAACCTCTAATACACTAACTACTTGACACACATATGAAAGCATAAGCACTCTACATGTTTGCTTCAAGAACCATATAAGCAAACCAAAAAAACCAAGCTTTTGATCTTCATTTCGTGTGTTCATTGAGGTATCTTTCGGCCATTGCAGCATGGGTTGCAGCCCCGATAGGAAGCACGTCTTCATCAATCATGAAGTACGGCGAATGGCCGGTGTGTGTCGAGCCCAAAGTCTCGTTCATTATCCCGATGTAAAAGAACGCCGCAGGGATCGCCTCTGAGTAAAACGAGAAGTCCTCTGCACCCATCATTGGTGGCACAACAGTGAAACCTGTTGGACCAACAAGCTCAGTCGCGACCTTTTTCACGTGTTCATACATCTTGTCATCGTTAACCGTTGGTGGATATATAGTCGACTCGTTCTCGAAAAAATCCACCGTTGCTGAGCATTTAAAAACACTCGCTTGTTGTATTATCACCTGTGGGAATGTCACCCGTTTAATGAATTAGTTTTAACTCAAACTTATTTTGACTTGTTACGCGACTCGTATTTAAATATGCAATATATGTATTTAAGAATGGTGACAACTGACCTCTTGTATTCGTTGAATGAGATGGTAGAAACTGGTGTTTGAAAATGCTCTCAATGTCCCTTTTAGGACGACAGAATCTGGCATTACATTGGGATCGTCACCACCAATAAATGTGGTCACGGAAACCACTTGTGAGTCGAGCGGATTTGATTCTCGAGACACGATCCCCTGCAAACTTATGACAGCAGCAGAGGCGGCCAGAACTGGATTTCCAGTTCTGGCTTGGATAATAGCTTTAAAGAACCCGCATCCTGCTAGAAGTGGTCCAGGTCTTGACCCGATCATTCCTGTGGGATGCTGGTGGGATACATGAGCTGCAAAAATCGCCTCTACGCCCTCGAGAGCTCCATCTCCCATCATCCTTTTTGCACCATTTCCCGCTTCCTCTGCTGGTTGAAAGATCAATACAACTGTCCCCTGTCATAAACACCAAATTAAACCAATCCATTACATCAAGACTTTTTAAAATCCAAATCTACTACATTTAAAGTTTCAGGGGAGATAATTCCCAACACGATACGAACCCAATTTGAAAATAATAAGGTTTTAGGTTTTTTATAAAGGGGTTCAAGTCATAAAAAGTTGACCTGTCTCACTCACCTATTTACTAAACCAGATATGTATGGGTGGGGTTGCAAATAAGTGGTCACCAACCGTTCTAAAAATGGATTAGATTAAATAAAATAATATAATTTATAATTTTAACTCACCAACCCATTTAAGACCCACTTGCTACATGATTATAACCTCTCAATCCTCTTATCGATTAGAGATTGTTTGACAACCTAGAGCTGAGTCGTTAACAACATTACCGAATACGAGGTAGCCTGTTAATGATTTAGTATGTTTTTAAAACTTATCCATTAAGATGCTACATAAATCATAATGTTAAGTAACCGAGCAAACTTTACCTTTGACAACTCAATTCAGAGATAACCTTTAATATAATCATTAATATACTATCAAACGGCCCCTTAGATAAATAAATAATACAATGTTGCGCCTAGGTTGCATAAGCGAAGAACGTCCACATCAAGATTAAAAAATTTTAACATGACAAATTAAACACTAACTGGTAAATTTGACATCACTTTTGGGTTACATATATATATTTATTATTATATTGTATTAAAAATATTAATTTGTACCCTAAAAATTACCAATTTGGTTTATTACCGGAATGGGTTTTTAACTTTTGCCCAAATTGGTAACCTCACCGGCCACCATGATGCAACAAGTCGGTTCATTTTCAAAACCTTTTAGCACATGTCTTTATATACAAAATATCGCAGTCCCATTCATCAAATGACCACCACTAAGTTCTAATCAAGCACTTGCATTTTATCTTCGACACTCCACATAGAATTTTCAATATTCACCAAACTCTATCACCAATTTAATAGCCACATGGGTCATATATGACACTTTTAAATAAATTAAGAACTCGTGTTGTCTTATCTGAATATATTTATACTTTTATTCAGGTGTTGAAAACATGCATGTGTCAGAGAAATACTTTACAAAGAAAGTACTATCTTGGATCATGATCCTTTACATGATGATTGTGACTTCTTTCTAAATGTATACATATCGTTATTGTTTTATGATATATAATGATAAGAGAAAAAGATTCTTAAACAACATAAAATAAGGTCATTATAGTATTATACTAATAAATCATTGTCAACAAGTACACTAATAAGATTTCATAAGAAACAAAAAAAAAAAAAAGAACCTATGTGGGCTTGATGGTGACAAAGTGTAATAATTCATTTTTCTAATTATTCAAAAGAACGTAAACGTTTTGAGTTTTACCTTCAAAAGATGTTCACGAGATTTTAAAATCTTCGCCGCTCCTATAAGCATCGTCACGTGTGCGTCATGACCACAAGCATGCATCTTCCCCGCAACCTTGCTTTTATGTTCCCATTCCACTGCTTCCTATATAACATCAAATTATTCAAACAATACAATATTATCTCACTTACCAGTACAAATAAGTTGAACAAATAAGTTGAAGACAAACCTTACATGTATCTCAGGAAATAAGACTGGTGGACGTAAATGTCAAATACTTTTAATAGGGTAATTATTTATAATAAAATAATATGCATGAGGTGATTTCTTTTAATATACACACACATATATTTTTGAGTTAAGACCACTAAAGTATATTCCAAAATTTTTAATTATTTATTATTATTATTATTATTATTATTATTATTATTATTCTTTTTAAATAAACTTTTTGTAAAATGAAAGAAAAGCTAAAGACGCAACCTGAATAGGCAGAGCATCCATATCAGCTCTGATGGCGACGAACGGCGGTTCTCCGGTGCCGACGGTGGCTCTGATTCCGGTGGTCGCCAACGGAAACCGATAGCCGATCTCCATCTCATCCAACTCCTTTCGAATCAACCTACTCGTTTCAAACTCCTCAAACGCCAGCTCCGGATGCTCATGTATCCTCCTCCTCAACGCCTTCAACCACCGCACGTTCTCCGGCCCTTTCGCCACCGCCAAAACCTCCTCCGAACAAGCCTCCGACCACACTCTACACGATTCCGAAGACCGTAGAAGGGGGAAAACCACCGGCGTTGATCTGTTTCTCAACGTTTCATCAAGCGGATCGACTGGTTGGGAGCATGTTGGTTCGAGGTAGGAGAAGGTGTGGTCTCCGGCGGAGGTCACGGCGGCGAGAGTGAAAACGGAGAGGAGGACGGCGGTGAAAGTGGTTTTCCGGTGAGCCATTTGTGTGGTGGGGAGAGGAGGAGGTGGTTGCCGGAGATATAGCGTGAGTGGGGAATATTGGACATGTGGGGGATTTTAAAAGCGATACAATAGTTTAATACAATAGCTCATTAAGTATTTGTCGTCTTGAGTTTTCGGCACGTGGGATAATACTTTTGTCTTCTTGAGTTTGGGAATATGAAGTGGTTGACTGTCATTACTTTTTTTGTATAAAATTTTTATATTCTTTTTATAAAGATGGATTATTAAAATAATTTGATAAAGATGCAGATTATTTTTGGTTTTTATTATGATTCTGTATACGTTAGAATTTTATATGTTTTTGAGATTAGGGCAAAATAGGTTTTTTAAAGGGAAGCATATTTTGAGATTGGGTAATGTTATTAACTTATGTAAAGTCGAGATGTTGCTATAGATCGATTTTGTCATATATAGGGCGTACTTAGCGCTTAGATTTGGCTTAAAACAAGGTCATGAGAGAGGTTGGGTTGCTTCACGATATGATGTATGCAGTTTTACAATTCGCTTGTGTAGAAAAATGTTTCTTACGACGTGAATCCAATACTTAAATTTCACACACCATATCGTTGCAAGGACCACCATTGATTTTGCCACATATGTGATGTCAATTTTTTGAGAAGTTTGTGGAAATACGACCATGCTTAGATGAAACTTTAATTCAAACTCACGGTGGTTGATCAATAGTGGTTGATTAGTAGATAGGGGCAAAAGCTTGTTTTTATTAATTAATAGTAACAAGTAAATAAGTGGTTTACTGGTTTAAGTTGGAAAGATATTAACGTAAAGAACGTTAATGGTTTGGTGATTGTTAACTAACAAGCTGACGTTAACGCATGTTGTGGCGGATTTGTTATACATGTACATTTGCCTCTTAAAAACGAAATACAAACTGTAAACCCTAAAGTGCAAGTATCTTGTTAAGCAAAAGTCTGTAAGATTTTTTTTCACAACTAATGTGGAGTGGGTGTACTATTAAATTTAAATTTTAGTGTAACAAATATGAAAAACTGTCTAGTTACCCTTTCACTTTCTAGAATTAAGCTTTAAAGATTTACACAACACTTCTGCCACATATTCCATGTTCATTGACAAATATTTCACATCAAAATTTCTTTTAATCAATGATTTCATGTTGAAATAATTGATATCACGATTACCTTTCTTTTCATCAAATCAAAATCTAAAATATGTAAAAAATGTTACGTACAATACACTTAAATAGATATGTCTGGTGTTTTTTTTAAAACCCAAACCTATTAATAAAAAAACCTGGTAGACCCTTATGTTCCCGAGTTTATTTAAGGAGAGAAAAGAAAAGAAACGAAAATAAAAAAATAAAAAGTTGTGTTCCTGAGTTTTTTTTAATGGAAGAAAATGAAAGGAAAACAAAAAGATTGTGTTCTCGAGTTTACTTATGGAGAGAAAAGAAAGAAAATAAAAGGAAATTGAAGGAAAATAAGAGCTAAAAACAATCTTTTCAAATCGAAAGGAAATGAAGAGAAAAGAAAAAAAAAAGGAAGGAAGAGAAAAGAGAAGAAAGAAAATGAACATAAAACATCTTCATTAGGACATATATCATCCCTAAATCATTTGTAGGATGTAGATATCATCCCAAATAGTACACCAAAAGAAATAACTCATCATCTCCAATTATTTATAGCAAAGAATAATGTATTGCAGTATAAAGGGGATGTGATTTGTCCTCCTAGGCCGTGAACAAAACATCCTCGGAAATTTTAGGCAGCATCATTCAGAAACCGACGCAAACCATGGGTTCTTTAACGTTTGTCGTCGCCGATGCGAAAAGGTACTGTGTATCGGTGTGATGACCGCCTAACTCTGCCTTGAATTTGCTAGAAATAGCCCTGCCGTAGGTTGATCGGTTTGATAATCATTTAGCGCTGACGTGAATCTTGGTAGAATAGCCGCCGTCGATTCACCGTCGTAGAAGGAAAACAAAGGTACGGTGATGGTGGTGGTGGCTTTGCCATTGAAGATGAAAATGAAGAAGGAAACAAAAGTAGTTATATAATAATCTACCTTATGTTCGCTACTTGATTTCCTGATTAAGATTTTCTTTACCATCGTGTCTCTTAACCAAACATATTACTTAACAACTATTATCTCTAATGTAATATAGATCACCAATCTTCTCCCTGATTCTCTTTGGTTGGGATCACCATATGTTTCTTGATAAAATGGCCTGGGTAGTAATCTTTACATTTTCAGGTTCTTTTTAAGCATAGTAGATCACCTATATATAACGTTATCGTTAGTTTTTAATAAGAATCAGAACTCACAAATTTAAAACGAGTGGATGATGTTACGCTGAGCATGAGGTTTGCTCAAAGTATGGGAATAATGTTTGCTTATATAGGGTGAACATACACTTTTAATCAAACGACCACCACATCATGACATATTCATAGTCGATTCATGTTCAAGAAGTGTTTTTTTGGAAACAATTGACTTTTCTGAAAATATGTTATTGATTATTTGACTTGAGAAGATAAAGTAATCATTCAATAGATTAATTTTAATGAAACGAATACATATGTAATATATAAGTTTTAGAAAAAGAAAACATGTAATTAACTTTTTGATTTGAGGAAATATATTAACTGATGGTATTAGAAATGAAAATTATGTAAAAACGCATTTATAAAATATGGATATTTTTAAATGATAATAAACTTAATAATTTAAATTACATCATTTGTTATCAGATTATGTTCATACATATCGAATAAATAAAACTTGAGAAATTGAAATTATGTTTGATTTGTCAATACATGATAAGATTGATATAAAAGCATTACAACTGTTGTATTTGTCGTGTTGAATTTTCAGCACATGGGATAATACTTTTGTCATCTTGAATGTGGGGATATCAATTGGTTCACTATCATGAACCTTTTTTTTCTAATTGTTAACTTATCCTTTTAATAAAGACGAATTGAAAGGATATAATAGCATGGCATATGTTGTTCACTTATACTTAATATGTCGAAAACGTATTTACTATAAATGGTTTGTGTATTTATTGTAGAGACAAGTAAACAAAACATTTGTTTAGTGTTCTAAAACTTAAGTGGATGCTACAAATTTATTTTATGTTCCCCTCGATTCTTCAATCGAGATTTTCTTCAATAATTTCTCTCTAAAATGAACATATTATTATTTGCTACTATTCTCTTTAATGGTTATACACCAATCTTCTCTCTAGAGGAGGAAGATGTGATGTCTCCCTAGAGGGGGAAAGATGCGGGTTCAAACCGTTTTGATTGTATTTTTTTATGGGATTTGGTTTCTATTTTTTTGATTTATTTTTTTCTAGTTCTTTTCTAAAATTTATTTCATTTAAATTACTTCTATTAATGAGCAAGTCACACGTATGTAATGAAGTTCGCATACACTTCGTAAGATGGCATTAACCATGTTAATGTTATCGTACGGCTCAATCACAACGCACGGCCTTTCATTAATTATTATTTTTTAATTATTATGTCACAATATGCGATGTATAATATTGTTTTTTAATTATTTTTTTATGTACTTAAACACGTTAATGTAAATGACGCAACACTTGTAATAAAGTCCCCAAATGAAAGGCTATGTGTGATCAAGCCACATGGGCAACATTTTCGTTCACAAAGCATAAAGTAGGTGTTTGATACACTTCCTATTTGCTAATATGTGATGTTCCTTTATTTCATGGTATGTGCATAAAGTTCTTGAGATCACTTAATAAGGCGACATAGGTTTGGTGTTATAGCGTGCACGAGATTTGTTTCAAGTGACAACCCAACCGTGCATGTGAAGGATACCTATAGCTAAGTGGGCTGACTCAAAGGATTAAGTCCAAACAGCCTTCTATTAAAAAAAAAAGCTTTTAAAAAAAATCCAACATGATTATATATTCTTCCCTCTTATACTCTTTAAATTCGTGCATACACTTTTGCACACAGGAGAAAGACGATGATGACAATGGTAAACATGGTTCTGAGCCCCTCTCCCTTCATAAGCAATCTGAGTCCATTTCTCCACGTGATTGATTCTTGTTCTTTTAGTGCACATTCATAGTCAATCCTTGATCAAGTCATCGTCCTTTTTAAAATACTTTTTTTTTTCAAATTTATCCGTTTTCAAATATTTTCAAAACCATTTGATTATATCCAGGTCCTTCTTACAAGACTTCTTACTCAAACGTAACTGAATTTTTCTAATCCCTTCTGTAAACATGTCGAGTTGAGCTCGTGCTCGACTAGATTACTAATTGAGTCAAGCCAGTTCGGCTCGTTAATGTTTACAAACTAAAATATTGAGTTCAAACTCAGCTCGTAAAAAAATCATGGCTTGTCAAGTTACCTAATCTATTTTCAATGTTTTTTACATTTGTTATTCTCTACCATACGATTATATATTAAAAATTATATTATTAATATGCAGATAGTGCACAATCTATAATCCAACTCTAACGCATTACCAAGTTGTAATAATTAAATTAGGGCTAAACATTTTCCCACTTATTTCGATAAAATTTAAAATTTAAATTCTTGTGTACTTCTATACTTTTATATTAACTTTTCCCATTAGAAAAAAATTTGAATGACTATATGATTTATAATTTTGGGCAAAATTAGTATATATTAAATTTTGTGCTTTAATTCAAACAGGCAACAAACTAGCTAACAAGCTAGATTTACAAGTTGAATTTTAACAAGTGTTAAGCAAGCCATAAATCGCGTACTTTTAGCGAGCCATAAATCGCGTACTTTTTAAACCGTCTTAACCTTTTGATCCACATTTTAGGTGGGTCTATTAGTCTAATGTCACTACATGTCTAAATTCAAAACACGACTTACGGGGTCCATAGCTTTCAGGACTAGTATTGAGGCTTGTACGGAATCCATCTCATGTAGCTCTTCATCAGTCTCCATCAGTAACCTCAGCTGACCTAGTATATACCATATGGAGCCACCACTCTAGATAAGAGCTATGACTTTACTAGCAGTCCAAAACTCATACTACGGTTCAATATTATCTACTTTACCTGCTAGGAACTCACCTGTCCTGACTTTAAAATTTCACAAACATCTGAATACCGAAACATGATGACACGTCTAAAAAGTTTATGGATCCACCGCTTTCATTATTCATGTTTTCATCACGACGGAGAGCATTCATATCGCTATTGACATTAACTCACTGAAGCATTTTTGTAAAAGATGAATGTAATCCTTCAAAATTTCCATAATGTAGAATGCCACAACTAAAAGTTACATCTAGTAACTAACAACTGAACATATGTATTTACTGGCAATTTATAATAATTGTTTGTTGCCTTTTCTATATCTGAGTCTGAAAGCTCTTTATTTATCACAAGTTACTAAGCAGCACAATAGGCTTGTAAAATGTCAAGGTTGGAACCATAGGGCTTGCAAAGCCCTCCATGAGCTTGATCCCCATCATCATTAATGCTGTTAACAAACAAGAAAAAGTTCTTGTTGTAACAAAAGCCTTTATATGCACATATATATTCTTTTAAATTAAGGAATTAGAAGAGAGAGTTCAGGACTTTGGGAGTTTCTTGCAGTTTGCAGGAGCCCAACCAATCTGCTGCTTCTCGTTGTCATAGATGACGATTTTGTCATGGAATGATATGTCTGCAAAATGAAAATACCAAGTAAGAAAGCAGCTTTATAATATGCATACAAACATCAAGAATTGAAAATTGATATTTGTGTCCTAAGCTCTAGGTAGTCGAAGCCTCGAAGGCGCTAGGCGAACTCAAGGCACATAGTGTGAGCCTTGATCCTAGGCAGGAGGTGCTTAAAAAGCAAGGGTCCGACACAAGCAAGCCACATAGCGTAAACATTTTTTTAGATGTTTAGATACGTTTTAGACTGGTTTAGGTTTGTTTAAACTGTTTGACACTAGTTTAGGCCTGTTCGGACATTTTTTATTTTCATTTCAAGCCTTTTTCTTTAAACATTTTTACACCTCTGCGTGGCGGATTTGACTACGTAGTTAAGCTTTATACCTCCTATCAGATTAATTTTTTCCAGGCCGACTTCTGATCCATTCAAGATCCCAAGGCACACATTTCCATGCTCCTGCACCAACACATGCTAATGTTATACAATGTTACAGAAACATTAGATTGTTTATTGGGTTTCAAATGACTTCTTACACTGATGATGAGATATGCTTCAGGGTCCATCTGGAACCGCGCATTCTTTGATTTTGCAAAGCTCAACATTATCGGCTTAAATACGTTTTTGACATCTTGAATGGACTTGAACGGTTTTGATCCTTTCCAACATACTGGGAGACTTTTATCATCATTTGCATTGTAGATCTGCTTTCCTTTAATGTCATTCGTAAGCTGCACCCATAGGTTTGGATTGTTGGCATTTAAACATGATATCAAAACCTTAGTTTTAATTATTAAATGTAATGGGTCAAATACTATGTTATGTAGGTAAGTCGGTTAAGCGTATTATTGGGTCAAAGCAGGTCAATTAGGTGATTACAATTCCGCCAATTAACTGTCATTTAACCGTTAGATAACTGTCCAAACTGAAGGGTATAAATGCCCTCTGTACTTTGTCATTTGGAGAATATACATGCATGTGTATTATCTGTCTTTTACTCCCTCTTTCTCTAAAATCAGCAAGTGTATTGTGTGTTCGAGAGGAACAATATGGATAATAAGTTAAAAGGAAGTTGTAAGTGCCGGATACAAGTACCAAAAATGAAAACAATTCATCGACTCACCATTGACACTAGAGCTTTATAAGCTTCTGCACTAAAGTAAGTGTAGGTACTTCCACTATCAAACACTATGGGAAGACCTTTTATGCCACTTGTTTTTCCACCAACATACAGCTCAGCAGTTCCCAAGGAGTAGTGTTTTCTGAAATGGTTCATGATACGTTCTGGCAATTAGTAATCTACAGAAAAAAAAAATAAAAAAAAAAAAAAAATTTGAACAATAACTAAAAAAACTCACTCTATCTCGGTTGTTGACATTGGTGTCCAGACGACACCTGAAGAAGGAACTAGTTCATTTCCAAAAAACAGAAATCCATCTCCTTGTGCACTAAGACAATGACCCACTACATTTCGTGTTACACCAAGTTCATTTAATTGGCTCAAGATGCTTGATTTCCCTAATCCTAGACCAAGAATTCCATCGGTGTAAGGTGGGTCCATTGACGAATGAACTTCTTGATTGTAACCACATCTGAATGTATGAAACTAAGGTGGTATCATAACTCGTGTGTTAAAATATAAATCACAAGAAAAGAACAAAAAGAGGCTGACCCGAATGCAAGACGAGGTTTAGCGACAGTGCCATTGATGTATTGTAAAGGAAACCAGTCTTTAACCAATAGACCAAGAGATGATCCATGATCAGCATACTGAACTTCATAGTCACATTGATCCTTTGGAGACTGGCACTCAAGTTTTTCTGGCCAGTGAACAGATTCACACAGTGGGTCCATGCATGTCACAAGGTCTTTGTTAGGCTTATAAGGCTTATGAGGTGCCTACAAGATCAAAAGAAATGTTTGATTGTTGTTTTCAATGTTAAATGTATACACATCATCTGAATACTTTGAATAGCAACATTTACAGAGCTTATTATGTATATAACTTATCTTTGCTCTTTCCCACCTGAAGTAGGGTGAACTTAGGAAATTAAAACTTAATCATATCTATTTCGCAAGTAGGTCGTCACCGATATGTGCATTCCCACTTGGTGTTAAATATATATTAAGGATTCGATTCATTTAAGTTGCCTCTTAACACCCACAGGCTCATTTTATTTACTCCAAATATTGATGGGTTTTACCCAAAGTAATGAATACTTTTATCAGAGTCTAAAAACTATCATTACAAACAAATGAACTATTTAATACTAATTAGAATAAAGAATTACCGGGAGGCATTTGGTGCAAGGTACATCACACTGAAGCCAAGTGAGATCACTGCCAGTGTCGATGTCCAGCCAATAAGGTTTTGGTGGATTCCCTATGTTCACTGTCACATGATAGTACCTGCACATAGAAGTTGAACTCATCTCTTTAATACACATCCTAAAGTTTATAACTTCCATATGTACCAACAGTGAAATTTCAAACAATTTAAAAGATTAAACAAACAAAAGAACAAACTTACCTGGCCAAACAAAGCTTTTAAAGTATTGGTAGGGTCTAGAGAGGGTGAGATAAGGGCAAACCTTTCCTCAGCCCAAAGATTATTTGTGCACATAAGAGGTGTAAATAACCAATAACATATGGCATATGGCGTAAAGAAGCAAAACAAAATAAAAACAGGGAGTACAAATAATAGTAGAAGACCATAGGAGCACTAAAAGCATATAACAAACCAAACGGTAGGAAGAAGTTACGGCATTAAAATTACAAAAGCTGAATCAAACCAATATAATCCCCTAAATATACATAACCTTAATCCTACATCTCCAAGAAGCCCTGCCTAATATGTTCATCCCATGTTAGTTTCAGCATGCCTTTGCTTCTCCTCCCCTCCACTATGAGGGCTTCCACAGTTCTAACCGGTGTCATTGTCTGTCTCCTCAGCACATGTCCAAACCACATCATTCAGCCTCGAAAAGGTGCAAATAATTTACAAGACTATGACACCTAATTCTGCAAGTTATACTAAAAACCTTTGTACTAAAATGACATTTGAGTATTGATTTGAGCTCCTGAAAAGATTTGTTAGGTAATTAACCCAGGTAGGATCACTACACGTCAGAGCAGTATCAACCACTTCATAAACTGATGATCCACCTCAATATATCAGTTACAGGATGAGAGCTTGACAGACATCCAATATAGCCTTGTCATGGTCTGAAATATTCTTCTTTTCACTCTCTTAGTATGCATACTCCCCCCTCAAGTCCTCAATAAAAAAATTTCTAGTAAGAGCAGCACTTAAGTTTATGGCATAACTCAATACCATCGAACACAATGTTAGGGCTCCTATTTACACAGAGAAGTTTGACAATATAGCTAGATTTTCAAAATCAAAAAGTACTCAAGTTAATGCTAAATTCCACGACGTGAAAGCTATATTGACATATGTTTATGTGGTGGCAGTAATTTTGCATGCTAAAAGGAATTTCACAATCATCATTGAAGATCAAAGTAGAAACAATATGAACCCAGATTTGATATTTTTTCTAGCAATCTTACATATAAAACTACATATAGATAACTTGAATAGGATCCTAAATCTTCACATGCAATAGCTATGATATGCAGATATTCAGAAACAAGAACTTCAAGCATCTTCCCCACACTCAAACCCCTTACAGAATACCTAAAGAATGGCCCTCTAACATGCATAAAGATTACAAACTATATAAGCCTAAAAATCTTACATACACCCAAATAATCCTACTTGATCTAGAAGGTAATCGGAAAAGGAAAATCAAGAAAAAGGCACAAATTGACATGGGCATAAAAGTCCTACAGTTCAATCATCAACCAAATTCAGAATATCTAGAACAGAAGAATATCAATTGATGAATATACCCTTTAGGATAAACATTTCCGGTGACTTGAAAAACGACGGAGGAGGAGTGATCGCCGGAAGATGATTTCTTGGGGGTCCTAGGGTGATTTGCAGCTGAATAACATCCTGATAATGATGCTAACAAGAAGATGAGGGGTATGATGAAGATGATTCTTGAATGCATGTTGAGTGATTACTAAATCGGGCTTTGATGAGAGTTTTGAAGAAGATGATTCTGTGTTGACGAAAAGAGGACTTTTTGTACTTGTGTGTTTCTTCTGTACGTGTTGACTAGAAAACTGAGAATATAGGATTTTGACCTTACGCGGTGATGTGATAATTTCCTTTTTTAACTTGCAACTCATGTTTAAGAATGTTTGATGTTTTTTATTTAACAACCATACCTCCTTTTTAAGGTTTTTCAAATTACTTTTATCATTGGATACCAACCAAACTCAAGTAGCATTAAAAAATTTGTATTCTATTTATTTTATATATTTTTATCTATACTAATAAATCAAAATAATTTGAAGTCACATGGTATTTTTGTAAAGAGTCTATCTCATCACGACCTAAGCTTCATCCACGTATCCTCGCTATAATAAAACTTATGTTCAATCCATGTTTACTAAAAAAATATTTATAATTAATTGTTGAATTCTTATTTCTATAAATATAATTGATGTGAAAGTAGTTGCAAACGTTTAATTTATAATAATTAAAATCCATGATCACATAATTTTGGAATCAAGATTTGTTCACCTATATGGGTGATATATGGGTGTATCACGACCTGATACACTAGTGTTAGTTGTAGCGTATCAGTTGTGTCCGCTTGTGATATTTTTACCATGGGAAGATTTTAGGGGGTACGAGCACCAAATTGTTGATCGTATTACTTATCACTCATAAACGGATAGTAAGATGTAAAAATAAACTAGACCCTTATATATGTTGTGTGTGTGTATTATTTCATTCCCATCAGGATATGTAATTATCCTCAACAAAGTTTTTTAATAATAATAGTTACCTTATGAAATGATAAAAGTTAGGAAGTGTTCAGTTCTAAGATAATAGCAATTGGTCGATTTTTGTAAGAGTTTTTCTCACGACATCAACGATCGAAGTTTTTATGTATTCTAGATTACTAGCTATAAAACAACTATGCCTATATATATATATATATATGATATGTGTGTCTTCATGACTAATTGATTATTCCCTCGTGAAAGTCGAAAATAAGTGAAAGTGACTCATGATTTTGGGAGCTTGTTGCAGTTTGCAAGAGCCCAGCCTATCTGTTTCTTCACGTTGTCATAGATGATGAGTTTGTCTTTAAATGATATGTCGGCAAATACCAAGTAAATTAATACAACATTCTTAAACTCTATATGAAGCATACATTAATAAAAGATTATACATTGTTATACTAGTTTAATCATCTGTTGAGTTTTTTACCTCCAATCAGAATAAAGTTATTGATGCCAACTTCCGCGCCATCCAAGATCCCCAGGCAAGCATTTCCATGTTCCTACAACAAGAACTGCAGATGTTAAACGAGATTGTGACGAAAAAAATTTCTTTTTCAAGTTTTGGAGTGATTTTTTACACTAATGATGAGATATCCTTCAGGGTCGATCTGAAAATGAACATTGTTCGAGTTTGCAAAGCTCAACACTATGGGTTTAAATAAGTTTCTAGCATCTTGTACGGACTTGAAAGGTTTTGAGCCTTTCCAACATATTGGCAAGGTTTTATCTTCATCTGCAGTGTTTAGCGGCTTCCCTTTTATGTCGTTCATAAGCTACAGCCATATGTTTGATGTTAATCGCGACTAGCGTGACAAAATGGTATAATTAAGCTAAAAGGACGAATAATGCTCACCAGAGAAACTAGAACTTTATAAGGTTCCCTAGCGAAATAAGTGAAGGTGCTTCCACTATCAAACAATATAGAAAGACTTTTCATTCCTGTGGCTTTTTCACCAACAAAGAGTTCAGCAGCTCCCAACGAGTAGTGTTCTCTATAAAGATGGAGTAAGGTGCTTCCACTATCAAACAATATAGAAAGACTTTTCATTCCTGTGGCTTTTTCACCAACAAAGAGTTCAGCAGCTCCCAACGAGTAGTGTTCTCTATAAAGATGGAGTTCATCGTAAGTTTAGATAGAAAAATGTTATTGGCTAAGTTGACAAATAAACCTAACAAAATGATAGTTTGACTTTTAAGTTTCTCAAATAATTCAATTCAGTTAAAACATGTCACGTATCATTCCTTGCACTACACTAGATCCCCGTGCTCTTGCTTTGCATGACACATGAAATTGTCATGTCGTGCAAGAGGGATTTTTTCAGTTTAAATAGACCAAGATTTTATTTTTGAAAAAAAAATGCCACATGGCTGAATGTCATCGTTTATACCCCCTCCCCCCCCCCCCCTCTTTCTTATTCACAACGACCATTTTGGTAAATTCATTGATAAAACGTGTCAAGTTCTAGATTTTCCTTCATTATAATCGGTTTATAATCAATAAGTAAAAAAAAATCCCTACTCCATTTCAATGTAGGGTGTCCAGGTGACCAACACAAGCTCATCCCCAAAAAACAAATATCCATCTCCTTGTGAACTAAGACAATGACCCACTATGTTTTTCGTCACACCGAGTTCTTGAAGTTGGCTCAAGATGCCTACTTTGCCTAACCCGAGTCCAATAATCCCATCAAGATGAGGTGGAGTCGCACCATTTGGAACTTCTTGATCTATACCGCATCTAAATGTATGAAATTAAGATGTTATGCATGATCAATCAAGCATTTAAATATTTGATAAATTAACCACAATTACTTGTAAATTAAACAAAGAGAGGCTAACCCAAATACAATACGAGGTGCGGTTATAGTTCCATTAGTGTAACGTAATTGAAATGAGTCTTTAATCAATACACCACTAGATTTGCCTTGATCTGCATACTCAACACCATAGGCACACTGATCAAGAGACGTACAAGTTGGTGTGTTCGGCCAGTGAAAAGCTACACATAGTGGATCGTCACATTTCACTAGATCGCCCATAGGTCTATAAGGCGGATGAGGAGCCTACACAACAAATTAAAAGATCAAACTGTTAGTTACTACTTACATTAATGTTCTTTTGAATTTTTTGGATTTTTAGGTGATTTAGAGAAAACATAATAGTTTTTCGAAGTTATTTTAACCATTGTTTTGGTTTTTAGGGTTAGCGACTATAAATAAATCTGACTCAATCAATATATTTACGTGGCAAGTGATTTCATGTGCCACCTTTTCAATTTCGAAATGTCTTGTCAAATTTTTCTATAGTTTGCGTCTAGCGTAATGAACTCTCTTGAAACCAAAACACTTTTAAAAACCTCGTAAAAACTATTTTGTTTTCCATTGACCATCTAAAAACCCAAAAAACTATGTTATCTTCAATGTAAAATAATGTTAAATAATTAATAAGTTTGCACACAAGTTAGTCATGGTTTGTAAAGGTGCAACATTACCGGTAAGCAATTAGCAAATGGTGTATCACACTGAACCCAAGTGAGATCACTGCCGGTGTCAATATCTAGAAAATAAGGTTTTGGTGGATTTCCTATGTTCATCGTCACATAATAGTGCCTAATCACAAACAATATGAATTTTATCAAAATTATATGTTGTCTTGAATATATATATAAAAGAAAGTGTGTATAGTAAAAGCGCACACACATATATATAAACACATATACCCTTTAGGATAAACATTTCCGGTGACTTGAAGAAAGGCTGAGGCTGAGGATCCAGCAGCATTGGAACTCGAAGATCCAGTGGAAGGTGATTTGCTTGTGGCGATCGTCGGCCGATTGGCCTCCGAATCACATCCTTGGAATTGAAATGCGGAGTAAAGAACTAACAAGTGTAAGATAACGCCGACTCTTGTATGCATGTTGATTTATGAGTTCATAAATCAAGTTTGATGAAATTAAGAGTATGATTTTATGTTGTGGATGATGACTACTACTTATAAACAAATATTAATTGCATACATACATCCATATATGATAGATGCATGCACACACTAGCATTTATTGTTGTTGTTAAAAACATTATTGAAACTCTTTTTTAGCAACAAACTTTTTTCCGTCTTAATTCCATGTAACCTTAGACTTGTAAAGAGTTAAAGTTAAACACATTATATTTGCAATGAGCAATCACTAATATCACTAGCCTAGAAGGCTATGGGTGAAAAATATTGAAAGTTGAAACTACTCACTAATTCAAGATAATTGAGTTCTTATTTTCTTTGCTATATAAAAACTACTATTACATAAAAAAAAATATACCATTTAGTGACATTGGTGTTTATCATCACCAGGTTGTGAGGCTTGACTCCTATGAAATGGATAATAGGTTGATTTTAAGAGTATATTTCTGGGGAATGTGTTTATCATTAAAAAAAACTTTAAAGCTGCTATATATAAATGTAGAATTAGGATCTAGTTATACGTGTGTGTATATATATATTAGATTAGATTATCCTTTTTTATAAATTTTTCCATCCACAAATTCCTATTTTTAAAAGAAAAATATGAAATATAAATTACATTATATAAAAAATCTCTTACACGTCAAGTAGTATTTAATAAAGCTATTAATTATATAGGACAGGTCCTAATTAGGGTAAGTTCCTGGCCAGTGAAAAGATTCATGCGATCATATATTAAAGGGTCATTGAATCAATATCTGACACGTACTCTCCGAACTTATTGCGTAATAATTATTCATCCAAAATCTCTTATGTGACTAATATATGAAATGAAAATGCTAAGATGGGCGTAGCGTATGCGCCGTGAGATCACGGCAAGGCTCGACGTCGCTCAGCACCACCGCCGCCTCCCCCATTCACACCGCACCTTGTTGCCTTCACGGCATGCATGTTGTCGCCGTGACTTCCCATCGATTTGAACGCTGCAACTAGCTGTTGTGAAACCCCCACCCCCCGTCGCGCCCAAACAATAGCTCTTTTTAGATTAAAAATAAAATAATACCACTATAAATACAAACTAATATAACACAATTTTCTCTAATATCTTCTATTCATTTCAGATTTTACGAAAATGTCCTGCCAATTTTATATTCCCTCTTCATCTTCGAATAGTTTTGAGTCCGACGGGTTGGAATTTTTTAACCTTCTAGCCGAACATGTCGACAAGGCTGAAAGTTCAAAAAAACAAATCTTGAAACGTGATTGTATTGGGGCTAATAACGTTCTTATAAATGATTATTTGGGGAAGACTCAAAATGCCAACACGAGATGTTTAGAAATAGGTTTCGGTTACCCCGGGATTTATTTTACGAATTGTTGAAAATATACGCAACAACTTTTTATGATTTTAAGAAGGGTTTGATAGATTTCAATTGCTACCGAGGCAATCTAACCAACCAATCATGAGGACATTCATGTCATGAGTGTTCCACTATATCATAAACCAACCAATAAAAACATGTGACAAAATGACGACCACATTATTTAAAATTATGACATGCTTTTATTGGTTGGTTCATGACGTAATGGGACACTCATGATATGAGTGTACTCTTCACCCTAAGTGCTATTAGAGAATTAAAGTTTTACAATTTGTATAATTTTTCTTTTGTTTTTTTTAGGGTTTTATAATTTGTAACAACGTTAAAATGATTTTCTTTATTAATATTTGTAAGGATATATTCTTTCACTTTATTTCTAAGTTATAGTGTGTCAAGTAAATATGATAGAAAGTGCGACCATTTTAAATATTTCAACGTAAAATATGAATTTTGTCCCTTGCAATAATAGAACTTGCGACCATTTTAAAATATAAATTTTACCGTTTATCTTTTTTATCAAATAATTACATTAATTACTAATAATATTATTTAGCTTTTTTTTAGATTAAAAATAGTTTGTTAATAAATTAAAAAGATATCTTTTTATTAATGATATTTCTAGATAAACAAAATAGATTTTATAAAATAATAAATTTTTTTAAAACATCAAATTCTTCAAAAAAATACATAGGTTTTTAAAATTTGTGTTTATAAAAAGTATATCTTATACAAACCAAAAATAATTAAATTGGGAGCTATATTAATAAAAATTTTAAAAATGACATTCATTTTAAAATGATTTGTTTTGAAACAAAATATTAAATTCATTTTTTTTAAAGTAAGAATAATTTAAAAAATTTATATCATTGTTTTATTGCTTATAGTCCTTATTTATACGCAATGTAAATAATATCTTATCTTAAAATAATAATTTTATAATCAATAAAATTTTATTATATTTAATTAATATTTTATTTATTTAACATGTATAATACACGAGTTTATTAAAATTAGTGATAAAAATATAACGGTAAGCTTTCAAGAACGGATTCATTGTGAGTGATGCGACCTACCATTAATAAGGTTTTAGCCTTCCATGAAGACAATTTCAAATCAATTTTGCAATCATCGAACCCTAATCTCTTACCCGCATCATGTTATTGCCAACATGATAGATTTAATCTTAATATCATGCTCGTTTAATACATTTGTAAATATGAACGACTTAGGGTATCATATAAATAAAAAATCATAAGTTTATAACTTGCGAAATGATTTTTAAGAAAATACTAAATGTAAACAAAATATAGAATTGATTTGTTTTTGTGTTTCGTTGAATACTGCCAAACCGAAGGGAAATTCATCAACTGTCGTGTTCCTTGGCTCCGCTGTCACAATAATCCCCCTTTGAAGTTTGATCTATCTATCTACCTATTCTATTCTCACAAACAATCAAACCTCCATCGGATCTACCTAAGCTGAACAAATAACAAGTGAGCCTACTCCTACAATTTCGTTATTATTGTTCCTAATCGTGTGATTATTATTATTGTGTTTGTATGCGTATATAGGCTCCTATAGTTCTATGTATCTGTTGTAGCCTCCAGATCCGCGTAATTATTGATTGTTCCGTGGGTTTTAGGTATGTGGTATTTGGATTGTGTTATTGATTGTGAATGATTGTATAGGGTTTTCGTGTTTAATTTCGGTTTTTCTTCCGATTAGCATTGAATCAAATGATCAGTGTTAAGTGTGGTGTTTCCAGATTTGGATCAAACTATGGATGTGAAACTTCGAGTTGTTGTATATGGAAGTCGTTTTCGTGGTTTTGTTTTCTGTTTCAAATCTGAAGAGTGTTGAAAGTTACTGGTGAAGCGTGTATAGATAGATCTTTCTTTGTTTTTTGATTGATTAGTCTATCTGCAGATAGTAAAATGTGTTGCTATACAAGTTCTGAACCCTTGTTTCATGGATCATTGCCTTATCCATTTATTGTCTTTCTACGAATAGTGTATGCATTTATTTATAACTGAAACTTACAAGTGTCTAATGTGTAGGTCTTCTAGTTGAATATGGGAGTTGAACAAAACAATAGCGGCATGGAGGAGGGAACACTTGAGATTGGAATGGGTAAGCTTGCATTATGCCAACAAAATAAGCAGTTAGCTTAAGTATGAAACTGTTAAGATGTATGCTTTAGATAAGTGTGTATCTGATAAAAATTTGGGGTTCTCTTTGTGGTACTGGTTGGTTGGGGTGGGGTGCGGTGGGGGGAATGTTTGGATGATGATCATGTCTCTGCTATTGTCGTTTCTAGAAACCATACCTTCTACCTATAGGCTTAGACCAAGGTGACACTACTCAACTCTCACCCATCTTATAATCTGTACATATACACATTGAGAAACAAATTTATCTAAAAAGTTGTTTTGCCTTGGACTGGACTCCTAAGATGAAACTCCTTTAGTATCCTGCTACTTGATCTATCTTGTTTCCCCTGTTTCAATTAACTGATTATGATATGTTCCTGATACATATAATAGTTTTGGTAGTGAATTGGATATTAGGTAAAAAGAGCAACATACTTCACTTTAGCCAGGTTGAATGTCTGAAACTTTTTGTGCCTTGATGCTTGCACAGAATATAGAACTGTCTCTGGGGTTGCTGGACCACTTGTCATTCTTGATAAAGTGAAGGTTAGTTTCTATATTTCTCTTCAACGCTCTTATTCGTTTTTATTATTGTTATTATGATTTATGGTTATGATTATGATTATGAAAGCTATATGTGTTTGAACCCTTAAAATTTCTTTTGCCTTCAAGCCACATCATCAAGTAAAGGTGCATTCCTCTTTCTGTCATGATAGGGACCAAAGTATCAAGAAATTGTCAATATCCGTTTAGGAGATGGAACAACTAGACGTGGTCAAGTCTTGGAAGTTGACGGGGAGAAAGCTGTTGTTCAGGTGATTACCACCTGGCATTATATGCATACATTCTGTCTGTGCATTCTTGATTTTCATAAGTTGATCTCATTTTAATTATGGTCCCCAATCATTGACTCATTGGTGAAATTTGCATGTGTTTCATTTGCTTGTGCACAATTTCAGTCTTAAAGCACTCAGTAAAACAAGCTTTCTGTCTAAGGGACAAAAGATTAAATATATTTATATTGAAAATTTAAGCATATGGGTCTCAATAAAACCTCATATAATCTTAGTTTCTAAATTTTAAAGGGGCTACAAAACCCTCATATAATCTTAGCTAACAATGTATCAGTTTTATAAGTTGATTGTTAAAAACCACCTAATGCAAATACCATTGTTCTCTTGACCAGGTTTTTGAAGGAACATCAGGAATTGACAATAAATTCACCACTGTTCAGTTCACAGGGGAGGTGCATAACTTTTCTTTTACCTCTTTTAACCCCTTGTTAAATAATTTGTTATATAAAATGCATACAGTCTAATAGTCTATAGTTTTAAGCTTATCTTTCATCATCCCTGTTTATCTCCAAATATCTCAATGATTTTGGCCTTCATATTCTACTTAAACATACATGTTACCGTTTGACAAGTTGATCATGACATTTCAGGTTTTAAAAACTCCCGTTTCTATGGATATGCTTGGACGCATATTTAACGGCTCTGGGAAGCCAATTGATAATGGCCCTCCTATTTTGCCAGAGGCATACCTGGATATTTCTGGTAACTTTTTTGATACTTAAGGGGTGATGTTTCTTCACATCTTCAGTTAAAAGGCATGCCTATACATGGTATACGTATACATATATACATATATCACTGGTGTATTTTTGTTTCAGGAAGTTCTATTAATCCTAGTGAGAGAACATATCCAGAAGAAATGATACAGACTGGTATCTCAACAATTGATGTCATGAATTCAATTGCTAGAGGACAAAAGATTCCTCTATTTTCTGCTGCTGGTCTTCCTCACAATGAAATAGCTGCACAGATCTGTCGTCAAGCCGGTTTGGTAAAACGGTTGGAGAAAACAGAGAACTTACTTGAGGTAGTTGTTGGACGATATTATATTTCTTCATTGACTGTGGGCATATCATCCTTGGAACTTTACGCTTAATGATTTTGAACATTCTTAATTACTTGGCTTTACAGGGTGGGGGAGAAGAGGACAATTTTGCCATTGTATTTGCAGCTATGGGGGTGAACATGGAGACTGCTCAATTTTTCAAACGTGATTTTGAGGAAAATGGATCTATGGAGAGAGTGACTCTTTTTCTGAACCTTGTAAGTCCATTGCATTTGTTTTCATTTTGTGAATTTCTGTTTTCATCATTATTGGTTCGATTAGCTTTTAAATGATTTTTACATTTTGTTTAATAGGCTAATGATCCTACAATTGAACGTATCATTACTCCTCGTATTGCTCTCACCACAGCAGAATATTTGGCATATGAATGTGGGAAACATGTTCTTGTGATCTTAACCGATATGAGTTCCTATGCTGATGCCCTTCGAGAGGTAAAATTCAAATATACAGGGAAAATGTTGCCCACTTTAACAATCAGGCGACTATTTACTTTTCCACAGACACACACATGGCCCCATGGGGCCACATGCATGTGTGTGGAGTTAAATTATCCTCATGTATATAGCTTATACAGAAATGGGCCAGATTGGTTCATTTGTTGAACTGTATTTTTAATGCACAAAACCTTTTAAATCATTTTATTCAGAAGTCAGATTATTATTGAATTAATATAACTTATGTAATCATGCTTGACCCATTGATTATTGTCAAGAAATTAATTTTTCTAGACTAAACGTGTTGATCCACATGAAAAAAAAAAAAAAAAAAAAAAAAAAAAAAAAAAAAAAATTTACGACACAGATCCATTCCCAACCTTCCATTTTGCCACTACTTTTTTTGTTTAGCCTGTTACTTGACCTGCCAATTTTGGCCTGCTACTGGACCCATAACCCATATACGCCCATCTGTTACAATTTCAGGTCTCTGCTGCTAGAGAGGAAGTACCTGGTAGACGTGGATATCCTGGGTACATGTATACAGATCTGGCAACAATATACGAGCGTGCTGGAAGAATTGAAGGCCGAAAGGGCTCCATCACCCAAATCCCAATTCTGACTATGCCCAATGATGGTCCGCCCCCTATTTTTATTCTATTTTGCCTCGTTTTCATTGCCACTGTTATTAGCTTCTCTAAACCTTGCGATCAACAGATATTACACATCCCACTCCTGATCTCACGGGTTACATTACTGAGGGACAGATTTACATTGACAGACAGCTCCATAACAGACAGGTGAGATTACCATAATCCAATGCTACATTCCGATATTTCAGCAGGTTTAAGGTTTAAATTTAACTGTTTGTGTGATGGAAATTTACAGATTTACCCGCCAATCAATGTGCTTCCATCCTTATCCCGATTGATGAAGGTATTGAAGCCTAAACCTCTGTTTGAGATTTTCATAAACTATTAAGTTCTTAATCAAGAATGCATATTATATGCGGCTTTCATTTAATGAACTTTGTACTCTTGTAGAGTGCTATTGGTGAGGGGATGACTCGTAGAGATCATTCTGATGTGTCCAACCAGGTAAAAATTCAAAAGTTTGTTTGTTACCATACCTTCTAAGATAACATTACCTAATTGCTCTCACTCATCATGATATCAGCTTGGGCCATAGATTATGCTTTAACTTGGAAACATGTAAACAACTTGCTTTGTTACTTTTGTATTTTCAGCTGTATGCAAATTATGCCATTGGTAAAGATGTCCAGGCCATGAAAGCAGTGGTTGGAGAAGAAGCTCTCTCTTCTGAGGATTTGGTCTCTCTCTCTCTCTCTCTCTCTCTCTCTCACACACACACACACACACCCTATCTTTGATTAAATTAATATAAATTATCATTAGTGATGTATTATTGTATAAATATAACAGCTATATCTAGAGTTCCTTGACAAATTTGAGAGGAAATTTGTGGCTCAAGGAGCATACGACACCCGCAACATCTTCCAATCACTTGATCTAGCATGGACACTTCTGCGCATCTTCCCACGTGAACTTCTTCACCGTATACCAGCCAAAACCCTTGACGCCTTCTACAGCCGTGAAGCATCCAGTTAAATAGACCTGAAAAACAGTGCTTTGTACCATAATCTCCTTTATGTTGCTGTTATAATAAGTATTATCTTTCCATTTCAATCAGTTGAATGCCCAACATCTGTTCTTTACCATAAGAGGCAATTATTAGGATATTTATTTGAATCACTGAGAATTGTAATTTTCAAACAATATGGCTTTTAGAATTTGGAATAGACCATGTCCCTTATATCTGTTTCTTATTTTGATTATTCTCGAGTTCTCAACGGGCTCTGGTTCATGCCTGCTTGGGGAGATTGAATTGATTAGTTTGAGTTCTTACTGAGTATTTGACATTATCGGTGGGTTTTCTAATTAACCCCATCCGTAGTCTGAAGACTGAAACTTTAATATTTCGGTTAACCGAACCAATGGGTTTGCTTAATCGAGAAATTGATGCGGTCTATTATTTGAAGTATTTAGCCTGTTACTGATAACGGTCGTCTGTCGGCTAGTCCTCATGATCTATTAAATGAAGTAAACACGACATAAGTGATAGAACGTGTCATACTTGTAACTAATAATAAAACGAAGTCACACAAACAGAGTGATTACACAAAGGTTTAATTTATGATATATACAATATATTAGAGACAAGGGGGCATTGTTCTGAGAATTTCTCATGAAGTGACCATTTCTTTCTGTTCATCTATAAACCTCTATTCATTCTTTCCTTTCCCTCTCACAAAAATGGCTATGCTTCCTACAAACTGTTTGTCTCGAGTAACTTGAAACACCCTTTATTCTCATCGCGCGTTGCCTCTCCTCTAAATCTCTCTTTCACGTCCGCGTCGACATAGTAGAGGTGCTGTCATGAGATGTTCAAATATGTACTTATTAACGAATACAAAAGGTAATTGACAATGTTATGTACCCATACACATACACACAAATGAGAAAATGGATGTCTTTTTTATTTAATTAGGCGTATTACTAGTAAGAAATGATTATTTTATATGTACATTTGCATATATGTTTGGTTCTTATTAGTAAAATAAGGAAAAACGTCACATAATAGTAATCAAGTTTCAAAAATATTTTAATTTGGTTACTCATACATATTTTTCCTAAATTGGACCACCAAACCATCAAATCGAGTCGCTATCGAATTTTCTTATGTTAACAAAATATTGAAGGAGAAGACGTGAAGGTTGAAATTTTCAATATATGAAATTATATTAAAAAAAAAAAAAAAAAAAAAGCATATTAATTATATTAAATAATAAAAAAAGTACCTAAAATTCACGTCACCGTTCCACATCAGCATCAAAACAAAGAAAAAAATATTTCCTAATTGAAACAAAAAGAAACGCTAAAAAACATATTAAAGCTTATAATTTAAATAAAACATGAAAGCCGTGTGATCTAATTGAAATATTTTTTAAACTTGAGTTATCTAATTGAAACACTTTTAAAAGTTTAGTTATTATTTTATAAAGTTACCCCTTAAAATAAATAACATATTGACTATCTATTTAAAGATTATGAAAAGAAATAGTAAATTACAACTTATTGATACAAATCTTTTTTGCGTTGGGTTAGAATGACTACTAGGTGACAAACAAACCAATAACATTGTATTGTTCGACCGTGTCTAATGTCTTTTGGATGTGTATGAGGAGATGCTAAGAGAAAGGGATAGGGTTGAGAGAACAAGAATTCGGGCGTTAATAAAACATGACGGGGAAATTAAACATGTATATTACATGTAATATAGAAATAGATATAGAAATAGAAATAATATAATTTTAATTTCCTAACTATAGGTATTACTCTAAAAACGGTTCTCAAATACAAATTTCTTACATGTTTTAAAGTTTGGAACATAAGCATTTTTAGAACGGCAACTCATGCGCTAATTTATTATTCTTGCTTATCTTTAGTAAATTTGTATATTACGCGTGTTAAATAAATAAAATACTAAACATAATAAAAATTTATTAATTATAAAACGATATTTAAAGATAAGATATGATTTAAATTATGTATGAGCAAGGATTATAAGTAAGAAAATAATTATATTAACTTTTTAAACTTTTTTTAATCCTTTTTTTTCAATAAAAAAAATTTAAACATATTGTTTCAAAACAAACCATTTAAAAAATAAGTTAATATTAAAATTTCCTTATTATAAATCCCACTTTTAATTATTTTTTATTTATATAAAATTTATTAAAATCTATTTTTAATTTAAAAAGATTATATAAATTTATTAGTAATTAATGTAATTATTTAATAGGAGAGAAAAGAAGACAAGAAGAAATGTGATATCGTGTCCCTTCTAGTAACTTTTTTATTAAAGGGGTTAGATCTCTCTATATGCTACATTAATAATAATAATTAAATTTACCATTTTCTAACAAAATGTGCATACATATTCGTTTGGTAGACATAGGGCATGATTGGCGCAAAGCTTATAAAAATGTATGAGATTTTTTATTTACTAATGAGACATACAAAATATCTCGTTTAATGGTGTTTAACCACAAGCATATTAACCAAATCAGTAAGGAGATTTATAAAACAATACCTAAAAACGTGTAATGATATATCATATCATTCTATTATAAACCAAATAATCATTATTTAAAGCTCACTAATGATATATAATTAAGAGATTTTTTTTTTCTAAATCAAATATTTTTGAATGCTAAAACGTATGTATAAAAGCTAAGCCTCTCAAATAATTGTCAATACATTTTATACCAAGAAAAACCAAAGGCTCTCAGACGACAGTACTAGCGAGAATGGCCAAGGTTACAAGGACACATATGATGCTCATGTGTATAGTGTTTGTCACATTGCTAGTATCACATGAATGTAAGTCTGATTTTAGTATTAGTATATATCATATTTCTTTTGATGAATGTTATAACCACAACAACATTAACAGGTCGTGGAAGTGGAATCGAGAAGACGAAAAATCAAAGCAAAGCTTGCTGGGTACACAAGTTTGGTAAAAAGATACGATATTGTTGTTGTCGGAACGGTACACAGTGTTTCGATACCGTTAAAGAATGTCAAATAGGTTGTGGGGTGCCTTGTAAGATGGCATAACGTATGAGTTGCCTTTTGGTTTAGTAATAGTGTTGAGATGGTATTTTGATTGATTATGGATTTGATTATTATCGCACAGGGGATGAGATGATTCAAAACTCTCTTATGCTAGTAGTTGATATTTAACCAAAAATTAAATGAAATTTCAGCAACTGCCCAAAATTACATTTTAGTACGGATTTAGTTATTGTTTTGATTAAGATATCAAAATTCGGATCAATATTTAGTTAACAAAACGATATTGGTAAAATGGGATGAAAATCACAATAAATTATATTTTAAATGTTTAAACATCCTAAAATCATAATATGTGAATACATTATATTGTGTTTATAAAGTTTTTACAAGTGCAATAACATCAATAATCATATTATAATTACTTCTTTGATTAAGTCATTGAGATGGCAGAAATTAACATCAATAGTCTAATAACGAAACGAAATGAGACAAATTACTATATGTATTAAAAACATGTGAGGTTAATATTACCACCACTACAAACCATTTAACAAGCATATCATTTCCTTTTTTTTTTCTTATACTTTATATACTTCTTGTTCCTTTATTAAACCTTTTTTATATTTTATATAATTGTACTACCACACACTTATGTGATTTACTTATTTTTATTTATGTTTCAACATAAATTTTAATAAAAAAACAATACGGGTCAAATACAATTATTTTTTTCAAATTCAATTTGGTTTTATTAACCTCATATATTTTTAATATATTTTATCTAAGTAACGATATAAATTTTCTTTAAGGCCAAGGAGGGACAAATATAATATATTTTTTTTAGATTTTCCTTCAAATTCAAATATTTTGTTTCTTAGCTTTCATTATCACAACAATTCAATTACCATTGTTTCCTGTTAAATTTCATCCACGTTCAATGTAAATTTTACAAATTGAGTTGTCGCAACAGGCACATATAAGTGTTAGTGGGTTTATAATCCCCATAGAAGCCCTTTTTCACTTTTTCTTTATCAACGGAGAAGAAAATGTTATGTTTTGATGGATCTTGTGAGCATAATATATATCACTAGCTTTAGGAGCATATGTATTACATGGGTTTAATAAATAAAATAATAAAATAAAATTTTATTAATTATAAAATGATACTTTAAGATAAAATATTATTAAATTTATATATGATCGAGTAAGCACTATAAGTAATAAAATAATGATATTAGTTTTTTAAGGTTTTTTTTTAAACCATTTCAATTTTTTTTAAATAAATAAATATTTTGTTTCAAAACAAACCATTGTAAGAAAATTTTATTTTAAAAATTTTTCTTATTATAACTAATAAATTTAATTATTATATTTTTATTAAAGTTTTACTTTTTCAAAATCTCAATTTTAAAATATTTCTTATCTTTAAAAAAACTTTGATGTTTTGAAAAATTTCTTATTCTATAAATAGACCTTTTTCTTTATTTATTTAAAAACTCTTTGGAATATTATTAAGAATTAATGTAATTATTTAATATAAAAAAATGAAAAAAATTTGTTGATAAAAAATATGATGTTGTCACGTCTCTCTTTTAGTTATTTTTTATTAAAATAAGAAGATTCTGTAACACAAAAAAACTATACCATCTATCTTTAAATGATTTTGTTATTAAACCCAATCCTTATCTAAATAAAAAGGTTTGAAACATACGGGGATATTTTTCTCTCAGATACATTTTTAGTAATTTCATCGTATTATTTACAATAAAATCATAATAAATTTTAGAGAACGATATTTCATTTTTTCATAAAATTTTGCAAACGTTACTTTTTAAAAAACAATATGTTGTCCTTGAAAGACGTCAGTGTTCTAATTTTAAATATAGAGATTCAGAACAAAAAGCGTTGAAGTTAGTAGTTTTAAAGAGGAAAAGAAGAAACAACATACTTTTTAGTAAAAAATTTAGTTCAATGAGTCACCCATTGATATCAGGTAGAAGATTAAAGTGTGTTCATTAATCATTCAATTATAGTTTTCAAAACAACTTTGGTAGTTTGGTATACATATATGGGGGATTCATTATACATATAGGGAGGAGTTATTAGCTTATTTATTTTTACAAACTTCAATAAATCAGTCAAAAGTTTGAATCCAAATTATGTAATCCGATAAATTTAAAAGTTATATCGTCCAAAACTGTTTATCTTCTAGAATTGTTTATAAATTATTGGAATGTTTTACACTCTGATTAAGTTTTTAATTAGTTTAAAACTATTCAGACTCCTATTTGATCCCAAATACATATTGTATACACACGTATATTTTAAACTAGTTTTAGTAAACCCGTGTATTACACGGGTTAATTAAATAATATATTTAATACAATAAAAATTTATTAAATATAAAATTATATTCTAAGATATATATGATTAAGTACTATAAGTAATAAAAAGTTATATTAACTTTTTAAACTTTTATTTTAAAACTTTTCTTTGTTTTTCCCAAAAATAAATTAGACATTTTGTTTCAAAACAAACCGTTATAAAAAATATATATAAAAAGGTTTGATGTTGTTGAAAAGTTTCTTATATTATAAAAGTTGTTTATTTAATATTAACACTAATAAAAAGATTTTTTTCTTAAATTACTTACAAAACTATTTTAAATCTAAAAATAATTAAATAATATTATTAGTAATAAATGTAGATATTTAATATGAGAGAGAAGCGGAAAAATTTTGATTAGAATTAACGTGATGCTGTCACGTGTCCTCATAAATACCTTTTTATTAGAGTAGAAAGATAAGAGGGTACCTAATTATATGTGTGTGTGATGAGCCAAATATTTAAGGCTTAATGTCCACTCGGGCAGGTGCTCAACGTGTGGCCTATCTTCTAGGGTGTCATAACATTTAGGGTTTAGTACATTCCAAAGAGCATTTACTCGATCATCTTAGCACCACAATGATCGGTAGTTAGGGACACTATATTGATAAATCATATGCAACATGAAACCAATAAATCTCAATCATACAACGGATAAGAGTGATATTTGTAAGGGTTAAGACATAACACAACTAAAAATGAATCTGTAACGATTTTAGATATTAGGTGTCGGGGATTTGAGAGTATCATGAACAATCTGAATGAAATTATAGTTATACTAGTTGCAAATACATGCTAAAAGAAAATATGTTGAATATCTTACCCCCGAGAATAGTGAATGACACCAGATTAAGAATGATGGATGTGCTAGATTTTGAGAACTCTAGATACTTGATTTGTTTAGCATAAAGAAATTGAAGATTATGAAAGATATGAATGCAAATAACATATAAAACTAAACGAAATTTTTTCGCTATATCGTTGTAATATATAAACAATTTCAACACTCTACATGCATCAACAAAATTGATTCTAAACTTTTTTTTTTCAATAAATCCATAACAAAAATGTAAATACAATTATTATTAATACAAGTTAATCTTTACTACTATATAAAATATATAGGATGGGCAGAATAGGAAATTCATAAGTTTTGTAAGACGCGTCTGTTAAGCTTCTTCTTACCTTTGTTTACTTCATCTCCTCCGGCATACGTTTGGTCTCACTGAGGCACTGCCAATGATGCAGCGGCTGTTACGAGTTATTGATGCTTGCACGATTCAACTCAAAAACTGATGCATTTAATGGCGTTTACCTCTCCACTCATCCACAAAGTGATTTGTTCATTAATTAGGACGGTTACAATTAACCGACCTTCAAGAATCCAACACTCCCATCTTCTCTATAATACTGCAATCGGAGCTGTTGTTCTGCAAGTGGTACTCGTTCGGGAATTGCCGGTGCTCTAATCGTAGGCCAGTAGGGTTAAACCATCTGATTGTAGATGCTGTTAATCGATTCCACATGTCCATTTTCTTTGCCTTTCGGTGATTTACGTCGTTAATTGATTTCTAGATGTGCATTTTCTTGAATTTTTCAGTGATATAGTGTAAGGATTGTGGTTCTTAAGAGTTGCAATATCTTTGATTTAGATTCACTTACTATGCAGTAAAGATACAAATGTTTTGAGTTGTTTGTTTTGTTCAATTCAATCCATTCAGACTGAAGCGGGGTGCTTCAGGCATCAAGCCCTTGCTATGTATAAGTGAAGCGGGGTGCTTCAGGCCCTCACATTCAAGGGCCCCCAAATTCGATTTAGCGTTTCGCTGCTAACATGGCTTCTGCAGTTTGTGGTCTTAAGAGTTGCAGCTACATGGGGAATCCAAGCTAACAAATCTTCATCAAGATCGTCTTTAAGTAATTCGACAAGATATGGGAGCTGCAGCTAGAAGGGCCCCTAGGTTTTGCTCGGTAATGATTGCTTATCCCTTATGTTGAAACGATTCATTTCTTTTCTTCAGCCGCTTTGTATGTAGTCTCTACTTTAACAAATAGGTGATGGAATCATGATTTGTAACCACGACCCTAGAATCACATTTACAATGGTCTTTGTAATTGAATATGAATATAAGATTTCATATCATAATTTACAATGGTCTTTGTTGATACTGACAGTTTAACCTCATAAAATTTGGGTTTGAGGATATAGAAGTTACCCAAGGAAATGAAACCTGTTTCCTTACAAAAGCTACATATGGATGTGCTGGTATGGTTAGGTATTTTTGTTTCTAGAGAGTGGACATGATGGCAGAATGCTTGATTTATTCGTAGTGTATTTTTTAGTTTTGAGATGAAGAATGGATATGATGGGTTTACAAGTAAAATTGAAGGACAATAAAGATTTAAGATAACAACTAACAAACCTGTAACAACTAACAAGTCTCCTCATATTTATGAGATTATATGGTTTTGCTACATTTACGTTCATATAGGTACGTTCCTCTTATTTACTAGATGAAGGAGCACAATTGAAAAGATTTTTTGAAGTCCAATAGCTGACAAGAATATTAACTATTACACCTATTCATTTTGGGTTCTGTTTTTCTTATTTGTTTTGCTTTGCAATGAAACAAAAATTTGTAATCTTTAAAGCTAGGAAACTACATTCATTGGCTTTGGCTTTTTAAATCCAACTTTTAGTTGTTATATTTGTAAACTATAGTATTCTTTTACATATTTAGTACCATCTCTTTTTGCTATTATTTATTTATGTATGTTGCTTTCCTCTTTGGATTTTGAGGGGAAGTTAGTGTTCGATAATATCATTTGTCTTCCCTCATTTGAAGTAGTTGGTTCCGACAAAATGAATATATTAAATGCCTGATTAGGGTATTACTTGGTTCACAATAAAGGTGGCATAATGGAAGGGTTGGGTTACGGGTCAAACAAACAATTCTTGTGTGCAGGTCTATAGAGTTGGGTTGGATTGACCTCAAATATTTCTTCCAACCTTTTTAGCATTTTTGTAATACATGTAGCATGTTTAATGTGATATACATAATGTTATAATGTTTTGATGAAGTTGTAGTTCATTTGTAAGTGAGAGACTTAGGAGTGATCATTGACTAAGAAAAAAGATGCATTTGGACCTTTTGATTTCCAACCTCTAAAAACCAACCGTTATTGCACATAGATACGAATCAAAGTTTTTAATATCTTATACTTCCTAGTTTTAATATGACCACTACTTGTTCTACAAAATGCTTACAATTCACTTCGCTTTTGAGTCCAAATTTAATTTGTTTGACTTAAAAAGTCAATGGATCCTTTTTCCTCATGCAAGCAATCCAATACATTCTATTGGTAGGATGATCCACTAATAATGTGGTAGATGATGTAAATCCCGTCTGGAGAAATTCTCCAGCATATAAAACATATGTATTTCAAATCAAATGAGCGAACGAGTGGCCGTTTCATGAAAATACAAACATTAATTCTAAAGAGATGAACGTGCAGTCTCTTCTCTATTAGTTGCTATACGTTGACTTTAAAAGTCAAGCTTGATCAATATTAAATACTGTGGTTTAGCTAATAAGTTGGAATTTAATTAGCCTTATTAATTACCTCTAGAAAATATTAGAGTTTTGATATCATTATGGAATCCCATATTGTACTGAATCATGACAAAAGGATCTTCATTTTAATGGAAATTCAATTACTTTTGTCTGTGTTTGTCACTCTATTAGTTGATGAAACAAGTGATATTAACTACATGCATGGTTTTTACATGTTTATGAGGGATGATACTACGAGTAATGCAACCAAATTTAGTTTGTTGTCAGAGTTTCTGTATCTTTTATATTTGTCTTTCACTAATTTGATTTACTCGTATTTTTTTTCTCTTTTATAAATTCTTTAGATTTTAGTTATGAGTTTTGGGGAACATTCTAATCTTGAAACCCAACCTGTACACCTTGAATTGGTTTTTTTTTCCTTTTTGCAATTAGATATTTATAGGATACTTTTTTGGTACAATGATACTTAATGCTCAGTTTTTTAATTGTATATTGGAACAAAAAATTGGTTCCAAATAAAGGAAAAAATATTTTGATCATTGCATTCAGGCAAAGATCAATCGGTTAATTGTGTTTCAATGTGCTAAAACTCTAATATGATCCTCAAACTACCATTAATTAGAGTTTTTTGTGTTTTGTTATTGTAAATATATATTTATTGTGTCATGACAATATATATTTATTGTTTCAAACACTATGGAACCTTCTTTTAAATAAAATTAATGATAACTTAAGAAAAACTAAAGTATCTTGGTTAAAAAGTTAGCTGCCGTTGTTAAATGTATGTGTGCATGTTTAATGTTTAGTAACGTTTTACAATATAAATAATGAGTGTTATGCGTGTTAACGCATATTATAAAATCTTTTTTTATCATGTATTTTGTGTATTTTGTGTTTTAGATTATTTGTCATGTTTTTGTGGCCTTAAGACCTTTATCTGCATATGGTCATTTGTGACACGAATTTTTTAAACCTACGGTTTTTGGGTAATCTTTATCTAAATTATACTTAATTCTTGTAAATTATTCAACCCGCCGTATCGCGCGGGCTTTTCACTAGTAACTCAATATATTTAAATAGATTATTTTGATTTCTTTTTCATTTATAATTAAATGCTTTTTAGTTTTTACATTAATTAGAGTGGGCCTCGTTCTCCATCCCTAATGAGGTGGGTGTCTGTTGATGATGATGTCATATTCACCCTTCCATGCTTCATTTGTGGGTGTCGCAAGTTCTTTTGAAAAAACAAGGGTTACTATTCTTTTTACCGTTTGTTTATTTAAAAAATAATGTATGCGCATGATAGTTAAAAGTATAAGATCGTTTGAATATTTGTCGGTAAAATTAAGGGTGGCTCAATAGTTTTGAAGGTTTTAAAAGAAGAGGGAGTTATTTTAGGTTCTCCAGTTTATTCGGGTTGACATTTTTTTTTTAATTTTCCTAGTTTTTTTTTATTTTCCAAGGTGATCCCCACCCCCCCAAGGTCACGACACCGTCTCCTTTAAGTGAGATAAAAAAAACTAAAGGTCTTTTGTAAATAGACCTACTTAATACATGTTAATTAGTTAGAGAAAACTATTTACTACGATGTGAAAGAAATAAGGTCATTTGAACACACATAAACCAATGTGGTAAAAAATAAGAATATGAAAAACGCAAGACAGAGCTGTAGTAAAATTACAGTGGTTGTCTAGTTGTTGAAAAAAAAGAGTTTATTAAAATTTGGTATTGACTTCGTTTTGATTTATTGGGTGATTTGACCACTATGGTAAATTGGATTTTTTATTGTTTTATGTCATATAAAAAGATAAATTGAAAAATGTAAACAATAAAAGTAAATACAAAATATGTAAGATTAAAGTTGTCTAAATTATTCAAAGTACGAGGGTCGAATGTGAGGCAATTATGCCAAGTGGTATAAAGGTACCACTAAAAGGGAAAATGTTTAAATTATAACTTATATATCATTGTTTTTAAAAGGGAAAATGTTGCATAATAGTAATCAATTTTTAAAAATATTATAATTTAGTCACTCATGCATGTTTTTCTCAAATTGGACCACTAAACGATCAAATCGAGTCATAATCGAATTTTCTTATGTCAAGAAAGTTACAGTGGAGAAGACGTGGGGGTTAGAATTTTCAATATATAAAATTATATTAAAAAAATAAAAAAACATGTTAATTATGAAAAAATAAAAAAAAATACCTAAAATTTACGTCAACGTTCCATATCAACATTGAAAGATAGAAAAAAATATTTTCTAACTGAAACAAAAAATATAAATGCTAAAAAACATGTTTAGGCTTTTAATATAAAATATGAAAACTGAGTGACCTAATTGGGACACTTTCAAAACTTGAGTTATTTAATTGTAACACTTTTGAAAGTTGGTTACTATTTTACAAAGTTACCCCTTTTTAAAATGGTGGCCTTAAGCGACATCTTATTTTTTACACTCTAGAGGTGTTCATGCACAAATACACACGTACATACACGTTCATTTAAAAACGAATAATACATATTTGTATTTCAAAATATAATATTTTATAAAATTTTGATTATACCATTGCTACGTGCTTGTTTTTATCTATGTTTCTATTTTTTTTCAAAACCGAGCCATCATTTTTGCAATAAAGTAATTTAACGTTACCTCATGTTTATATTTAGTCACATTTCGATATAATTTTTATTCCAATCCAAACCGGATAAAATAAAATATACTTTTTTCGTTTTTTAATCCAATTTGATGTTTCTTACCACACCTTACTTTTATAACTCGCGCCTTTAATTTTGTGTTCATATAACTTTTAAATTCACCGTGGCCTCACTTTTCTAGTTTTTAAATTCATTGCGTGACGCCCCGTGCGGTAGATTTGTGCTAAGTTAAGCTAAAAAACACTTCACTAATTATAATAAATCATCACATAATTAAACTAATATTAATTACAACACTTTTCTGTAAAGTTTTGCTTTGAGTTTTACTGTGTGTAAAGCAAAGAAAGGTGATTGGAAGAAGAATATTTTGCTACTATTTTATTAAGATACCAACAAATATATATTAATCCTAAACTACATCTTAAAATACATTATTTCAAATTTAAATCTAGATTTACTCTAAAAGATATATGTATTTAACTGTTGTGACTTCCGAAATATTCTTAATTTTTTAACTATTTATACACATACATCATATCTTACCTTCAGATTTTCTAGTCAACATTTAGTTATTAAAAGAGCAACAACTTTATGTGGAAAGGAGAGTAAAAGTTAAAGTGTCCCAGGTAAAAAAAAAAAAAAAAAAAAAAAAAATTGAAGAAGAAGAAGAACTCAAGAACAACCCATGCGTACATCCATAAACCATGATTACACCTGCAATATATATATATTCATAAATAATATTATATAAAATATTATTATTATATATATATATGACATCCTCCGTCATCTATGGCGGATTCCACCTTCTTCTTCTGACACTTAGAAAAACCCCACAGACTTCAACGCTATTATTTTTCACACTCACTCATACACTCATGCATCGTCATCTTCTTCTTCTTCTACAAATCTCTGTGGGAACACATGCCATTATTGCACCATCTCGGTATCCATCACACATTCATTATTTTATTCCTTTCAATATTATTATTATTATTGTTCACTCTTCTCATTGTCTATCGTCTGCTTCATTTAATTAACAATTTCAGTTTTCCTCAATCCCTATTACAAATTCAATTTCAATTTCAGTTTCTCTCTCTCTTTCTAGATTTTAACACTCTCATCGTTCTTCACTCCAATTTGTTTAATGCATGCGATGAGGTTGTTAGTTAACATGTTTGGAATCGTAATGTAGATGAGTAGATCTGGTGGTTTTGAGATCAATTTGCTGATAGTATCAGTTTCTGTGCAGCAGAGATGATGATGATGATGATAGGGGAGTTAGGTTTAGGGTTTGGTGGTGGTTGATGGTGGTTTTGTGAGTTCAATGGGCTGTAGAGCTTCTAAAGTTGACGATCTGCCGTTGGTGATACGTTGTAGAGAGAGGAAGAAGTTGATTAAGTCTGCTGCGGATTATCGGTATGATTTGTCTTCTTCGCATCTGGCTTACTTTCATTCGCTTAAGGACATTGGTTATGCGCTTTCTAGATTTGTTGATGAACAGCTTGTGATCCCTTCACCACCTCCATCTTCATCCCCTGTACTTACATTGCCGTCTGATCTAGGTAAGAGTAAGAACAATGGCTCCATGTCTTCCGGTTCGATTTCGCATATTCATATAATTGATGATGGTGATGATGAGGGTTCTGAATCTGAATCCGGTGTGAGTTCGTCTTTAGATGGTCATATTCATAATCATGTACATGATGATGATGGTGGTGGGTTTAGGAATAAGCCTCCACCATCTTCAGGTTTTAATTTGCCAAATGAGTACAATAGAGTTGATTATAATGAGCCTTCTGTGGTTAACAGAGGGCCAGAGTCTTTTCAAATGCCAAACCAGACTAATTGGGGCTATCCGTATGGAATAGACAGAGGACAGATGCCCTATCAACCTCCATGGGGTGAAGCTGACCCTTATGTTGTGAACCCATCAGCATTCCCATATCAACCTCCTTGGGGACCAAACCAAGCTAGCTGGGGTGAGGGTGAGCCTTATGTAATGGACCCATATGCATCACAATTTCAACCTCCTTGGGGGCCATATCAAGAGAATTTCAATTCTTACAATGGGTATGGTGGGAACTCATATTTGAATTCAAATCAGTATGTTTCCTATATGAAAAAATCCGCCCCAGCTAGCCACACTGTAATTCAACAAGGGGAAGCAAGGGGGTTTCAAGAAACAAGTGAATGGGCTGATCCATCACATTATGATCCATATGGAAGTGCATATGGGTATGGGTTTTCTTATGGTGCGGCAACACCAGCGCCGCAAGAACCAAAGAAACCTAAAAGTCCGCCTCCACCTCCTCCGCCAACAGCCACGGTATCTGATTATTTTAGCTTTTTTGATGCTTATGATCATGAATACCATGGGTATGGATATGGGTATGAATCTATGGGTAGTAGTCCGGATTCTAGTGAAGTGAGAAAGAGGGAGGGAATTCCTGATTTGGAAGAAGAGACCGAAACAGAGTCTCACATTGAAGAGGTTGTAAAGATGAAGACATTTAGTACAAAGAGAAATCTAGATGATGGAAAAGAAGATTTTGAAGATAGTTCTTGGACGGAACCTTCTAGTAGTACCGAAGATAGTTCTAGAAGAATACCAACAGGAAAACGTGAAGGCACTGCAAAGGCAGCACATGTTAAATCCACTTCAAATTCAGTACCTCTAGAAAATAAGGAAGGGGTACATTCCGTTAACACTGAAGTAGATAAACATAGCTCTGAGACGATAGTTTCACAAAGCATGGAGGAAGGATATGAGGATAAAAAGGGGGTCCATTTTGATATGGATGAGGGGTCTACACAAGAGTTAGAATCCTCTTTATTTAGTAGTTTAACAACATTATCTCCCCATGGTTCTCGGGATCTACATGAAGTAGTTAATGAAATTAAAGATGAGTTTGATGTTGCATTTAGTTATGGAAAAGAGGTCGCCTTGATGCTTGAGGCTGGAAAGTTGCCTTATCAATCAAAGTTTGCAGTTCTTAAGGGTAATGAAAATTTAATTTTGTCACCTTGATATATAAGATATAATTCTTCTTTTCACTATAGTTTCCATCATGATGTTTTCTGTTTACTTTAATTGAATTATACTGTTCATAGTTTCTTTAGAGTTGTAAACTTTTATCACAGACTACTCATATATATCACTTTGCAGTGATCTTATCAAAGATTCTCTATCCATTAGCACCTTCTCTGGCATCTACAGACCATCCAGTACAATCTGTAAGACCGTATTCTCGAGTAACAAAATTAGCAGGATCTTATATCGTGGATGCAGCTCAGGATGTTAGGCCTGTTAATCTTTCTTCTACTTTGGAGAAGCTGTATGTATGGGAGAAGAAATTATACAAAGAAGTAAAGGTAATATGCCATTATCATCTACTAGTTCTGGATAATAACTTATGATCTGTACTTAGGAAACTATTTGGGTAATAATGACTATGATTGTGTATGTTCAGTTTTGGTATGATTCTAGTCATGTGAAATTGATACATCAGGTGGTTGGATGGTTTTTAGGTTGAAGAGCGGCTAAGGGTGATTTATGAGAAAATGTGCAAGAGACTGATAGACTTGGATGCAAAAGGAGCAGAATCTAGTAAGATTGATGCTACACAGGCTTCCATAAGAAGATTAATGACTAAACTTGATGTATCTATCAAAGCTATTGATGCCATATCTTGTGAGATACACAAGGTCAGGGACAAAGAACTGCAGCCACAAGTCAGCGAGTTGATCTATGGGTATGTAGGTAGATATTATAGTAAGCTTAGTTTTGGTATTTACAGCATGAACTTATGCACAATCACATGCCTTTCTTTGTCTCTCATGCATGAAAGAGGTGGGTCCACGGGTTGGGTAAAGGGTCAAATTATTATATATATTAAAAAGCAAGTTGAGTGCTACAGTTGTTTTATTAGCTTTCAAAATTGATCATTGAATTTTGTTAAGTTTTAACTTTGGCCACTATGCATTTATTGTTGGTTTAGTTTTTGGCCACAAAGTTTCTCCTTTCCTTTTGACATTTGATTTTTTTGTGAAATATCATTTTAGGTCCCCTTTTTTTCTAAAAATTATAGAATAACACTTATTTTATGTAATAATCTAAATTCACTATTTTTAACCATTTTGGTTGCATTATTTTTTCAGTATTATTAACGTGACGAACCGAATTGATTTTAAGCGAAAAGCATAGTTGAGTACATTAGTATTATCTGAACTGGTTTTGATATTCGTGTTTATGGCTTTCTATTTGGTATTCGTTTTTATGGTATTCAACGAGCTGAGAAGATAACAACCAAACTCACACTGTTTAACTCGGAGAAAAATGATCGAACTTCCGTTGCGTAGCGAGGGAAAAAATCCTAGTATGTATTATTTGGTAAATTGCAAAATGGGTCAGGCTGGATAGACCAAGACAAAGTTGGTCCAAATTTTATGTAATATAACCAGATATCTTGTCTGATACGATTACAAAATTACAATGTTTCAGTACAATCCAGTTATTTTGAGTAAATGACTTGTTTGACCATTTCCTTAAGTTACTTAACCTGTTTGACTTTTCCTTAAGTTACTTAACCTGTTTGACCATTAGAGATGTAATGTAACCCAATCCAACACATTACACATTCTTAGGTAAAGGGGTTGACATTGCCATCTCTAATTAACATTCATGAGTTGTGGCACCACTTATATTCCCTGCTATTACACTTGTAGGTGTGTTGGACATAAAAAATGATGGCATGTAGTCATATTTTTTCTGCAGAGACTCTTGTTTGTTTGCCTTTCCCCCCTCCTTTTTCTGAAATTTTTTTAGTTATGGAAGAAAAATTAGCGATTTTGTTTTAATGCAAATAGTTCATGCTATTTATAACAACACTAATGGTTGCTATTATTGTGCTCCCTGCAGACTAATAAGAATGTGGCAAGCAATAGTAAAATGTCATCGAAAGCAATTTGAAGCCATCATGGAGAGCAGAAGTCGGAATTTAAGGGCAAACACAAGTTTTGAAAAAGATTCAAGCCTGAGAACCACTCTTGAGCTTGAAGCAGGACTTGTAACGTGGGCACAACATTTTAATAACTGGATTAATGCTCAGAAATCATATGTTGACTCCTTAAACGGGTGGCTACAACAATGCATTGATCACGAACCAGAAGTAACCATTGATGGTGAGGTTCCTTATTCTCCGGGTCGTTTAGGAGCTCCACCCATTTTCATAATATGCAATGACTGGCACAGGGAAATCAAAAACATTTCTCAAGAACGAGTCTCGAAAGCCATGCGTAATTTTGCTTTAAATTTGAGGCAATTGCTGGAGAGACAAGATGATATGCAAAAACTAATGCTAAAAAAGGAGTATCTTGCAAAGGATTTTGCGAGAAAAAGACAAAATCTTGGGCCAGATAAAATGAACGGTTCAATGGTTCCTTCTGAAGTCCGAGTGAGTCTGGATTATAAAGAAGCTATTAAGTTAGTTGGGAATAGTGGTTCAAGTAGTTTACAAGGTGGTGTGATTCCTATTTTTAAGGCTTTAGAGAGTTTTACTTGTGATGCTTTAAAAGCTCATGAGCAGGTAAGATTGGTTTAATTGGGTCGATTCTGGGGCCCACAGACTTGTATTTTCCAAGGTTAAGTTAAGGAAATTTGTGAAGGTGATCCTAACATTTAGCAGGAAGAGTATTACCAGTTTATCAGATGGAATTTTGGCCCGACGGCAACAGCAGATTCGGCCATCGGTTTTAAGAAACTAGTGACTGATATTAGTATCAAGCCAATTAAGAAGGTAGTGTTTTGTAGAGTTGATCCAACATGTGTAGGTGTTGTCAGCCATTGAAATTCTGTACAGACACATTGTCCATTTTTTTCCTAAATATTGTTGGTCTTTGTTTTGATGTTGTACTATAAAGGTTAAAACCAATAGTTTGATTGGTCACATGAAATTCAAAGCAGTAATATTCTACGTTACATTATTAGAAATGATATTTATTAAACCACAAGTATGTCACATCCAATGGTAAAAATACCAATATGTTGCATGGGTTAGTAAACATGTAAATATGTTAAAAACACATTGTCATGTCCTCTTGTGTTGATGTTTTGGCCTCTTGTGATTATGCCCCTTCTTCGCAAAGCTTGATGATCTAATAACCCGAACATCATCATGCTTAATATGTTTTCTCTTTGTGACAGAGCCCGAATCAACACCTACATGTACCCGGTGGTTTTGAGCCCTTAACGATCTTCTCAAAAGGTTACTTTTGCGATCCCTCGACCATAACCTCCTCCTCTTCCTGTAATGATCTTTATGGTAAGAAACACTCGTTTCCATGTCTTCATCTTCCTCGTAGCTTCTACTACTCATATTCGCCAATTCAATGTCTCTCTTGTATCTTTTTCGCCTTTCATGGACAGCATGCAGCATCCCACAGAGTAAACGGCATCCGTTCTCCCAGAATGAGAAAATATTTGAAAAGCATGCCCAGGTCAGCTTGAAACTAGTTTTAAAAAGGCAGTGAAACACCTTCAATTTGTATAAGAAATACAACAATAGCAGAACTGCAATCATGTTGAAGAGCAACATAAGAGATAAGTGATATTGATATGTATGCAGGACAATATTATTTCGGTATATTAACTTTTGGGCAAACTTACCAAGGTAGAACAGGAATGAAACAAAGAAAAATTTCAGTAGATGTTTGACGCAGAAGTTTTCAATGTAACATCCCACATCCCATGTTGGACCGCACACAGAGCTGATCAATAATCAGAATTTATGAATCGTTTCAGATATTCAACTGAATAAGAATTCAAGATTAGTGCTCTGATACTATTAGTCACAAAGAGCTAGCGGTAGTTTATTACCATCATTAGGTAGTTATTACTATCATTATTAGTATTCATGTATGAAAGTTGCTCTGATTCTATTAGTCACACTTGTATGTTATCTGGATTACTATCCTGAATGCTGTACACATCAAAAACAAAAAAATGTTGTTTTTTGGCCGCGAGTGGTATCTAACAAGCATTTTATCAAGCATATGGTACTCATACCTGCAAGACTTTCCGGTAAGGAAATCAATTGGAGCACCAAATATACTTCCGAATACATGTCCCACACCCGAAACTATCTTAGTGATTGGATTACGCATCGTCTAATAGATGATCAGATCCTCCTGACTTCTTTTCCGCGTTAACTTCCCCAAATTCCGTAGGAAAAACCTATACATAACAAGTAGATTCATGGCGGAGAGTGTGTGTGGATTGATGTTGGGAAAATAGAAAAATGTGACTGAATGAACATCAAAGTTACCTTTGGATCCTTTTCTCACAGTTAGCGGTTTCATGATCTAATCATGTTCAGTCTGCAGGAGAATGATGAACTCACCTATTAGATCATATCATACTTATGAAGAGATTCTTCGAGGAAACACGTATGAGAGATAAGAAATTTAACAGTTTTCTACTTACCTTTTGAAGATCAACGGTTAAAGACTCTGAAATCGTTGATGGAACTCTGATTTTGATTCTGAAAATGACGATAACGATAGTCTCTGATTCTGGTTATTTGGAGTAGATATTGATTTTGATTTGGGGATTTGAGATGAATGAAAGGATGGAGCAATCAGGAAGTAGGGTTTTTGAAGGAGATTGAATCCGTTAATTTGTATTTTGTTTTTGGCGGTTATTAGAAACGAGGAGTTGGATCATGTTGCACGGGTATAACCGGCACCAAATAATATTTTAGACTCCGACCAATTCTTATGTTTTAGTTAGAGCATTCACGTTATTTTTTCTATTCTATTCTTATAATTATATTAAAAAAATATTATTTTTTTTTTTCTTTTTTAATCAAATAATATTTTTTTATACTTTTATCATTATTTTTTCGCTATTTTCTACTTACAAACACTTTCAAAATATTAACAAATTTATAAGGGTTTAACAGTGATTTTTCAAATATATACAAATTAAACAGTAACTTTTCTCTCTACTCCACTCATAATCATTTACAACCATTCTCTAGATATCGATTATTAAAAAGTTTTATGAATCAATACGAAGACAACTAATGAGTTTTCACTTAACTATAGCAAAACCACTCATACCCCAACTTTTTTAACATAAAAACCATGGATTTTTATTTATTATTCCATCATCATGAAATTCTTTTATAAATGTTTAATATTTTTAGAATTAAGTGACTATAATCAAATATATACAAATGCTATTACTTTCAAAGTTGTTTAAATAGAACAATTATAAAACTCGATTATTGCTTGATGAATTCTTTGTTTCATGATTATGTTACACTTCAAATAAATCATAAGAAAATAATCACTAAATGATAGCATATCTATAGAATATAATAAAAGAAAATTTTTCTTTGACAATTGTCATTCTTTAAAACAAACTTTTTGACACATGTTATTTATTTAGATATCATGAATTTATTTTTCCCCCCAAAAGAGTATTATAATAATTTAAACACTCAAACTAATTTCTCTCTCTTAATAAAAATCAATTTTATTAATTGATACATTTTTCTCTCTTATCTAGATTTTTTAAAATCAAGCTATGTTTTTAAAAATAAACTTAATTAGAAAAACTAAAAATCATATCTTTTTATTAAAATAGAAAAAATAAAAAAACAAGATTTTTATATAATATAAAATTTTCTAAAACAGTAAACCTTTTTGAAACATAATATTTTAAATCGCTCCCTTTTTAAAAAAATTATAACCTTTTTGACACAAACCTTTCGTTTTAAAAATCATATCTTTTTATTCATATGCAGTTATAATTATATTTTATCTTCAAACATAATTTAATAATTCATAAATTTTTATCACTAGTTATTTAGTATTTTATTTATTCAACCCGTCTTATACACGGGGTACTAACCTAGTATAGAAATATAACATTAAAACTCGAATCGACTTTTCGTATTACCAAAAATACAAGTAACTTTACTGGAACATCAAAAAAAAGAGTTATTGTTTGAAATATTCCATTATTAATTACTGCTAATTGACGATTTCCTTGATGAGCTTGTAGAAAACATGTTCCCTCCCTAGTGGTCAAGGGTTCAATCCCATAAAGTAGAAATAGAAGTGGTGTGTTAGTGTTTTAAGAAAGAATGAATTCGGACCTGCGGGGCAACTCAAACGTTTTAACATAAGAATAACAAGCATCAACCATCCACTCTCATATAACCACTTCCTTGTACCCCCTTTCAAACGTACACCAACCACACACACCGAAAACCATCACGACAATATCACCTAAAAGCATAATCAAATGTTGAAATGTACACACTCTAATCAACAACTCAACATTCTGGAAGAGAATGAGCCGACGCGAAGGGAGAAAAGCTAGCAGCAGAATCACTATGGCGCAAAGGGTGCGGCTGCTGACTAGACGACATAATATAACTCGATGAAGCGTTTCCAGGACTGGCATAGTATGATGACAGGTGTACTGAATTTAGAGGCGAAAAAGAAGGGAACAAAGAGTTTGATGAACGCAAATGAGAGGCGCGCGATCTATGTGAAGAAGATGCAATGTTTCGAATGTCTAACGAGCTTCTTGATGCTGTAATATAAGGGGATTGGTGGTGGCTTTGAAGGGAATTGAGAGCGTAGGGAGTGCTTGAGACGGAATAATGGTTAGAAGGTGTTCGCGATGGTTGATCTATTTGTATTACATGCGATGATGACACATATGATGATGAATATGCAGAAGATAATGCGGTTGATGAAGCCATGGAAGCTGCGTTTGATGAAAGCAATGGTGTGCGTTCAGAGGCTGGTGGCTCACCCGTCGCGGTCCTTGCATCGCGCTTGCAAACAGGGCAAAATGTTCTCCAGGTAGTCAGCCACGCGTCCACACATATAGAGTGAAATTCTGTCAAAATGCAACATAAGCAAAGTTGTGATATGAAATAGTTAAAAGAAACATAATACAAATGTTGTGACTTTGTGAAAAGTGAAAACATACACACTAATGACATGCATAAACACCTACATATCGCTAGCTTTCGAGAATCCAAATAAACAAGATGAGAAAGAAGACTTACTGTGTCTGCATGGTAGAATTCGAAGTTTATCCCCAACATTATAATCTTCAAGGCAGATAGCACATGTAGCTGAAGTGCAATTATCTTCTAAAACAGCTGTGAATATTAGGCTGGGCAGTGCTTTGACTAACCGTTTACTCATCCCGTGGAACTCCCTAACACGAGAAGCTTGAGGGCGTCCTCGTCTTATGCGATGCCTACGTACAAAGAAACAGGTTGCCAGCACAGCAGACATAGCCAGCAATGAGATAAATGATATGGCCATGATTGACCATGCTGAGTTCACATAGCTTGGAATAATCCATAGCTGCATTTTGGGTATACGTGCATATTTGCTGAGTTCTAAGCCTGATGCTTTTGAAACAAATAGCGCGTGTATCTTTATGCCCGTTGAAGTCCCTGCCACTGCAAATTTAGACGGGCTCAATTAGACATTTAAATATATAGTAAACACAAATTACATAGTTCTGTTTAACTATGTAGCTTTAAGCATTTAATGTTCACTACTGGTGGAAAAATGGGCGGGTGGGAAAGATTGCGCAACGGGTGTGAGTCAAACAGGTAATTGTGTTGGACAGGTACTATTAGGGTCAACTTGGGTTGACCAATTCATTTTTTTGTCAAATATGATCACAAAATTTATATTATTTTGATAATAACAAACTCTTTAATCAAAATTAATAAGGGTTTATGCATTATCATACCTTTTGTATGAATAAAGATACAACTTTGGGCGGGATTTATTTCCTTTTAAGTTATTATTTTAAATACCTGCTAGAGAAAATAAAAACATAATCCAAAGCGACCAGGCCCTTTCATAACTACATGCGTTGTAAATGCCATCTCTAAGGCTCAGCAAGAAACAGATTTCATACTTGGTAAAAAGATTAGTCCATCATGTTAAGAAGGAGAAGGCACAAATAATTCATTAAAAACCATCTTAATTCTTAAGTACCATTCCAAAATGATATGCACTCATATTGTTTTGAAAATTTTGAGAATTGGTTTTATAACAGCTTTTCATGTGTATTATAAGAGATCTCAGATGAGAACTGCTGCTTCAACCATATCCCTATCAACAGCCGAATTGACTGATTTTCACCCATTTGGAACCATTTTACTTTGTGTATTGTTTTGAGTAGCACCCATTTCGACCTACAACGCTTATAATGTGTTTGGACTGGGATGGTCAGGCGTACAGTAATCAGTTCTTCGATTTCTCACAATAATTAACAAAACATAATAACTAAGGCCTAGATGATCTAACCAAACACCAAACCTCAAAATTTACCCCAATTCATCAACTACTACCATGTCAGAAAACACCTCAAGTAGGATATTTTTGTAGTTTTCCATAGAAAAAAAGACAAAAGGTGATTAGTTCACACACAAGTTTTTTGTGATCATTGTGTATACTCAGTTTTGAAAATTCATTAGTAAATTCTAACTTATAAAGATAACACAATATATGTGATAATAATGTAAAAGCAAATAAAGAAAGGATCATACTTGCCAGCAGACCAGTATCGTCATTGTTATAGACAATTGCTGCCTTGAATCCTGCAGCTTGTGCTCTTCGAACTTTATCCTCAAAGCTACATACTCCTCTAACTATTAACACAAAGGGTTGGCTTATGCTTTCTTCAATTAACTTATTAGTCAACGGAGCACACGCATCCAATGGCTCTGCTATAAACAATGTTCCACATTCCCCAGACCCTTTCACAGGTGGAGCTGCAACAAAAAAATATAATCAACAAATCAGAACACGAAATCAGCGAAAAGAATATGCATCAATCTACCATTCTCATTCTTGATTAAGAGTGAAGACCCAGAATCAAATCATCAGATGCCCCAATGCTTAAAGTTAAGGAAAAAAAAGTTAACTTTTTCATTCATCTCAATAACCAGTGTCACCACAACATTCAAGATCTTTGAATTGACTATTTTGATCCTAAATAATCATAAACTCAGAATCTCCCTTCCAAACACCCTAAATAATATAGGAATTACGTTTAAAAACTTTAAAGATTCCAACTTTGCTATTTTAGTTTACCCTATAAACAATTACAATCAGCTTAAGCTTCAAATTAAACGACTTTCTTTCAATCAAATACAACAGAACCAAAAAAGAAACAGTGGGCATGAGTAAAAAACCAACAAAAACTCACCAAAATTAGCTTCGATATCATCATAAGATAAAGTAACATTATTCCCCATCAAAACAACATTAGCAATCACCCTCGAAGCCATCAAGCAGAGAAAGCAGCAGAAGATCCAATGATTCGACATCGTTTCCAAATCCACAAAAACTAAAGACACCCAATAACTGGCTCAGCGAAAACTAGGGTTTAAAGTGGGATAGAAACATCAGCTTCCATCATCGGATTAGATTAGTGAAACATGATGTAATTTAGGGGTTTTGGGTGTGGTGAGATGCAATAGAATCGGAGTGGTGATAAGCGAATGCTGTTTGAGTCAAAATAGGAGTCTAATTACGGTGGAAAATAGGTTGATGGTTTTGGAGTCGAATTGAATTGGAGGTGGTTTAGGATGAGAAGAGGAGTGATGATGAGGTTGAATGATTATCCGATAGATGAGAAGAAGAAAATAATAATATTATATATCATATCATCAAAGGATGAATGAGGCGATGAGATGAAATGGTCAGCGGATAGTATGCGGGAGGGACCCTTTGGAGTTGGCTTCTAGGTTTATGTTTTCCACTCGCCCTAATCAAACTTAATTCAAGGGTCCCCCCTGAGGCCCTGATTAACTTTTTTTCTTTTTAATTTGTATACCTTAACTTTAAATAAATAATATTTTAAAAATAAAAAAGAGTAATTTATAGGTTGTGATTATCTTTTATGTTTTCATATTTTTTTTTCATTTTTAAAGTGTTAAAATAGTTAATATTTATAATTTATTTGAACGTTGAGCTCATGATAAAATTTTAACTTATACGGTATGTTATAGTTAGTGGTGTGTAAAAAAATTTGAAATGATAATTGAAATTTTAGACCTGAATTTTCTGAAAATTTGGATATCCAGATATCCGAAATTTTCGAGTTAGATACGGATAATGATTTTAAGGATTCAACTGGTTTGGTTATCCGAATAATCCAAAAATTTATAAGATTGATGAAACGGGGTGGTTAGAACAGTAAAATAAAATAAAACTGTTAGAAGTGAAGAATTGATTCAAAAAAAATTAATATAAACTTTATCAGTCGATAGTTATCATAAAAATTAAAAATCAAAATATTTAACTTTAGATGTTAACAGTTTACACGTCTAAAATCCAAATATTAAGCCAAGTTAACAAGTCAACCTATTTTTTTATGCAGGTGGTGTCCATGTGAACCCATTTTATAACGGGGTTGTTCTAGTTGACGTGCTTTCTAAGTGGGTCAAGTCAACCGATCCAAAACCTAATTTTTTATAGCGTGTTTCAGGTCATGTTAGAAATTGTCTCGTTTACCCAAGATGTTTCCTGTCTTGAAGGGTATTATCTTAGTTTTTTTAGTTTCTCCCAAACTAATATTCTTACGTTTTTATGTACAATTTAAACCACTAAATATCGGTAAATATTCCTTGATGAGGAGGATTTTTGTAGTTAACGAAATAGGTGACGTTCCACGTGTAAAAACCATTTGGTACTATTAATATTAAAGTAGGCTACATATTATTTTGTAATCTTTATACAATACATCAAAATAGCTAGTACGGCTGACAACTCGCTACTTTTAGATTGCCAAAATATCATTTTTTTTAGTATACAACTTATAATGCATCAAGCACAAGTCATCTTACAATGACGGAAAATCATCAAAATGAACATCTGACCATATAAAATTTATAGGGTATAGCCGGACAACCAAAAGTCTTTGTCGGTTACAATTTTGCCCATGTCAGCTCCATGTTAATTTCACATGTAAGTTATGTAACCAAGTTAATGATTAGGTCGGCCAGGAAGTAACTAGACTTATGCTAAATTTAACGGGTTAATTTCATATGGGACCAACTTAATGATTGGATTGACTAAGTAACAACCAACTTGGCCTACAATGAATAGTTGATGCCTTACTAGTGATTGAAAATAGATAAAGTTAACTAAATATTAAATGTTTATTTTGGTTAAACGGTTAGTTAAACGCTCATTTTGTCGGTTCACCCGTGTAAAGTATGCTTTAAACTCAACGTCTGGCTCAAACAATTGCTACCCTCCACAACGACCTTGGGAGTCTTCTATTCTTCACTTCTTCTAGGCATCTAACTCTATTATAATCTCACTTTACCTTTTAAAAGTAGCATAGCTAAATTCGAACAAGCGACCTCAATGGTTCACAAATCAATCGACTGAATCAATCAGTGCAGTTTTTTAAATGCCTGTAAAGAGCAACCCTGACTAAAAATGAAGATGGGTTATAAATAAAGGCTTGTGGCCCATTGGTACACAGAGTACCGATTCAATCCCACCAACATAATAGGTTCTAACAATTGCCACAAGATTGACATAACAAACTTACAAAGCCTTCATTACAATTTGAACAAAACCTACAATCATCCTACATTCAGTTCAATCCTACAATCAAACAGAAGCTGTGATAGGGAGATTAAACTTTCTTTTTACAAGCAAAATACAGACTTTGATAACCCCTAACCAGGGCCCGATCCAGGCGTGAAAGACATGGCCTGTCTGAAATCCAGTGACTTGAGAGAATCTGAGAGATTTCCTCCCTGTGGTGGAACCCATAATCCTCCATGAGGCAGCAGTACCTGTGATTGGCTGCCCCTGCTGCTGCTCTCTTCATTGCCTTTAGCAGTAGAAACTTCTTTTACTTTCTTCACATACTCAAAGAACTCTGCAACTTGTCGAGCATACCTTCACATACATACAAGAAAACATCCATACATCAAACTAAGAACTCCATCCGAAACAGAAGACATTAATACTAAAACTAGATGCAATGTTTTGTAATTCTCCTTTTGAGGTTCAATCTACCATTTTTGGTTGCAGGTGCATCCCACAACACAGTTAAATTTCATAAGCCCTTTAAAACACCCGATTATTTTTTTTTAAGTAGGTACAATTGCTTGCAATTACAGGTTTCATTGCACAAGAAGTCAAGAACTAATGCAATTCAATGTATAAATGTATAATAGCAAAAGAAACACCACGTATAAACATCAGAATGAAATTTTTAAACGACACCTAAATTGACTTCCATATAAACCAGAAAGTCAACAATGACAAACAGGATATGTAAATCATAATGCAAGTATAAAGGAGAAACCACATGTACCCAAAGATTAACAGTAGTTGTTTGATGAAAAACTCCTATTGAAAGTTAGATAACATGCCAGGGAATATAACAGAGATCATTAATTTATGATACTAATGGGATGATGGATTTATATAAAGAACTCTCAAAAATATCAAATATATTATTATCTTATTTCTTTACTAAAGTTAATTTTTCTTTAACAGGCCATCCCAAGTTAGGACCAGAAAAAATTGTTTATTTAAAGTGTATAAATGTAGCAAGTGTTAATCTAAAGAGGTTGTAACGTTTATGCATTATATATACACATTAAGTTTCTTTGGCTAGGTTGCTTTATATGGCCCATTTGAGATGAAAGACAACCCAAATAGACCCATTCAAAAGCAAATGTGTTGAAACTGCCTCCTCTAGTTTAGTACATGTAATAAAGCATTACTAACAAACTGATCATGCAAGGAAGAGTAAAGTACTTCTGAAAAAAAAATTAAAAACAGATATTGCAAGCATGTGAAATGAAAGAAAACATACTGTTGTTTAGCTTCGATATCCTTGCTAAAATCAATGTTAGGCTCACAGTCAAGAACCAATGCAGGCACCTGTTTGTAGGAGATAGAGTCAATAAGCAACTGTTAAACAAACAAACAAAAAAAAAATCTTGACCATATTAAAAAGTTTAAAAGTACCTTCTGAATGCTGGAATGCATATGATTTCCCTCCAAATAAAATACACGGGATTTTATATCCGGATGCAAAGAACTATCCAAGTGCACAGGAGGATTCCTAACGGACAGAGTTCCATGATTTCCACTCTCAAATGGAAAAAGCCAACTTTCATGTTTTTCATGTAAATCACGAAGATATTCTAGGCTGACCCCACCTTCCTCTGCTCTCTTTCTAAGCATCATTCGTTTGTGGCAAGTATCCGGGCTAGCCCTTAGATATATAAAAGCATCTGGAATAAGGCCAGGAAGAGAAGAAACAACCGGGTCAAACCATGAATCATATATGCTGATTTCCATCTCGTTCATCCAGTTAGCTTCGTGTACAGCTCTCACAAAAACCTTTAACCAAAGAGAAAGAAATATATGTAAATTCAAGGATTTCACTGGCTTAATTACAGTTTTAAGTTTTAATAAAGAACATAGATGCAGACAAAATTTCATAATAATCCCAAAATTTCATACAACACCTAGCTAGAAATCTAAAATTCTGATTACTTATAAGGTAAAATATAAAACATACCATCCTATCACTGAAAACACTTCTCTCCATTAATCTGAGGGGCTTAATTCCACTTGATGACTCCTTCTCCTGCATAACTCTTGTAACAAATACATAGTTCTGGAACGTGTAAGCATACCTTTGCGGCTCAGCATAAAAAGCATCTAAAATGTTAAAATGATCAGGCCCAACATCTTGCCACTTGTCAATGGGTTCAGGAACAATCTCAACAAGATCCTGAAGCTCAAGAGTTTCATTAGCAATTCTCTGCAAAAAAGTAGTCTTTCCCACACTTATGTTTCCTTCTACACAGAAAGTCAGTCGTTTCTTTTGTTGCACAGGGCTCACACCATCATCTTTAAGCTCTTCATCCACGCTCTCCTTAATGAATGTGGTTATACTTTCAGCATGGTTTCTATGTATAATGCCAACAGAGTTCCGTAAAAACTCCACCATCTTTTGATTTGATTTCCCAAAAAACTGCAGAGTACGACAAAGAACACACACTAATTGTAATCAACAAATTAAAAACATCAAGTAATACCATTGAGTCATTGACACACAACTTAACATCTACAATAACAAGATTTAAAAGATGAAAAGTCCACTACCAGCGAGAGACATATGCTTGCTAAATAAAGATATACAAAAATACACAAGTCAACTAGCATTTACTTAACATAATTTTAAAACGTAAGACAACTATAGATTTACCTATACACCGTTGTTTCCCCGGTTATTTACATATAAAATCATTAAATAATAATACTTGCCAGGCATTCAGCAGTTTACTCAACTTAAACACAGTCAGTGAGTCAAACATCCGATTAACATTCAGCAACTTTATGTCAAATAAACTACAAATAAACTATATATCCACATTTTAAGTTATTTAAAATACCTTGTCCTTGTAGATTTTCTTGAGCTCAGCAACACCTCCAATGCCATTCTCCACCAGCTTCCTCAAATTCCTTGGACCCACACCGGGAATCGTCAGCAAATCAGGGTTTCCGGGGAGCAACGGCGGAGCATTACCACCACCCAAAGAACCCCTATGTCTCCTATTAAACTTCATGGGCTTCTCATCAGCAACACCACCATTCTCACTATTACCTTCAGAATTCATCGCCGACACCGAAACCCCCTTTTCAGAAAAAGCCGTATGACACCAAGCCACACGAGCCCCACTTCGATTCTCCTTGAGCACAGCCCAAGCCCTAGACGGAACGCTATTAGCACTCTCGATAGAACACCTACAAGTACGACAACGGTAGCTTGAACTGAAGCCGAAACGAGGGGAATTCGAACAGGTGTTGCTGCTGTTGAAAGGGTTTCTGCAGCCTACGGCAGCGGCCATACCGACGGTGGTGGCGGCGGACGGCATTGATGGGGTGAGTGAAGTTGAATTGTTGTTGTGTCGATTAAACCCTGAAGGGATAAGGGGGAGTGAGGAGGTTAAAAGGTGAGACGAAGAGCAGAAGATGGGACCTCCTGCGTAAGGGTTTAGGCGTAAAAACTTCTGCATAACTTTCAACCATTTGCGTGTACCTCTCAATCCATTTTCTTTGTCTTCTAGCTTCGATTTCACTGTGATAATTTCTGCAACTTGTGTGGATGATAGAAGAGAGAGTGAGGGTTTTAGCGTTTTGGGGATACATTTTAGGGTTTTCAGAAGTGAACTACAACAATAGTCCCCCTTGGCATTTTCTGAGTTACAGGTTAAGTCCCTAAAATAGCAAAGTAGTTATGTTGGTGACTACAACAATAGTCCCTTGAAATATTTCTTGCTGTTCCAAAAAAAAAAAAAAGTTATGTTGATTACTTGAAAGTAAAATCAGGATAGAAACACATGCCCCAACCTTCTCCATCAGGACTTGTTTTGTGTTTTTGAACGGTAAATATAACTTAAGAGTTTATGAGTTGGCAATCCACCGGAGGCAAAACAAACAAACCATTGATTTTTAGTTTGAGTTTTAAAATTTAGAAGCGGTAACTCTCTTTTACTTTTCTTTTTAATAGTTTTCTTTTTGAATATGTTACTGTTTTTAATAGTTTATATTGTTTTTGAACAGCGTCAGCCATCAGAGATGTTTACCCGAGTAAGGTTTAATCCGGATCTATTAAAGACATTTCAATCGTCTTACTAGTAGGTCATCTTATAATGGTTATGTAATAGTTTACCCTCATTGACCGTCTTATATCGTTTTAAGAATGATAGTAGAGGCTAATGATATGAAAAACTAAATCAAACGAAACTCAAAAACTAAAAAACCAGACTTGCCTGACCGACCAATCCAATTTTGTTTGTCCATTGTCCTAGGCACGTAGTTTGTAGTTATATATAATGAATTTAAAATTAAAATTAAAAAAAAAATCATATTGACAAAACCTATCAAATCTGGCATGTCATTTGTGCATAGACGCCTAGTAGTCTAGACACGTATTTAGTAATCTAGACACATAGTTTATTTCACTTTAATGTCAACATGGATATAATCTGACCATAAACATCCCTAACCTCAGCTAATCTGGCTGTTGGATTAGTTGCAATAACATGTAACATATTCTTATTAATCAAATTTAGTTAGTTGAATTAGTTGCAATCAAATTTAACAAATTTCTATTAATCAGATTTGGTTAGTTGAAGGAGGAATTATACTCAGATATATGATATTACAACTAATCAATCACAAGCAGTAATCAGATCCAAATCTGACCCTTTCAGAGGCCGAACCACTGCTCTTCATGGTATGTGACAATACAAGTAGATGGCTCGAATCGTAAAAACAAGCTCTCATCGTAAAATCGATAAACGAACACATTATGTACTAGCATTTTGATATCCCTTACACAGGTGATGGTGGCAGATCCAATAACAACCAAAACCCAACACAATCATCAGAATCCAAACTATCTTGTATTGCAAGAAAATGTAAACCTCCACAGTTTTTCTTTGCTGCTTCCCAAGCTTCAGCCTCACTTGTAGTTACAGGTGATTTCTTATACGAGGCGTAAACATAACGGGTTGAAATCCCAACAGATAGAACCAAATTAGCACGGGCTAGGTCGGCTTCAACTGAACACACTTCTAAACCGTTCATCCAAGCTGCAAGGACATTGTTTTAGACTAATGTATAACAATAAAGTCAAATCATGTGTTTCCTAGACTCCTAGAGGTTGCAAGATGAGAGGGTGGGTCAAAATGGGTCATATTTATAATAGGTAGAAATGAGCTGGGTTGGTTTCACCCGCAACCAATTGTACTTTTTAAGGAAAATATGTATATAAAATAACGAGTTAATAATGATTATAAAAGAAAGATTGTTAAAATGATGATCAAAAGCTTTGAATAACATGATTTAGACACTAAAAAATATACTTTCACTGACTTTCGACCTGTTCCTGTTTTAGTTAACTACTTTGACTTGATTAGTTTGAGATAAACCACCATAGTAGGAAATTGGACGAAATTGTCATCTTTAGTGTTTACTATTTTATAAGTATGGCGTATTAAACATATGTCAAAGCTTATACAAGTTGGACACTTAGACATTTGAGGTCAAAAGTAGAGCAGTTGACCTCCAAAGTCAAATTAACAGACTTTTTGGCTATGGAGGCAGTAAATTTTAGATGGGTAAATTTGGGTTATGTTTATCTTAAGCAGTTTAATTAAAAAACATCTATATAGAAAATACTAAACACGTAAAACGGGTTGAAAGTCTTGCACAACGTATATAAACCCATACAATATTCTAAGTTGCTTAATTCAACATTCTAGTTTATTACTGAAATAATCTAGTTTGTGAGCATATATAGCACATCAATTATGTAATTAAAAACTTTGAAAATAGAACAAAAACTATTTGCAGGCCAGCCTAATCTGTTTTGATCCCTTACTCTACCAACCCATTTTCTCATCTCGTATTTATGTACCAACCTGCCAACGGCTTTGCGCGTGAAGATGCAACAGCAAGTCCAGGAATCAACGTACTGTCATCAATTTCTATCCCCAATAAATCCAAATCCAGAGATGCACCAAAGGCAAATGATTCCTCTAGCGTCACTAGCTCCTTCTTAACATCTGAATAAACAATAACATAACACAAAAGTCCCTTTAAATCTTTCAACATGGTACTCCCATCCGTAAAAACAGTAATTCTACATCAAGTTAAACATAACATATGGTCAATCTTCCTCAAACACAATAAACAACTTACCTGCAAAAGGTAACTGAACAAAAGCCCATTTTTCGCCATACAGTGTATCAGGAAGATCCATCGGAAAAGGGTTATCGAGTGCAAGAAGAGGCTTAGAGCCTTTCTGGAAACCAGGATGCCGTTTATACACCGTTTCATAGCGTTCTTCCAACCAAAGAAGGAGAGACAGACACTGAAATCGCAAAGCTTCAAACATAAATGGACATTCTAATGCTAGTTAAACTCATGAACATCTAGCATCAAGATTGTCTCTAGCACATCTCAGTGGGCATATAATTAGACTAAATACATAAAAGTAGATTATAAACAACACGACACGCACCCGTTTGCTAGGAATCGGCTTTATACCAAGCTCTTTGCACGCTCTGGTGATAATTGTCTGCATCTGTGACCTACAACCATCATCAAGTCATCAACAAACCAATCTGAATCAACTGTTTATAAGAACATAATCAAACAATCACAAACAAATAATCACCTAAAGAATCTGATTTTATCAGGTATAGGCACATCCAATTCATCACAAATTGAGACAATTGCATCCTTCAAAGTGACACTGTTGATAACATTATTAGGAAAATACTTAGTATACTGAAGAGACAACGAACTATCACAAGCTACAAGCTCCCAAATCTTCTTCCCCCTAATATCAAGAATAGGTCTAGAGCAAAAATCCAATTCCCATTCTGTAATGCTCTCCGGGTCGGTTTCCGGGTCAAGATAACTCAATTCTGCAGTCGGGTCATCATCATCTTCTTCGTTATCGTCGTCAACGGGTTCTACAGGCAGTGAAACGGAGCTTTCGGAAACTGAATTGGGTCGGAGTGTGAGGGGTTTATGGTGGTTTGTTGGTGATTTTGTGAAGAGGGGGTGTGTGATTTTGATGGGATTTGATGAGTGAAATGGGATTTTGATGTGTTTGATTCTTGTGGTGTTAATGGTGAGAGTAGCCATACGAATGCTGATGCTTGTCATGGGATTGAAGGAGATGGGTGGAGATCAGAACAGTGAGTTCATGTTCGTGTGGAAATGGGCGTTGGTTATCGGCCACAAGTCGCTTAGATCCTTCGGAACAAGTGTTGGATAAGGACTCCGAATGTTACGATAAATACCCTCCGAATTTGAATTAACGGAGGATAGATGAAAAATAACATGTTTGATAAGTAATCTCATTATCTTTAATCACATCAAATTCGTTTCATTCACCGCCCCCTCTTCTTCTTCTTTTTCTATTATTTTTCATTTCATCTCATTTTATCTTTAGTTATCACCACCGCCCACTCACCGTCACCACCCACCAACATCACCATGCCCACCACCACCAACCACCACTAACAACCACCCACCACCACCAACCACCACTAACAACCACCCACCACCACCATCATCACCTATCACCAAGATCAAGAGCCACCAGCTACTATCACCGCCACCAATCACCACTAACCATCACAGCCACCATCGTCTGTCACCACCACCTACCAATACAACCACCACCACCATGCACCTCTTACATCGCACACTACCACCGTCACCAACCACCACCACTACCACCAGACACCAGCCATCACCACTAGACACCAGCTATCACCACCATAACCACTTTTATATTTTATTTTTTCGTTTTTTTTACTTAACAAATAATATAAAATAATGATTCATTTCTGAGATGTGCAAGAGACAAAATAATGGAATTTAATGAATTATTTAATTTTATCATTCGTCCATTCCATTCATTTATCAATTTCATTACCTTTTATATATTACGATGATTGTTAATACCAAACAATTTTTAGCTAAAAATGTCGAGAAGTTTTTGTAAACTCGTACTATTGCGACTTCATTTAACTTGCGCATGTGTTTGCTTTACTTATAAGGCTAGACTTCTTAACGCTTTAAGCTCGTGTAAATTTGAGTGTTTATTTTTAAGGTTTGGCAGCCTATGTCATCACTTAAAATTATGTATTAATCTTATGGATTTGATCTTAGACTACGAATTAATATAACCGGTTACATCACATATCACGATTCTATTCTATGAATCTATAATTATTTTCACCATTTTTTAAAGGTTACTGTATTTTAATAATTTCATTTTTCATTTATTGACCATTTATTGACCGGGATTAATCCTAACTCAAGAAATGTTTGCATGCACTTCTAACTTTGAACTTATTTTATTCAAACGATCCCTTACTAACTGAGAGTTTTTGATGACGTGAACTGTTAATGTGGCCAAAACATTAAGCAAAAAATTAAAATCTACCATAAAGTCCGTTAATATGAAACTTTGGCACCACAAACCTGTCAAATCTTAATCTCTTGGTTTGAGAGGAGCCTTGGTAACAGCATGGGAAGAAGAGGAAGTACCAGCAAGAATAGAAGCAAATGATGGCTTATGAGCATCCTGAAACCCGTCAATCTCAATCTATTGATCGGAACCACTTGACTCATTAGAAGTAAGTTTCAGGTCACAGTGAAGGCTAGACACCAAAAAACAGAACTGATGGGGACTGGGTAGCGGTAGAGTTAAAAAATAACTCAAATTTTGTTTAATTTCATAAAAAAACTAACAGGAGTTAACTCTTAGTTAGTAGTGATCGTTGAAGGAAAATAAGGTTGAACTTTAAAGTGTCTGTAAATATTATTGAGTTGAAATAAATCACAATCAATAAATAAAAGTTAAAATTATTAAAACCCAATAAATTTTTTTAACTAAATTTTATTTAGGAAAAATTACCAGAATAGCCAATTGACCAAGTGTATTTTCATTGACCAAGTGTATTTTCAATTATAGCCATTGACCAAATAGTTTTAAAAAATAACCACCCTATCGTCACGTGGTGATACCAATGCATGTGGTAAAAAAATTATTATTTTTCTGTCCGGATATACGTCGGCGATATGGGACCATTTGTGTATCGGCAGTAGAGAAAAAAAATTTTAATCAATTTTGTCATTTATTTTGGCCGGAGATACGCCGAAGATACAACACCAGGTGCATGTCGCTGGCAGTTTTTAATTTTAAAAATATTATTTTTTTATTATTCAATTTATGAAAATAATATATTATTATTTGTTGAATTTTTTAAAATATATTAAAATTATAAACTGCCTTATCATGTAAAATTACAATTTGAATAATTAGTTACAAGATTTATAAAAATTGAACAATCATTATCATTCAATATATCACGTAAATGGGTACACGTAGGTATTCTATAACAAAATCATATAGATTTTTTAAAACCAAAGATAACGAAGAAATTTTTGTTTTTAATTCCTGATATGTAATATTGGCTAATAAATAAAGATTTATCTATTACATCTAACTTTTAAAAATACATACTCTTTATTTTCATCAACAAACTATCATTTCTCACCACTATATATTAAAATGTTAACACACACTTTTAGAAAAGAAAAATTGATAAGAAAGAAGATAAGAAGATTTTATAGAAGAAAAATATTAAATTTGCATTTGGTTTTAACATATTAATATGAGATAATCATTAATTATAAAAAATACAACTATGTCATAAATAAAGTTATTTTCCAGAATTTTTAAAAGTGGGCAATACATACGGATATGTGTATCGCCAGCCGAAGATACAAAAAGTTAAATAATATTCAATTTTTTAAATAGTTGGCGATACATGGGGGTATGTGCATCGCCGGTCGGAGACACAACAACTATCATATTTATTTTTTTTTCTAAAAAATAGCGATACTTAGACATGAGGTATCGCTGGAGAGCGATACCATAATACGGTATGCTTACATATCGCTGGCTAGCGATAGTTGAGCGATACCACATGTTTGCGTATCACTAGCTAGCGATATTTGTACACCTGTCAAAATCTGATTGGATAAATATTTTGAATATTTCAAAAGTCAATGGTTATAATTGTAAACTCATTTGTTCAAATGGTTATTGTTGTGATTTTCCCTTTTATTTATTCTATAGACGAGATTCTAATCCAATTAACATCATTGTGTAATGAATGCTTTACCATCAAATTTGGTGCAACTTATCCTCCATCTTGAAGTGTATAATCCATCACAAGCGAATTCTCTCTATGCAGTCGCTACATTCAAGCAGAGGAGATGCAACGACCATCTTCTACTACATCAAACATGAACTCATATCTCACCCTAAATCATTCAAAATCCATCATCCCCCAAAACAGTACAGAGTCCACAGTTCAACCTTCAAGATTCTAAATCTTTTACACCATGAAAAACAACATAAAGACGATTACGCAATCAAGAAGTCATCGATTTCAGAGAACCAATTTGATCACACAACAGGCGAAGAGCTTTCGCCTGAGCTGTCCAACAGGCATCTACGATGGCTATGTGAAGTAGGAAACGTCGATAAAGCAATGGACTTTCTTTCTCAGATGGAAGCCCTAGGGTTTCGATTGAGTTATCTTTCATACACTTCTCTGTTAACAGCTCTTGCAAGTGTAGGCAGGACTTCAGAAGCAGAGGCAGTTTTTCTTGAAATGGTAAGATCAGGGTTTAAGCCAAGACAAAGGGTGTATAATATCCTGCTTAAAGGGTTTTTAAGAAGAGGTCTTTTAGCAGCTGCAGATAGGGTTATGGAGTCCATGAATGATATGGGTGTGTGGAAGAACAGAGAAACGTATGAGATTCTTCTTGATTATTATGTGGGTGCTGGACGATTGAATGATTCATGGGAAGTTGTTGCGGAAATGAGGAACAATGGGTTTGAACCTAATTCGTTTGTGTATAGTAGGATTATTGGACTTTATAGGGATAATGGAATGTGGAAGAAAGCTACTAATCTTGTAGCAGAAATGAGGGAAAATGGAGTGTGTCTTGATAGAAAGATTTTCAATAGTATCATTGACACCTTTGGGATATCGGGTGAGTTAGAAGACGCTCGCCAAGTGTTTGATAAAATGCTGCAAGAAGGGATTACACCGGATATCACCACATGGAATTCTTTGATCCGGTGGCATTGTAGGCATGGAGATCTCACGAAAGCGCTTGCACTGTTTGATAATATGCAAACACAAGGTCTGTATCCTGATCCAAGTATCTTCATTACCATCATTAGTCGGTTAGGAGAGCAGGGGAAGTGGGGTGCGATAAAGAAAACCTTTGAGCGCTTGAAACATGGTGGTCATCGACAAAGTGAGGTCATTTATGCAGTTTTGGTTGATATTTATGGACAGCATGGGAGGTTTGAAGATGCAGAAGAGTGTATAAATACTTTGAAACTTGAAGGAGTTCCCCTATCAGCTAGAACTTTTTGTGTGCTCGCAAACGCGTATGCCCAACAGGCAAGTTATTAAATTTGTTTTACTATTATCACCTCGAGTGAATGCATCAGCAGACAGCCAAATCAGTTACATGATGTTTTTGGAATCACATTTGAGTTTCCTGATTAGCACTGACACCACCTTTGTGTGTTGTTATGACAAAGTTGTTTTCTTTTTGATACTTATAAACTTGTCATGGACATGGTAACTAACCATTGTAGTTTCACAATTACCAAAAGATCACTGTAATTCACAAGAATGTATGAAGATACGTAGATAATCATCATAGTTGGCAACAATGCTTGACAACAACCATCAAACTTGTTAATATTTGTCAATTTTCGAGCGCTTTTATGAGTTTTTCGTTTCTTTTTCACTCAGGGTTTGTGTGAGCAAACAGTTAAAGTTCTCCGGTTAATGGAGCGTGAAGGAATCGAACCAAACCTTATTATGCTCAATGTTTTGATAAATGCATTTGGCATTGCTGGACGACACTTGGAGGCACTCTCCGTATATCAGCACATAAAAGAAAGTGTATGCTCTTTTGTCCGTTGAACTTTAAAACCTTATAAAACGTCTAATATTGAAGGTGTTTGTGCTAATTGTACTCTTAAATGCTTCTAAAGGGTGTAAGTCCAGATGTGGTTACCTACACTACACTTATGAAAGCTTTGATAAGAGCAAAGGAGTTTGATAAGGTACACAAAATATTATTATTACTTCATCAAATTCAATATGTACTGGAATTTGCATAAATAACTTGTAGCTTGATCGCAGGTGCCCGTTATATATAGGGATATGGAGGGTATCGGGTGTTCACCGGATAGGAAAGCAAGAGAATTGCTGCAAAATGCAATGATGGTTCTTCAACGCAAGCATTAGTTATGTCAACTAGAAATGGCAAACGGGATTCGGCAAAAGGCCTTTTTTTGCACAGGTTAGGTAAGGTTGCATCGACCCAAAATACTTTTTAAGTCCCAAAAATTTTATTCTATTAATAACTAGAGCATTAAATATGATATTAAATTGATATTGGTTCTATTTACAATTTTAGGACTTCCAGCCCGTTTCTTTTTAAGCTAATCTTACTATTATAATATAAGAGTAACTTGAGATGCCACGTGGCAGCACCACAATCATCCTCACTAAAATTTTCCCATCTCTCTCTCCTCTTAAATAATTACCTTAATTACTAATAATATTATTTAACCTTCTTTCACATTTAATGAATTTAAAAAGAGATCTATTTATTAATGTTATTCTTAAATAAAGAATTTTTTATAAAATAATAAATTTTTCTAAACCATAAAACTTTTTTAAAATTACGAAATATTTTATAATTGGTATTTTTAAAAATTCAATTTTTTAAAACCAAAAATAATTAAATTTGAGAGTTATAATAAGAAAATTTTTAAAAATGACATTTTTATACGGTTTGTTTTAGAAGAAAATGTTTATTTTTTTTTGGAAAAATGGTTAAAAATAAAATTTTAAAAAGTTGATATCACTGTTTTATAGTTATAGTCATTTCTTACACGTAATTCAGTCATATTATATTTTAGAATATAATTTTATAATTAATTAATATTATTATATTAATATTTTATTTATTTAACCCGTGTAATACACAGGTTTACTAAAGCTAGTACTTTTTATTTATCTCAATCTCTATTAGTGTTCGGAGTTCTTAATAAGGTAATGATCATATGAAGAAAACATGATAAGAATCTGTCAGCAAATACATGCCTATTTGATTTTATTTGACTACTAATGCCCTTTTGTCCTAATAGAAATTATGTTTATAATAATTGAAGCAAGCTCCAGAAACACCAATTTACTAAAAATGTACGCAACTCCTCTTTGCTATTTCTTTCTGAAATTCACAAATCATGAGGGAATTTGATTTGGGTGTAATAAGTCTAGGGACTGAAAATGAAACTGTGAATAGCATAGGGGTTTTGTTGTAATATTGCATGGGTTGTTGGTGTCTGTTGGTGTCCGTCAAGGTGTGTTGCGCTTACACGGCTAATTGAACTCCAATAGATCATCGAGAGTTAAGATCTTGTCATCGATAGCATAACTGGTTAGTAGCAAAAGTGATTAGGAGCAACTTCTTGTAGTTGTTGATAAACAACTATTGTGTAGTAACCTACTAACTTTATTACATTGGTTTTACCAATCGACTAAACGTAACTTTTATGGTAAGGCTGGTCTGTCAACGGTTTAATTGAGTCTTATTATTTTATTAGTTATAAAATAGAAAACCTCGTATTTTGTTTTCTAGGATTTTTTATAAGTTATGATAACTTATCTCGACTTGTTAAATAATTTATGTTTTAGTTTTCTAATGTCAAAAGTCACTAATTTTTTTTTCAAGATTTGTAGGCAGTTTACATATCACTTAATTAATATTTGCATTTTATAATTTGAAAAGCGAAAACATATATTATTATTTAGATAAATAAACTATTAACAAAAGTCATTGAACTTTATTCATACGATACCGGCCACAATCCATCTTCATTTAAACACTAAAACACTCCATATCAACCGGTAAATCTCAACTTCAACAACCCATAATAGCACAATTGTAAACAAAGTTGTTGGACTTCTTCCGACCAATCATGGTCCACTCTGGCGGTCCTTCTTTAGGAACCCATGAATATATTTCAACATGAGGGTCCCCAACAGTTCGAGGACCACCAACAATGATCACACGGTCCCCACATCCTCGAAACGCAATTCCCCACCCGTCCATGTTTTCTGCCCCCTTAGGCAATGTGCCTACGCTCTCCCACACATTAAGCTTCTTATCATACTTCTTCAACTCCATTGCTCCACAATCAGCAGCATACAACTCATTATCAACCACCGCAAGTAGCGGTGGAGCCATTGAACCGCCACCACCACCTGGAGACATGGCCGGGATCACCTTCCATTTCTTCGCTGCCAGATCATACTCTTCTCCACATGACAGCGGCTTCATGTCACTCCCATCACATCCACCAATCACATAAAACTTACCATCCATAAACACCCCAGAGCTCATTTTCCTTGGCTTAAGTAGGCTAGGAAGCATGTCCCACGCTCCCGTCTCACTGTCATAACTCTCAACGGTATCAACGATCTTTCCCATTCCATTAACTCCCCCTGCAAATATCGCGATGTTTCCAAGACTAGCAGACCCAAATAAGCACCTTGGTTTGTTCATGGGCTGCACTTTAGTCCATGAATTGGTTAACAAACTGTACTTGTGCACAACCTGACCCGACACATTTTTGCCTAGGACCAAAAGCTTGGTCCCAACCGCCATGGACTCTTTATCCGAATGCTCGAAGCACATATCCCCATCTATCATGGGTAGATGCATCCATATCTTGCTAACCGGATCAAAAGCTTCCCATTTCAACATGTGGCAAGCAAAATAAACCCAATGTTCGAGCACGTCGTTCTTGCTTCGCACTTTGTAGATCTCACCGCTGCTAATGAGGTCATGAAAGCTCTTGTTTAGGGATGCAACAGACGCGTAGGTGTATCTCGGGCAACGGGTGAGAATCTTGATAGAGTTCTCCCTTCCAAGAGCATGGATCAGTGATCTTGGATCAAGATCATGTTGGATATCACGATCATCGTTGTCCAATGGCATCTTTTCAAGCTGAGATGCTAGTATCTCAATCGCAGTATCTTGATCATAACTGTTTAGTTCTTGGTTGTAGTTGTTGGAAACCAAGGATGATTGACCCTCTTACATGTTTTCTTGATGTTTTTGGAACAATTGTTGTTGCTTCCTTCTTTGAAGTTTGATCACCTAGAAGATTTCAAATGAAAGCTGTAAGCATATGTATATACGTTACCGTAATTACTCAAGAAGAATTTAAGGTAAGTAGAAATGTATCATTAATCATTGTATAAAGAAAAATGATAAGAATCTAATATGTCTTTATATATTTGATTTTATACCGGTTGTAATTAAAAAAACTTCACAGTTAAACGTGTTTGAGAAATAACCATATGAAGACAAGTTACATTTTGTGTATATATAAAAGACATATTCGGTGGTATGAATGGCTCGACGTGGCAAAAGCTGTAAAACACATATTAATACTTTTTTTAAACAAGAAAGGTTTATAAATGAAGAAAGATAACCGATTTACTAAAGTATACACGTGTACACACTAATTAATATGATCAAATAAGCTAAAATGCTAGATGTAAGTCATGTAACTCAAATATATCTATAAATAGAACAATACTAACTCCATAATCAAACATAAATTAGAACACATACCTTTTCAATTTTTTTATAATTTAATTATACGAATTTGCACGATGTAACTTACCAATTCAATAAGAACAAGAGAGAAAATTTTACCAAAATTTGCTATTACTCTATCTGTACATTCACACAAATGTGTATATATGTACGTACCTTCTTTTCTTTGTGATTTTTTTTAATGATATGAATTATTTATCAACATGTTACCACTTATATAGAGAAAACTTTACAGAAAAAGAGAGTTATGGTGCCGTAAATGGAGGCCTTAGAGGCATGATGCGCACCTTACGTGGTGACGTGTCCCACTCTCACGAGATATGGCACTTGTCTTAAAAACGTGATTGACAATATATCTGTGTACGCAATGTATGCGTGTACGCAATGTAGTTATTTGTGTACGCACAAATCTGTGTGCACAATATATCTGTGTACGCAGTATATCTGTGTGCGTTCAAATTACAAAACCGTTTCTCACATCTTTTTAAGTTTCATTTTATGTACTTAAGTGATGAGTTTTACATTTCAACACCTTCCCTCATCTTATTTTGTACAAATCATACACATGTATGAAGATTGGTTTTATAACAACTCTGACTTGAATCCTATAATATTTTGTAATTTAATCTTATAATATTGTGAGGGGTGATATATCTTTTGGACATAATGCTGACAACATTTTTAATCAAGAATAAAAGCTCATATATTGCATGGGTGAAATAAATTTAATATATTAAAATAATTAGTTCAATGAATATTTTTAATGTTATATGTAATTAGTCATTGGTGAAATAAGAAATATTATAAAGTTAAGAAATTATAAATAACAAATATTAAAAATTAAAAATTAAGAAAATTACAGAAAACGTCTTTTAAGTTTATATAAAATTACATGTATCATCATTTATTTTTAAAAAGTATTCTAAACATTATTCATGTTAATATTTTGCAACTGTTTTCGTGTTTTAGACTAACTGTTGTTAAAATATTTTATTAAGTCAATGGTGATTTGGTATTTTTATCTCTAAAAGAACTATTAATATAACTTTTTCCAAACATAAAAGTTTTATGTAACTTTCTTTTACTTTTTACTTAAATTTTATATTTTTAGAATTATACATATAAATATTTGTTGTTATATAATATAATATATATTATTTAATTATTTTCATCCATGTATTCATGGCCGGCCCTAAGGAGGGGCGAGACGGACTCCCATCCAGGGCCCACTCGCTCAGGGGGCACAAAATTTTTTTTATTTTTTATATTATATATATATTTTTTTGTAAAAAAATAGTTATAAACTATAATTCAATCATAAAAATTAACCAAATTATATTTTAAACCCAATTTAATTTTTTAGGCCCATTTTATTAACCCAATTACTCAATTAAAGCCCCTTTTTAAAAAATAAAATATTTAAATCTCATGTGTCATGATTTATTATTACTTGTTTAATTATTTAGATGTTCAATTGAGCAGCCAAAAAATAAATATTTTGTTATTTTTATTGTAATACATGGACCTCATAAGTTATCGGTGAACAATTACGTTATGTCATTGTAATACTATGATTTTGTATGCTTATTTCTAAAATGTTTGTTTTTATTAAAAAAAATAGTTTATATAATTCAATTCGTTAGGGACAAAAGATCTTTTTTTTTCGGGCTCGTCCTGGGCACTAAAATCCTTAGGACCGGCCCTGCATGTATTATATATAAATATAAACTATATAAATAATTAAACAATATAACGGTGTTTAGAGTTAAGTAAATTATATAATTTATATTTATATATAATATGTTGATGAAATTTGAAATATATATATATATATATATTATTGTTTTAATCCAAGCATTATATATAAATATAAATTATATAAATAATCAAATACTTATTATTGTCATGCACATGTAGCTAATTAATTATATCCATTCACGTATTTTAAATTATATAGATAATTAAATAATATAACTTATATAATTTATATTCATATATAATACGTTGATTGAAAATAATTAATTAATATATACTATGTTATATAAAAAAATCATATGTATATGTATAATAATACATAAATTAAGTGAACGATAAAATTATATTAATAGTCCTCTAAATATAAAAAGACCAAATTGCCTTTACTTAACATAAAAACTTAACGACGGTTAGTTTAAAGAACGAAATACGTTACAACATGCTAATATAAATGATGTTTAAAGTACAATTTAAAGATAAAAGATAATACTTGTAATTTTATATAAACTTAAAGAACGTTTTCTGTAATTTTATCTTAAAAATTTTTAAAATTTATTTTAATATAAGATATATATTTTAATATAAGATGGTTGTTTGTTTCAGCCTTTTAATGATTCAGATGTTTGAATGGTTTATCACTTAATAGTTCAGAGTGTTTGTTTTATCAGCAGATGTCTAAATGGTTAAGTATTTTTGCTTTTAAATGATTAAGCATTATACCAAATCTGAATGGTTAATAACTCTTATCTGAATTGGTCGAACATTTGACTTTGAATATTTAAGTAATATACTAGCTTAATGATTCAGACTTTTTACTGGTTCAACACTTAATGGTTCAAATATTTTAATGATTCAGCACTTACCCGTTCAGAAGTTGCCAAACAGTCCCATCATTATAACTTCAAATTTTAATTATTTTTATTTATAAATATTTTACTTTTTAAAAACACCAATTTTAAAATATTTTGATGTTTTAAAAAAATTTATTTTATAAAAATCTATTTCTTTATAAATAACATTAATAAAAAGAACTTTTCTTTAATTTATTGCAAGGATTTTTAGTCTATAAAAATAAATAATATTATCAGTAACTATAGTAATTATTAACTAATAGAGAGAGGCGGGAAAATTTTGGTGAGGAGGAATGTGGTGCTGACATGTTTTCCTCTCATTTACCCTTTTATTAGAGTAGAGATTTAGATTCTTAATTTTTTTTTCAAGAAAATATGCCATATTTAGCATGTTGTCGTGGCAAGTCGGATTTTAAAAATCAAGAAAAAGGATAAAAAAATAATTTTCCTACTAATCTCAAATGTCAAAATAAATTAAAGTAACGGTAAAAGAAAGCATTTGAATTTGGTTTGTTACAGAAGGAAGGTTTGGAGTAATTGAAATTCTTCAAAACAGTTGCAATCCTGTAATTTGATTCTTATTTTATACAAGATGCATAGATGAAATTTCAGGTATACTAGCAAACGTTCGATTTGTTTCTAAATAAGATTGATAAGAAATGGAAAATAATATTTTTATAAATTTCTTGTTGTTTCTATTTTTATTCATATGCATGGTTGGAGTTTTTAGAAGTTTAGAATGAGTTTAGTCGTGGAGAATTTTTCAACCTTTCTCCATCTCTAATTTTCTAGAAAACCATATAAGATTTTTACCTAAAAGTGTTACAGAACTCATAAAGCATGTTCAAATGTAGCTTTGATTATAGAACTCAAACCTAATGAAAGAACCTCGAACATTAAAGACAGATAATAAGGCGGTTTTTAAGTACGGGTTAGTTTTGAAAATTTTCACGTGTTTTGAATGGACATGTTATCAAGTGATACCCGTGTCATTACTCATACTTGATTACCTATTCGATTACCTTTAGACCTGTAGTATTAATTAACTAGGTTAGTACCCCGTGTATTACACGAGTTAAATAAATAAAATACAAAATAATTAGTAATAAAAATTTAAACATTATAAAACCATATTTGAAAATAAAATATGATTATAATTGCATATCAATAGCTATTTTAAATAAATAAATAATAATGTATTTTTCTTAAACTTTTATTTTATAAAAAAAATATGGGTTTTAAATATTTTGTTTTAAGAAAAATAAATTTAATTTAAAAAAAGTTTTTTGTATTCTGTATTTTATAAAAATTTTGTTTTTAAAAATGTGGGTTTTTAATAAAAGATAGGTTTTAATTTATTAAATTATATAATGTATAATTTGAAAATCGTATGAGTAATATTATTAGTATTCAATATTATTAATAATAATAATAAAAAATAAGAAAATCAGTATGAAAAAACTTATAATTATGTCAAGTCTTATTTTAGATTTTTTTTTATAGATAGATAGATATACAAATAAATAGATAGGCTAGAAAATCATTTATAAACGAATTATAGTTAGTAATAAATACGTATAGTTATAGTAAGATATTTTAATATAATATATAATTAAAATTATATATACGTAATAGCTCAAGAAATAAAACAATCATACTATTTTTTTTAACTCTCTTATCTATATAGTTTTATTTTTAAACATTTGTGTTAAGTTTTTTTTATTATAAAATTTATTATTTGTAAATATCTTGTTTATTAAAACGTGAGTTTCTACTTATTCTGGTTGTTCTAATAAAATTGTTTTTTGAAAATTTCATATTTTTTATATATTTTTTTAAATGAATCAATTTAAACTATTTTGTTTCAAAAAGGTTTAGTGTTTTAAAAAATTTCATATTATATAAAAGTTTTGCTTTTTTATGATTTCTATGTTAAGAAAAAGATGTGATTTTTGATTTTCTTAATAAAATTTAATTTGAAAAACATAGCTTAATTATAAAAAATTTAGATGAGAGAGACAAATGTATCAATTAACAAAATTATTTTTTATTAAGAGAGAGAAATTAGTTTGAGTGTTTAAATTATTATAATATCTATTTGGAGGAAAAATAAAGTGAGAATGTTAAAAATAATGACAAGTGTCATAAAGGTGATTTAAGAGAATGATAAGTGGCAAAAAAAACTTATTTTATTAGATACTATAGATATAGATATACTAGTTTTAGTAAACCCGTGTATTACACGAGTTAAACAAAATAAAATATTAAATATAATAAAATTTTATTAAGTATAAAATGATATTTTTTTCCAAAAAAATAAAATATTTTGTTTCAAAACAAACCGTATTAAAAAATTCATTTATTAAAAAATATTATAATTTTTAATTTTAATTATTTTTTATTTATAAAAAATTTACTTTTTAAAAATACTAATTTTAAAAAAGTTTAATGTTTTAAAAACATTTCTTGTTTTATAAAAATTATTTTTTAGAAATAACATTAATAAGATTTTTTTCTAAATTGATTAAAAAACTATTTTTATTCCTAAAAAAGTTAAATAATATAATTGGTAATTAAGGTAATTATTTAATAGGAGAGAGAAGCGGAAAAATGTTGGTGAGAATGAATGTGGTGATGCCATATGTCACACAAGTTACTCTTTTATTAAAGTAGAAGGATAAATTATAACAAATATTATGTTTATTACTATAATATTGAGTATCACCGACCATAATTCACCATACATGGTCTTCATTATTATAACAAAACATATTAGTTGTGATTTATTATAATATTTTTTTTATCAAAACTATGAGCTATGATTTAATTAAATTTTTTTTTAATGATTATTCATATTGTACTCTTATAAGTAGTTGATTGTTAATACACAGTAAAAACGTATATGATCTTCATTATTCATTATGATATCAACCCTTTAAGGTTTACGCCTTCTTTTCTTTACTTTTCAATCTTTCTCCACCGCTTTTGCCATCATATATTAGTTAGTCAATGACTCTTTTCTAAAAATGTTTACTTATATGACCACTATCTTCCTTTAGATCCCTCTATTTTTTTGCTTGAGACCTATTGCTTAAATATATTGCTTAGGTTCCATTTATTATTCATTTGTCACCATAACTTTGTTTACGCGCCTCTCGTTGCCGTGACAAAATTTTCTTGAGTTTTTTTCTAAAATAGTGTTGGTGGTAAAATTATTTATCAAAATGGGTTATTTGAAAAATATTTACTAAAATGAATGTTTTTTAAAAACTTTTTTTTTTCTCACTCCTAACTTTATTGGATAAAAAACCTTTTCTTTGAAACAAAAATGTTTTTTGAAATGTCCTAATTTACTTTAAACTCTTTTTTATTTTAAAGTTTTGTCGCTAATTTTTAGTTTAGTCTTTTAGTTTTTTTTTTCTAATAGATTAGACTTTCTTTAATTGTTAAATGCTTTCTAAATTAAATTTTATAATTTTAAGTTGTTTATATTATTTTTAATTAAAAAAACTTTCATGTGTTAATTTTTTATAAAATTGATTTATTAAATATTGCACTATTTTTATCATTGATACGAATACTTTTTCATGTTTAGAGATCAATATTTGTCACATGATTATATTAACAAATAAGTTATCAACCTCAAGCCTTACAAATTTTACCATCCCGCCGTAGCACGACGTGCATCCACTAGCTTCAATGAGTTAATGATATGTATTGTCATATATAATATATCATTTTAATTTAAAATTGAAATATTAAAGTTAGTATACTGCCATCGTAACTTAATATTTTAATTCCAGTGTGAAAAATTGAAATTTAATAATACAAAATCTAAAATCCAGAAACCAATAAATAAAATCCATACAAAAAGTTTTTGAAACTCAAAAACAAACATAGATAACAAATTATCATAAAAGTAATTTTAAATTTTTTAAATTAAAAATAAAAAAAGAAAATTAAGTTAGTTAAACAGATATAAATTTATTAGAATCATTTAATAATTTAAATTAGTTAAATTTATTAGAATCATTTAATAATTTAAATTAGTTAAAACATTTAAAAGGTAGATTATTAAATCATTTGAAATAAAAAAGTTTCAAAAAATTTGCGTTGATAAATTAATTAGGATAATACATTTGCCACCTTTTTCTTATGCTTTATTAAAGAATATATTTTAAATAGAAAAGTTTTTTATACAATCAATTAGAGCGAGAAAATTTTTTTAAACAAACACCTATTTTGATAAATATTTTTAAAATCACCCGTTTTGATAAATATTTTTTTCAACAACACCTTTTTGGGAAAAAACCGCTTAAGTTTTATTTTTTTCCCTTGTTTTTTCATTATTGTATATTTTCCACCAACATAAATACATAATCATTGTTTTCCGCTTCAGTCTAAACGTTCGATTTCCTCTTGCTCCTACCATGGAGGAGCATTAGCAAAAAAGTTATCAATTAGGATTTATTGTGATAATTTTTACCATGTTTAAAAGATAAGATTTGATTAATTTTCATCTGCAATTATTCTGGTATTGTCCTATGGATAGTCGATTAATTATAATGCATAATACATCATGAAGATTTCATTATTCTATAAACGTACAGATTACCAACTTTCACATTACATACAAATCTTTCTACTCTAATAAAAAAGTATCTAGTGGGGACACGTGGCAGCATCACATTCATCACCACCAAAATTTTTCCGTTTTTCTCTTCTATTAAATAATTACTTTTATTACTAATAATATTATTGAACTTTTCTTTAGATTAAAAATAGTTTTTTTTTCATAAATTAAGAAATAGATCTTTTAATTAATGTTATTCCTAAAGAAAAAAGTTTTTATAAAGTAAGGCGTTTTTACAATACATCAAACTTTTAAAAATACGAAATATTTTAAATTGATGTTAGATTTTTTATACACAAAAAATAATTAAAATGCGAGTTATAATAAGCAATTTTTTTGAAATGAAATTGTTTAATACGGTTTTTTTTAAACAAAATATTTAAATTTTTTTGAGAAGATAATTTTAAAAAGTTGATATCATTGTTTTATTATTTATAGTCCTTACTCATACGTAATTTCAATCATATCTTATCTTAAAATATTATTTTATAATTAATAAATATTTATTATATTTAATATTTAATTTATTAAACCCGTGTAATACACGTGTTTAATAAAACTAGTTGTACCAATATACTTCAAACAGTTTATGCAGGTGGAAATGAGTTAACATGGTAAGGATCATAGTTCAAACAGTTGTACCAATATAAGTGGTAACTAACGTGAAAGCGAACGTGCAACATTGGAACATATGGAGTGTGAAATCATATCTTATGATATAAGGATAGCAAAGTGCATGGAACACGATACAACACCCATTATGTGAAGACTGGTCAGTCAGGCGGCACAAAACAACACATACCTACTATTCCGGTTGGGCGCGACAACAATGAGTTTAGCACCATTTTACCCATACATGGTACAACGCATTCTAGCAACACACTTATACATTATGTTAAAAATCTTGTACATCATAAGAGAGTGCAAAGGAGACGATATGCATTTACATAGTTTAGAGTGAGTGAGAAACGGGAACGGATGTAACGGTACGGATAACGGGACTTCTGGTCCTCTCTAAAGAACGAGGGCATAATGGTCTTTTACGTGAGAAGTAAAGGCATTGTTTACCCTTTACCTTTGTTCGAACCCTTGTTTCCACCGCCGATCTGTTGTCACTACTAGGGTTCCGATTGCCATCGATCTCAAGTACTGAATCAACGATTTGAACTTAATCATTCTCAATTGAGCATCTAATAGGTATGTGATTTCGTCGATTTTAACTTTGTATTTGATATGCGTCAATGGGTGCACATCTACAATTGTGAGTATTTGCGTATGTATATATGTTCTTCAACACCAAAAACGTTATAGTTTGTTTCTCATGTATGTTCTACGTTTAATTTACATATCAATGTAGCAAGTATCATATTCAACACCAAACAATTTCATTTCGAGTTCTTCGTTTCTGATTACAGGTTTTCAATTATTACAATCAAGTAAAATCAATCACACAGATTAGTTTAGGAAAGATGATTCGAGTTGCTGCTGGTAGGCAGTGGAATGGTATTGCAAGAGAGCTTCAAGGTTCATGTTTGCCTGTTGCACCGCTTTTGTTGCAACATTATTCTACAGGCAGTCAGTCGAAAACAGCTTACACTGGCTCTGAAATTCTCAACTATATGGGAGGATTAGACGGTGAGAAGAAACAGCTGATTCACAAGCTGGTCAATTTTCGCATGAAAGAGGGTAAGAAAACTAGGGTTCGAGCTATTTTCCATGAAACCCTTCATCGCCTTGCTCGCACTGATCGCGATGGAATCCAGCTTATATCTGATGCTTTGGAGAATGTGAAACCCATATGTGAAGTTGCAAAAGTAAGAATTGCTGGTAATATTTATGATGTTCCTGGGGTTGTGGCAAGAGATCGTCAACAAACCCTAGCTGTTCGTTGGATCCTTGATGCAGCTTTCAAGAGACGCACTAACCACAGCTCAAGATTGGAGGAATGTTTGTTTGCTGAGATCATGGATGCTTATAGGAAAAGAGGAACTGCACGTAAGAAAAGGGAGGTTCTTCATGGACTTGCTTCTGCCAACAGGAGTTATGCTCATTTCAGATGGTGGTAAAATCAGCCCACAGAAAGCTACTTTTCATTCAATCTAGTTATCTGGTAAGACTTGGCTCTTTTGAATTTTTGCTTCAAGCTTTGTAAGGATTTCTGTTTTTGTATTGCTTCTTTTGTTATATTCAATAAATGATAAGAGGCACTCACTCTTTATGATAAGAAGACCTTGTATGACGTGAGGTTTAATTATGGATATTAATCTTTTCATCTGTTCAATCTGTTATTCAACCATTGGTCTTTTGTTATCATCCACATCTACCACTTCTAAGTTATTGAGAAACAGAATCTAAATTTCATAAGTGCTTATCAAAATCCTCATGTCATGCTCACAGAAACAGCAAACTTGAGATGCACCATACAAGTTATAGATCTTTTCTTTTGAAAAATTATAATTAGAATGAAATATAAGCCAAAATGGCTAATTTTTAGTCACTGTGCTCATTGCTAATGTGTGACCATTGCTAGGCGATTTGCGGTTAAACCAATTGAGATATGTTGGCTGGTATTTATACTTGCAACCATTTTTATTTTTTCCTATGCTTTTCCTTCTTTCTTATTCTTGAGTTCATAGGCCCAATTGCCCAAACATGCATCACTCCAGTAGCATCAAGAATCATGGTCCTTTTCACTTCAAAATATGTTCCCAAAGACTCGTGTCATATTGTTTGAGCACCAATTGTATGTACATTAACTGGTTCATAAAACCACCAATTTGATTTAGAATCTAGACTTAGTTATGTATAATATCATAATGAAAAGGATTGTCAAACATTCTGGTTTTCGACGCAATGAGAAAAAAGTTTCACGCTACATACTTTTGAAATAGTGTCAATATCTATGTTCGTTGTGTCCAAAGGAGTGTATTGTCATTCAATGCTTGTACCTTGTACTTGTATTGTCCAAAGGAATTTGAAATAGTGTCTTTTTCCACTACATACTTTTGTCCTTTGTTGTGTGCAAAGGACAATCAAAATGAGTGCTTGTCCTTCATGATGCTTGTACCTTGTACTTGTATTGTCAAAATGGCAGGCTAAACTTCTTCCTTGGTCAAAAGTTACCAGCAACGGCTGTTAATGTTCTTTCACCGGTTTTATTAGTTAAATCTGCTTAATGGCCCATCATGAATCTGTCACTTTTGTTAGTCACTGACCATTGCATCAAATGTTCCAAGAAATGGGAAGAATCAATTAAAATTTTTAAATTTGTGTTCATATATCAACTTTGATGGATTTTTTTTATCCTTTGATTAGATAAGTAATTAAGAGAAGGGTGCCTCGGAGTAGGTTTCCTGATCGATTCAACATGGTTTTCTTTTTTTAGCTTGTTATTTGATTTGTTGACTTGTTGGTGCTAGCTTGTCTTACTAGTTTAGTTGTTGGTGCTAGTAACTGGGATGAGGTTATTCTTAATATAATTGATAGATGCATTTGAGTTTGTCTGTCTTTCTGAGCACAATTGATATCAGTTCAAAGTTTTAAATTTTGAAGTGTTACATCATCCTGAAAGTATTATTTTGATACATGGGTTTTCCTGTCTTGGTTGCTGAAAATAAATTAATCAGACATGTTCAGTATCATGATGACAGGATCTGTGCCTTATAGGTGTTTGGGGTTCAACTTGATTTATGAGGTGTTTTTGTCTTGGATTTCCCCCCGAATGTTGTAGTTTAGCTTGTGAACGTTTTGTATTCTTCTTTTTTCCCATATAATCATGTACTGCGCAGAAAAGAACCTATAAATCCTTGAAACAAGTCCTGCTACCTTTTGGTAACCGAACACCGTGGTTCTGACTTTTGGTAAAATGATTAGATAAATTCTCAGCAACACAAAGTTGCAAATTTAATACTTAATGGCAACTAGAAGAACAATGATTATATTGACTTCTCGTCTAACATAATTCTTTTTTTATATTTATTTTTTTGGTATCTCAGGTTCTACTGCATTATGGACTGTTGAATATGATGTTGGGGAATCCATGGCCCCAAATAAGTGAAGCATTCACCGCATCTGGTTGCCCTTTCTTTGATATGGAATGTGCACCTGAATGAAGCATTTGACTACTTTTAGGTGTTTCATGCATACTTGTACTTCATCCTGCCATGGTCAATTTTCTTTATTCTCTCTGTCTTGTCTGCAACTTTTAATATCTATACTAAATTTTGGAAAAAATTGACTAGTTGACTGCTTCAATGGTGTGCATACACCTTTTCAATATATTAGTATTATTATTCGACTTTTGTAATCATAGTTAATGTATCGGAATTGCCTAATTATTTTTATAAAAAACAAGACCATAAGAGTATGTAGGCTAGCATAAATGTGTGTTGGCACGAACTATAAAATATATTGTTTGACCTACTCCACCATTTGGTTACCTTCAGTTTAGACTTGTCACCGTTTTATCCACACCCACAATACTCCCCCAAATATGTTTAGTCAAAGTTCATAAGTGATCGTAGAAATCCAATCACATACATTGTTAAGATGCTATATATTTTAAGACTAAAATTTTCATTGATATTTTGTTTTAATTATTTTTATTTTTGTTGGGATGTTTGTATATTTAACTTAGTGCTAACTTGTTGTAAAGACCGGCTAGCATGTTACATGCTGCAAGCTTGGTGCACAGAGGATGAATTGCCCCTTGTTATAAAGACCGGCTTTCAAGTCTCTGTTGTTCACTCGGTCAGAATACTTTTGTTCTTTTCTATCTATATAAGTTTTTTATGAATTAACTATTATACTCCTCTTAAAATACTAATCCCTAAAAAGAATCTTCGTCGTACCACCTTCATCTTCTTTAACGACTTGATAGCCATTGCCATCCACCTCCATGAGAATGGCAATGCAATCTTCACTACCATCATCTTCAGGATACAAACCACCATTGTCACCTGCATTCACCTCTTTTCCATCCTAGGTCCTAACTTACAGGGGCAGACTCGCATTACGAGTATAGGTATCGTGTGACATCGGCAAACAAACTTTACATGCAACGTTTGCATCTCCCGACTTGTGTAATGTATATTATGATTTATTTTGATCAACAAATCAATCTAATTACACTAAAATGCCCAATATGAAGTTTCGCTATAAGTTTTTTTTAGCATCCAATCATGTTTTGAATCTTGAATCTATTTCGGTTTATATAAATTATGTACGCATGAATTTTGAATTATTGAGTTTTCTTTATCTACCGTTAAAATATTATATTATGTTAGCCACTATAGATTTATGCATTTTAAGATCAAATCTCATTTTAACGAGGTGGAGTGTTGATAAACATTAAAAATAAATACATAAATAACAACGCCAACAAAACATATAGTAATTAATAAGAGTTAGTTTTATACAAATAACAATAGTGGATAAATAAATGATAAATAATAAACAAATTTGTTTGAATGACAATTTTCTTTTAAACCTAAATACCAAATATACATTTATAAGAATATAAACTCACATTACTTGAGTTTTAAACACTATACCATTATAGTATAAGACCATGAGTAAATAATAGACAATTAAATAGATTTTAGCATAAGAGGAGTAGGTATTGAATAAAAACCTAGGATCACCAAATAATTTTTTTAATGAAACAAAATAAAAAGTTAAACATATAACCGATATGAATATGAGATAATAGTATTGACTTCAACCCAACAACCATACTAGCCTGTTCAATTGGCCTGAACCACCATACGATAATCAAAGACCATTTAAGTAGCACACATATGATAATTAAAATTTTAAACTTCAAGAAAAGAATTTATATAACTTCTTTTTTAACGACAAATCTATCTTATATCTACTTCTAAATTATATCAAGTTACATCATGCTTGATATTGAACTCATGACCTTTCCTTTAAGAGGCAAAACCTCTATCGAGTGGGCTAGACCCACATTAGCAAGAATTTATATATAACTAAACATTGTTTTTAGTAAAAATGAATAAAAGTTTTCTAATGAGACATTTTAATGGCAAAATAATGTAATTTATTTAATACAATAATTGTGAATTTTAATTTTACAGAACGTAAGTGTGATAATTTACCTACAAAAATAAAAGGAGAGCTAAGAGGACACGTGACAACACCAACGCTAAAGGGACACATGGTTATATTATTTCTAATCAAAATTTTTTCGTTTCTCACTCCTATTTAATTAATTATATTAATTACCAATAAAAAAAGTTTAACAAAAAATATAAAAAACTTAATATAATTGTTTTATTACTTATAGTCATCGGTTACACGTAATTTCAATCATATTACATTTTAAAACATCGTTTTATAATTAATAAATTTTTATTATTTTTAATATATTATTATTTTACATGTGTAATACTAGTACACACTAAATGTAGTTTTACAATAAACATAACTAAATTATTAATTATTAATTATTAATATTTATACTAATAAGATTTGTTAAAGATATGTAACCGTTAGAATCGCGTGCGAATCCCCCAAATTGATTTCCTCTAATCATAACAAATCCCCCGCCAGATTTCCTTATATTCTCCAACCCTAGCCCAACCGTCAATCAGTCGGAGCTTCAACCGCGTGAGCCTTCCGTTGATGGTACGCTACAATCAGCGTTAACAAATTCTCGAACCCTAACATCGCCTCCTCTTTTTCATGCTTCTGTTTCATCCTATCACTCAACCTATTTGATAAATGGCCCGTTCTTATTTGGTGGAAGAAGCATGTTTTCCGCTACGTCTTTGGTTGTTTACTGGTACGAACTCTAATTTCTACTCACATTGATATTCAATCAATCTGGTGTCCTTTCTTAGAAGTTTCACCGTATTGTTCCTTTGCTTCTTACAGGCTATAAACACGACAACAGCATTTAGAGAGTATTAGTCATATATTACCTACCATACATGAAGTCATATACTTAATACTATTCATAAACTACTCCTTAAATCTTCATCTTTGTTTCTTTGCTTTTATATTACATTATTACCACACAGGGAGGGATGTTCATCAGCTGTCATATGTTTCTAATCATATTTTTTCTTGGTAGTTTTGTTCGCTTGCAGGCATGCTCCATTGAAGTGGCACAAATCACATACCTATTACTGTTTAAGCTATATCCAAAGCTCTCTGGGATGACTGGGACTGCAAGAACTGAAGTATTGACATTTTATGGATCTACATATTGTCATCAGTATCAATCTACTGCTATAATTCCTTTTTTATTTACACTGTTACAGGAAAAGGAGTTCTTGAAAATGTTCCAGATGCCTGTTATTGAAGTGCCCACAAATGTGCCAAATATTTGTAATGATTTACCCATCCAAGCTTTTTTCAGTAAGACATTAAATTTCATGACCACTCCATTATTTTTCTTGTGAAAATACTACTAATTTAAAATTGTTAACCATGCTTTCAATTATTTTGATTACATAGACTGCTTGTGGTAAATGGGTATATGTCCGTGAAGAAATTTTAAATATGTTCAGGGTTGGTCGCCCTGTTTTAGTTGAAATCAGTGAACAACTAGGTTCTACAACGGTATTATCTCATAATTTCATTTTTCATTTGTGTATATTTTTTGTTCCTCCATTTTTAGATGCTTCTTTTTGTGGGTGTAGTGTTGAGAATTCAGAATACCTGCCTTCACTGCAAAGGGAAAACAGGATCTCTCACAATATTCTCAATGCACGAGCACAGGTTAATTCTTTTAGGAAGGAATGCATTCTTACTTTTGTGGAACTGATTTACGTTTTTAGAATATTTTTTTTTTTTGTTTTTTTCTTTCAGTAAGCCGCCAGGAAGGCTCAAACTGTGGCCCAAGTTGGACGAAAATACGCCATCACCATATCTACAAATATGGCTGCTAGAGGTACAGACATTATGTTGGGAGGTAACCCAAAGGTGTGTTGGTCTTTCCAGTGTCTTGTGGATGTCTTTTGTTTCAAGTCACAAATAATGTGTTTTATCAATATGTTATTTATGATCTGTGGTAATTTCAGATGCTTGCAAAAGTAGTATTAGAGGACAGCATACTTTCACATATGAGTCATGATACTCCAGATATTGACTGAAGAGACAAAGTCACAAAAGGTAATTTGATCAGTATGATCTATGTTCTAGTAATCAGATCCTAATCATCTTCCGGTGGTGTAGGTATTATCAAAAAATGAAAGTTGGACCATCATCATTAGCTTTGCTAGCTAAGGCGCCTCTAATGGGCTAGTGATCTTTGACTTCAATTCATTAATTGGGAACGCCTCACCCTATACGTTACCATGCTAATGTTCTTGGTACTGTTTTTATTAATGCAGCTAAATATGTGTCCAAAAGTGAGAACAAAAGTTGGACATATGAGAAGACAAAGTCTATAATTACAGAGTCTGTTGAGATGAGCCAAACAGTGGGGTTTAATGAGCTGGAAAGACTTGTAGAGGAACAGTTCTAAAAGACTGTGAAGCTCACTGTTTCAATGAAGGAATGGAAGTCAAACGACTTGGTGGGCTCCACGTGATTGGTACATCTTTGCATGAGTCTCGGAGAATTGATAATCAGGTAAGTCAACCCAACTTTGACATTTTCAGGACTTCTGAGTTTTATTCTTACTTGTATAATTAGAAACTCAATAACCAGTTTACATATATTTTTTGTGCTTTACGAAGCTTCCTGGCAGAGCAGGAAGGCAAGGAGATCCTGGATCAACACGGTTCATGGTCAGGTAAGTTCTACTAATGATCTTTTAAGCTACAACTCAAATACTGACTTGATTCTTCATGGTTAATTTCTTTACAACGTGTTTTTTTTTTTTTTTTTTTATCTTCCTTGTGCTTCGTGACTTTAAAGTCTATGTAATCTTAGACCAATCATTGAGACAGTTTGCAGGATGAAATGTTCCAAAAGTTCAACTTTAGTTTGCAGGATGAAATGTTCCAAAAGTTCAACTTTGACACTAAGTGGGCTGTGAATATGATATCAACGATTACAAATGATGAGGATGTGCCAATTGAAGGTGAGGCAATTGTTCGACAGGTATGATTCAGTTCTTTGTATGATAATTTTAGTATGTGAATCTTTGATGTTGTTCTCCCCTAGTATGACGCACAATCTATTTTATTCTCTTTGATGGTCGATATGTTGGTATGTGTAACATGAGTGATGTGATTGGACTTGAGATTTGGGTTTAATGGGATGTTACAATTGCTACTAGAGTACCACACGTGATTGGATTCTTGAAGATTATGTGGTACGGTTATTAATTTCTGAATTGATTACCTGACAATGAAAGGTTAGTAATTTCCACATTCAGTTTGCAATAATGCTTTTCAAGTATATAATTCAACATACATGATCGTCTTTTCAAATATTATATCATTTCTTGAAACAGAAAAGATTGCATACTTGATACTTGTGTTAGTGGTCTGAACTCACAAAGTGTGTGAAATGTGTTAAATTATTGCATGTCCACGGCTGCTAGAGAAGCTCCATTTACCAAGATTTACAAATGACAAAGATAGCCTTTAAATCTGGTGGTGTTGCTTTAAATCTCATGGTTGCCTCACATGCAAGAACTCAAAATCACCATCTTACATGGTCTTCGGTAATTGTGAATACGTAATTTAACTTTTTAAAATTTTATCCGTCAACTTTTAACTCTGGTTTATCATTACTGGTACCAACCTATACAACTGAAAGAAATTTCTGTGTCATAGGATTACTCTGCAATTGTCATGTTGGTACTACTATTGGTCTTGTTGGTTTCTTGAATGATTCTATCAAAAGTTTAAGAATGATTTGTTTTTTTCAGACTTTTCATTAGTTGATTGATTCTATCAGAAGCTTAAGAGTTCACAAGTCGCTGAGCTTGTGGGGATCAGTGAAAGATCGTTATGGCTTTTAACCCCAACTATAAATATGGTTTATAAATTAACAATAAAGACAGGTTTTTTTAAAAAATGAACTATAAATACACTAGCTTAGTTGGTGTCTATCCAGGTGAGTTTAGTTTCATGTTTTATTAGACCCCATCGGTGATGATTTCATATCCTTAAAAGTCATTACTTAAACTTGTTTACTTTTATGCAGCATTACATGTGGTTATACTTAAGATTTTTATCCAAAAACTAAGTCCAAAAAGATGTAGAATAGAAGCATCCGGGGACGCTTTAGAGAAGCCCTTTGCAGAATTGCAGCAGTTACCGTCACTCATTTGCTGCAAACACTAATCATTGCTCCAATTTAATTTGTAAGTTTGTTTCTTGTTTTCCTTTTGGTTGGGTTGTAACTTCTTTAGTTAAATTTGTCTGGATTATTTATTTATTTGGATCAAGCTTACCAACAGTTGTGTTTTTGTGGCAAAATCAGATTCAGTATCCACTGATTTCTTTTTTCAATAAAAGGTATTTTTTATGTTACCTTGCAATATTATATTCCTTATCACACCAAACACAATTGGGGGTGTTCGATTGTGTGGTTTGAAAGTGATTGTATGATATGGAAAAATCAAAATCATATAAATAAGGGTGCTAAAGAAGCTAGTATTGTTTGATGCTCCAAATACTTATCGTTTTAGGATAATATATGAGTAATTTTACTATTTTGACAATTAGTTTTTGAAGATAGTATTGAACTCACAATGTGATTTCTAGATGATTATATAACTTTTATAACTCGTTCCTATAAAGTTAGGTAAAATTTTACTTATTTTCCTGAATTTGGCTGATGATATATAATGTAAGACGGGCATTTTGGGTATTTGGTAGGCCTAAAGCATAATTGAGCTATGTTTTATTTGGTTTTTTACACAATTTAGCGACAATACTTGTTGAAAAATATGATACTTGTTTAAAAATATGATCAAAATAACTAGCACTTATGTTTTTACAGCAGAATTGGGTTCAATGTCTATTGATTTGTTTTTTTACACGGATTGGAGTGTTTTCTTCAGGTCTATGCTGGACTGGGTCTACGCATCACAGGTTTTATATTTTAATCCTCATGCTCGTTTATTTACATCTAGCCTTAATCTTTTACAGATTTATTGTTTTTGCAAACCTTTTCTAGTCATATTTTGGTTTTTGTTAGGCTTATTGGTGTCACATGCTAAGGTCTTGTTACCATTGCCACTATTTTGTTGTTTTTTTAGTTTTAAGATTATTTTCTTATATATCATTACTGGATTGTTTTTTCTTTTGCGTCTGCGCATCATGCAAAGGATTTTATGGGTCTTATCTCTTATTTTTCATGCTCATTTATTTACTTCTTGGTTTATTATTTTATTAAACAATCATTATGTTGCGTAGACCTTTTCTAATACTGTTTTTCTTTTTTGCTAGGTTTGTTGCAGCCAAATGGTTCATATCGGTTATCATTGTCACCATTTTTCTCCTATTTTTTAGTTCTTATGATATATTTTTTTTCTGATCTATGATTTATCGGTTTCCTTCCCCCGTTCCTAATACTATACTTTCTCATTGTGAAATGCTAGCAGGCCTAGAAAGAAGCTTGTGAGTGGAATGGAATGTTTCATTACTTAGCTTTTGGCATCATGAAGAAGATCTTACAGGTTTTATCTTTAATACTCATGCCCGCTGATTCTTTTATTTTTCTATTTTATTCTTTTTGATGGTCTATATGTTGGCATGTGTAACAGGTGTGATGTGATTGGAATTGAGACTTGGGTTTAATAAGACGTTACAATCACAACTAGAGTATCACACGTGATGGGATTATTGAAGATTATGCGATACGGTTATTAATTTCTTAGTTCATTACTCGACAATGAAAGGTTTGTAATTTCCACATTCAGTTTGCAACAATGTTTTCAGTTCAACATACATGATTGTCTTTTCAAATATTATATCATATCTTAAAACAGAAATTATTGAACACTTGTGTTAGTGGCCTGAACTCACAAAGTGGCATGTCAGGTGTTAAAATGGAACCATGTCCATGGCTGCTAGAGAAGCCACATCTACCAAGATCTAAAAGACAGAGATGACCTTTAAGTCTGGTGGTGTTGCTTTAAATCTCATGGCATCCTCACATGTAAGAACTCAATCACCATCTTACATGGTCTTTAGTAATTGTGAATACCTAATTTTAACTCATTAAAGTTTTATCGGTCAACTCTAAATTCTTTGGTTTATCGTTACCTTTACCAACCTATACAACTGAAAGAAAGTGTCATAGTATTTCTCTGCAATTTTGTCTTGTTGGTACTACTGTTTGTGTTGTTGGTTCTTTGATTGATTCTATCAGAAGCTTAAGAATGATTTTTTTTTTTTTCATATTTTTCATAAGTTGATTGATTCCGTCAGAAGCTTAACAGTTCACAAGTTGCTGAGCTTATGGGGATAATTGAATGATCATTCTGACTTTTAACACCGACTATTAAGATGGTTTTAAAACCACAATTATAAAGACATTGGTTTTCAAAAGGAACTACTATGAAGCTAGCTTATTTGGTGTCTATCCAGGTGAGTTTAAGTTCATGTTTTATTAGACACCATCATATCTTTTAATGTCATTACTGAAAGTCATTTACTTCTAAAAACAACAACCATATGGTAATACTTAAGACTGTTAACCAAAAAATAAGTCCAAAAAGATGTAGAACCGAAGCATCCAGGGATACCTTAGAGAAGCCCTTTGCAGAATCCCAGCAGTCGGCGACCCTCCTACGGTGCAAACACTAATTATTGCTCCATTCCAATTTGTAAGTTTGTTTCTTGTTTTCCTTTTTGGTTGAGTTGAAACTTCTTTAGTTTTATTTGTCTGAATTATTTATTAATTTGATCAAAGTTACCAACAATTGTGTTTTTGTAGCAAAATCAGATTCAATATCTACTGCTTTCTTGTTTCTTTTGTACAGGGATACTTGGTTGTGAATACAAGGTATCTTTTATGTTAACTTGTAATAATATTTTTCTGATCATATCAAACACAATTGGGGGTGTTCGATTGTGTGGTTTGAAAGTGACTAGATGATATGGAAAATTCAAAATTGTATAACAAAAGGTGCTAAAGAAGCTAGTATTGTTTGATGCGCCAAACACTAATCGTTCTAGGAAGGAATAATCTAATAAGGGTATATGAGTGATTAGACTATAACCTTTGACATTTAGGTTTTTGACGATAGTATTGAACTCATTATTTGATTTCTGAATGCTCATTTAATTTTAAAGCGTGTTCCTACAAAGTTGGTTAAAAGTACACTTATTTTCCTGAATTTGGCTGATGTACAAGTAAGGAGGACATTTTGGGTATTTCGCAAGTGTAAAGCATAGTTTGGCTACATTTTACTCTGTTTTTTGCACAATTCAGCAACAATACTTGCTAAAAAGATTGACCAAAATCACTAGCACTTATGTTTTGTTAGCAGTATTAGGTTCGATATCTATTGATTTCTTTTTATTTTTGTACACAGATTGAAGTTTTCTCTTCAGGGTCTATGTTGGACTGTGTCTACGTATCAAAGGTTTTGTCCCTTACTTCTCATGCTTATTTATTTACAACTAGCTTTATTCAAAACAGTTTTATTGTTTTGCAAACCTTTTCTAATCATATTTTGGTTTCTGTTAGGTTTATTGGTGCCAAATGCTCAGATCTCGTAATCACTGTCACTATTTTCCTGTTTTTTGTAGTTTAATAATTATTTTCTTATTTCAGTATTGGATTGTTATTCTTTTGGGTCTACGCATCATGCCGGGGATTTTCTGGGTTTCATCTATTATCTCTCATTCTCATTTATTTACTTCTTGGCTTATTATTGATTAAACAACTTTTTTGTTGCGTAGACATTTTCTAATCTTGTTTTTCTATTTTTCTAGGTTTGTTGCAGCCAAATGGTTCGTTTTGGTCATCATTATCACCATTTTTATCCTGTTTTTAGTTGTATTTTTTTTTTCCTGATCTTTGACCATTGGTTTCCTTCCCCAGTCCCTAATAGTATACTTTTTCATTGTCAAATGCAAATAGGCCGAGCAAAAAAGTTGTGGGTGGAATGGAATGCTTATCATTGTCCGGATTTTGGCATCATGGAAAAGATCTTATTGGTTTCATCTTTTATTCTCATGCCCACTGATTCTTTTATTTCTCTATTGTATTCTTTTTGATGTGATATGTTGGTATGTGTTACAGGAGTGATGTGATTGGAATTTAGGCTTGGGTTTAATGGGACGGTACAATTGCAACTAGAGTACCACACGTCATTGGATTCTTAAAGATTATGCGGTACAGTTATTGATATCTGAATTCATTACTCGACAATGAAAGGTTAGTAATTTCCTTATTCAATTTGAAATAATGCATTTTAACTATATGGCTTCAACATACATGATTGCAATTTCAAATATTATATCATATCTTAAAACAGAAATCATTGCATACCTGTGTAATTGGTCTGAACTCACAAAGTGGTGTGAAATGTGTTAAAATGGATCCATGATCATGGCTGCTAGACAAGCTGCATTTACCAAGATTCGCAAATGACGGAGATGGTCTTTAAATCTGGTGGTGTTGCTTTAAATCTCATGGCTGCATCACATGTAAGAACTCAAAATCACCATCTTACATGGTTTTCGGTAAATGTGAAAATGTATTTTTAACTCTTTAATTTTTATCTTATCAATTCTTAACTCTTTGGTTTATCATTACTGGTACCAACTTACACAACTGAAAGAAATTTATGTGTTATAGGATTTCTCTGCAACTTTATCTTGTTTTTGGTTTCTTGAATGATTCTATCAAAATTTTAAGTATGATTTGTTTTTTTCAGGCTTTTCATAAGTTGATTGATTCTATCAGAAGCTTATGAGTTCACAAGTTGCTGAGCTTGTGGGGATCAGTGGCTTTTAACCCCGACTACAAATATGGTTTTATAATCAACTATAAAGACACTGTTTTTTTAAAACGAATTATAAAGACACTAGCTTAGTTGGTGTCTATCTTAGGGAGGTTAGTTTCATGTTTTTTTCGACACCGTATGTGATGATTGCATATCCTTAAAAGTCATTACTTAAACTCGTTTACTTTTATGCAGCATTACATATGGTAATGTTTAAGACTGTTAACCAAAAACTAAGTCCAAAAAGATGTAGAATAGAAGCGTCCAGGGAGACCTTAGAGAAGCCGTTTGCAGAATTGCGGCATTTGCCAACCATCCTTTGCTGCGAACACTAATCATTGCTCTACTTTAATTTGTAAGTTCGTTTCATGTTTTCCTTTTTGGTCAAGTTGAAACTTCATTTGTTTTATATGTTTGAATTATTTATTAAATTGACCAAAGTTCCCAACACAGTTCCGTAGCGAAGTTAGATTCAGTATCTACTATTAGTTGTTTTCTGTACAGGGATACTTGGTGGTCTTGTTCATTGAAAAGGTACTTTTTTAAAGTTCCCAACAGTTCGGCTTTAATAGAATAATTAGATTTAGCATCTACTGATTTGTTGTTTTCTGTGCAGGCATACTTGGTGGTCTTGTTCATTGAAAAGGTATTTTTTTATGGTAACCTGTAATATTCGAATAGTAGCATCTTGGGACACCTTAGAGAAGCCCTTTGCAGAAGCATGGCAGTTGCCGACCCTACTTTGCTGCAAACACTAATCATTGCTCCAATTTAATATGTAAGTTTGTTTCTAGTTTTCCTTTTTGGTTGAGTTGAAACTTCTCTGTTTTATTTGTCTGAATAATTTATTAATCTGACCGAAATTCCCAACAGTTTGGCTTTCGTAGCGAAAATTAGATTTAGTATCTACTGATTAGTTGTTTTTAGTATAGGGATACTTAGTGGTCCTGTTTGTTAAAAATTATATTCCTTATCATATCAAACACCGTTGGGGGTGTTTGGTTGTTTGGTTTGAAAGCGATTGTATGACATGGAAAATCAAAATCGTATAATAAAACGTGCTAAAGAAGTTAGTATTGTTTGATGTGGCAAATACTATTCGTTTTAGGAAGTAATAATTTAATAATAGTATATGAGTAATGTTACTATACCCTTTGACAGTTAGGTTTCTTGAATATGGTATTGAACTCATTATTGATTCTTAAATGATCATATAGCTTTTATAACTCCATTCTATTAAGTTAGGTAAAAGCATACTTGTTTTCTTGAATTTGGCTGATGTATAATGTAGCAAGGTCATTTTGGGTATTTCAGTATTTGGCAAGTTTGAAAAAACTCAACTCACATAGTGTCAACTGTTGTAATTGCCTCACAATATGGATATGAGACCTATCTATGGTAGTTTTCTTAATGCTATTAATCCCTTCTTTACATGGTCAAGATTTGAATATACTTTGTAATGAAAGCTAAAAGAATTCGAATATAGTTTATTATGGTAATAATTCATTTCTTCTTATGTTCCACATCTAACAAACTTGAAAGAATTACAAATCTCATGCAGCAAGGTCAGAAAACAGTCTCATCTCACTCTAGTGTTGACTTTTTTCCATCTTACTTAAATCTTTATCTGTTTTTTTCAGGTTTACACAAGCTTGCATTGCTGAATATGGATCAGTGTCCTATAACTGCTACATAATAGGATTTACTTTCAGGTTTTATTATATTATCTTTTCTGTTACAGATCAACTTTTTTAATTGTAGGGAATTTTAAACTATTATTCCCCATGATTTTTGTTTTAAAAAGATGCGTGACTTCGTAATTGATACCCCTCAAAAGTTAAAACGCAAGCTAGAATTAGTAAATTCTCTCCATTTTTAAAAGTCTTCTTATGATGACTTGTATTTTGATTGATTAAAGTTTGAATCTTTGGTGAACCTCAGGTTGCAGCAGTTTGCCTTCACACCTCACACCTATAACCCCTCACCCTCTGCCTCTGTCCCCTCCACCTCACCCGCTGGACCCACCACGTCGCCTCCGCTGCAGAACCACGCCTATCAACTGTAACAACCTGTCTTAAACCTAATCTCGAAGACTTGACTCCGTTAACCAAAAACTGATTACAAAGAAGATGTAGAATTGAAGCATCTGGGGGCACCTTGGAGAAACCCTTTGCAAATGGCAGCAGTTTGCGCCTTCAAGTCTCACCCTTTGCCTCTGGACCCATCACCACACGGGTGTTTGGGATTGTTTTTGAAACCTACTTTCCACATATTAACTGTCAAAAAAAAAAAAATTTGTTTGCAATTTCAAAATAACTTTTCAAATTGTTTTTTGGTATAAAATAAAAATAAGGTTTTTAAAAGTAAGTAGAATGTTACTCATTAACTTTTTAAAAACTTTTTTTAATTTAATTTTCTATTATAATCATTTTCCTACCTCCTATTAACTCTTTTTATTTTTAAAAGTATATCATTTTTTATATCATTTTATAATTTTTTAATTTATAAGTTAATCCAAACATTTTTAAAAACTTATTTTGAAAAATTATAAGTTAATAAGTCTTTTTTATCAGAAATTATTTTTAACCAAAATAAACAATCCCATACATGCCTAATGCTACAGTGTTGTTGCCAACCCTCCTTTTGATGAGCACACAGATCACGGCTCCACTTCAATTTGTAAGTTTGTTCCTTGTTTTCCTTTTTGTTTAAGTTGAAACTTCATCGATTATATTGTTTAAATTATTTAAAGTTAATTTTAATTTTACTCTCTAAAATTTGAAAAAATAAATATTTTTCTTCAAAACATTAAAAATATCATTTACCTCTAAAAGTTTCATAAATTTCTTCAAATTCGATCCAAAATTTTTATTAGTTGTCTCAACTTGAATTCAAAATAGGAAACTTTTGGACTAAAATTGAAACAAATGATGAAACTTTTGGATTAAAATTGATGTTTTTTAACTTTTGAAGATAAATGGTTACTTTTGTCGGTTGGAGCAAAATTGAAATTAACTCAATTATTTATTTGTTTGTATGAGGTGAGGTTTGAGACGTGAAACTTGGTAAATTATTTTGTTTATGCGTTCATTTTTCTTGATTATAGTATAAAACCAAATAATCACAGTATTTATCGAGTAAAACCACCCCCCCCCCCCCAAAAAAAAAAAAAAAAAGCCACTTTGATCAATTAGTGGGTGGTTATGATTTAAATCAGTTAGCCAAAGTACTGATACTCGTGTTTTCATAGTAGAATTAGGTACAATATCTATTTATTCTGCTTGTGTCATTCTTCAGGGTCTAAGTTGGATTGGGTCTATGCATCATGTTTAAGATTTTACTGGTTTTATCTCCTAATTCTCATGACTTCTCGCCTTATTTTTATTATCAACAACTTTATAGTTATGTAAATTATTTCTTATTATAGTTGGAGTTATTATTCATACCAGAAATTACTATTCACGTACAGAAATTGTTGATCATGATTAAAGTTACTAATCACCGGTACATTTCAACCGTGATTACCTTGGATTCTTGAGTTTTATTCTTAGATTGCCGTCAAGATTTGCTAATTTTGTCCCTTATCTATTGCAATGGGAGACGCTAAGAACTTTGAGACTACTATTGTTCGTACTTACATATTCATCCATGAGGAGTTTTGCTTTCTTCTTGCTTGCTTGGTCTGCAAATGATCTTCATGTGGTGTATGTATAAATATGATTGGATTTTCCTACATGTCTTGTTTTAAATTTCTGAAAAGGATAGTAGGGGCTTTACCTTTTAGAGAAGAGGTATTGGGTTCAAACCCAAGCGAAATGTAAAACAGTTTGGATTAATTTAAAAGTGAGAATTGAGTAGATTTGTAATTCAGCATAAAGTATATTGCACACACATTTAGGCAAGTGTACTTATGGTGATAGTAGCATATTGTTAGTAAGAAAATAATATCACCTTGGTTTCTGAATCTTTTTTGTTAACATTTGACAACATACATGAGAAATTGACAAAATCATCTTAAACATAAGTAGATTATGCTCCTACTAGGAAGGTCTATGTTGATGAGAGGTAAGGTATGTGACAAGGCTTATAATGATCTATTGGCTCATACGAATGCGACAATGCTCATGAGTTTGTTTAATATATATAAAAGATATCAAGTTTTGTAGTGTATGAATAATGTGATGAACTTTAAGAGTGTTTATTTGTTTTGAAGTTTTATTATAAATGTTTTAGAATGGTGTCTTATGTTATGATACGATAAAGTGTTAGGGTTTTGAAAGATTTAATTATAGTCCCTCAAGCTTTTCATTGATGTTTTAACATGCATTTCAGTGAGTTAAAGTAGGATTATGACATCCTATTTAATTTTAACTTTGATTTACTATTAAATAGCTAAGGATTGTAAGTTTGTTTGAGTTTTTGTTGAATTGTTGGTGTTTCACCTTGTGATGTGTAAGTATAACAAAAGCCATGCAGCGGGGTTTTGTGCGTGACAAATGGGCATGTTGTGTGACATAGGATCTCGATTCTCGAGTTCTCTGTTTCAACTTTTAAGTTGCATTATTATTATAATTATTTTGCTACATGTTTTATCTTATTAGTATCTAGAGGTCAACTTGAGTTCTCTATTTGAGGTCTCGTATTGCATTCTTACTTTGTTCCTAGGAAGCTCAAGGTACAATCTTGATTTTTCGATATCTTTGTGTATATGTATGTTTTTCATAATATCATTTGTTGATATGTTAAAGTGGAATTTAAATGGGATAGAGGGTTGATTTGAAGGAGACCCGACTCAAAAGAGCAAAAAGAATATACAAGCAAAAAACAATAAAAGATACAGACAACGCATACGTAACAAAAAGTCCATCAATAACATCACATGAAGGCATACACAATCACACAAAATTTAAAAATTAATGTATCAAACATTTCACTTGTCACCTACGAGTAAACATGTATCTAAAAGCTATCGTCCAGCTATAAGAAAGGCTTGCCTATAACTACATAAGGTTAAAAGTACGCCTAATACTAATTACAACTGAGATGACAGATAGTTACCATATACGAGTACCATTACGCGCAACCAAAAGACATTCTAATCTATGCACTCAAAAGGCATCTTAAGTTTAAACACACTTAAAGATACAATCTTCCGGTCGTAGCCAATCTTTGACCTGCTCTAGAACTTCCTGTATGTGATGCATCACATAGTTGTTAATGTCCCCTTCTTATTGAACGAATGATCACAAATACTTAAACTTGGTTGCATGATGTACACATTTCTCATAAATCTTTATATGGACTTCCTTCTCGTAGTTCGCTAAAGTTACAGCTAAGATAATCGATTTTAACTCTAATGTTGCTCTCAACCTAAGCCTCTCATTTAGGCTTGAGAGGTTTGTTCAGATCTTCAAAAGAAATGAAACAAAAAACACAAACATAAATATGTTTGTTTTAACATATTTAGTAAGATAGAAAAGTCAAATTGATTGTTGTTATAATATTTATATTTATTATGAGAAAGAGACGGAAAATAATTTTTTTTGTATGTTAGAATAATAACACATGTTATTTGATATGTTATAATAATAACACGTGTTTTAAAAAAAATATTCTTTTATTATATGTTATAGTTTATAAATTTTTTAAAAGTGAATAAATTAAAAATTGATTAAAAAAATAGCAATTCCAAAGACCCCTCTCGCAAGCTTTCGTAGTTTCATGTATACACACCGACCGTGAGTCCTTGAGGACCGTGACCCTCGTTTACCCTCAGCGCACAGTTTCGCCTGAACAAAACTCTCGCAGCTGCAAGATGCCGGCTTTCTCCTCTACATTCACGAATCCATCATTCTTCACCTTACACACCAAGTGCCATCACTCCTCATCAACTCCCAACTTCTTCTGTACACCACCCACCACTTCTTTCCCCGTTCTTTCCCTTCGTACACGACGCCATCGCTTCAATTCTACAATTACAGCGTCTCTTAAAGTACAGTGATGACATTATCTCTTGTTCTTTATCTTTTCTGCGCGTAAATTGGTTAAATACACATATGCCCACCAACTGTTTGATGAAATGTCTCAATGGGTTTAATTTTTCAGGAAGGCTTTGGCCTTGTTACGAAGACATGGGGTGATTTTACAAGCTTGAATTACTGGGTTGTTCGGGATTATTATCGTCTTGTGGAGTTTGTTAATTCATTTGAGCCTCGAATTCAGAAGCTTTCTGATGAACAGGTTTGAGTGTTGTCATTATTTTCAATGGCGTGATGTTTTTTTTTCTACATCAAGAATCTTAACGTTTTAATGGTTGATTAGCTAACTGCAAAAACTGCTGAGTTTCGTCGTCGCTTGGGGAAAGGAGAGACACTTGCGGATATTCAAGCTGGTTCTTAAATAGCTTCTCTCATGTTTAGTTGTTTACAACATTAAAGTTTGTTTCTTTTTGTATGTAATGATCGAATATAGGTATTTAATTTACATTATTGTAATACAGAGGCATTTGCTGTTGTTCGTGAAGCGGCCAAGAGGAAGCTAGGCATGCGTCATTTTGATGTGCAGGTGTCTCTATATCTCTCTCTGTATATGTTTGTTTTAATTGGAGTATGTTAACTTAGTTATAGTTAGATAAAGTGTAATGAGTATATTTATGTGATGAAATGATTAATTTGGTTAATGGTCGTGATTAAACTTTGGTTTTTCAATTGTTAGATAATAGGTGGTGCAGTGCTTCATGACGGGTCTATTGCTGAGATGAAAACTGGAGAGGGAAAAACACTGGTTTCAACGTTGGCAGCATATCTTAATGCCTTGACTGGCGAGGGTGTTCATGGTATGTGTATTATATTTGTGGTTCTTTGGCTTCAAAACTTGCTGTAGGTGTAACCGTGTAAGCAAAATTACAGTGCAAGCATGTTGAATCTGCAAATATAATATATAATATGAATATATGATCGGCATAATTTTTTACTTTACAGTGGTTACTGTTAATGATTATCTTGCTCAACGTGACGCTGAGTGGATGGGTCGTGTTCATCGCTTTTTAGGTCTATCTGTTGGTCTTATTCAAGTAAGTCACTGCACCATGTGCCCATACTTAATAACATCCATATAATACTCCTTTAAACTTCCTCTTCGCCTCTTTCCTTTTATATTACCACACAGAGAGGGATGAAATCTGAGGAAAGGAGGTCTAATTATAGATGTGATATTACATATACGAATAATTCAGTAAGTCCCTCTATGTCGTTTTTACTGCAATATTTGTCATTTGTACTTCCTCATAGCTGTAAACACAATTATCTAGGAACTTGGTTTTGACTATTTGAGAGACAATCTTGCTGGCAGCAGTGGACAACTGGTTATGAGATGGTATTCTTCATAGTGCATATTTGATTTAAAGTTCTCCAGGACTAATAGCACAATGTTTATCAGGCCAAAACCGTTTCATTTTGCAATAGTTGACGAAGTTGATTCTGTCCTAATTGATGAGGGGAGAAACCCATTACTCATTAGTGGCGAGGTATATTTTCTCATTTTAAGTTGTGGCCCTAATGCATCCTTTGGCTCCAAAGTTGAAGTAGTAGCTTCGTTTTGTTAAACTTTGATCCACATCTCAGGCTAGTAAGGATGCTGCACGTTATCCGGTTGCTGCCAAAGTAGCTGAGCTTCTCATACGTGGCCTTGTAATCTTGCTTGTTTCTCCATTACTTTTTATTTTTGGCTATTGATATCCAGTGTGCCTAATTGTTTTTTATACTACACAGCATTACAATATAGAGCTTAAAGATAATTCAGTGGAATTGACTGAAGAAGGAATTAACCTAGCTGAGATGGCTCTGGAAACAAATGATCTATGGGATGAGAACGACCCTTGGGCAAGGTATATTATTTATTAATTTTTTTTCCCATTATTTTCTGTATATTATTGGTTAATTTTGTCATTCAGTTTCAGCCTCTTATCAATAAAATTTTGCAGATTTGTCATGAATGCTTTGAAAGCCAAGGAGTTTTATCGCCAAGATGTTCAATACATTGTTAAAAATGGGAAAGCTCTCATAATAAACGAGGTAATAAGCACTTTGCGTCTTATTACTCCTTCTCTTGGTTTTCTTTTGTTTGGGCCAAGTTACTTTTTAGCAGGTTTTTTTTGTCATTAAAGAATATTTTATTTTCTTATTTCTTTTTTCCAATACTTTTCCACAAAGAATAAATGACATACGCATTTAATTACTTGAAGTTGACGGGGAGAGTAGAAGAAAAACGACGATGGTCTGAAGGGATTCATCAAGCTGTGGAGGCCAAAGAAGGTCTACAAATCCAGGTATATATATATATATATAATATATATATATATATATTATATGGTGATGTTTATCAGTTGTCATATGTTTCACATCTTATGTTTTCTTGGTGGCTTTATTCTCTTGTACTTATTAGGCAGATTCAGTTGTAGTGGCGCAAATCACATACCAATCGCTGTTTAAGCTATATCCAAAGCTCTCCGGGATGACTGGGACTGCAAAAACTGAGGTATTGACATTTTGTGAAACTACATATTGTCATCAATATAAACCTACTGCTAAAATTCATTGTTTATTTACACTGTTACAGGAAAAGGAGTTCTTGAAAATGTTCCAGATGCCTGTTATTGAAGTGCCCACAAATATGCCAAATATTCGCAATGATTTACCCATCCAAGCTTTTGCAGTAAGACATAAAATTTCATGACGCTTCCACCATAAATTTTCTTGTGAAAATAGTCAAAATACTTCTAATTTAAAATTGTTAACCATACTTTTAATTGTTTTGTTACATAGACTGCTCGTGGTAAATGGGAATATGTCCGTAAGGAAATTATTAACATGTTCAGAGTTGGTCGCCCTGTTCTAGTTGGAACTACTAGGTACAACAATGATATGATCTCATAATGTCATTCTTCAACTGCGTATATATTTGTTAATCCATTTTATGTTAAGTTGCTTCTATTTGTGGGTGTAGTGTTGAGAATTCAGAATATCTGTCTTCTTTGCTAAGGGAAAGCAGGATCCCTCACAATGTTCTCAATGCACGACCAAAGGTTTATTCTATTAGGAAGCAATGCAGTTAATTCTTACTATTATGGAACTGATTTACGTTCTAATAATTTATATTTGTTTTTTCTTTCAGTATGCTGCCAGAGAGGCTCAAACCGTGGCCCAAGCAGGACGCAAGTATGCTATCACCATATCTACAAATATGGCTGGTAGAGGTACGGACATTATATTGGGAGGTAATCCAAAGGTGTGTTAGTCTTTCCAGTATCTTGTGGATGTCATTTGCTCCAAGTCACAAATAATGTGTTTTTATCAATATGCTATTTATGATTTTTGGAAATTTCAGATGCTTGCAAAAGAAGTTATAGAGGACAGCATACTTTCACACTTGAGTGATGATACTCCAGATATTGACTTTGAAGAGCCAAAGTCACAAAAAGTAATTCAATCAGTATCATGATTATACTATCATCTTTGTCCTTAATTCAGTTCCTTTTCATCTTTTGGTGATGTAGGTATTATCAAAAATGAAAATTGGACCGTCATCCTTAGCTTTGCTAGCTAAGGCGGCTCTAATGGGTTAGTGACCTTTGACCTATAACTTCAATTCATCCATTGTGAACTCTTACCCTATACATATCCCATGTTAATGTTCTTGGTACTGTTTTTATTAATGCAGCTAAATATGTGTCCAAAAGTGAGAACAAAAGTTGGACATATGAGAAGGCAAAGTCTATAATTTCCGAGTCTATTGAGATGAGCCAAACAGTGGGTTTAAATGAGCTGGAAAGACTTGTAGAGGAACAGTCAGAGATGTACCCTCTTGGTCCTTGCATTGCACTTGCTTATTTGTCAGTGCTAAAGGACTGTGAAGCTCACTGTTTCAATGAAGGAATGGAAGTGAAACGACTTGGTGGGCTCCACGTGATTGGTACATCTTTGCATGAGTCTCGGAGAATTGATAATCAGGTAAGTCAACCCAACTTTGACATTTTCAGGACTTCTGATTTTTATTCTTACTTGTATAATTAGAAACTCAATAACCAGTTTACATATATTTTTTGTACTTTACGAAGCTTCGTGGCAGAGCAGGAAGGCAAGGAGATCCTGGATCAACACGGTTCATGGTTAGGTAAGTTCTACTAATGATCTTTTAAGCTACAACTCAAATACTGACTTGATTCTTCATGGTTAATTTCTATAATTCTATGCAATGTGTTTTTCATCTTCCTTGTGCTTTGCGACTTCCGGTAAAGTCTGTAATTTTAGACCTATCAATGATACAGTTTGCAGGATGAAATGTTCCAAAAATTCAACTTTGACACTGAGTGGGCTGTGAATCTGATATCAAGAATTACAAATGATGAGGATGTGCCAATTGAAGGCGAGGCAATTGTTCGACAGGCATGATTCAATTCTTTATATGATAGTTTTATTATGTGAATTTTTGATGTGGTTCTCCCCTAGTATGAATGTATGATGCACATTCTTTTGACCTAAGCATTTACATATTTATTTCTTGTTAACTTGCCTACATTTCATTCATTCTAGCATGTCTATATCATATTCTAACCGTTAGTTCTAATCATAACAAATTTCAGCTTCTGTCTCTCCAAGTATCGGCAGAAAAGTATTTCTTCAACATAAGAAAGAGCCTTGTAGAGTTTGATGAAGTGTTAGAGGTACATATTCAACGGTATAGATCACCATGTATAATGTTTTTATATTTTTTTATCATCCAATAAGCTAGTGCTTTGGTGATGATTTTTTATTATTATATTATATGTTTTACTAGTTCAAATATATGCCTAGTATGTATGAGTTGCCATTGGAGTCTTGAGTGAGAGGAGAAATATTTATACAATTTGAAACGTTCTCAGAGCTGTCTTATTATCGGTCTTTAATGTGTTTTTACTATTCAACTTAATTATTATCTTTGGTATTCTTGTTTCAGAGTAATCTTACCTTCTTTTTACTGTTGCATTACTGAACACATAATTTTCTGGTTCCAGGTGCAAAGGAAGCATGTTTATGATCTTCGTCAATTAATTATTACTGGTGACTCTGAGAGTTGTTCACATCACATATTTCAGTGAGTGTCTTCTTTACGAAGATGTATTATTTTGGAATTATTTGTTATCCACCAAAGTAGACCTTAAAAAACCAGTAAATACAATGCATAAAAACTTGTATCTCTGTTCATGTTACTATTGCAATCTGAGCGTTTCATGCATGGATATTAGGTACATGCAAGCAGTTGTAGATGAAATTGTTTTGGCAAATGCTAATCCATTAAAGGTATTTAATATCTTTTCCCTAGATTCAAGTTCTATTCACTTAGCATAGTTCTGATTTAAATAATCAATTATTCATTAGCATCCAAACAGCTGGAACTTAAACAAACTCTTAAGGGACTTCACTGCAATTTCTTGGAAGATTTTAGATGGTGAGTTTATTTTTAGTCCTAACTCAACTTGTGACCTTAATTAGGCTGTGTTAATTGTTTTTATTATTCAGAACTGATAATCATATATGTGGTTTCTCCAGAGTCATGTCCAGGAATTACAGTGGAATCTTTATTGCAGTCACTTGTTAATGTCCATGAAATGAGTGATGTAGATATTAATGACTTCAAGTTTTCAAATTTACCACAACCTCCAAATGCGTTTAGAGGCATCCGTAAGAAGGCTTCTTCACTGAAACGCTGGCTAGCTATATGCTCTGATGATTCGCTCAAGTGTGTACAGTAAATGTTTTTGATGGATTTGGTTACACTTTTTTCTGTCTTTTAGTTTTAACACATTTTTGGCCGTTTATATATAAATGGTTCAATTTGGGCTGTATTTTATTTCAAATTGGCCAAATCAATAGGCTTAGCTATAAAGGAACAGGTCAAGTGGATTGAAAGTCGTCCAAAGTTTAGTGTTAGAATTCTTTCATAAAAAATTATTGTGAAATAAAAAAAAAAGTGTATGCTAGTCAACCCAACCTAACCCATACTGAAATTTACCTGTGTCACTGTATGCATGTTGGCTCGTTACCAACCCACCCATCTTGCCACCTCTAATTTGAATGCTTAGTTCTTACTTGGGATGTTAACTGCAGAGATGGAAGATACCGAATTACTGTTAATCTTCTGCGCAAGTACCTTGGTGATTTATTAATTACTTCATACATGAATGTTGTTCAAGAGTCTGGTTATACTGAAGAATACGTGAAAGAAATTGAGGTAATTTAATTCTAATGCTAATACTTATCACATTCTTGTTTATTCTTTCAGGATATTAAATTTTCAATCTTTAATACAGAGAACAGTTCTTGTGAAATCCCTAGATAGTTTCTGGAGGGACCATCTTGTCAACATGAACAGACTAAATTCAGCGGTATGTTATTATCATAATTCTTTTTCGTTCCAAGATTAAGAAGTTTCATTTTGAATTTTACTTATTCTCCCTGATTGTAATCGCTCAAAAATGTGTAAATGAGGTTTTTAACCATCATGTTTGTCACTGAGTTGTATATGAACAAATAACCTATGCACTTGGTAAAATTGAGTTTAAACATTGTACTTGTCTTAGGTATTAATTTCAGTTTTGCCACTGAATTAATGTTTTTTAACCAATATATGGTTATTTTGATGCAGGTGAATGTGAGGAGTTTTGGGCATAGGGACCCATTGGAGGAATACAAAATTGATGGTTGTCGATTCTTCATCTCGATGCTTAGTGCAACAAGAAGGTTGACTGTGGAAGCACTTTTGAACCACTGGTCAACTCCCATGGAGTCCCAAGAAGTATATGCAGGATGATTATAGGAATGATTATATGTGTGCATATATAAACTACACATGCATGCATGATGTATCACTGTACAGGTAATTTGTTACAGTCTAGGGAATTAGGTTTGATCTTTAGGTGATTCTTAATGGTATAAAATCTTTTAAATCTATATTGTATTGTGAATAAGTAACATATGTGAGAAATTATATGAGTATTTCTTAGCATCATGTCAGGAATCGAATCATGGAATGGCAAGTAATATACTAGTTGAGTGTTTGTATGAAGGAAATACTTGATGTAAATGTTAAAAAGAAGAAAGTAGGGATCATAATAATTGTATTTTATACAAAGAAAAAAGAAAATGGAAAGTGAGTGTCTACTGCCGTCAAGAAAAAGAAATCAAGAAGCAAGTGAAATCGATGGTTTAAAACGTCAAAGATCATCATATAATCATCTGAAAGTGTAAAAATGACGATTCAACATCGTAAGAGCAAGGAAATCATCGCGTTTCTAAATAGAGATAGTAAGACATGTTGAAAAATCTTTAATGTATGGTTTGGATCCAAATAGTGATAGTAAGACATGTTAGAAAAATCAACTAGATATGTTAGAAAAATCAGGAGTGTTACGTGTGTAAGAAACTTGCTAAAAATATCAAAATGGCTAGTCCAATTTGGTTTTCAAAACCATCATACTAATGTTTTGTAGTAATCTAATATACCAGATTTTTCGTCTGTCTTCTATTTCATCTAGACACAAATAAATAAAAAAGTTTTCTTTATTATTTTCTATATTCATTTCAGTTTTAACTCCCGAGTATAGTAATTTGATATAGAAATTATATAAATTTACGTTCTAATAAGGTTGGTTAAATATGTCATTTATGTTCATTTATTTTATTTTAGTCTAACTGTATCTATAAAGCCTCATAAGCTCTTAGACTCATAAACACCATATCTTATGTTCTATGTGCCCTCTCTCATACATGCCAAGTGTCAAATGCCTTTGTACGCGCCTGTGTACAAAATTTCATATGTATGTATATGTTCTAGATCAATTGGTTTTGAAGTTAGCATCCAATGATTTTTCAATGTGAAGGTCATAGGTTCGAGTCTTATTTAATAGGGTTATTGGATTTTAATAATCCCAATTTTCATTTATTGGCCGTGATTAATCCCAACTCAATAAATGTTTACAGACACTCTGAACATTAAGCTTATTTTCTTTCAACTACCCCTGACTAACTGAGAGTTAACACCGTTAGTTTTTCGATGCCATCGACTATTTTTATGGCCAAAACAAAGCGGAAAATTAAAATCAACCATCTGGTCCATCAATCTGAAACTTTCGCACCCTAAAATCCGTCAATCTCCACCTTCTGATCTGAACCAATTAACTCATTTGAGGTAGATTTCAAGTGACGTTGGAGGCCAGACACCAAAAAATGGACTTGATGGAGGCTGGGCGGCGGCGTAGTTGAGAAATGGCTTAATGTTGGCCCCATTTTATTAAAAAAACTAACGGCAGTTAACTCTCAGTTAATAAGGGATCGTTGGAGGAAAATAAATTCAAAGTTAAAAGTGTCTATAAACATTTCTTGAGTTGAATTAATACCGGCCAATAAATGAAACTTCGAATTATTAAAATCCAATAACCCTATTTAATACGATATACTTTAGGTGAGCAAAATATTTTATCAGAGTAAGTGTTTGTGCGGTAAATAACCTTTCGTCAATAAACTTGCTCAAATGATCGACTTAAAAGAATTAAAAATAACTTTTTACACAAGTATAATAAATGAAACACAGAGTAAAATAAACGTGGTTTGTTGTTAAGTTGAAAGTTGTTAGGCGGTCCCTTCTCTGTTTGTCACCATCGAAGAAGAAGCATTAGAAATGGAGGAGAACTCAAAAATCCACAATCAAACGTCAAAGAATCACAACGCAACAAAACCCTAATCGAACCCACCACCTTGATATCATCCCCAATTCCTAATTTTCTCAATCCACACACACATAAGCCTCATTGCTTTCCCCAATTCTATGGTGCTAGCATGGCGTCATGGCCATGCCTCTCGGCGATCCTCGACGTCAATCGAACTGCTTCGATGATACAGATATTAACCCCCAAACCCCATCTATTCGACCTCCACCGATCGAGAGATTCCGCTGATTTCAACACCAAGTGGCGGTTGCCTGAACGGCGTCGTCTTAGTGTGGTTGTTGCTGCTGGAGCCGAGCTTTCTAATCCTTTCTCCGTTAACATTGGCTTGGATTCTCAGGTGCGTTCGTTTGTCAATTTAGCTTGTTTTCTCAGCGATTGAACAGCATGATTGAGTGAATGATTTAGATCTGTAATTCGTTGGTTATTGGGTTTTGGAAGAGTTAATTCTTTGGATGCTGAAATGGATCAAGATTTGATTGGAAACAAGGGACTGTTTTGGACATGTTTAGAATGATTATTGTGATGCGAAAACTTGTTGAATGTTTACAGTTAGTTTTTCTTGATAAGTTGAGTGTGATTTAAGTTTGAAACATGGGAATTCTTTGTTGGAACTCAGCATTATGCCACTCTTATCTCTTGCATTTTTGCCATAGTTGCATACTAGTGTTGTGAAACCTCATTGATGATGTTAACGACTAATTCCTTTGTTTTTGTCTTTAATTTCTAGACATACCAATCACACAATTTGACACAATTACCTTGGGTGGGTCCACTTCCGGGAGATATAGCTGAAGTTGAAGCGTACTGTAGAATCTTTAGAGCTGCTGAAAGCCTTCACAATGCGTTAATGGACACTTTATGTAATCCACTCACGGGTGAATGCAGTGTTTCTTATGTTTTCCCTTCAGAAGACAAACCTTTACTTGAAGATAAGATAGTCTCTGTTCTTGGTTGCATGATATGCCTACTGAATAAAGGACGTGAAGATCTACTATCTGGCCGATCAACAATCATGAAATCATTTAGTGTTTCAGATGTAGACATAATGGAAGATAAGCTTCCGCCACTTGCTATATTCAGGCGTGAAATGAAAAGATATTGTGAAAGTTTACACATTGCACTTGAAATATATTTAACACAGGATGATTCTAGAAGCCGGGTTGTCTGGAGAAAACTTCAAAGGCTGAAAAATGTTTGTTATGATTCTGGTCTTCCCCGGGGGGATGATTATCCACCTCACTCATTATTTGCTAACTGGAATCCTGTTTATTTATCTACTTCAAAACAAGATATTGAACCTAGTGATTCTGAGGTGGCTTTCTGGAGGGGTAGCCAATTGACAGAAGAAAGTTTGAAGTGGTTGCTTGAAAAAGGATTTAAAACGATCGTAGATCTTAGAGCCGAGAATGTGAATGATATATTCTATGAAACTGCATTGCAAGATGCACTTTCATCTGGGAAAGTTGACCTGGTCAAACTTCCTGTTGAAGTGGGGAATGCACCATCAATGGAGCAGGTTGAGATATTTTCAACCTTGGTATCGAACTCGATGAAAAAACCGATTTATCTTCATAGTAAAGAGGGTGTTTGGAGAACATCCGCGATGGTTTCTAGATGGAGACAATATATGTCTCGTTATAGTTCACCTGATAACATTCAAATTCAAAATAAAGAAGAATCTTCAGCCACAAGTAACAAGGATAAAAGCAGTAATGGGGCCTGCACAGAAGTGTTGAATAAAATTAATGATGATCAAAATGAGGTTCTTGTTGATTTCTGTGTAAATCCAATTGAATCCCAGTTACCACCTAGCAATATTTTCTCCAGAAAAGAAATGTCCATGTTTTTAAAAAGTAAAACCTTTTCCCCTTCGACTTATTTTACTTTCGAACGCAATAGATTGGAGAAACAAATGAGAACAAGTAAGAAACCTGATTATAATGGGTCATTTTTAAGCATCAGCAATCCTGATCCAACAAATGGTTCAGCAACCAATGGGAATATATCTAATTTTAATGGGAGTAATGTCCTTCAGAATCAAGATAATTCTCGTTCCATTTTGAAAGAATTCAATGATGCAGATAGGCAGGTGAAACGTGTCACACGAACAGATAAACTAGAAGAATTCAGCAATGAAGATGTAGAAATGATTGAGGGAAATATGTGTGCTTCAACAACTGGTGTTGTAAGAATTCAATCAAGAAAGAAAGCAGAGATGTTTCTAGTGAGAACAGATGGGATTTCTTGCACTCGAGAAAAAGTAACAGAATCTTCATTAGCTTTTACTCATCCTAGCACCCAACAGCAGATGCTTATGTGGAAATCATCACCCAAAACTGTGTTATTGTTGAAGAAGCTCGGCCAAGAATTAATGGAACAAGCTAAAGAGGTACTTCCATCACAAAATTAGTCAGAAGAATATTCTTGTCACATAATATTTCATTTAAATTGGTGCTCTTCGGCTTGAAACACAGGTTGCCTCTTTCTTGTATCACCAAGAAAATATGAATATTCTTGTAGAGCCTGAGGTTCATGATGTTTTTGCAAGAATACCTGGTTTTGGGTTTGTACAGACTTTCTACAGTCAAGATACGAGGTATTATGTTCATATAAATTAGAGGTGGAAATTTTGACTACGGTTTATGTTTATTTCTAATAAGTCAAAACATGTAAAATCTACAAAGGTAAGCTAAGAGAATATCAAGTCGAAAATCGCTCATCGTCTATATCTAGTGCATGAAATCTCTTAAATCTTTTTATTCAATAAATTAGATTATTATTATTATAGAAAAGGTAATATAGTAATCATATTCAAGTTTTTTTTAGATAAAGCAAAAATTGGTCAAAAAACATTCCAGGTCAACCCAACCTGACTTGAGCCGTATTTAAGTTAACCCAATTCAAATCTAACCTGATACCTGACCTGCCATTTTGTCACCTTCATATAGTGATCTTCATGAGAGGGTAGATCTGATTGCCTGTTTGGGGGGAGACGGGGTTATTCTGCATGCATCAAACTTGTTTGGAGGTGCTGTTCCCCCTGTGGTATCGTTCAATCTTGGATCTCTTGGTTTTCTCACTTCACATGCTGTAAGCATAATAACCCAGCTTATTGTAGTCATTACTCGTGTGCTAGATTATACCATATTACCATATTTTAAATAAAATTTATTATTCATCAAATTTCGGTGGTACAGTTTGAAGACTATAAGCAGGATTTGAAACGCGTCATCCATGGAAATAACACATTGGAAGGTGTTTATATAACTCTTAGAATGCGTCTTCGTTGTGAGATATTCAGAAATGGGAAAGCTGTGCCTGGAAAAGTTTTTGATGTGTTGAATGAAGTTGTGGTGGACCGGGGTTCTAACCCATATCTTTCCAAAATTGAGTGCTATGAACATGACCGTCTTATTACTAAGGTTAGTTGTTGAGTTAGTTGACTCATGGTGTGATGGTGACCTTTTTGTTTATGATTGTCTCTTAAAGGAATATGTAATATTGGCACTAACATTACATGAAATAAGGTGCAAATTTTAACATCTTACCTCCATGCTTAATTTTATCTAGAGGTTGCTTAATGGGATTGTCAGGCGGGTGGGGTAACTGGTAGGAAGGATTTGGGTCTAAACATGTAATTTTGGTATCAACATGGGTTGGGGTGACCTGTTAACATTTGTTGTCCCTTTTTTTCTTGAATTTTATTGAATAATTAATGTTTAAAAATGATTTTGAATACCTAGAAAAATACTTAATCTAATTTGTTCCAGAAAAGAACAATTTACATGGTTTGTTGCAAGGATTCATGTACACCTATGTGCACGTTAAGTCGCTTTGACATGTTTAACTCGGCCCGTTAGCGGTGCAATGTAAACCCATGCAACACATTGTTAGGTAAACTGGTACAAAATTGTCACCACTATTTTTTGTGAGATGGTTGTGTACTTGTTAAGGGTAAATTACAATAAATAACTACATACTTTATTTTTTTTTTCTATCATGGCAATGGACTTAGAAGATCATATCAAAGGTTCAATTATCCTTTGAAAATTATTTGGGTTAATTTGACAAAAAAACACTTGTGACATGCTGACAGAGTTAATGATCTTCATAATAGTTTCCAGAAGTGGGATGATTCTTTTTGTAACGTTTTTTCTTGGAAGTTGAATGCTTATATCATGACCAGATTAGAAATGAATGACCAGATTAGAAATGAAGTCAAAATGTTTTATTCTATCATTTGACCTAAAATTTATTCTAACAGGTGCAAGGTGATGGAGTCATAGTAGCAACACCCACAGGAAGTACGGCTTACTCTACAGCCGCTGGAGGTTCAATGGTATGCTAAAACAGATGAAAAACAAAATAATATTATGGTAAGTTTGCTGGAGGCTTATAATTTAAGGGCATATTATGAATGCAGGTGCATCCAAATGTTCCGTGCATGCTTTTTACCCCGATTTGTCCGCATTCACTCTCGTTCAGACCTGTTATACTTCCTGATTCTGCACGTCTTGAATTAAAGGTGATTTGACCTGATCACAAATGTTCTGCTTATAGTACTGAATAGAGTCACTCAGAAAAGAGTTAAAATGTTGCCTGTCATTAACATGTTATGATTCACACAGATTCTGTGGGACTTTTAGTTGTTGATCAAATTATTTCTGTAAAAATTACAAGACAATTGAACAGTATCTGTTTTGATGGCAGATACCCGAAGACGCACGAAGTAATGCTTGGGTATCATTTGATGGAAAGAGAAGGCAACAGCTTTCGAGAGGAGATTCAGTGCGTATATGCATGAGCCAGCATCCACTCCCAACGGTCAACAAGTTTGACCAAACAGGCGATTGGTTTCGCAGCTTGATTCGATGCCTGAATTGGAACGAAAGACTAGACCAGAAGGCTCTCTGATTTCAATTTAAAATCTTTTACCAAATTTCTTGTAAATTAGTGTACATATTATACAGGTGAGACAACACAAATATAGATGAAGCCTAGAACTTGTAACGTACAAGATGCAACCGACTATAAACTATACCCATTGTTTTAAGAAATGGTTTCACTTATACCATATACGCTCCTCTTATTGATGGAGCATTATTAGTTTTTTCCCCCCTCTTTTGACATTATTCTGTCTTGTTCATCATTATTTACATGCCAAATGGGAATAAATCATATACTTTACGTACTTTTATGTTTGTCTGATGAAAGACTTATTTTAAATATTTAAATGGTCATTATACTTACTCTTAAAAGCAAAGGTCGGTGGGTTTTTTTCTATTTTTTCAATTACTTAACATCAATAAAAGAATTAAAACGTGAAGGACAACAAACAAAGTTGTAATTGGTTTAGTGGTTGACGCTTTCTTTGTTTACAAAAAACACCCAGTTTGAAGGCATGCTTTTATTTTTCAGGGAGCCCGAATTTAATTTTTTTTTCTTTTATTGTTTATGTTTATTGTTTGAAAAAACACGTCGGGTCAAATAGAATACGTTTCATTTTGACAGTATAAATACATTTTTACATAAATTTAATTCTGAAACGAGTTGGGTCAAACGTAATACGTTCCATTCGACGATATAAACTACGTTTTGACGTAAATTTAATTTAGAAACGAGTCTAGCCTTTTGTAATATATACTTTATCACGTCGCATAAGACGTCAATGCACGTGCTTATAATTTATGTTTTGAGTTGGTCTATGTTTCGACAAAAATTTGTTTGGAAAAGAGTAGGGTAAAAAATAATATGTTTTCTTTTAACGGTATAATTTGAGTTACTCTACGTTTCGATGTAAATTTAGATTAAAAACAAGTCAGCCGATCGCAATCTATGCTTTATTACGATGCGTACACCGCCGCAACGCGTGACGGGTAAAAGCCTAGTTAAACATATAAACTAAGTTTAAGTGAACAACTATGAGAATCATGAATAAATTATAATGTTTTATGCATAAAGTTTAAGGGGTTGTTTGAAATCCCTTACTCGGTCAGAAGATGGTGACCGGGTAAGGGGAAAAATATGCATGGGTCAGTGGTGTCCGACAGGATCAGACGCGAAAAAGTGAAAATCAAACACGCTGGCCGACCAAAATGTTTGACCAGGTCAGAAGCGAATCAAACAGCCCTTAAGTTGTCTCACAACTTGTCCAGAACTTTTTTGTGTCATATGACATTCTACGGTCATTTTTAATGTGTGATATACGTATCTAACATTCGATCCTTTGATCCAACGTTACATATGGGGAATGGGGATCAAGTCCCGTGTAAACATAGATTATGTTTGAGTGTGTAGGTTAGGTCTGTCCTTAAAAAATATACCTCTACACGCGCGCGCACATATTGATTGCCATATGATTAACATATTTGTAAATTCATTAAAAAAAAAACCAACAGAAACTAGATAGCAATTATATAAAACCATTATCTGATACAGAAATATGTCATTTTTATGGAACTACCAGTACAGTTGCTCAAAACATTGGTGCTCAAAGATTTCACTAAACGGTAGCATTTAAAGCCTTTTTCTGAAAGATTTAAATGAATTGATGATAAATCGAAGAAAAAGTTAAGATTGTGCCTGAAGTACTTGACAACGGTATTCTCCCAACGCCCAAATTGGGAAGATGTTTCTGTATGCAGCATATGTGATCATGCAGTTCCTGTTAAACACCCCCATAATCTCCTGCATATTTGAAAGAAAATTAAATAACAATAGAGACTAAGAGTTTACCAAAACCTCATCAAGAAGTAATGAACAGAAACACTGTTAATTTAAATATTGCATCGAGACTGAAGGCAAAAATGGCATGAGATTACCTCTTGTGGGAAATCTCCATTTTCCAACTGAGAATTAATCAATACTCGGGCTGCTGAGTGCAACGGCTTTGGATCTCTTTTGGCCTGCAAAAATATTAAAACAATACACAAATTTCTCTGTCAAGATTGGAAAAGCATCTAGAATTTATTAACTGGCGTTGGTTTTAAATGCATACCTGCTCGGCATCAATGAGAGCTAACATAGCCCAACCTGTATTTACCACATGAGACCGATTTCCCTCAAGATTGGTATACACCTGTATAGAAAATATCAGCACTTTGATGCAAGGGTAATGCGAAAGAAATAAGTCGAATGATATTAAATAAAATTCCAACTTTGACCTTATTCTGACAAGAGAGGTAGCTCTCTCCCCATCCACCCGAAGCAAGTTGTTTAGACAACAAAAAGTTACAAGCCTTGCGAATGCTAGAGCAGTTAGAGAAGTTCTTTCCAGCAGCCACTAATCCTTTGACCCCAAACCATGTGCCATAGGTGAAGCAAACTGCCCACGAGCCATACCTAAGGAACGTATTGCAAAATGTTCTGATCAAATATGGCAAGAATTATACTTTTTTCTATGGGTGTATAGGATCATTTCATTAAATAATAAGGTGTAAAACAAACCATGAACCATCTGAGGCTTGGATTGATTCAATGAAAGCAGCAGCTTTATTGATGCAACGTTGTATTTCTTCTTTTCTATGGTCAGGGTACAATTTCCTAAATGCCACCAGAGCTTGAATTGCAGCCGAGGTACACTCCACATATCTGAAAATCATACCCAGTTGGTAAAAAATCACAAAAGATCCACAAATTAAAAAAAGAGTTAAATTCGATTTTGCTCCCTGAGGTTTGATGAAAATAACTATTTTCCTCCAAAAGATTAAAAATATCATTTCACCTCCAAAGGTTTCATAAATTGTTTCAATTCTATCCAAAAGTTTCATAAGTTGTTTCAACTTGAATACAAAAAATGAAACTTTTGGACTGAAATTGATACAAATGAAGAAACTTTTGGACTGAAATTGATGTTTTGAAACTTTTGGAGAAAAATGGAAACTTTTGTCAAACCTTAGGGAGCAAAATTGAAATTAACTCTTAAAAAAAAGAAATGTTACAAAAGGGGTCTTGATATCTTACGGGTAGTCGATTACAATGTCACCAAAAGTTTCAGCAGGATTTACCAACTGAAAAAGGGGTTGTAGAGACAAATAAAAATGTCAGGTTATGTATTTAATGATAATTAAAATTATATTGTATGCCACACTATGATTGGGAGCATTTGAACACTGGAAAGTGAGGCGTGTGTGTGTTTGTGTATGGGAAGATGAAAATGGATCATGTGACTGAAATCAAACATGTAATAGTAATTGCATGCATACCTCTAACCAGCTGTAGGATCTTGTCAATTCATATGTTGCAAAACCACCATCAGAGTTCTGAAATGATAGTTAGGAAACCAGGAACAGCATTATGCTAGATTACAAATGTGAAAGGATAATTACTACAGCCAGAATTACCTGTAAAGATAGAATAACATTGACAGCATCATACAGTCGGTTTGCATCCATTGGTTCACCAACAAGTTCTGATGGCAATTTTGCAAGCAAAAGTGCAGCCTAACAGAAAGCAAATTAAGTGTTAACAATTAACAACCTGAAAGCTTAAATATGATATAAAACTATTTACCTTTAGCCCTTCTGCAGTACAATCTGAAATGGGCCAGCCATGGTCTGCAGTTGAGAATGGCCAAGCACCTTTTGAAATATGACGGTACCAATAATCAAGATCACCATAGCAGTTATCTAACACCTTTAAAGCAAAAGAAAGCAATTAAAAAGAAGCACACAACCAAATTCAAAGGTAATGTGTAAAGTTAATAATAAGTGAGTTTCACCTGTGACTTCTTTATGTACATGTGTCCTTTTTTTAGTGTTGGACCAAAGTCTTCAATGAGGTTTGTAGAAATAATTGCTTGAATGGCAAATGCTGTATCCCATAACTGACTACCGTTGTAACCCTGCATTACATAATTATTCATATGATGAAATTCCATTTACTGTGTTATAGGTGTTATAATATTTCTGTTTCCTTCACATTAACAAAATAAAAAATATATTTTTTAATAACGTAGGATGGTAAAGTGTCACATCTTCAGACCTGCATTTTCATGCCATCTTCAGCAAGCCACAGATAATCAGGTATTCTTGGGAGGTGCAACTTGAAAGCCTCTGAGTTTGGGTCTTCTGCCCAGCAGCAGAGCATATTTAACACCTTGTAAAAAAATTTCGGTTTAAATGAAAGAGAAGCCTTTCTATAAATAAAATTCATGAAAGCACAATTTATTTTCAAGAGAAAAATTAGAATATAACCATGGTGTAGGAAGGGGTACAGCAGGAATAACTTAACCTGGCTATCACTTCTCAACAATGATATATTGGAAGAGAAAGTAACATATAAAGTGGTGTATTAGCGTATAGACCCTTTGTCTATTTCCATCTGATAAAAAGATGGCACAAAAACCATAAATGCAGTTTCTATTTTTATTTTTAGTAATAGCCTTCAAAATTTGTGATGAAAACTTTTACTTATGTACTTATGCATGCATACGATTGTAGTATTTTGTAATAAGCTTATGTTGCCAATACATCTCAAGTGCATAGATAAAAATGTAATAATAGAAACAAACGAACATGTAACCTATTTACCTTGTTCACTGGCCCTATGCATATATAACGAGTATTTTCATCCTCATAATGAATATGTTCCATTGCAGTGCAAAGAGCCTTCTCTCTCAGCCTCTTCCCAGGCCATCTCATGAGTAAAGGCTCCACAAACTTGTCAAGAGTTGCCCAAAGTATGTCTTGTACAAGTGGGTGTGGGTAGTAAAGATCTTCCTGCAAATAAGTAAAATAAACTATTTTAAAATAGCATAAAGAAAAACAGGTGAAAGGAATTTATCATCCTTAAAGTCTAGGACATAATTAAACCAGATGTAAACAATATTAAATCTTTCTTATCATGAGATGCCCTGGGAACAAATTAAACCAGATGTAAATTAAATATGTTAATCATGACAGTCAGCCATTGACAACAAAATTCAATCCTTGTTGTGTACTATTTGAACAAAATATCAAAGCATTCATGAAACCTGAATATGTATCTGAAATGTCAGAGCACAAGTGGAAAATGCATACAAACCTTTGCACAAAGGTTTCTTGCATCATTCCAATCTATGTCATGATAGGGGACAGTAAAAAGTTCCTTTCTCAAGGCTAGAACCGTGGATGTGATAGGTCCAACAAACCTCCTCCCATATAAGTATGACATAGGCAGGTAGACCATTCGACAGTGACACCACATCCTGCCTGACATGTTAGAGTAAAACTTCAGCCGGATAGGAACTAATCTCATCTAATGTATTACCATTCCCACATGGCAATGGCATTAAAGGCAGAAAATTCTATGCATGCAATAGTGAGCAGGCTGTATAAAGCCCCTGGGTGAATATATAAGCATCAGATTGGTTAATGCTGAACTAAATGCATCCACAAAACTTCATTCGCATGCTACATCAAGAATAAACTTATCGTTACAGCTTGATAAGGTAGATTCATCTTGTTGAACCCAATATGAGCTTTTGAATTGAAGATATTAGAAGTAGGTCTTACTTAAGTTATAATATGTTTGCATAATAATGATGAAGAAGAGACACTCACCTGGATGTACAGGGAGGAAATACGGTAGGAGCCACATCTCGGGAGGCAACGGATTATTTCCAGACCACTCAAATACACCAAGTACCTATTTTTACCAACATATATGAGAAAATGGATGGGTAACATAAAATCAAATAAACAAGATCTAGGAGAAGTAACTATACCGAAAGCCAGAACTTTCCCCAGGATGTTATATAAGTGGCACCACCATGGTCCAAAATCCATTTCCGCCCTTTCTCCATTGCTCCTTCTCCATCATTGGCGCCTTCACCAAGCAATCTCAGAGTAACATAGTTCAAGGCACTACCAAACATGGTGCTATGGCCCTCAATATGCAGACCCCAACCACCATCTCTATTCTGTGGTTATGTCATTATATTATAGTCTCAATGACTCTTCAGAACATAAAAGTTATAGAAACACACAGGAGAAGCAACAATAGCTATATATTTTATCATAAGGTATATCCAAAATAAAGAAAACACTAAACTATACATGCCTGATGATTGTAAATGTAGCGGCACATCTCCCTTTTATGCTCTTTAGATAAGACTGCATTTAGTGCCCCAGTAATAGATAGGGTGATAACCTGATTCATCAGATTAACTAGTACCGTCAGCATTATATTAATTATTTTTCTCTTGGAGAAGGTAGTACTTCACACAGATAGAAATATTCTTTGAAAATTGAAACTACAGTACTGTATACAAATGCTAAAAACATGCAGGAGAAGATATTACTAACCAAACCAGGCAATAAAAACATAGGACCTCCATAGTCTCCAGGCCAATGACCATCATCTGCCTGAAGGGTTGAATGGAAACCAATAGCTCTTCTTAATACATTCGTCACTTTATCCTCAGTGATATCTTCAGCATCTTTTATATTCACTTTTGGTGGGAAAACAGAGAGTGATCTCTCCTTTGCAAACTACAACCATTTGAAAATAAAGTAAAAAGTAGCATCAGAATATCATATGTGAAACGATACATTAGAATGAGCGAAAATAGAAGCATATGAAATAAATAAAATTAGGTACACCAATTGAGGTTATTACCACAATCCGAATTCTGAAATTCTACCATTAACCAAACCAGCATATCTAGAATAGATTAACACACTAATAAGTAGACTAGCATAAGAATCATCCTGAAAATCCTCAAAGAGACAGAAGAGTTTATATCCGTCAAATCTAGGTCGATAAAATATGCCTACGTACCTTACGGGAGAGAGGGTCTGATCATGCACGCGCACATGCACACATTAGAATGGCTAACTCACGCACCCTCTTACCCCGCTCCTAAATCTACACCTTTGTCAACCATGGTACTTGAACACTCAACCACTTAGGCAAGGTCACCTTTTTAATACACCTTGGTCCAGCTAAGCCACATGCTTTTTGATTGTTATAAATTACATAAATAACAACTTATGTGTGGGATTTTTCTGATCCCAGCTAACCTAGATATCATCCTGTAGTTACTAAACCAAAAAGAAAAAAGTCGATCATCTTCATGGTTGATCATTAGGCCATGTTATCTAGTTACTAGCCAATCCAGTATTTAAAAATAATTTCACTTTTGAGTTTTGACATTCAAATTCACCTTTTCTTTTCTTTTTTTCTTTCTTTCTTTTTTCTTTTTTTTTTTTTTTGTCTTTTGAGGCCATAGTTGTGCAAGGCAAAAAAACCCAGTCAGGCATATTCAAGCTATAGGTCCACACCAAGATAAAGCAGAGAACAGAATGTTGGCAACCTGGCATTAGAGGTAGGCCCGTATTATTTATTGCTTGGTCATCCAATTCAACTACATTACTTTGTACAGATACTGGGTCTCTTTCATCAATAAATCATATCTGGTGCGTGTTGGAATCACCAATCATTTAACTCTGTCTCGTTTAAGCAATAAGACTTCTAGTGTTTTACACATAGCTTAGGGACCATTGACATGAAAATTCAGCATGGAGATGCCACTACACATCTAGTATTTCCCAAGTTCTTTAACTTCTAACATCAATTTCACTTCCTTACCTTCCAAATCTGGTGATTAAAGAAACTTTACTGCCAATAACTATCCCACACTCATAAATCTCATCCACCAATTACTCCAAATAGAAGGTTGGCATGTAAATACATCTGTATGTGGTCCATCTCTAAAAACATTATTTGCTAGAGCTCAAGACCCAAATGCAATTACCACATTACATCTAAACAGGCCATTACAACTAATATTATATCTAACCTCGTTAACCAAGCACCAACACTACTTGCAGTATATTCTATACACAATCCAATCATCACATAATTACATAAACACATCATAAAATCCTAACACACCATTTATAAATATATATTGATGTCAATTGTCAACAACAAACGTCGTAACCGTGCATCATGGGTTTCGTACCAGTGGCGTTATTAAAAATATACCTGAATGCGCATAAGCAGATCTGAACTATGCTTCTTCTCGAACCGATTGTCATGGAACGTCTGTCTCACTTTCTCGATATCGGCGAGCTCCTCCACGGACCCTAGCGTCGGATCAAACTCCCAAAACTGCCGGCCGACGTGATCGTTCGTCGTACGGAGCCACGGACTCTCTCCCTCAGCGATCTTCAGTTTCCACATTGTTCACTTCACATCAAAACCAAAAAACTAATCAGATCGTCACAATTTCATGTTTATGCTCAACAACACTAATAGAACAGAATGAAATGCACAAATTCATACATTTTGAACGGAAAGTTAAGATTAAGAGCATAATCATATGTCAAATCATATTTTGGAAGTAGTTTAATTGCAAATTTGCATTTGAATTTGAATTTGATTACCAATTTGGTGGAAGATGAATAGGGGCCGACCACTACGTGTGAGAGTATAGCACTATAGCTATCGCTTCATAGAATCATAGTGACTGCTGCTGCTGCTACATTTCATAGATTTTATTTTCTAAAAACTCCTTGACGAATCTTGTTACTACAGATATAGTCCCTATTTTATAAAAGATCTAGAACAATGTTTTCTCCGCCTGTGTTTAACACCAAAGTTATTCATGTGGGGTTTGGTTTGTTATCTCTTTAATTTTGTATTGAAAGAATTGACATGACTCGGTTTATATTATTATTAAATTATTTTGTTTTATTCAGTGTAATTTTTATTTTATTTTAAAATATTTACATGATTGATTTATTTTTTTTTCTATTTAAATTTTATCAAGAATAAGTTATTTTACTTAACTAGAGAAGTAAATAGATTCACCTTAACCAAAGGTATCTAGAGACCTTTAAAAGGTTTTTTTGAACTTTTGGCACTCGCCTTTTATGCACGACAGAGGTTACCATAATGGCATAATGTATGTTTCTGATTTTACTAAAATGAAATAGAATCTTTTTCCTTTTTTTATTTCATTTCTTTTTTTCCTTTTTTCTTTTTTTTTCTCTTCACTTTTCTCAATTAAAAAGTATAGATTTTAGCCTCCAACTTTCTTCTATTTTTTTTTTCTTCTTAAATAAACTTAGGAACACAAATTTCTTATTTTATTTCACTTCCTTTAAGGAAAAAAATAAAATAAAAAAATTTGAAACGCAACTTTTTTTTTCTTTTCACTTTTCTTCTATTATTCTTTTAAATGAACTTGAGAAAAAAGAACACAATGACTTGTAGGTTTTTCTTAAGCATTGAGATCCATCCATCAATTTCCAAACACTTGGTTTTTCTAACGGTTATCATCTCCATTACTCAAGTACGAAATCTGAGACCACCCTCAAAAGAAAACTCATATTAGGTAAGAAAACCCTTTGACCTAATTGAAACCTCACCTTTATTTTTGTTACAAGTGGGACTTAACCCAAGATCTCCATTTATTTTTATGAGATTTTAAAGTATCTCGTTTTAACCACTTGAGCTAAAATCATTGGTTTCCAAACACATGGTTATAAGGGAATGCCATCGGCTTACTCCTAAATATTGATTTTAGTAAGAAAGATCAACATGCATAAATATGTTCGTGTGGCAAATTCGATAGTTTCAGTTTTGAGAGCATTGACGTTGAGGGAGTCTTGCAACTCAACCACAAGATAAATAAAATAATAAATTTAAAATCTACGTTGATGGCCAGAAACATGAATTATTTCATCTCCTCGCTTATAATGTAACATACACCAATGAGATTCAATACAAATCACTCTCGAAAATAAAAAAATTAAAAATTAAAAAAAAAAAACTAAAGTTGAAATAACAGAACGTAATGTTGAGCGTAAAGAACCAAAATATTGTGAGCTTGTTACCAAAAATTATATATAATTCTCTTTCATGTAAATCAGTAAATGAAAGATAGAATAAACTTGTCATGTCTTAATGAGGCTTTTATATCTTGATATATTTAAGCTGTAATAACCATAGAAAATGCAACAATTGATCTACGCAACAAGTCTAAGTTATTTTAGGGTGAGACTTTAAAAGTTAAAACTTAGGTTGACATTGTTATGTAGATAATATATTTCAGCCACTTGTAGTTGTGTTTAAAGACCATTTTATTATTTAATAACATTTTTTATAAGATGGAATAATTTTCTTAGTATTTCAGTATAAATATGATCTTTAATATTAAAAGTCATTTATGATTTGATTGACGAGACTAGAAAATAGAGGCCTATAAATGTGACTTCAACCTAAAAACATGGTCGATTAATGACCCCTGACCCGCTAAAAAAGTGTCTAGCCCACACATGATGAATAAACAAGACGAAGAAAAAGACCATTATATTTTGCTGCTTTTGAGAGGATGAAGTCACAGCATAAGACCCCGATTATATCATACTTATAGTGAAACCAACAAACATATCATTACTCTATAATCATTTATGAAGGCGAATGAACACTAGTAATTTACAACAAATGCAGCCCTTGGTATTGAAGTCTTATGCGAGCTACGAGTGCAAGCTATTTTAAAGCCACGTTTTCAGTATTGTGTGCTATACTGTGAGAAAAGGTTTTTTCTTCTTTATTCTTTAGAATGCATTCACTAACAAAAGAGACAGGGGAGATCCAGAATCCTTCCTTTGGATTCTTAGGCGGCGACTTTTGTCTAGCGATTCTGCATGTCCTTAGCACGATGATATCCTCTTCTTCACGTCATATCTTCGATCATGGTCTTCTTCTTATTCCACATAATCATGTAGAGAAAAGTTGTTCGAAGAAGAACTGTAGAGAGAGAGTGCCTCGAAGATAGAGAGAAATTCGATGACAAAAGGCGCCGACTAGGGTTTCGCACAACAATACTGAGTGGTCTACACAACAATACTTAAGTAGCAAATTGGATTTCAAGCATCATTAATCAATAGCAAGATTCATAAAACATAAAATCAAGTTCAAATAAGTTGCTTATTAATATACATGTTAATAAAATGAAACAACTAAAAATCAGTATGTTCTTATCGGTTATCATCTTTACATGTATAAATATATATTACCTTGGAGATAAATCCACACACCAACTATCTAAACATATATGATAGAAAATAAAATGGTACAATTAAGTTCAGGTTGCTTATTAGTATACATGTTAAAGGTTTTTTTTAGTTTACAAATGTTATTTGTGAACTGTGGATTGTAAGATTAGAATTTTAACTTAGTTCTATATTACATTAGATTAACATTTGAACACCTACATCAAGTTATTAGTCATATCGAAATTGTTAGTTACAAACTTTCTTTAATTTTTAGTGCCAATGTTTTTTTGATTACCTTTTGAAATGGAATGTTTTAATTGAATCAATTATATGCTACCGGTAGTGATGTGCAAGTTCATATAAGTTGTTTGCGTGCTGTAGATGATAATAAAATAAAACAACTAAAAATCAACCCACTTATTAGTAGACATGCTAATGCTAAAGGTTTTTGTAATTTTATGAATGTTAAATGGGAACATTTGATTGTAACGTTAGAAATTCAAGAGATTTTTTTTACATGTAACTATCTATATTGTTGTAGTAGTCTCTTCTTAACTCTTTATTGACTTATAAATGTAAGTTTTCTTTAGATTTTTTGAGAATTGTGTAGTATGTCTTGCATATGCTTGTGTTATTCTGGTTCATTTTAAAGCTTATTTTGAAACTTATAAACTTTTTAAATAATAAAAACATCATAAAAAAACAAGTAGACATTTATATATTTTTTTATAATATTAAGGTTAAGTTGACATAGCTTAACAATATTTGTTTAACACGTGTTGTTTAATGGTTTTGACTTTTTATATCAAATTTTTTTTTCATATATTGTTATTTTCTAAATTTGTTGATTTAAAATAGTTAATATTTTATTCGTGTAAAAATACCTATTATAACCGAATATCATAGCTAATTACAAACATTTTTTTATATTTAAAATGAGTACATTAATATCATTATATAAAACGATAATAATTTTTTTACATGTTTTAGCTCATATGAAATATGTTCGTCATTGTTTTTTAGTGTAATTCAATTCGTTGTGTCTTTTTGTTAGTTATTAATTTTTTTAACACTATAATGTTTTTTCAAATGATGAATTAAGAAAAAAAACAATAAGTTGTGTGATTTTAGTATGTAAACACAATGATAAATTTACAACTAATTACTTTAATATATTAAAAATAATGATAAAATAACACAAAATGATAAAAAGTAAAACACAATAATAAAATGTCTCATTGTGTTTATAACATTATTTTGTATCCCTAACTGCAATACACAATAATAAAATAACAAGAAGTTTATATAACATATGAAAATAATAATATGATAAGATGATATGATCTAAAACATAAAACACAAGATGAATACGCACAACAAATGATGAAATATTTTATGACATAATAAACTGATATTTGGCATAATAAATTGACGATTAAACACAATGACCTGCCGTATTTACACAATGACCAAAATATCATACTTTTTAAAACAATAAAAAGACAAATATTAAGTTTAAATCATTTTTATAATTTTTTAAATTAAATATTTATTTTACAATAACTCTACCTATCTTACCTAATGTGTTTTTTTATATTTCATTATACACGAAATGCACTACTTTATTATAAATTATGCAAACTACATTAATGTAAAGACACATGACAGCAATAATATGTTATGTCATAGCATGTATTCACAATAGCATTTCTCGCCTTTGTAAAATATATAAACCAAACCACGTTAAAACAAGAAAAATTGAAATATTCGGAATCAAATATTTTTCTTAGTTTATTATTTACAGGTTAGTATCCCGTGTATTACACGAGTTTAATAAATAACTATTAAATAATTAGAAACAAAAATTTATTAATTATAAAATAATATTTTGATACATGGTTATGATTGAAATTACTTATGAGTAATATCAAGCATTTTGTTCCAAAACAAACCTTTTTAAAAAATATCATTTTTAAACAAACCCATTATAACTTTGAATTTTAATTATTTTGATTTATAATAATTTTATTATTTAAAAACGGCGATTTAAACTCTTTATGTTTTTTAAAAAGTTTGATCTTTTAGTAAAAAATTTTATCTTAACAAAGTTGTTTCTTTATAACTTAAATTTATAAAAATAACTCTTTCTTAATTTATTAAAAAACTATATTTAATATAAATAATATAATTTGTAATTAATGTATTTATTTAATATGAGAGAGAAGCGGGAAAATTAAAATTAGGAGCTCTACAATTGTGCCAATTATACACCTAAAATCTTTTTTTATTATAATAGATAGATACAACACCTTTTCTTTTTTTCCATTATTTAATGACCATAACCATACCTTTCTGACCTCAAAATTACGTACGTTTCAAACTAACTAATCACTTCATGAACGCACGTCGTAGAAAGCAAAACAACACTTCTACCGTAGACAATGATGGTACACATAATATAAAATATTAAAATAAATTAATTATTTGATGAAGCAACCAAATTTGAAAATGATGCACACTTCATTTGATTATTTTAAGGGGCCATTCGGGCATTCGGCCAATAACAACAATATTATTATGTCTAAAGTTACATTAAAAATATAATTAAAGTAATAATAATTATACTTTCCACTAAAATAATTTACTTCAGTAGAATTTCGTTTTCTTATTATTATATCATTTAAGTTTAAATTAGTTATTATATATAAAAATAACATCCGTTAAAAAAAATATAAAAATAACCAAAATTTGCTAGTTGATATATAACATGGTCAACCTTGCGTTTTCTAACAACATATCCCTACTTATTAAATGTTTTAATTACTTTTCTTGTCATATGTCCAATTGAATTTTTTTTTCATCAAAAGAATGCAAATAAAAAATTTATTTTCCAAAAGATTTAGTTATCTTTTGATCTAGTGGTTCAAAGGAAAGGTGTGAGGTTTTATCTTTTTTGTAGGTTTAAAGTTTAAACCTTAACATTAATGAATTATTACTAATTTGGTGTTATTAATTTTTAATAACTAACCAGTCGTTAAAATATATTTATTAAAGTAGTGTTATTTTAAACTTTTGTTATTTTCTTACTCATATTCTCATTTGGATACTTTACAAAACTATGATTTCTTTGAATTTTTAGATATGTTTTTTAAGTAGGACCTTTTTTTAAGTAGAAATGCATTCATGTGCATTCTAAAATTGTATTTTATAGTATGATATTACATATTATTGTAGAATATCAAACAAAAACATCAAAATAAGACATCAAAATTGAAAATTCGAACTCGATTGGAACAACTAGTATTTCCAAGGAGGAACCATTTTCTTAAATGAGTTGTTTTAGAAACAACCCATTGATTTTTTGACTATCAAAACTCACGTCTTTTTGTTTTGTTTTCCAAAAAATTGGTGTATTGTAATTATAATTTGCATGTCCTTACGGATTCATGCACTTTAGGATTATACTCACTTTACAAAGATAAAAATAATGGTTCTAACACACGAGAAAAGAAGCAACTCTAAGGAGTTTTTATAAGTCCGAACCAAAACCACTTTCGAGATAAAGGATCATAAAGGCTCGACTAAGGGTTATTATGATTTTCAAGCTTGAACTAGGGCAATCTCCGGTGCTGAATTATATACCTCTAGATTTCTTCTTGTCCTTATTATCAAACATTTGAAAAGAATTTTAAAAAAAATTCTAAAATACTAAAAACAAGTCCAATTAAAAAAAGATTTCTAAAAGTTGAAATTTTTATTAAAATAAGTAACAGTTAAAAGAATCTTTTGTAAAGTATCAAATGAAAACAAGAATGAGAAATAAAAAAAGTTTTAAAAAAGTAATATGGTAAATGTTTTTCCAACTACACCATTTTGGTAAATAAGTATTCTATTTACACCCATTTAGTTATTAAAAAAAAAAACTCTGTTAAAATACTTATCTAACTATCTCAAAAAATTTAAGCTAGTTAAAATCATTTAAATGATCCTTTAATTTCATTTATCACGCTTCTTATCTCAATTTTAATGTTCTATCTGTGGCATTAATGCAAATATATAGTTTTAAGTACGTAACTCTAGCATGTGCAGACAAAAATGGCATTTGACTACCATAAACCAAGTTAAAGCAAGATTTTTAAACAAAATTGGGTATACAAACAAAGAGGAGATATATTTGGAAATCGATGAAGTCATAAAATGAAGTGTTAGAAAGGCTTATTAATAGGCTATGAATTAACCATGCTTAGTGCATCGTATTGAATCAAGAACAAACTTGTGAAATGAGATGCATTAATGAACGCTGAAGATCAATAAAGCATGATTGTGTTGTTTAAACTTTTTCCCTTAATACTTATAGTAACGAGTAAAAGAAGAATTAATTGAATTATAGTCGATTTACCATTAGGTTAAATGTTTGGTTTATTAAGAGTCGTGACTCACTTGAATTATAGTCGATTTACCTTTGAGAAGGATGTTATCCACAACACCAACAATTTTATTCACAATAAATTACAACTACTAACAAATACCAACTACAAAAGGGTATGCTAATATTTTAAAGCAACCTTTTATTACATTAAATTGTATGAACAGTTAAAAGATTACTTAAATGCACAACAAATAGTTTAATCATTAACTTTAATTGAATGACTATATAAAAGCTCATCTTGATGTGTACTCGGTTGTAGGAAATCGTGTACTCACGTTAATTAATTGCTACTTCATGCCATAATAGGTTAATAGAAACAAATATTGCACAACTTTGATCATGTATGATAATAAATTCATTTTAAGCGTGTCACAACTAGTACAAACCGAAGACCTGAATTATATATGCATATGTAGTGATAGATTATTAAACGTATTATTAGATATTGCTGTAAATTATATTGGGACTGTTCTAGAATAAAAGGTGAATTAAACACGATGCTAAATAGTCAAGCATGGTGTACAAATTCTATGTACGTTTTGCACGATCTAATCTTCAAAGACATGCACTTCCAACTCGAGTTATACCCAAAAATCCCACCTAAACCGATCTTCCAAACTACACTATAACACTATAGGAAAACATATCCGACTTATACTTGGGTCTTGATCGCATCAAAATAGACATCTCTTAGCTTCAAACAACATATTGCATGAAGTAGTCATCCGAGTGTCCTAATTCATGCAGTTTACCCTTGTTGACTAAATGCCATAGAATCCCCTACTTCCACTAGTTTTACGACACAATTTGACTATAATATTACCAAGATTACAAAAAAATACACATCTTTATGCGATTTAAGGTGTTACTTACACCTCGAGTTAAATACTTGATTAAAACGCCTTTAATGCCGTTTTAGTTTATTAAAATGACCAAGTCTTGTTTGACATGTCTGCTTTTAGTTAAACAAGCTCATCCACCATTTTCTATTAAATCTACATCAGGAATTTTATGGTGCATCAATTTGTGATCATAAGTTAATGTATTGGAGATGCGGGTTTAGTCGTATATGAAGACCCAATGGTATAGGATGCCTGGTGGTAGGACGCTTGGGTTCTCTAATGAAGACCCGAGTTTGATTCTCCCGGGGTAAACACCTCGGGTGACCAGCCAACAACGATAATGGGAAATCCAAGACAGCGTCCGAGCGTTGTATGATTGTAAGACATAAATAATAGCTCGAACCTCACTCCTCTGGCTTGGTTTAGAACTTCGAGTTTGTTGCTTGCTGTGACGTTTTGAGGCGAGGATGGCAAAGGTCCGTTAGCGAATCCGGTAAACTTGTTTAATATCATCTTGTGAGTATAAATAAAGCATATAACTTGACAAAGGATAGTTGAACTACGACCACTAGCTAATACTCTTTATCGAGACTTGAAACAACACGCACAACCAATTATTTGCCTTTTATCGACTCGCTGATGGAAACATCAATAGTGTCAACATATTATTACAAGCTATTGAAGTAATAAGTACCAATGTGGTCATGACAAAACAAGGCTTCAAAAAATGGCGTATATAAGTAACATCCAAAAGTGTGAATCATTAGATATCCATATTTAACCATTGGATATAACATGTATTGTCTATATCATGCATGGGTTGCACATGCTACTCATTATATAGCAATCCATAATACTTTCTTGTGGACACCTTGAACGTGATAGAATGTGAGTTTAGAGATGGTGGGAACAAGTAACATCTGGACATGTGGTTCATATGACATCTAGATTTGATGATTAGGGTTACGATTTTCTACGATTGAAACGTCATTGTGGTGGTCGGTGATAGAAGGAAACTTTGACGGCTAAGGATTTGTATCGCCTAGGGGTGTAAACTAGAATTATAACACCCTTCAAACATAGGTGTTATGCGCTTTGCGACTATTTTGTTTTCTAAAATACAGAAAATTCTTCAAATTTGGATGCAAGTGGTGATATACACATAGTACAAAGACAACTTGCCATATGCATAAGACATAAAGAAAGCATTAACATTTACGCCAATTTATATAGTTGTTTATGTATAATGTCAAAAGTGTACACCACACATTCATAGAGGTTTATATGCAAAATCCAAACCAAAAACACCTTGGAACACATATGTTGATCTAGAGGAGGGATCCTAAGAAAACCACAAAGTTATGAGAAAACTAGAGAAAACCAATGAAAACGGTCAAATAATGTATAAAATTTTTTATTACTACCCTTTATATATGTGTGTGAATATATATAAATAAAGTTATGAATCAAATGAAAATCGTATCATGGTTTTTCATATACGTCACACATAGGTTACGTATACTTAACCATTTTTCATTCGACATAGTGTTACGTATACGTAAAACTCTTCATTCTTGTATGTATGCTCAACATATATGTATCACATACTTAAATAACATTTTAACAATTAAAATAACAAAAAAGTTATGAATTATGTTATTGGTTTCCGTGGTTTTCTTTGGTTTTCACATAACTATTGGTTTTCTCAGGAACCCTTCCCTGTTGATCTAAATGCAAAATGTTTTAAAGGGGCGACAATGACATAAAATCAAGGCATCGTAAAAATACAATCCCTAATAAAGAAAAATCAAACATAGGAGTATAGGACCCGAAAAAATAACGCATAACACACACTTAAAACATCTGTTTCATTCTTTTTCTTAGCGGACCACAAGGTTCATGCAACCTTATCCAATAATTTGATTATAGTAAAATGACACAGATGGTCCCAGAGTCTCATGTAATCGGTCACCAAATAAAATTGTTAGGTTATTTATACACTAACAACATAAGTAACTTTTGTTGACATTTTGATCCAACATTAGACTATATTTATGATCAACTCACCCTAATATAAATTGAATGTCAATTCACCCTAATGGTTAAAGCATAAATTACTTCTAATTCATCCTAGTTGTTAGGCGAGAGAATTGAGTAGGGTTGGTGCGACTCGTGGTACTCTTTTCAACTCTAGAGAAGGCAACGACCATGACCATGGTGACGATGGTGATTAGAAGTAAGGAAGAAGTGATGTAAAAAGTTTATTAGGGTCGAAAGAGAAAAGGTATTGGAATGATCGAGTGCGAGATATATACCCAAAAATGTCAAAACCTAATACTTAAATGTCAAAATCATATTCAAACTTTCCACAACTTATTGACCACTCTTCTAATTCTAAACGAGTGCTTAGGACCGCATGTTAAGAGTAAATATGTGATCATCGTTTTCTCAAGTTACACATATCTAGTTTTTTGTAAAATTTGTACAAAAAACTATAGTTTTACATTTATAAAACATCATGTTAAAAAACAACTTTTCAAAATTACACTTACACCTTGAAAAACTATAGTTTTACATTTATAATAGGGTTATTGAATTTTAATAATCCCAACTTTCATTAATCGGCCGGGATTAATCCCAACTCAAGAAATGTTTACAGACACTCCCGACTTTAACCTTATTTTCCATCAACGATCTGTTATTAACTAAGAGTTAACACCGTTAGCTTTTTGATAACGTGGACTATTTATATAACCAAAACACTACATAGAAAGTTAAAATCAATTATCTGGTCCGTCAATCTGAAACTTTTGCATAATATGTTAGAAACAATGAAATGAGAACCAAGTGCATTAAGTTTGTAAGCTTGTTGGCAAAGGGTGTGGTAAACACAAAGAGTAGAAAGGAATAAAAGCATGTGAGTCGGTCCAAAAAGCGACGCTTACGTCTTTTTGGTCGCCACCAGAGCACGGGGCATATTCCCTCCTCCGGCGACCGCTTCTTCTTCTTCTTCTTCTTCTTCCCCCGTAATTCACGCCTCCTCTATTTCCCCTAATTTAACGTCACCACCATTCACCATTCCGATCAAACACTCCACACCTACTCCTATCTTCTTCTTCTGATTCTGATTCTTCTGATTCTTTACCTATTTATGCATCCTTTCTGCTGTGTCCCCGCCGATCACAACCACAACCACTCCATGCCTCCCACTCCGCCCTCCTCCGCCGCCCTCGGATCGGAGGTCTCAAAGCACCTGCATCCCAACCACACCAATAACAACCACGTGTCGTTCAATTCCGCCTCCATGAGGCTGACGGCTGGAGATCAGAGGGATGTGAAGATTAATGATATTGTTGGCAACGGGATATCGGGGGTTTTGCATAAGTGGGTGAATTATGGAAAGGGGTGGAGACCTAGGTGGTTCGTGTTGCAGGATGGAGTGCTGTCGTATTATAAGATCCATGGGCCTGATAAGATTGTTGTCAGTAAGGAGACGGAGAAAGGGGCGAGGGTTATTGGTGATGAGTCGTTCCGACGTTTGTCTCGTCATCGCAATTCTGGCTTTAATGCTGCCAATTCGCATCATCATTCGCAACGTAAGCCTGTTGGTGAAGTTCATCTTAAGGTGATTTCAATGATCATCGGTTATTGCAAGTTTATTGATCGATTGCTGGTTTGATTTGATTGGAAACGTTAAAATCTTGCTTCTTTTTATTGAGCTTGAGAGCTGGTGTTTGATTTTTCTTTCAGCTTTGGTGGAAATTTGATTTCTTTGGTTATGTTCTGTGTCTGAACAATCTGTTTGATCTTGTTTTAGTTTTTCTGTATTGTATTGGGATTCAGTATGCATCCTAGATCGGCTTGAAGAACGCTGATTTGACCTTTTCCAAATTCATAATTTCATTGATGTTTCGGTTATGTATCTTGTTGGTTGAAACCCTTCTTGAGCATCTATGATTGTGTTTGTCATGTGCCCATGTGAAAATGAACAGAAGTCTTTTCTTTTATAACTTTTGAAATCTTTTATGCCTTGTTCGTTTAAATCTGATGGTTTTCACGTATTGCATTAAGACTCATGAGATTGTTTTTTGTAACATTTTCTAGGTTTCATCTGTTCGTGAAAGCAGATCAGATGACCGAAGATTTTCCATTTTCACTGGCACAAAGAGGCTGCATTTGAGGGCTGATACAAGGGATGATCGAATTGCATGGATGGAAGCTTTGCAGGCCGTGAAGGGCATGTTTCCCAGAATGTCTAATAGTGAGTTAATGGCTCCAATTGCTGGCATTACACTATCAACAGAAAAGTTGAGGAAACGATTATTGGAAGAAGGTGTAAGTGAAGCTGCCATTCAGGACAGTGAGACAATTATGATGACTGAATTTTCAGCAATGCAAGATCAGTTAGTGCTTCTCAAGCAGAAGCATTTGCTTCTCATGGACACACTGCGTATGCTAGAGGTACATATAATATTTTGTTATTGATAGGAAAAAAAATCATCCTTCTGAAATTGGATTTCACTCGAATTTTAAGGTTAAATCTTCTGGCTTTTACTTTCACTGGTTATATGCATCATGATGACTTATTCCAGCAGGGGGCAGGTCATAATTTATATTTTGTTTGAATCCAGACTTGTATGAGGAAGCACTTTCATGTCTTTTAATGCCTTGTTGACATGAATATAAGTTTTCTGAAGAAATGCATTACAAGGAATCTTCATACATAATTTTATGGTTTGATGGTACCCAAATGTCGTTAGATTGTAACTAAATCCACATCTGTCCATGCCATTTATGCCACCACTAAATTGATTAAGTAATTCATACTTTAGAAGGCTCTCTATATTTTAGGTTCTTAGAATCTTAACATGCATTGGTTGTGCCTCAAACAGTGTAGAGCCTGCTGTTATTTTATTCTTTATAGAAGTTATATGACAAGCTTAAGCAGTAAGTTCATTCACACTTAAATGAACAAATCGCTTGATAATATTGTAATGAAATATAATATAATCGCCTGTATCTTTCTTGGAACATACTAATACTTTGCATTAAGAACTCAATATCTTTCTGTTACTATAAGTGGGATATTACTGGGTATGTTTGTTTGTTATCTTCCTGTAACTGTATGATACATGGTATTAGTAGATTGGAAGACCACTAATGATCTGTATTGCTTCTATTAATTATTTTTAAGTTTTGGTGATGTTGTTTGTTGCTTGTAGACAGAAAAGGTTGACCTCGAGAACACAGTAGTAGATGAGAGCCAAAGGCTGTCAAAGGAGGTTGGGGCAACTTCAAGACTAAGGCAAGAGAAATACAGTGGTATGCTTGTGAAATTGTTCTATTTGAGAATAATAATTTCTTCACTCTGTTGACTCCTAAAATTGTTCTTTTTCTCTCTATAATGAATATATAATTAGATGGTTTGTTTTGATTCTCTTGGATTGTGTGATATATGCTCAATTGCCTTTCTTCTTGTAACCATATATTTTCTGTTAATTGTCAGATGCAAGCCTGAGTGAATCAGAGGATGATAATGATAGGGGAGATGCTGCAGAAGAAGAGTCAGATGAAGAAGATAATGCCTTCTTCGACACTCGGGACTTTTTATCATCTGGTTCTTTTAGAAGTAGTGGGTCTGACATGAGGTCGTCATCCTTTACATCTGATGATGATGATCTTCTAGTTAATGAACCAGAAATTGATGCTTCGATTAGATCAATTGGTACTAATTTCCCTCGAGTAAAGAGAAGGAAGAAGTTACCGGATCCTGTTGAGAAAGAGAAGGGAGTAAGTCTTTGGTCAATGATCAAAGATAATATTGGAAAAGATCTTACCAAAGTGTGTCTTCCTGTATACTTCAATGAACCTATTTCTTCTCTGCAAAAATGTTTTGAAGATTTGGAGTACTCTTATCTTCTTGACCGTGCATATGAATGGGGCAAAAGGGTGAGTGTGTTAAATTATTATGAAGTTACAACTTACAATCTGTTCTCTGCACAGATGTTATGAAGTTTGTTTATTCATTTAGGAGTCATGAATGATAGAAAGATAACAGATGTAAGCTTTTTAGTAGTGAGATTGATTGGCTGTAGAAGATAAGACAGATCAAGAGGGAGTATGATTAGCATACTTCATATTACTTATTGAAAATGGACTGTCATGACTTAAGTTGTTAGGTTGAAAATATTATCATAATGAAAAGAAGGGAGGAAATCTTCTTAGTCAACTTAGCTCCCAGAGGCCATGTTATGTAATTTTATTTTCATATATTTTATTCCCCACTATCAGTTGAATATTTATATGGTTTTGCTTTGTAATCATATTATTTGTTTGGATGACTCTGATACGGACTTCTTACATTTGAGTCTCATCGATTCATTATTAAATCTGTTTTAGGGTAACAGCCTTATGCGGATTTTGAATGTGGCTGCATTTGCAGTATCTGGATATGCGTCTACTGAAGGAAGAAACTGCAAACCTTTTAATCCATTGCTAGGGGAGACTTACGAGGCAGATTATCCAGATAAAGGCCTTAGGTTTTTTTCTGAGAAGGTTTACTCTTTATTAAGACTGAATTATTATCTTCAACTTTTTAGTGTCAAATATTCTGTTAAATCCTTCCAGTTAATTGTTTTAATCTTTCAACAGGTCAGCCATCACCCAATGATTGTAGCATGCCATTGTGAGGGTAAAGGATGGAAGTTTTGGGGAGATAGCAACTTGAAAAGCAAATTTTGGGGTCGTTCAATTCAGCTTGACCCTGTTGGGGTTTTAACTTTAAAATTTGATGATGGAGAAGTTTTTCAGTGGAATAAGGTACTGCATCTTTTATTGAATTTTGCATACTTTTGTAAGATCCATTCCATGAAGGATACCTGGATCTTGTTTCAGGTTACAACATCTATATACAACCTTATTTTGGGGAAACTTTATTGTGACCATTATGGCACGATGCGCATCCAAGGGAACCAAAATTATTCCTGTAAGCTGAAATTCAAGGAGCAGTCTATCATAGAGCGGAACCCCCATCAGGTTTTTCTTGTTTCTGCCATTTTCCTCGAGTTTTACTTCTAATGGATGTGTTAGTTAATAACCCTATGTGGTGTCATTCTAATCGACTCTAAAGACATTTATTCTGTTTTAATCTTATTTAAAGTTTGTAGTTAATATCGGATAGATTTGATAATGTCATACTTATATTCACCTTTCACCTGTATCAGTTACTGATATTATCTGGTCTCTCTCTGATATTTGGTTTTGACTGCTATTTGTTGTCTCATGTAGATTCTGATTTGATAATTACTAAAATTGGTTGAATATTATATTCACTTTTGTTTATTGCTTTAGTGTTAGGGTTACTTTTTTTGGTTTGTGGACCTGTTTCTAATATTATGTCCATGTGTGATGAGTTTTACTGATAGTAGTTGCAATTCTCAAATATTATTTTGACAATCCAGTATTCCAGTATGACATGTTCTAAAATCACATAACTGTTGTGTGGGACTGTGGGGGTTGATTGGATGAGGGTACTACTTATCTCTGTAGTGTAAGATCATCCTTTCATGATGTGTATAGGCATGTTGTTTTCTATGCACTCTCTCTACCCCGTGCTTGATGAGCCTTTTTGTTTAACCTCAGAATGACCAGACTCTGTTCCGTAGTTCCTTTTTGATAAATTATTTTTAAGCTGTGTATCTCTGTTGCTTTTTAGCCTTTTCTATACTTAGAACTTACCTCGATCCCATCTTGTGTCCTTGAATTTTCATCCTGAGATCATCAACTTTTTGTTGTCACAAAAGCGTCATTCATCTTTTTTTTTTTAAATTATCATTAAACTTGGCATCTAAAGGAATCATGATCTATGAAATTTATCACAAGTCAAAACCAAGCTATTATGTATTCCGTGAGAAAGTTAAATATAGATCCTTGTGACCATTAATTAATAGTATACTTGGACCTCAAATGTGTAATGGAGTCTTTGAAATTTTATCACAACTTGGGATCTGGACATACTCTTCTCGGAAGTCTATATTGGTCTTTGAGGAGAGTTTTGAAAATACCTTTTTGTTCAAGATTGTTAGATGCTTGGATGTTTGTCATTGGTGTAGCTGGGAATGTAGGTCCAAAACCTATGTGACTACTCTACTATTTCCACAACAGGTCAATTGCCTTGATCATCAGTCTTCACACCTCTATTCAATTCAAAACCTAAAGTTAGATTTCCGTAGTAATAATAATGGCGTATTGGCTCTTTCAAATATGAAAAAAGGTTATGTACGCATCTCCTCATGAACTTAAATAGAAAAGTGAACAGTTCAATTTTCACAAGTTCTGTTTACATAACATGTATAGATCATATTGTCAGCTTATTTAACGTGTTTGTGTTGCTCTGACAAAATTTTGAACCGCTTAAAGCTTGGTAGATTGAAAATCCATGCTTAGAAACATGATTCCTCATTATGGGATTTCATCAATAATCTGATCTAACAACCTAATCTTGATGGCAGGTACAAGGCGTTGTTCAAGACAGGAGTGGAAAAACTGCTGCAACATTAATTGGCAAATGGGATGAGAGCATGCATTTTGTTAATGGAGACTGTTCTGGAAAAGGAAAAGGTGACCCATTTTCAGATGCTCGTTTGCTGTGGAGAAGAAGCAAACCTCCAAAAGTTCCCACGAGATATAACCTAACACGCTTTGCTATTACCTTAAACGAGCTTACCCCTGGACTCAAGGTAAAACTTTCACTTGGAAAATTGGTGTAATGTCTATTTAAGATTGTTTTAATAATTTGTTGGTTTATATCTTTTTCAGGAGAAGCTTCCACCAACTGATTCAAGGCTAAGACCAGACCAAAGGTGTTTAGAAAACGGTGAGTATGAAATGGCAAATGCAGAGAAGCTAAGATTAGAGCAACGCCAGCGACAGGTACATGTTCATACATAGTTGTTAAAAACCTTGAAAAGTTGAATCTTAACCGGCCATGATATATGTTCATATTCTAATACACGATTCAGGCTCGGAAAATGCAAGAGAGAGGGTGGAAACCCCAGTGGTTTGTGAAAGATAAAGCAAGTGATACTTTTGTTTATACCGGGGGATATTGGGAGGCTAGAGAACAAGCTAAGTGGGATTCATGTCCTGACATTTTTGGGCAGTTTTCTTCAGATCAGACATTGGACTGAGTAAAGCTTATTCGGTATACATTATATATACTTGTTTGCGCCTGATTTTCAAATCAGAAGACGACGAGGTTGCTGATGCTTCATAGGCGTTTAGAAGGCTGTGTGTGTGTTATATTTTCTTTACTCTTTCCCATGCCTTGTATTTTTGTTCTACTTATTTGTTCCTATAGTTCTCTTCAAAAAAAGCCCTTGTTTTTTGGTCATTTTTCTCCAAGCTTAGATTCTTCACTCATTGAAACATATTTTATACGAGTCGAAAATTGCGACTATTTGAGTTTTTTTTTTCTTACGTAATGAAATGACGAATTTATCATCTTTAGAACCGTTTAGTGTTGTTACTGTGATCTCTTATCTGATGGGATGGGTATTGTGTTAATCGGAAACTTACATGGTGTACAAATGCTTCAATGCAAAATGCATCCCATGGTTGTTACGTGTTAGCATGCAGTACTATATTTTAGAATTTTGACCTATGAACTTCCAGAGTTTAGTTGAGTCTACTTAAGACCAAAGTGAACTTATAACAAATATTAACACAAGTTTGGAGGAATTGAATGCACACATGTTTGATACTATTATGATTTTTGGTATCAAGAAACCTTAGAAGAATCCCCTATGGGTGTCTCAAAGGGTTAGCACCTTTGGTAGGGCGCAAGGGGCAACACCCCTGACAGAGACCAAGATCAACAAACAGCTTGGTCCACAGATAAAATTAATGAAAAGTTGTATAAAATTGATTATTGGAATGAACTAAAGTTGTTATTGATCATCATCGTGGTAACTAAGATCAACAAGTTGGTACATCATCATTAGAGAGTGATTGTAGCAACCTCATGCATATGTTGGAGTTGAGTTCTCATGAGTGTATGTGTTTTTTAAGTCTCACATCATCAATCTTTATAAGGTCATTGCCATGTTACCAAATAATTTATATGAACCATAAAACCATCTTCTAACAACTCAAACAAAACAAAACTAATTACACTCAGAATCAAATATAAAAGTAAATTGATATACTTATGACTTTTGCCCAGATATATCTATCCGCTTTACTTCATAATGGATATGGAATTAACAAAGGTGAACAGAAAGACTAACAAAAATCAGTTAAGATAATTATACTGTTTATGCACAAATCCAGCCATCAATTAAGATTGGTAGAAATTGGCCAGCTCCTCTGAAAAGGTCTTTCTGATGACATCTCTTTTGAGCTTTAGTGCTGCAGTAACCAATCCCGAATCAGGTGTCCATGCTTCCGAAAGCAACTTGATCTTTGCAGGAATCTCAAACTTCTCCAATCGGCCTGTTTTTGCAGCCTGTAAATATAACTTATGAGCCATATTATTCATATGATGCTAGCAACTTTGAATATATGATATATTGTTGTTACCTTTAGCAGGGAACCATAAACTTCCTTCATGGTTTCTTCCATTTCACACAAACTTGAAAAATCATCAAATTTGATACCTTTCTGCAGAGCCCAAGATTCAACTGCAGGCTGTGAAGCCACCACAAGAGCCACACAGTAGCTGTGGAATGAATTCGCGTGCACCATTATGTTATCAACATAAGGGCTAACACTCAGAACAGCCTCAACCTGTAGAAGAAATGGTGATCTCAGAGTGGATTCTGGTTTTCGTTTGTATAAAATCAGAAAAGGAAATAAATATGTATATAAAAGTAAAATGCACCTTTCCTAGAGAAACATATTCTCCGTGTTGAAGTTTGACTATATCTTTCTTACGGTCAATTATCTCAAGGCAACCATCTTTATGGAACTGCCCAATGTCACCTGTGTAGAACCACCTTAAGCCTCTCTCATCGACCTTTATAAAACCACAGAAGTTTAATAAGTTCATAATTTGGGCAGGTTGGGTAATGGGTCAAAATGGTATTGGGTTGAAACACGTCATCTTTAGTGTGGGCATACTTGGGTTGACCCGCAATTACTTTTATATTGTCTTTTTTATGTTCATAAATAATCAGTGCATTATTTATGATTACAGAATATTACTAACAATCTAAAATCTTTTCATAAAAAGATTTTGGTGGTTGTATGCATTCAACGGTCAACTTTTAACCCATTTGACCCATCCCCCTTATAACTAACTCCTTTGGCAAAATGTAAATCATGGGAAGAAACTAGAAAGAATATTACTTTGTATACTTCCTTTGTCTTCTCATCATTTTTAAAGTATCCCAGAGTAACATTTGGTCCACCAATCACTATTTCCCCACGAGGCATAGGTGAATCACTCGTTAAGTAGCCACCTTCAGACCAATCTATTAACTGTACAAAAGTAGATAATACAATCATGAGTGCTGAAAAAAAAGATGTAGCAACCACAAACAAAATACAAACAATAGGGCTGAATAAAACATATTGTTTGATTAGTATGTTTGTAAATTATAAGAAAATTGAGTAAACAAGTTTATCATTTAAAACATCAAACTTGTTTTACATGATTCAATGTAGTAGTTTAAAATGCAACTACATAACACAATACAAAAGAATAAAGTTAGCATAATCGTTTGCGAACGTACGAGTTGAAATGCTTTATGTACAATCTGTAAGATCTAATCTTGTATGTAGCTAATTTAGTTGCCCTTTTACCAAAAAAAAAAAAGTTTTAGAAATGAAATCACACTAGGTATCAAAGCACAAAATATAGTATAAACTTGGAAATATAATGTACAAGTCAAAAAGCAGTATAAGCTTCTAAATCTATATGTTGATAAATATAATGCACATAATATCAGTAAAAACATATACTTGTAGACGTAGTGTAAAAGTACAAAAAGGACAGACCACAAGCAACACCAATATGTCTGAACTTAACAAATAAAGTTTTAAATTAGTGTAATTCTGTTAAGAACTAACACCAAGAAGTACAAAATATATGTTTAACGTAGTTATAAATTTTTTTAACATCTTAATGCAACAAGAATAAAAACAAATGCTAGTTTGTTGTGTAGAAAATATCTACATTTCTGTGTAAATAAGACAAAAGTGCCTTAACTTATGTGGGAATATGCTAGCATTCTGCATTGGAAAGTATCTAGTTTAATCCTAAGAGAAAACAAATGATTTGTCTCATTGTCTTGTCACTTCTAGGAAATTAATCAAAATCCATGCATTATACAAAATGAAATTAAAATAAGAATGATTGTGAGAGTTCCAAAATGCACAGATTGCAGATCCAACCTTTATATAGGAGCAAGGAAGGGGTGCACCAACACGACCAACGGATATATCATCATACTCAGAAAATGTCCCACCAGCACACGTCTCAGTTAGACCATAACCTTGGCCTATTGGTGCCCTGGTGTACACATCAAAACATGGTTATATCATGAATGTTCTTTTTTTAAGAAAAAGTATAAATAATCAATAAGATATTTTTAGTACCAACCCAAGACAAATGTTGATAAATCTTTGCGTATCAGCAGATAAAGGGGCCCCACCAGACAGAATGAACCGTATGCGACCACCCAAAATGGCTCGAACCTTTCTAAACACTAAAAAGTTCCATAGAAGCTTTTCTAAACCCCACGCACCTAACCAACTTCCGTTTATAGCAGACAACCGGCGATTATAGGCTAAATTAAACAATGTCTGAGATAATCCACCTGCTGAATCCACCTGAAAATTTCAGCCAAAATTCATACAAATATTGTAGTAATACACAAATATAAGACGTGTGCATGGAATTTGAATCAACCTTGCTCCTCACACCATCTCTGACACGATCAAGAATAGCTGGAACAGATGCCATTAAAGTTGGCCTTAGAGCAGATGCATCTCCCTTTGTGCCCCTGTTAATTTTACTTGATGTGTCCGTAAGAGTTAAAGGGGATCCATAACCTATTGAACTTCCTACAGCTGCAATTAGATTCTGTGACATGAAAAAGAAAGAATTTACAGTTTGTTCATAATTATATAATATTATTCTTAACAAAATATATCATATTTTAGATGTCTACATACCTCAGCAGCAAGTTCAAGAATATGTGCTAGTGGTAAGTATGCTAAATAGACATCTTTACCCCCAAGGCCAGGCACAATGGTCATGACAGCAGAAACGGTAGCTAAAACATTGCCATGTGTCATCATTACACCCTACAAAAAAGTGCAGAATTTATAAGTTTTCAAGTAAAAAGAACAAAGATGTCAAAAATAGAAACGTCTTACTAACCTTAGGCAACCCAGTGCTCCCACTTGTATACATAATCACTGCCACATCAGCAGGAAGTGGCAGATCTGCTTCAACTGGCTTCTCTCTACCAATTTTTTCTACTTCAGAATATGAAAAGATTTTCCAACTGCTACTTCCCTCAGTTAATAAGGGATTTGAAGATGCTTCATCATCCATGCATATTACACGCTCTACTGTGTCTATTTGTCCACTTATATCCATAAGTTTTTTCAGTTCCTTATTTCCACAAATTACAGTAGTAACCTCTGTCTGGAAAACATTTTAGATTGTAATTAGATGGCAGTTAGAGTCATGGCTTTAAAAAGGAGGATAGAATTTTTATAAAGGTAAGCAAGCGTTGCACTCGAAACAATTAATCATTCAAAAAATTGGTTATTATTCTTGAGAATAATAGAAGATGTAGCATGCAAAGTAGGATACACATCAGCATCTAATTTAGTTGATTGGACACTTATAAACAGGAATGACCACATTGTAAAGTTAGCTAACCAAGTTGACTCAAAAAGTAAAAACACTACGACCAATTATCGCTTTATCCGGACAAAGAAGTTTGTAAATACTACTTTTAATTCGTTATGATAGACAAGAACATGTACAGAACTTGCATTATTTTTTAGAAATTGTTAGCTAATTTTACAAAAATTTAAATTCTTATATCTGCATATAGAGGTTGAAGGCCACAAAAGCACAAATGTACCTTTTTCATGGAAAAGAAGGATAAAGTAATCCCACTCTGCATTATAAATATTTTTATCGATGAAAATCTTATTACCTCCATTTCAGATTCAAAATCTTTCTGCAAGTGTTGTTTTTATAAATATTCATGCAATAAAAAAATATTTAAAAAACCTGTAATAAGAAGATGACAAGTAGTTGTTTGGTCACCATCATTATATGCTTCATATTTTGTAGAATTTATTGCATTTTATTCAATTATAAAAAAGAAAAGAAAAGAAAAGACATACCTCATTTAATGAGTGACAAATGGCTTCTTCTCCCAAAGAGGCATACATGGTGACAACAGTTACATTGTGCCTAAAACAAGCCTGATTGACGAGATAAAAATAATAGTGGTTACAGTTCACAAATCATGAAATCCTACTATTAAGTTAACAACAATTGGTATGTAAATTACCTGCAATGCAATAAACCATTCTTCACGTGTATCTGCAAAGATTGCAACACGTTCACCAGTTTTATGCCCAATTTGCGCCAAACCAGATGCAAAATTACACACCACTTGAAATACTTGACCATAAGTCATCCACTCGTAATCACCTAAATGAAGCTTTTCAAATGACCTCCCATCTTGATTTACCTCTGTCTCCCTAGAAATTATTTTCCTTGTTCCAAGTAGATTCTTGTCAGCATGCTGATTGCATGCCTGCTCAAAAAGATCTGCTAGAGTCTTGATCCCTACCCATGCTGTTTCAACTGGAGATGTAAACCGGTGGTTTCTAATAGCATACCCGGGTTCCCCACCGACATCAGCAGGCACACCTCGTTTTTTTCCTTTTTTAGAGTTTCGGAGGGCGAATGTGAGTAGAAGAGGAGCCAAAACACCAACAATATATGCACTCATGTCCTTATAATACCAAAAATGGACCTAAACACTAAAAGATAATTTTAACTAATCAATATTACCTCAATTATTAAGGGAACAAAACAATATTAAGACTACAAAACAATATTGAAATAATGCCGCCTTATAATATTTGGCTTTATAGTATTGTCACCTCGAACACACTTATGGGCACGTTTTCAATTCCCAAGAAATGAATAAAAAGAAATGGATAAGATGTTCTAACTTTGTGTATCTCCATCTACAACTATAAACCCTCATTTGTTGTGTGTAGTTGGATTATTTTTTAATGCTGCATTTTTCATGTGTATAGTGAGTAGGTACATGTCATCCCCTTGTAATTGTTTTTGTAGGTTCTAGTTTTTAAAGTGGAAGGTTATAATTTTTAGTTCTACTCAATCCCGTTGCCCAATAGTAGCAACGGTGAGTAGGTACATGTCATCCCCCTCGGTATTGCTTTTGATGTATGTGCTATGTGTCATCAGAAATCATATATTGTAGTTAGTTTTACTACAAGCTTTAATGATTAGTGAAAAACATGATTTAGCATTTAGTTAATTGCTCGACCAAAGCCAAAAAACTTTTTAGGTCACAAGATGTCAAAAGGCCATTACAAAATATTAAATTGTTCAGATGCTTAAAACTTGTATTCAAGCCAATAAGTTAACTTCAATGAGAAAAATAAATGTATTATAATATAGCAAAATCAGAGGAGAACAAAACCTCATACAGACTACACAATTTGTTTTGAACTTTTAAATCAATATCATATAGCCACTTGGCTACACATATGTATAAGAACTCACTGAATTACTACTCGCTAGGTTCAAGCACTCCCTATATATTATAGTCTTTTTTGGTCCAAATGCAAACTCTCTATATTAACCAGTTGCTTCTTTTTAATTGAGAAACTTGCAGTGAATTAACCAGATAGACTATATACTGCAAAAATGAATCTATGAAAGATTATATACTGCAACAATGAATCTATGAAAGATTATATACTGCAAAAATCTCAGTTGTAGGATCATTATCTCCTCAACTTGACCGTCTTAATTACTTGCTCATTTTTCCTTTCGAGGATTTTATTGGAATCGACTAGCCTACAACAACTGAAGCACAATGTAGACTCATTAAGGTTGTTCTTCTTGACAAAAATCTCAACCGGACCATTAACAACAAGTATAAGTCACATACTCACTCTCCTTAGGTCAATGAATATGTTTGCAATTACTAGAGTAAAATCATCCTCTGAACTTCGATTTCATGTTATGTGGTGTGAGTAATGGTTCATTCCAACACATTTCAAATTTCCAATTCCAATTGAAAATAACTAATCTGGAGGATCAACATCTACACATGACTATAGACCAAAAATAGAGCGGAAACATTTGCGATTCTCAGATCAATAACGTGCATTAAGCAAAATGCTACAATCAGAAGATGAAATCAACAGCATAGGAGATTAAAACACAAAAATCTTACAGAAAATTGGGGCTGTTGTTGCCTGGATCGATTGCGGTTGAAGAAGCAACTCGCAACAAGGTTGAGATGATGATGAGCAAAGGATTTTTGCTGATTATAAGGGTTTGGTGGTGGCAATGTTGAAATAAGAGTCGCGATTGACGGGCGGAGAATCCAAAGAGCAGATGCTCGGAGGTTCAGACGGAAGTGCCACTGTTAAAGGGGTGTTTGTTTATTCTCTTTATTACTTGTTTTATACTTGTATTTTAAAAGTATATGCCAAATTCCTTATCCAAACTCTTATCGTAAGTTGTAGGTAACGTTTAACGCTTGATAATATTTAACGCATCAAACATTTCGTAGCATCATGATATGGTTGTGTTATTATTACGAAGTTAAGAGTTTAAGTCTAATAGTATAGCGCTAGTATGAATGTAAGACTATGATTAAATGAAAGGAAAACATTATAAAAATACGTGCTTCTTGTTAAAAAATTTGAGATTGAGAAATTTGTGTGGTCCTGTACGATGATATAAGATTTACTTAGATGTCACGATAAGAGTTTATCTGTTTATTTAAAGTTAAATACATATTAAAGTAATTTATTTTAATAAATGATGAATAAATAATCTGTTTTGATAGATGTTTTTGTATTAACTTTCAGTCGGGTATAAAATACTACTGGCGATATTTGAAGTTTTAAGCTGGTTATAATTAATTTATTATTATTATTATATTAATTGTTAAATTTATTTTTAATGGTTTAACGAACATACAAAATTTGTTCGATCACAAAAGTACAAACACGCCTAGAAATATTGAAATTTGTCTGTATACAAAGTCCAAATGTGTGGACGATGTAGGAGCATATCCACTTTTGTAATTGCATCCCTGTTTCTCGTTTGACCCCTAATTTTTTTCTTTCAATTGTAGGCCAACAGTAATATATTCTCATTATAATTATTCTTATTAATTTTTACTACTTGTTATTTTTAGGGGTAATTTTATATAATAGTAATTAAGTTTTAAAAGTATTTTAATTAGATAACTTAAATTTAAAAAATATTTCAATTAAATAAATCATTATGCATGTATCTAAATTATAGGTTTTAAAATGTTTTCCAGTATGTTTTCTTTTTTGTTTCAGTTAGTAGATATTTTTTTTTCTTTTTTTTTTTATGTAATGTGGAATGATGATGTGAATTTTAGGTACTTGTTTTAATTTTTTTTAATATAATAAGCATTTTTTTTAATTTTTTTAATGAGACACCAACCCCCACATGTTCTCTAGCATTTCATTATTGACACAAAAAAAATCTGATGATGACTCGACTTGGTCTGACAACATCAAGTCTCAAATTAAAGGTCTTACAACATTACAACCCCATCATTGTTTAGAGAATTTGTAATGTATAAAACAACAAAAATGCAAGTGAAAATTGAAGCATTCGGAATGGTTGTGTTTAAGGTCTATATAAGTCTGCATGAAGAAAATAAAACGAGACAAACACAACAAAAAATATATAAAAAATAAAAAAATTGTTTAGAGGCTAGAGCTCAAGAACATATTAAAATCGAAGCAATTAGAACTTGTCCCTAGTGAAAAGCACCAAATGTATTAGAGTTTGGTAAAAGTGGCTATCAAATCCATAACTTTTTAATTTATTTGTTGCTAATTGTTTTATAATTAAGGCTCGTCATCGTGTCTGGAGTTTGAATGGTATAATTGGATTTGTATATGTACATGTGGCAATTCATATTACCAACACATTTATTAAACACGTATATGTACATGAGTATCATGTATGAGTGTGGTATGTAATCTCTTCACATTTCTATTAACTCAAACTCCTTGTGGGTTCATAGTTTATTGTTCAACGATCATAAGATGACATACTGGTCAGGCACCTAAAACGTATCTCAAGAGGCTAGGTTTAAACCTTGCCTAGGTAAACAACAGGGATGATTATGGTTGTTCGAAAAAAAAAGAGTTCTTTTTTTATGAATGGCCAGAGTTCTTGTTCATACTGGTGGTCACAGACAATACAAATAATATTAAAATGAATATATTGAAATATACATCGTAAAAAATACCAAAGGCATGAACATATCTTAAGTACCACGTTCCAACCAATTGTTGTTTCGTTGATAACCAGAACAAAAAACATAGAATCAGTATGATAATATTCCTATTATCACCCAAATCAAACAAAACCTTACTATCCCATTTGTTTGTACGATATTCTCAGCTTGTTGTATTGTTAATTTGCCCGGAGACAAATTTCATACTAAAATACAAAGGCGTAATGTGTTTCTAACTATCTTAATACCCATGTCTGGTTTCGAGGGTTAGCTTTCAAACTCGATCTAGATTATTATGTCTGTTTTTCCAAATGTTGGTTACTGATATAATTTCGTCAGTAACCACCTTTATCTTTATCGATGGAATTGTCCGTCACTGATGTTCCTTTTTTTTCTCTAATTAGTGTCTTCAACCCTTTGGAATACCATATTCATCACAAGGGACCCCACATAATATCTGAAATAGAAGCTAAGAATAGGAGTAAAGAAACTTTATGCAACTTTTTAACCAATAACCAATGTTCCATTATAACAGCAAGAATAAATGGCCTTCGCATGCTACTCATTATATTGGTTAGCAAAACAACATGATATTACTGGTAAAAGGTTCTCATGATTATACAAGTAAAAAACATCTTTTCTGAATACATGATCCACGTATACCACGAGATATCAACCATCAAACAATCTTTAACAACCAAGGTTAAGGTTCACAGAAAGATGATGAATGTCAATGCCATGGTTAAATTATTTTTTGGACTTTTAGTTACCTGAGTCAAAACATGTCAATTTGGTAGAAGCTCACCCAGGCTATAACTTTAAATTTAAACCTCCTAACTCATTTTTTTCAAAAAAAAAAAAAAAAAAAAAAAAAAAAAAAAAAAAAAGGATGTTATGACAATTAAATAATCTTTGTATACATATTGACACCATTTTTTAAAATTTAAACAAACAATGTTTTAACTCAACCCAACCCTTTGGTTTATTTCAACGTTTATAAAAAAAACCAACCCTGTGTTTGACATTTTATTCAGCCCGTCCATTCCCTATATCTATCTTTTCTGATGTACTCTCCGCTATCATGTCTTCATTGATATGAATCAAATCCATAAAATTATTGCTAACTTGCATAGTAGATTTATTGTTATCACGAGGGCTGAAGATGCACTCGATGTTGGTTTTGTTGTCCCTTTTTCGCATTATCTGCCTGTTTATTATGATCATATTCATGGATCCGGCATCTTACAGAGGCTGCATGTTGCTAACTAGCGAGCCAAATTTCTTAAATCTTCCAATGTAGAAATATGGATGTTTTCCAAACAAAGATGCATTGTACAATCATTATCTTGCATCGAATTCCAAATAAAAAAGTCTATGATTCATGAGCGTTATGCCGGCTTCTCTCCCTCTTAAAAGCATTGAAGAGATCTATGCCAAGGAAAACATTGAGCAAATTCATTCCCGCCATACCAAATAGAGCGAGTGGGAGCTCGATTCCTTTCTCAAACTTAGAAGCGTCTTTGACCAGCTTGATAGTAATTAGCACATGAGATAAGAGACGTGCGAATAAGAAGGTGCCCATATTTAAGAACCACTCGACTTTCACTAGCTTGCTCTTTCCATCACGTATGCCAGCCATCCGTCTCACTTTTCTCACATGAAGAAAGATAGAATGCAACTGATAATCACAATAACAAAAGGTTGAGATTCATAACCACAATGAGTACTTTTCTTGTGATCTCAAAAGTCAAAAGTCAAATTTAAAGTCAAAGTCAAAAGTCAACGTTTACCTCACATATAAGAGTTAATATAAGGTAGTTGATTGTGACATTCCGGTATAGGGCTAGAGTAAAGCATCCAAGGAGTATAAAATGATGCAATAGAATGGAGGGTATCCATCCACTATACAAACCATAAAGCAACATATCCAATTGATCGTATGCAAAATAGCCACTCGATATGCATAATGCTGAATACGCCCATGGCCATGTAGTGTTAACGAGCTGCGAATGCTCAAATGACTCATTCACACCATTAGATGCCAACTGCTTCACCAAAATGAACACCACTGTCAAGAAATTCAGCCCATGTTTACTAACTTTACAATCATACATGCCTAATGTATAAATGTTGTTGCCACAATTCACCCTTTATAGCAAAAGTTATAAAGATCATTTGCAGTCATTGTGATGTGACAACAAGAATAAAGTGAAATACGTAGCAATCAAGCTCAAAACCCCTCATGTCTCCTGTACTGGTTGCTTTAGTCAAAACATTTCTGGTCAAACATAATTCTTGAAAAATTCAAATTTTACATAGATTAATAGATGTATGATAAGTTTATAACATAAGACAGTTACCCATTCAACCTTTCTTCCTATTGTATAAATTACATTCAAAATTTTAAAAATTAAGACGGTATTTCCGATGGATTTGAAGCTAAAGAACAACCCATTTGACTATCAAAGGTCAAAGCTTCAATTGAAGATCATGATGCATATCTTTGTAGATCAAAGCCACCGTAAATGTGCAATTGAGATCGATTTTGCATCAATCAACATAATAAATTCAAACAGATGCACCAAACTAGATTAAAATCTTCTTGAACTGAGCATTTAAGATCAATTTTCCATCAAATCAGCACAACAAATTCCAACAAATGCATCAAAATACGAAATAATAATTCATCAGATTGTGTCAAGATACTACCTGAAGCAGAGGTTAGGGATGAGTGGAGCAGAGAGACGCATGTATTAACCAGAAGAGGGTCTCTAGAGATGAAATTACGGCAAACCCAGTTGAAGAATTGGTAAAAAGAGAAGCCATAAATGAGTGGAAGAAGCTCCGTACGCTTGTTGAACAGAATTTCGAAGAAAACAGAGACGGCCCACATAATAAGAGTAGCCATGAAGAAGAAGAAAGCACCAGCTGGGTTCTTCTTCTGAACACGACGATGATCGGTCGCCATGGCGCTCTGAATCTTGAAAATTTGGTCGCTTTTTGTTGACTGTGATAATCTAATACGCCATGGGTTTGATGTGGCTTATCTAATACCACACACCTTTTGTAAGAGACAAAGAATCTACTTTCTTATTTTGAGAATCAGACGATATTCCTTGTTTTGTTAGTATAATCTTGTCTTTAATTGTTTATCCTATAATTGGTATGGATTTGGGCTTAATAAAATGAGAAACATATTTGAATTTTAAGAATATATTTTAGGGGCTATATGTTATCGTGATCAAGTTTAAGTTTTGATGAATCTTTTTTTAGTGATGTATTTTTAGTTCCTTTTAAATAAAAAGATTAAAAAGTTATGTGTAGATATGTAAGCATAAAAGAAACATGTGATTTATATTATATCTTATCGTAAAGTATAATATTAAAATTTTTATTTTTTATTATTTTTATTTATAATTTGTTAGATATTTATTATTTTTAATTTCACCAATGACTAATAAGTAATAACATGTAAGATACAAAATCTTTATAAAAAATTATAATTTTAACGTGTTAAATTTTATTACACCCATGTATTATATGGATTTTTAATCTAGCGTAAGCATAAAAGAAACATAATTATCACTTAAGTTGGGCATAAAGTGAATGTATCATATATGATGTCTATATCTTTGTAACATGAAATTAGTGTTGTTCTCTTAGTTATTTTGGGGTCTTATAACATGACATTATTGTTGTTCTATTAGTTAATTTTGTTTACGGGGTTTTTCTTTTCATCGGATTTAAGATTTAAATCCAAACACATTGACAACCAAAATTACGTTTAATGCCACCAATTAAATCAAATTAAAAGTCTAGTTTTCGTTTTGAGACCAAAAACAATAAACTAGATATATTGGTGAAAATTTTGAGTTGGATATGAATATAAATTTATAACATAGTAAACAAACATACAACACTAAATCGTTTAAACCAAATCAAACCATATATATACATATAAGAACAAACCAAATAGTTAGGTATTCTTTGATAACTAGCTGTTGAAGTATAACCGTGTATCAACTATCAAGTTAAATAATGCTGATATTGGACATGTAGTTTAGTTACTAAGTAACTCGTGGATTTGATGGGTGCCATTAAGGTAATCGTTCTATCTATTGAGATATAAATAAACATCACCCATCACAACAATACACCATCTCAAAACCTATCAATATTTTATTCTATAAGGAGGATTATGTTATCATATATCGTTATATGTCGATCTAATGTCAAATTCGTGAAATTGTAAAACATGCATGAAAAATGTTAACAATCTCAACTTGAAATTGAAGATTTTTCTTCGATTTTGATTAATAAGCAAATCCATCAAGAGTCATCACAAATTATAGCAGTTTATTAGCTGGCATATTAATTTCTTAGCCGTCGTATTCAAATATTTAGTTGTTGATTTGACTAGAAATTGTTATAACTTACAATCTCCTAATAAAAACTACCTACTCTAACCTTAAAATTCATTCAATAATATCATATTACTAGCTTTATTAAACCCGTGTATTACACGGGTTAAACAAATAAAATCTTTATCTTTATATATTATAATAAAAGAGTAACTAAGGGGGGACACGTGTCAGCATCACATTCATCCTCACCATAATTTTCCCGCTTCTCTCTCCTACTTAATAGTTACTATAATTACTAATAATATTATTTAATTTATTTATAGTATAAAAATATTTTTTAATAAATTAAGAAAGAATCTTTTAATCAATTTTATTTTATAAAGAAACAAATTTTTATAAAATAATCTTTTTTTCAAAACAATAAACTTTTTAAAATATAAAATATTTTTGAAATCAATATTTTTAAAAAGTAAAATTTTTATAAATAAAAATAATTATAAATAAATTTTATAAACTTTTTGTTGAAACAAAATAGTTTTTTTTTTAACAAAAAAGTTTAAAACTTGATATCATTATTTTGTTACCTATAGTCCTTATACATAATTTCAACCGTATTTTATCTTAAAATATCATTTTATAATAAACAAAATTTTATTTTATTTAATATTTTATATATTCAACCCGTGTAATACACGGGTTATTAAGCTAGTATTAAATATAATGAAATTTTATTAGGTATAAAACGATATTTTACGATAAAATATAATTGAAATTACGTATAGTAAGAACAATATGTAATAAAACAATTATATTAACTTTTTAAACTTTTGGTTTAAAACTTTTTTTTTTTTTAAATAATAAATATTTTGTGCCAAAACAAACCGTATTAAAAATATCATTTTTAAAAATTTTCTTATTATAAATTTTAATTTTAATTATTTTTTGTTTATAGAAAATTAACTTTTTAAAAACACTAATTTTAAAAAAGTTTGATGTTTTATAAAAATTTATTATTCTATAAAAATTATTTTTAGAAATAACATTAATAAGAAGATCTTTTTTAAATTAAAAAAATAACTATTTTGTTCTAAAAAAAGTTAAATAATATTATTGATAATTAAGATAATTATTTAATAGGAAATAGAAGCGGGAAATTTTTGATGAGAATGAATGTGATGTCGCCACGTGTCACCCCAAAATACTTTTTTATTAGAGGAGAAAGATTTGTCAAAACTCAAAAGGTCAATGTCCATTTTTTGTGTGCGTTTGATCAAACGTTTGTTACAAACATATCTTGTTTAATGCTTGTACCCGGGTGATACACAACGGTTACAGACAATATAAATTTTCAATGAAACAAGATATGAAGTTACTAGATTTAGTAAACCCGTGTAACACACGGGTTAAATAAATAAAATAAAATAAAATAAAATTTTATTAATTATAAAAAAATATTTAAGATAAGATATGATTAGAATTTAAAAGTATAATTTATGCTGCTTTAACTTAGTTCATCCTATTATCTTCCCCTTGTTTTTCTCATTTGACCATCTAATTCACAAGTTGAATATATCGAAGTCCTCAAGGAAACGTCTTGTGGTAAGTGACATAATTCAACATTTTACACCTATTCCCCTCTGGTTTAACGTCCATGTCACAACACGCATATCCTGTATCGATTTAGTTATTGTTTTTAATGTTTTATGTTTCACGTGTGTGGTTCAACGTAATTATGTCTATTTTCCGTTCGGTTTTATTATTATTTTTTTGTTTTTACTTTTTTAATACGAGTTTTACAGCTGTTGTTAGATTGTTGATGATGGTGTGACATTGGTGTTGGACACGGTTTTACGCCCCCTCTGCAACGTGGGAGGCTTAGTAGGAGTATATTACTAATTACTAAGTTCTTTATGTATTATGAGTTGTACCTTTAGTTCTAGTAGGTTGTACTCATTTTTAGGTTTTTTTATATCTTTAATTTTTTTTATTTCAGTTTAAATATTTTTACATCTTTTACAATTTAACCATTATATTTTTCACTTTCAACTTTGGTCCCCTATACTTTTCACGTTTTACAGGTTTTTCGTTTTACATATCGGTTTAAATTTTACAAGTTAACACTAGACATGGGCAAAAAAACTGGTTCGGCCAAAAAACCAGAACCCAAACCGGTCCCAAACCGACCTGAACCGTCGGTTTGTATATTGGTTTGGTAGCCCCACACTCAAAACCGGTTTATAAACCGGTTTAAAAGTTAAAAACTGGTTAAACTGGTAAAATAAAAACCGTTTTCCAACCGGTCCGAATCAGTTTGACAAGTTCGAGTATTCAGTGAGCCAAATCGGTTTGTATCCCGAACCGGTTTAAAAAAAATCGGTTTGACCGCATGACAAAAAAAAAACCGGTTCCGGGGTAAAAAAAAACCCGGTTTGTACACCTCTAGTTAACACGCCGTAACGTGCGTGTGTGATTCTACGTTTTTACGCCTATTTTTTATGTTTAACAGCCTTGTCAATACACGCGGGTGCTAGAGTGACTTAGTTATTGTTTGTAATATTTTACGTTTCACGTCTGTGATTCAATATTTTTACATCTATTTTACGTTTGGTTTTATTTTTTCCGTTTATATATATATTTTTTTATAATACTAGTTTACTCTATATTCTAAAAAAGGAATCCGATACTCGAAGATATTTTCTGAAAATAATATAGTATCTCTAGTAAAAAAATAAGAATATTGCATATGTGAGTGCACCATAGTCAGCACCGTACTGCGTAGCTTTCCGGCCGACGGTAGCGGCGCGGCAACCGGCGGACTCCGGCACGATGGTGGATACAAAGGTAGAGACGATATCCAGATTGGTTCAATGGAAGATCGACAATTTTGGATCCTTTACTTCCAAAAAATCCGAACTGTTCAAAATCGGCATGTGGAATTGGTATATATCTTCCAATACGTTTCTGATTTCAACTAATTTGGTCGATCGTTAATATTCCTGATGATAATTGATTTCGAGATTTTGAATCAGGCATTTATCGGTCGAGAAGAAGCTATATATGTATATTCGTCTGTTTCCGGAGCCATCTCGGCTATCCAAAGAACAACCACCTGTTGCCAAAGTCATACTACGAGTCACCAGTGCCGGAACCAATCGCCGATTGTTCACCTCACCGAGTACGATCTCTTATTCTTCGTTTTTCTGATTTTTGATATTGTTCAACTTATAGCATTCGTGTTGATGTTGTTTCCATGGATAGTGTTCTGGCTTTTGAATTTATGGATTCGTTACAGTTAATTTCAGGAGTACATAAGAAGCTTTTAGGGCTGTTTTATAAACATCCACGAGTTTCTGTTTCACAGAGTGATTTAGTAAAGGTAGCTTAGTCAACCACTGTTGCTTAGCCAGGAAGCAGTCAATGAAGCGGTATATATGGAAACTATAGCAAATTTGGGAATAGGTTTACGGAGACCGATAGAGTTGCACCTATCGGAGAACATGGTCCGGTCTACGGTGTTTAGGTAGCAGATGTGTCCTAGTTGTGTCTTAGGGGCTTGGATTTTTCTATCCGGACTTTGCATGTTATTGTCCTTGTCGTGTCTTAGGGTCGACTATTTAACTCAATTGGCAACCAACTCTTGAATGCCTGTGTTACGTTATCTGAAGACTGAAGTATATAGTTTGATGAAATATATGCTAGAGATAACTTATTAGGGGTTCACAAATAAGCATAGCGTCGACCCTACATCATAGCTCATTTCTTGCTTATAGTTATACAAGACAGAATTCGATCCTAGTGGAATCTAGTTATTCAATCTAAAGCATTGTTCTTATTTTGCTTATCATAGTCCCATGTTTAGAATTAACCAGCTTTAGCTTATTATTCTATTAGTTAAAGAGGGTACGGTTAGCGATCTGAGTTTCCTGATACAGTGTTGTGTAATGTTGTAGTTCTTGAAAGACTTATTCGGACAAGTGAAGACTGTGTCTGGCAAGTTGATTCTACTTCTCATGGCCGCTTCATCATTGATGTTGAGTTTATGGACCTGCAGGTTTATTCAGTAGATGTAAACACCTTAATATGTTGACAGTTCATCGTTAAATGCTAAATCACACAGCACACACCTGTTTCTTTTTTGAATAAAGTTGATTTGGGTTATATTAACAAGTCAAGTAGTGAAATCTCAAAGAAAAAAAAAACCATGAGAATACCGTTCAGTGGGTCCAACAGGTTAAAAGTCGACCATACTATAGTCAATTGTTTACAACCTCCTAAACCACTTCATTCAAAAATGTCCTTATTTTTAATAAATTGTCATTGTAAATATATAGCACACCAATAATTTGTGTAATTAATACAGGTAAGTGTTGGTGGATCAACACAACTAGACCTAAAGATATACACATCTTAACAAGTTAACCAACTTATCCATTTTGCCACCAACAGATAAATGGCATGGATGACCTGGTTTTTGTAGAGTTGGCAAAATGGGTGGGGTGGTAACAGGTCAAAATGGGCTGGGCTGACCAGTATTTACTTTTTTTGGGCATATTGTCATTTGTAACCAAGTATGATTAGAAAAATTATTTAATTCAAATAATAGTCTGAGGTTGTTAATTAAGGAACTAGTAAGCTGTATGCATTACAAATATACCCTGCAAACTTTTAACCCGTTTGACACCTACCCTCATTAGCTGAACCTTTTGATTTGACCTGCTTTGGATCAAGCATAACCACCGAAATCAGTAGTGATGATCAAAATTTCCTCTGTAATTCTTCTGTAGGGTGAGGAAGCAAGTTCTATATGGCCAAATGATGGAATGTTGAGATCATCTGCAAATGAAAGCATTCTTCGTTGTCTTTCCAGCATGCTTCACGAGTCAATTGGTGCGGATGTCACCATTAACACATGTGACGGATCCGTAAAAGCCCACAAAGCAATTCTCTCTGCAAGCTCTCCAGTTTTCCAGAACATGTTCCTACACAACCTCAAGGAAACAACATCATCCACCATTAACATCCAAGACATGTCGCTCGAAACATGCACCACACTTCTTTCTTACCTGTATGGAACCATAAAACAAGAGAATTTCTGGAAGCACCGCCTTGAACTCTTAGGTGCTGCAAATAAGTATGCAATTTCAAATTTGAAGGAGTTATGCGAGGAAAGCTTGTTAGAAGATATAAACACGGGTAATGTTCTCGAGAGGCTGCAAGAAGCTTGGCTTTACCAGCTTGATAAGTTGAAGAAGGGGTGTTTGACTTATTTGTTTGACTTTGGGAAGATATATGATATTAGGGACGAAGTTAACGACTTCTTAAGGTGTGCAGAGAGAGAATTAATTCAAGAGATGTTTCAAGAGGTCCTTACCGTATGGAAACCTGCTTAAAGCCTTCTGTTGGAGCCCAGTTTGAAATGTGTGTAGTTATGTGTTTAGTTTCTAACAGGGAAGCAGTGTGTATAAACTTTAAGCTTAAAAACAAAAATGGAGGTGTGACAAAAGACAGTTTGGATCTATATTCTTGTTGGTTCCGTAAGAGATGGCAAAGTTGGCTGGTCCACTGGATTGGGTTACAGGTTGGGCTATATTCGTGTTGGTTTACATCTTCCGAACCGAATTTCCTGGGTACGGTTCCGGTTCCAAACCAATTCTGGATTCGGTCATCTATAATATAAAACCGGTTCAGGTTAAGTAACAGTTTTGGGAGAGTGAAGTGATTTTTGTTGTTCGGTTCTGGTTTTTTGTCTCTCTCTTACTATTTACGAACCAGTTTTCTTCTGGTTCAGTTCTAGTTCTGAACCGGCTTCGTTTTGTGTCATCTAAAGTGAAGACCTGTTTGAACAAGAACCCCCAAACTGGCCAAACATTTGTAACATGCGTTGATAAATCAATTACTAACCGGCGGTTCGGGTAGGGATCGGAACTGGTTCCTATCAAACTGATAATACTTTTTATACCTTTATCTATATAATTATATTAAAAAGCATTATTTTTTCTTTCTTCTTTACAATTAAATAATAATTTTTATACCTTTATTATTATGTTTTTATCTTTTCTTCACTCACAATCACTTTTAAAAATATTAAAAAATTTATAAGGGTTAAACAATGTTTTCTAAAATATACAAATAAACAGTAACATTTTCTCTCTCATATATTCACAACCACTCAAACTCATTTCTTATAACATAAGAAACACATTCACATACTTTTCTCACATACTTTTAAGGAATCCATTATGAATACTCGGATACGGATAAAAAACACAAAGTTTTAAGTCGTGAGACCACTTTGTTTGCAAAAAAAATGTGAAGATTAAGATACGATAACGAAAAATGTGAAGATTAAGATACGAAACATTCGTTATCGATCCCCAAGTTTCGTATCATGTAACATCCATACTAACTGATGTACAAACAAACACCGTCATACTTTTATGCTTAATGTAACGGCCATAAACAAGGTTCTCAACAATCGATCTAAACTATTACTTTCCAGAATGCCAACAGCAGCACCATTTCTCCCACCATCCTGTTACCACCATACCTCTTCCTTCACCACCGCCACCGCCACCGCCACCGCCACCGCCATCCCTTTTCTGATCCACTGTATCACCATTACTGACAAATCCCCTAACTGCGATTTGTCGACCACCGTCCCTTTTCTGATCCAGCGTCCCGACTGCCACTTCACCACAACCATTACCGTTATTGGCAAACTCCCCGACGGGGACTTGCCGAGACCTATCACCTCCACCGCCACCGCCACCGTAATCAGTCATTGTGGCGAGATTATCGTCTCCATGGAGATTAAAAGCACCGACACTGAAGTAATCGAGTCTGTATGTATCCCGCCCAAAATCTAGGGTTTCTGCTTCCTCTCGAACTTTATTAAAAATGGTCGTATACGAATCAGAAGCATCATGACTGTTGGAATCCCACTCTCCGAATTTCGGAGCTTCGAAACCAAGCTTCTTCAAGTCTTTGTTATCTAGCTCTGCAACAGGGCGGTCAATTGTTTGACCACCACCACCCTTAAGGGCAATCTTATCTCCGCTTCTGTGGTCCGCCATGAGTACATCAGTTGATTTTTTGCCGCCATTTTATTTCTCAAGTCAGCTGATCTGATCTACTCCGCGTATCGTCATGTAAACACTTTGAATTCTCTAAGGAGCAGGTCAGAATATTATATCTTGATAAAAAAATGTTATTAAAATTTAATAATCTCATGTTTTATTTATTGGACGAGATTAATCCAATTCAAAAATATTTGAGATACTTTCAACTTTAAATTTATTTTCATCCAACGATTTTTTACCAACCGAGAGTTAACCTACGTTAGTTTTTTTTATGAAATGAGACTAACATTAAGCCATTTTTCAACAAGCCACCTAGCCTCCACCAAGTCCGTTTTTCGGTGTCTAGCCTCCAACGTTACTTGAAATATACCTCGAATGATAAAGTGGTTCAGATCAGAAGGTGGATATTGACGGGTTTTATGGTGCAGAAATTACATAGACCAGATGGTTGATTTTAACTTTCGGCTTAGTTTTTTGACCATATAAATAGTCCACGCTATCGAAAAACTAATGGTGTTAACTCTCAGTTAGTAAGAGATCGTTGAAGGAAAATAAGCTTAAAGTTGAGGGTGTCGGTAAACATTTCTTGAGTTGGGATTAATCTCGACCAATAAATGAATGTTGAGATTATTAAAATCCAATAACCCTAAATAAAATTATTAACTTATGATTTTTCAAAAATAGTTTTAAAAAAATGTTTAGATTAGCTTATAAATTAAAATATAGTAAAATTACCAAAACAGACATACTTTAAAAAACGAGATGAGTTAATAGGAGGTAGTAAAATTGTATAATAGAAAATTAGACTAAAAAAGTTTTCAAAAGTTAATAAATAACCATCTCCTTAGTTTTCAAAACCTTCTTTTTATCCTATATGAAAAATCAGTTTAAAAATTATTTTGGATTTGCCAAATATTTTTTCTAACTTATTAACTTCTCAAAAGTTAATAAGTCAAAAATAGAGGAAAAATAAACAATCTCAAACACCCACATAATCAGTGTAAATTTAACATGTAAATTCACCTTCATATTGCATATACGACAATACGTTAGATTTATGATTCAAAGTTTAAATTACATGTTTTGGTAATTTAGGTTTGTTTTTTTTTTTTTCTTTTAACGTGAAATTTAAAATTTAAGTTGTAAATTAAACCTCTAAACTTAAAAAAGGACCAAACAATATTATGTTTATGCATACTTTAAAAGACCTATTATAATTTGTTATATCATATGTTATTAAAACGAGTTAACAAGTCAGCATGTTTCAAATGGATCAACACGAATCCGACATGTTTTTTAAACGGGTCAACCAGAACCCAGACCTGCTTTTTTTTTTAACGGGTTATGTTGTCCAAATCAAAACATGTTTTTCTTCGTGTCGGATGCAAATTTGTGCCATGAATTGCCATCCCTACTTGGTACAAGGGGTACAAGTGGGTTCAAGTATCGACTTCCAACGAGTAACGTGGTATAATGTCGTTAGTGTTGCGGGTGGGTGGCTGGTTTGGGTTGTGGGTTCATGAACCCATGTGGGGAGCTGCTAGTGCCATTCAGTGGCTATATACCCGTTAAAATATATTTTTTCACATTATAAATTAACTTACATTTTCCTAACCTTTATACACCAATAAATATATACATCTCTATTACTATTACTATTATATACAATGAAATGATGAATACAATGCATTTAACACTTGATTTATCTAGCTTCGAGTCATCCGATTCTTTCCGTCTTGAATTTATTTTCAAAGTGACAGTGACTATTATAAAAAAGTTCAGAAAGGTGCGCGAAAAGATGTTGATAAAGCATTTGGTGTTTTAAAAGCTAAATGAGGTTTCATTCGATGATCATCATGAGCTTTTAACATGAGAAGATAAGGATTTTGATGTGTACATGTATTATATTACACAATATGATTATAAAATATGACAAATATGCGATCCAGTTGTCCGCATAATTGATCCTTCGACCAATGAAGTTGTTAATAATAATATTATTTTGGAATTGAGGGAATAAGGTGCACATTTTAGACTTCGATATATCTTGTGGAACACATTGCAACTCTACCGATTTTGAACACACACAAAAATAGTTAAATTAATATTTCTTGTATATCTTCATTATTTAATGTTTTAAATGTGAATTATGTCAATTCTTTTTAATTAACGAATTATGTTTAATGTTTTTAAATATATGACTTATTTTTAATTAATGAATTACAAAAAATTAGTAAGGATTTAAGTTGGTTGAGAAATGAGTGTCCCCTCTATTAAAGAGTTGAAGGTAGACTTCAGTGGCGGAGCTTGAACACTCTCGTACGGGGGCGAAATTGTTTCTTTTTAGAGGGGGGGGCGAACTCAAGTTTTATATAAAAATTTACACTACCGGGCCAAAAATTTACACTACCGAACTAAAGTTTAACACTACCGACGAAAAAAAAGGGGGGTGGCCCCCCCCCCCCCCCCCCCCCCCCCCCCCCCCCCCCCAACCCCCCCCCCGGCCCCAACTAAGTTCCGCCCTTGAGGTAGTATAGGGTTCGAATGAGATGATAAATTGTGACTGGGTTAGGTTGTGCGTAATTGCAAATTCAAAAAGGATTAGAGGGGTGCCCCTGATATCCTATGTGTGCTTAACGTATCATTTAGTTGGTAAAATACAAAGAAAATGTAACTTAGTAAAAGAGTGACTCATCGAGTAACTAAAGTGTGACACGCACACCCGATAAGAATGTCCAATGCACAACTTACACCGTCTAATGAAAATCAAAAATCTATTTTCATATAACCCATAGCTCTTTTTCTAACTATCAGTGATCATTTGCAAAACAAAGATTCCAAGATATAATCTTAGATAGATATGATAAGAGATGGTTAATGTAAAAAAAACATCCAACTAGGGGTGCGGAGTAACTAAAACAACTGAACTGTAACCGAATTAAAAAACTGACCCCAAACAAAACTAACGGTTTGGATTGAAGTTTTTTTAAGAACCGAGTTTTTGGTTTTAGTTTCGACGGAAACAGAAACCAGAAAAACCGAACCGAACCATCTTACGACCAAACCTAACCGAACCAAATCAAAACTAAAAAAAATCGATCCAAAATGGACCAAATTGTCTATATATGATAATATATTAATAATGTATTAAAAATATTATATATTCTATCATATTTTATGGATCGTAATTTATTCAAAATGTCAAATAATTTATAAAAATATATAAATTATTTTTAAAGATTAAAAAGTTATCGATTTATAAATCAGAGCCATAACTGAAATCAAAGAGAAAATCGAAAAAACCGAAACCAAAACGGAAGCCAAAGTGAAAAACCAAACACTAAAAATTGTAACTAAACAGTTTTAAAACCCAAACCAAAATATTCGTTGTTGGTTTTGATTTTAAGTCAAAACCAAATCAAAACGAATCCTACACACAGTTATTCACAGCAATTATTTCAAACTATTTACCAAAATTACAACAGTAGCACCACTTCTCCAACCATCCTAACCTTCTTCCTTCACCATCAATCTGTTTTACACGACCACCACCGTAATTAGTAGTTTCGGTAAGATCAGCATCTCCATTAACATTAAAAGCAGTGACATGAAAGTAGTCGAGTCTACTTGGGTCCTGACCAAACTCTCGCCTTTCCTTTCCTTCGCCATCGAAATTACAATCAAAAGAAGAAAAAAAAGGTTGTTTGCAATCCATATTCGAAACAGTGAGGCCGTGATCAACCTTCAAGTCTTTGTCATCTCTAACTTTTGAGCCTTTTTGGTCCGCCATGAGCAAGTCAATTGATTTTTTTGCTGCCATTATATTATATTATATTTCCCTAGAGTGCACTTAGTTAACAAGGAGATTAAACAAACTTTATTCACAAACTACTATTCTGGATACAAAGAGGACATGGACTCTCACCCTATCTATAAACTCATATGACTCGATAGATAGAACACAAATTATCATCTTATCATGACTCTAAGACTTTATATGAATGTAATAATAATAAAGTAATTATTACTATATATAGATATAGACTAGTCTAACCCTTAGACTTTGTGATCTCCTCCAAACAATCTCTTCGAAATCGTCTCTACCTCCCTTGTTTTTCCAGTCAAGTTCCCAAGCTGGTAGTATTTGTATTTTCACAAACCGATCAACTCATCATTATTTTTCTCACCTTATATGTGTATATTACGTGGTTTCTTCACCCCATTCTTCATAATTAACAAAAAAAAAAAATCATCCTAATAAATTTTATTTTATTTTTTAAAAGTATCACACATTAGCTTCTACGTATTTATTTTTATTTAATTTAATAATACTTAGTTATTCTTTTTTTAATTATTTTTTTCCCTCTTTTTCACTAACAAATACTCATAAAATATATAAAATAATAGACATGAGGTATAGATAGTGACCCCTCACAGGCTCACATATAGGGGGGGTGGGCATTGCAACCCCACGACGAGGGACGGTTCCACGCGGCAACTTTGCCGCCGGTCCCCAGCGCCGCTTCTCCCCTCCAATTTACGGCATAACCAATTAACCACGCCGTTCCCCACACACCATTGTGACCGTTGCCAACGGTAAAAAAAAGAGCTATAGGGTTAGTGGGTTGAAAGCACTAGAGGGTTAGTGGGTCGAAAAATGAGTTGTAGCTTTTTATGAGGTAGTAAAGGGTTCATATGAGGTGGCAATTTTTTTTATTGAAGGGTGTTCGAGGGTTCAAGACTAGAGAGAGTTGAGCAATGAGTACCTTCAATTCACCTTGGAATGATACGTTTAACGACATGTTTTTTTGTTTAGGGTGTGAGGATTGCTCATGGCATAAACATCACATCACACCACATACCCAACAATAATATTTTTTCATGACACATCACATGAAAAAAATGATTGTTTTATACTGTAAGGGTGTCTAAAGTCAGATATCCGAAATTTCGGATGTTCAAAAATTTCGGATAGTAGAAATCACTATCTGTATCCATATCTGAAATTTTGGATATCCGAATTTACGGATACAGATAGTGATTTAGATATCCGAAAATCATTTTTTATTTATTTTTTATTTTTTAGTTTTTTTACAATAATTAGATATATGTTATTATAAAAATAATATAAAAAACCAACTCATATAATAAAAGTCCCAATATACACTAAAAAATCTCAATCTAAAATCTAAAATAAAAATATGCTTAAAATTTAAAAAAATAAAAAAATATTTTTTAGTTTTTGGATAATCGGATAACCGAATATCCGAAACTTTTGAAAATCACTATACGAATCCGAATCTGACTTTTGGATATCCGGAATTCTGATATTATCCGAAAATTCAGATATTTCGGATCGAATTCTCGGATTCGGATATTTTTTAGCACCCCTTTAATTTATGGTGGTCATCACTTGTCAAAGATTTCCATGTTAACATTCACACATCCGGATGTGAGATGGATGTTGCTGAAATATGCGTTAATTTCCAATTTAGTTTGAAACATAGATATTATATAAATTTTAATCGTTGGTAACATTATGTGTGAATGTGTTTCATGTTTATATGGCTAAACGGAGGTTAACGGAGCTTACTAGGCTTAGAAGAGCTGATGCTCTGCTTAATGGGCTTAGGAGGATGCTGCTGACTGGGCTTAGGAGGTGTAGGCCTGAGTTCACAAGAAACAAAAGAGAGCCCAAGCCCCTTCTTTGTTCTTCATCATCAAGCTCATCAAGTCTCATATGAGGTTTCTATCTACTCAGATTATATTATACGTTAATGAAGAATTTGTAGTAAAAAAAAATCATAACCTATATGTGTATCCTCGTGTTAGAGCGATTTACAATACGTATTTGACGGGCTTTATGTTGGATGACAATAGGAGCATTATTATCTATATTAAAAAACAACGTCTGAACTACAGTACATTTTAAGTTGCTTTTGCTTTGACCACAGGAGTTTTGCTTTTTACATGATTAGTCCCTGATGAATCATAAGTGATGATGTTCTGACACGTGTATGCTCTATCGGCCATCTGTCTTTTTCCTCACCCTTTTCTTTTGAATCTACGACACGTTTGTTTGTGGGTTTCAATGGGTTTTTGATCAACTTGAAAAGTTTCACTGCCCTCTACCACAAATCTTCTCTCCTGCTTGCCACGATCTTTAGTTTCTATTGCTTCCGATCTCTCCGGTTGATGCCCGCTGTGGGTTCACTGATCTCTCCATCGAAGTAAGTTTTTTCAAATAAGTAAATCCTAGGTCTGTTTATGGGTAACTAATCAAATATCTTAGGTTTCGTGGATGAGTTTCTAAAATGGAGGAAACGAGGGTTTCAAATTGTAAGCCTTTCGATTATCTCATCTCTTTTGTCGTTGTGGGTATGCCAAGCTTTTGTTTTTTACATGGATGTATTTTTTCTTTGTGTTTATTTTCTTTCGAATTGTGTTTTGTGTATTTCAGTTTGCTTCTTGCATTTTGTCAGCAAATAGCTTCATTGTTACGCTTGACGCCCACTGGTATTTTGATGTTATAGCAGCAACATAATCCGAGTTGTAGTCATCGCGAGACTCGATCTGGGTTTGGTTTGCAAACTAGGTATATATAATTAAATCCTTTGCATTTTTCTAAAACATGTGTGTATGAAATAATGTGTCTGCTGTTTTATGGGGTTTTGATGGGCGGATTACGGATATTCTTCATTTGATTCCTATATTGGTCATTAGTATGATCACTTGATTTATGAATACCATATGTAGTTTGGTAATTTGGGTCTTTAATGTTTTCACTTGATTTTATGAAGAAATGATAAACTGTTTTACTTATTGCTTCATTTACTTGAACTATGTGTATATGTGTAAAGAGGAAATATGGTCTAATCATGTGATTCAACTGAGTTTATGTTTTAGCTCTAATATGGGTTCATAATGTTGTTAATAGTTGTAGGTGGATTCATGTGGATTAAGATGAAAATGAAGATGGTGTGGAGAATGTATATGATTATAATTTATATTTGGTTTTGATGTCGGAAAATCAGAGATTTACTTTGTAACAATCAAAGGAGAACCTATAGGCTATAGAGGTGGTGTTAGTGGTTTTCAAGCAACAACTATTGGATTAAATAAGAAGCTTGTAGTCACTAGGTTCATGTTCTCGAAGCCATTTTTTGTGATACTAGGTATGCCCCATGACAATTAAAATTAATTGCCTCTATGTTAGAATATCATGCATTTGAATTATGTTAGACTATTTGAATATCATATAATATTACTATTATGATTATTTGAATTTATGTACCCGTGTTAACCGTTGTTTCTCATTCAAATGAATCCATTTCATCATATTCACACCATCTCAAACTGAAACACGATGGCACAGCTCCCTTTCTCAAAAGACACTATTCCATGAAGCAAACTACATGAAAAAAACATTTTATCAATGGTTTTGTTAATTGACATTTGTCCTCGACAGGTTAAACAATTGAATTTTGTTTATTTCAGCTTAGATTGATCAACCTTTTTTAATAATCACACCACCTTGAATTGTTTATATATTTTAGCTTAAATTTATCAGCCTTTTATCAATGCTTTTAGAAAGGGAACCCTCTAGCAAGTCGGTGCAGCGCGCAATTTGCTAGAGTGTGCTTGAATAATTTTGGCATCCCATCCAGGTTTGAGTCTTGAGGCTGAGTGTTGCGATTTCTTTGGTGATTTTGGTTTCTCTTTTCAAGTTTGGTTTCTTAAATTTCGTTTTCAATCGTAAGTCGTGGTTAAGGTGATTTGGTTTCTTTTTTACAAGTTCAGTTTCTTACATTTTGCTTATAATCGTCAATTGTAGTTAGGGGAAAAAACCGCCGCAACGCGCGGTGTTAACACTAGTTATGATTAAAATGAAACACAAGCCAATTATAAGGATCTGCATACATATTTTTTTTAATATTTAAAATACTTTTGCAATCCATGTTTAACATTTTTTTTGTATTATTAGTTATTAACTAGTGGGATATGCCATGCGTTGCGACGGGTCAATTTTGAATATCAAAACAAATGTAAACAGCATGTAAAAAAACCAAAGTAGTAAATATTTTGCGGCCAAAGTAGTAAATATTTTGCGGCCAAAATGCAAAAATAAAAATAAAAACTTGGTCGCGAGAGTGCTTTAAAGCCATGTTGAAGGATCAAATGAATAGGCAACACAAAAAGTAAGATCAAATTATATAAATTATTTTGAGGGTCTTTCTGGTTTGGTGGTCAATTTCTTATACCACATAAGGGTACTGTAGCTCACGGCTTCCTTTTTAATATATAGTATATATATAGTATAATTAAAAGGTTGAGATATAGGAGAAAAGGAACGTAATATAAAGGGTTGTATAATCCGAAGCTAGAAATGGAACCTCATATAGAGGCGCCTACCGAAGTCGAACCCAAGGAATGACATTCAGATTTCAAATAAACAAATAATGTCTTTCATTACGCAGACACAACATTAACTGAGAGTTTGTAAACCAATTATCCTTAGCCCAAATGGTAGGTATTTCAATACTTCACTAAAATATGTGAACGTCTTGAGTTCAAGTCTTATCTATAACAAAAAAAAAGGGTCTCAGGTTGGGTTAGTGGGTTTTCTCTCACATACAGTGAGTTTTCTTTTACAGGTGATCTCGGGTTGCGTACTCGAGTAATGGAGAAGAGCGGGTACGTCAGTGATCCAATTAGCCGTTAAAAAAAACTACGGGTTTGAATATTCGAAAATGGATATTAGATCATGGAGTGATAAATCTCACGTAATTACAAAACATTAATGCACAAACAAATTTATCATCATATTTAACACGCATGGAACATGAAACATACCCATAGTTATTTTTCTAATTAACAGTGATCATTTGTAAAATTAAATTCTTAAATAGATATGATGACAGACGATTAATGTAAACAAGATTACAACAATCATTTCAAGTTATTTTCCATAATGTCAACAGCAACACCACTTCTCCTACCATCCTAACCCTCTTCCTTCACCTTGAATTTGTTTTTTACGACCACCACCGTAATCAGTAACTCTAGTGAGATCATCGTCTCCATCGACATTAAAAGCAGCAACACTGAAGTAAGCGAGCGTGTTTGTGTCCCGACCAAACTCTCTCCTTCCCTTTCCTATGCTATCTTGAGTAATAGAACAATAATATGAAACAGAATTACGATAATCGTTTGAATCCCATTCTAGAAATTTTGAAACAGTGAGGTCGTGATCAACCTTCAAGTCTTTGTGATCTTCAACTTCTAAGCCTTTTTGCTCTTCAACAACAGGGTCAATTGTTTCTTTGATAAGGGCAATCTCTTCCCCGCTAGTTCTTTGGTTCGCCATTTGATTTCTCTGGACTCACTTCGCGTACAGATATGGTTATTATTTTTCTCACCTTAGGTGATATGTTTTGTTCGGGGAAATTATATAAGATAAAAGTTTACTATTTCAATCACTATTTACAATCTTGACTTTTTGAGTCCCGTATTTTATTTGTCTAAGTTCTTGGTGTTTTCATGGAAACTTCTTCCTTCAATAATTTCTTTGTAACTTCTGGCTTAATCTAAAGGAAAAAAATCAATTTATTAGCTGTCATATATTTTTATCCATACAATTTATTTTGTTTCCTACTTTTATTTCGTTTCCTACTTTTGCTCCTAAGCCTTAGGTTCTATTCCTTGTATTTATGCTTTGCTTCCGATCAATGAAATAAAGAAAAAAGTCCTCTACCATTTTTTATAATCTTGCGTTAATTTCTACGTGATTATTTCCTTACGGGTGTGACTAAACGTATTTTTTAGTGAACTTAACTCTCATGTAAGGAGGAATTAATTTTTATTCAAGGAGAATCCACCAAGTAAGAGGGTAACGGTACATAATCGTTGTTTGTGAGATAACATCCATATTTCGACTTCCTCTACTAGAAAAGACCTGCCAAATTTGTGACCAACAAAAAAACGTGTGAATGTAGCGAGCAGATTACGTCGTCTTGTGAGGGAACTCGAAAATCGGTGCTAAATTTGGTTCTAATTTTGTGATAGAAATTTCGGTTGAGTCGTATAAATGTTTGCTCAATCACTCTTGATCTCATTGCAGATTGGTGCAACATTCCATCCTTCTATGTCTTTGATGTTAGAGAACTACTGCAAATTCACAAGCATGTCCCAGGTTCGATAAAAAAGAGGAAGATAGTTCATTCCATTATTTTAACGACAATTTGGTGTTTATGGGAAACTCGTAATGAGGTTGTCTTTAATCAAAAGCACCATTGTTAGAGAACGTGTTCGAAAATGTTAAAACTATATGTTTAAATATCGAGCTAAAGCTAAAACAATTACATGGGATTAATGGTGTATGTTTAACTAGCTTTAGTATATCCGTGTATTACACGGGTTTAACAAATAAAATATTAAATATAATAAAATTTTATCAAGTATAAAATGATATTTTACGATAATATAGTTGAAATTATATATAGTAAGAACAATTTTTAAACTTTTGGTTAAAACTTTTTTTTTTCCAAAAAAATAATAAATATTTTGTTTCAAAACAAACCGTATTAATAAATATCATTTTTAAAAATTTTCTTGTTATAAATTTTAATTTTAATTATTTTTTTGTTTATAAAAAATTAACTTTTTAAAAACAATAATTTCAAAAAAGTTTGATGTTTTATAAAAATTTCTTATTCTATAAAAGTTATTTTTAAAAATAACATAGATCTTTTTCTAAATTTATTAAAAAACTATTTTTGTTCTACAAAAAGTTAAATAATATTATTGATAATTAAGATAATTATTTAATTGGGGAGAAAAGTGAAAAAATTTTGGTTAGAATGAATGTCGTGTCGTCACATATCACCCCAAGATACTTTTTTATTAGAGTAGAAAGATATGGAGTTTTGATTTCTTGTAACCATGATATCATTAGTGTTTGTAACCTCGGTGTAGGTCCTTGCTTGTACCTTTGTAACAAAATATTTTGGTGGCCGTTCTATAAAAAAAAATAAAAATAAAAAAAAGTAAAAATAAAAACCTGCTCTCTCACCCCCAAAGTCTACTATTCACCTCTCATTCTCCCTTCCACCTGCCATACATAATCAGTGCCTTTCCCGTCTTTGAATTTAGGATTAGCCCCTTTCGCTTGACTTTTTCTTTTATTGTTTATTGCATAATTAGTTTTAGTAAAATCATGTATTATACGTTTTAAATTTAAATAAAATATTAAATAGATTTAAAATTTTTTAATAATAAAATAATAATTTTATATAAGATATGATTGAAAATCTTTTTTTATTATAAATAAAATAAATATTTTGTTTTAAAAAAAACATTTTAGAAAATATCATTTATAAAAACTTTCTTATTATAACTCCTAATTTTAATTATTTTATAAAAAATTTACTTTTCAAAAAACATCAATTTTAAGTATTTCGTATTTTTAGAAAAGTTTGATGTTTTAAAAAACTTTCTTATTTTATAAAAATTTATGGCTTTAGTAATAACAATTTTTTTCTTAATTTATTAAAAATTATTTTAATATAAAAAAATTAAATAATATTAATAATTAATATAATTATTTAATATGAGAGAGAGAGATGTGTGAAAAACTTGATGATAATAAATGTGATGATGCCATATGTTATCTATATTTAACTTTTTATTATAGTAGTAAGATAAGATTTTTGAAAACTAAAACTAAACTTGTGACGCACTAAAGTGACTAAACTGACTAAACCGTAAAAAAACTGTCTTCAAGACTTTAAGAAAATAATGCCAAAACCGGCCAAATTAATCAAACCATAAACATTTATTGACTCGCATTAGTCGCCTGTTTTTTCTCCCTTAATCACCATTGATTTATGATTTATTTATATGGGGTGGGCCTTAAAGTTTTAAAGTTCTAAAGTCAAGATACATTTAATTTTTTATACTTCGGTATACCGCATTGGGTATTATATTTTCTAATAATATGTTTTTGGTATGAATATGTTCACGTTTCATATCAAACTATTAAAGCCCCACATTTCATTTATATACTCAAAAGAAAATGCCGACGGAAGATTATTGTAAATTTGTAATCTTTAATATTTAAAACATCATGAGCCAGAGGTCTTTTTGAATATAGTCTCTCTATCACATTGGATTATATAATATTTGCTCATATCTCACATTTTCTAAACTCTACTCAAGTGTGATTTCGCTTGATAGATTTGTATTTTTGTAACATTTAAAACATTAAAAGAACATATATGTTGTTAGGATAAAGGTTTTGTATGAAAATTGTATAAGTGTTGTAACATACACTCCTAAACATTAATTGTATCTTTTGATGAAAAAAAAAATAAGACCTATGACTTGAATGTCTATCGAAGATTAAGTGTTGTATAAGTGTTTATTTTTTTTAATCTTAAATTGTTTCTTTCAGAAATATGTTTTTTAACTTTTCCTAGAGTAACATTTTGAAAAGAATTATTTTTGGGAGACGAAAATATAAAGCCTCCAAACATCAGACGCACTTTAACCGTCCGCCCTTTCTAGGTTCTACTCAACCCACAAAAACCATTCTCCTGTACGACAGTATCTAGGGTTTAATCATCATCATCATCATCATCATCATCATCATCTTCTTCATAATCCAATCCCAATTTCTATTTTGATAATCTTAACCTTCAACAATCGGTTTGATTTGATTGATTATGAGAACTCGAAACGCCGACAACCCCAAATCACCCCCTCCGGCGAAAAGAACCCCTCCGGCCAGAAAATCCGCCACTAAAACCCCTCCCGCACCACCAGTTGCCTCCCAACAATCTCCATCAGAGTCCACTGTTACGCCTAAGCGTGCTTCCTCTTCCAGAGGGAAAAATGTCGCAACGAACGATGCCACCACAACAACTCCAGAAACACCAGGTATATCTACTCAATTTGGTTTCTGTTTACCCTATCTCTATGTTTTCCTTATCTCCATAGGTCTAGTGAATGATCACGATGAAAAAAGTAGTGATCACTTTTTTTTTTTTTTTTAAATGTTTTCTCTTAGTATTTCTTCTTCAGTATTTCCAATTTTAATGCTATCAAACAGTAAGCTGATTGGTTGCTTTGTTGTTTTTGACTTGTGATTTTATTCAATTACTTGGCTATGTGGTTGTTTGATTGTAAGTTTTTGAGATTTGATTCTGCAGTTGATGCAGTGAAGGTAGAGGATGATACGGTTAAGGCAACTTCTGGAACAAAATCTGGAAATAAACGAACTGTTAAGAGAGTGGTTAAAAAGAATGTAGTCAGGAAAAAAGCTAAGTCTGGTGATGCCAAGACACCACCTGCAGAACAAGAAAGCTTAGAGGAGGTAAACTGTTTGGTAGATGTTAAGCAGGAAGAATTGAACCCAAATGATGGTAATGACGGTGGTACGTGCCTTAAAGATGATAAGGATGCTGTGAAAGCTGAGGGTTTGATGAAGGAGGTTGAAGATGGCACTGATGTTCAGCCTTCTGTTGAAAATGCTGAGGCTAGTTTAGGGCCTGAAAGTTCTGATGTTGTAGATGCTGCCAAGTCTTTCGAGCATCATGTAGCAGAAGTGGGTGAGAAAGAAAATATGGAAATAGAAAATAGTTTGGGAATTCAGGAAGCGGTTTTGGAGAAGGAGGAAGTGGTTGATAAAGAAAATAAAGAAGCAGAAGAAGAACCCTTTGAGACTGAGGAACCTGGCACAGAAGATGTAGAAGAGGAAACTGATGTGGAGAAACTCGCTGAGAATCAGGAAACCACTTTAGATAAAGAAATAAATGTTGAAATTGATCAGGTACCAACAGAAGTTAATGAGGATAGCGTGGAGAACAATGAGCCTGTGGATATGGGAAAAGGTATAAATGAGGAATTTAAGGGAGTAGAAGACCCACAAGAGCGTTTATGTTTGAGTGATGAGGAAAAGGATAAGGACATTAGCAATGATGGACATGAAGAAGATGATGATGATGAGCTGGCAGATGTGAAGGTAGAAGAACATGATGAATCACGGTTTCGAGAACATGAAGAATTTACAGAAGCAGCAGAGGAGCGAAAGAGAAGGAAAGAATTTGAGATATTTGTTGGTGGATTGAGTCGAGATGCTACAGAAGAAGATGTAAAGAGAACTTTTAAAAATGCTGGCGAGGTTGTTGACGTGCGGATGCATAAAGAACTCACAACTAATAAAAACAGAGGATATGCATTTGTGAGATTTGCTACTAAGGAACAAGTAGCCCGTGCTTTAGCAGAAATGAAAAATCCTGTTGTATGTTTGATATTTCATTCTTAGCATATTACCTTCTTGTTTGCGTTACATTTTTCTGGTAAAATGCTAATAAAAATATATTGGCAGATACGTGGAAAGAGATGTGGGACTGCACCAAGTGAAGATAATGATACTTTGTTTTTGGGGAATATCTGCAATACATGGACAAAGGAAGCTGTAAGGCAATCTTTATTTTTTATTTAACTTGTACATGTAGCAAGTTTGTAACAGTGAATATGGTGGCAGATAAATCAAAAACTTATGGATTATGGCATTGAAGGTGTTGAAAGGATCACACTTGTTGCTGATCCGCAACATGAAGGGTTGAGCCGTGGTTTTGCATTCCTTGAGTTTTCAGGTCACCCTGATGCAATGCTTGCCTATAAGAGGCTTCAAATGCCTGATGCTATTTTTGGCCATCCTGATCGAACTGCCAAAGTAGCTTTTGCTGAACCGTTGCATGAGCCAGACCCAGAGGTTTTGGCTCAGGTTAAGTCGGTCTTTGTTGATGGGCTGCCACCTCATTGGGATGAAGACGCTGTTAGGGACCACTTAAAAACATATGGTACGATTGAGCGTGTCATGCTGGCACGGAACATGTCAACTGCCAAGAGAAAAGATTTTGGATTTGTTGATTTTACTACTCATGAAGAGGCTCTTGCTTGCATTGATGGGATAAATAAAAGAGAACTAGGTGATGACAAGGCAAGGGCACATTCTTTGTGTAACATGTTTTGCAAGTATGCAATATTATAATTTTTAATGAGCTAACAAGTTATACTGTTTGTAGATGACAATGAGAGCTAGGCTGTCAAATCCCTTGCCTAAAACTCAGGCTGTTAAAGGTGGAATAGCTGGTGGATTTAGAATCGGTCATGGTAGTGGATCTAGTGGTGCTGCCTTTCCAAGAGCTGGTGTGTGTGTGTGTGTGTGTGTGTGTGTGTGTGTATAGGGGAAGGATAAAATGAGAACTCCAAATATTGTGAGAACTACGTAACCTCGCTAGAAACCAATCAAAATCATTATTACTATGAGAAGTATATAAATATAAGATATTAAATGATTTATCTTCAATTAAATTATTTCACTTTCCTCTTTTCTCTCAAAATCAGTTTTAACAAGTTTTGTACACGCATGTGAATGGTAAAAACTTACAAATGTGTAAAATTTTATAATATATGAATACATGTAAATTCACTCATGATTTCACATAACAATGTATTTTAATAATAATGCTAGTATTCTAGATAAATGAATGATTTTTTATGGCCGAGCTGTAGGTCACGTGACCTGCACTGAGTTGGTGGCTGACTGGGCTTTTTATTTAGTTTTAACAAGTTCTCACAGTTCTCACAATATTTAGGAGTTGCTCATTTGATCCTTCTCTTATATAATACATAATTACATACGGTGATTTATATTAGTAGTCACATTTTAATTAATTTGGATTATAGGCAGGGGTTTTGCAAGAGGTGCTCCACCTCCTGATCGAATGAACTTTCAACAAGGCAGGGGTTTCTATCAACATGGACCTGATCAGACGAGAGGAATGGGTTTTGAAGAGGATTACCCATTTGTTGGTCCCCATCCTCCTGTTAGAGGGAGACATAGTTTTGGTAACCATTTTGAATATTGTTTTTATTTTTTGTACTTTTCTTATTCTGTTAAACTTCATTGATAATAGACGAGGGTGCTTTCGCTATTGCAGGAGGGAGGTGGAATGATTTCAGGGGTCGTCATCAGCCAGATGGTCGAGCTCATGGGCCACCAAGATTTGATCTGGATAGGCCTTGGCATGGTAATATGGCCCACAATCATTCTATGCCAATGAGAGGACAACCTTATTTGCCTGAAGATAGATTTAGCAGACCTTATGATGGGAGGCCCTATGAAGACCCATACACGTATGGAGATACTTCACGTGGAATGAAACGTCCATATTTTGCAGTAAAGCCCTCTCTCAAATTTTAATTTACATTTCTTTAATGCTTAATTGATGTTCTTGCCTTAAATCAGTATTTTTGTCTTGGCCTTTAGGAACAAGATTCTGATTACACTGAGCCAGGCAGGGGTCGGCCTCGTTTGGATTACTCTGATCCTGCAGTTTCTGCTCCCGGAACTCGTTATCAAGGTTTAGGGGTTTAGTTTATAAATGATTATTTGAATACTGATTATTATAATATATTAATATACTATCTATTTATATCTTTCTGATATTATAGGAGGTGGCAGCGGTGGTCCTTCACGTGACTACTACAATTATGACGTGAGTAACTTTTTTCTTCCATATTTATATGCGCATTCCATGTTTTTTTAGCATTTTCCATTTTGACATTCAGCTTATTCTTTGCAGTATTCATCTTACTATGGGGGTGATCGCCCTTTAGGGGGTGAGCGGCCTTATGGCGGTGACCGTCCTTATGGCGGTGACCGTCCTTATGGTGGTGATCGGTTTTATGGTGGCTACCACCCTTATGGTGGTGGGCCTTATGGCGATAATCGGCCTTATGGCAATGATCGGCCTTATGGCAGTCGATATCACTATTAGACTCGAGGACTACTGGTAAATGGAGGGCTTTGCATCTTTTGCCTGTCTATAATAGTTGAAATTTAATATTGTATTTGATGCCATTATTTATTTAATTTTTTTTTTTTTTTTTTGTAATGGATTGCGTTCAGGTGGACCCTTGGTGGCAGGATAAAATTTGCTGTTTTGGGGTGTTTGCCAATGTTGCAGCCGCTTTGCAGGAAAGCTCTAAATCTTTTTAATTTTCTTTCTTAGAGTGCCCTTTTGCTTGAGGTTCTTTGTTCTCTTCATGGCTTTTCTTCCCAGATCTTTATCTGGTTTGTTTTGCTTGAACAAATGAATGTTGGGCTAATTTTTAGATTGTCCCTTCCATTAGGACGTCGATTTGTCAGTGTTTCTTATGGAAGGAGTTTAGTCTAAGATGGTAGGGACAACGTAAGGGCTAAATATGCGAGTGGAGGTTATCTAAAGCTGCAAGACATTCCTTGTTATGAACATTTTCTTGGATTCCACATGTATTTCTACCTTTTATATCTTAAAGTTTAAGGGAACAGATTAGATACATGCTATTTTAAGGGAAAGGTTTGAAATCAAAAGCTGATATTGTGATCTAAGGAAATTGAAGTGGTGTAGAAGGTAGGCTCTATAGACATGTCGTTTAATGATTCTCGTGGAGTTATTTTGTGGATTTTACATATCAGCATGTATGTTATGTGGAGCTTTGATCAAATAGAAGAAAGATATGCTAAGACATGTTTTCTTAAACCTTTTGGGGATTGTGGATATGATAGAAGTAATTTTGAGGATATACTTATGTGGATGTTGGATTATGGACATGAAAATAAACTAACTCGGGGTTAACTTACCCACTTCTAGTGTTCTTGATATCCAGCTTCATATCTCATTTGGTTTCTTTTGAGTTGAAGTATTAACTTCTATGCCAGGTTGATATAAAATAGTTTATAATGTTTAAATAGAAGGCTTGTTTTTTATGTGCCATATTGGCAGACTTCTGCTTTAACGGTTTGATAAATGGCTTTAGGATTTGATCTGAAGTACAGGTTCAACAGTGCCAGTGAGTAGATATAGTCGAAAGGACAATATGTACACGCGTATACATATGTAATAATGGATGAGAAATAAACACTTGATTTAAGGCTGGAAAGCATGTAACTAAGTGCACCTGTGTAGGCTCTTGTTACTATTAGTAGTTGATTATACCCAAATGTAATTGCAAGTTTCAGGCTAGCATTGATGGGTATAAGGTTTAAAGTTATATATTTTGTATTAATGTGCTGTGTCTATTGGTAGGAAAGGGAATAGTAAAGTTGAACATAGTATTTGGCAAATTGAAGTGTAGGTGATGGAAAGGTATTGGTTGGTTAGTGCAATCTTTCTATAGGCCTGTAGCTTCTTTCTCAATTTACTTTGTCCATTGAAGAGCGTGAGGACTTGAGGAGGGTATAATCAGAATTGTAGTCTCATGTTTTTTATACACATTTAAGTTCAGTCGTTTCATGCTCTTTGTCTGTTAACATAATCATAAAGTTATAGGCTTCCGCTTTCATCTGTCATCATAAGGGTTGTTTCTGTAAGTGTTTGTTCTTTAGGTCCTTTTGCAACGAGGAGCCTTAAATATCTGCTTATTCATGACGATAATCATACAGTTGTAGGCTTCTGCTTTCATCTGCCATCAGGCGAATAGTTCCTTTAAGTTTTTGCTCTTTAGGCCTTGTTTTGCAACCGAGGAGCGTCAAATATCTGTTTATTCATATGACAATTTGTTGTTAACGCAACACATGCATTGATTTTTTTTTGTCTTTCTGCAAGTTTTTCTCGCCAAAATGTTGTTTGATCTTCCCCTCCCATAGGCATGTACAGTTCTGTTATGTTTTATCAAACTTAAAATACAACTTTGCCACCAACTTTTGTGCATGACTTGATATTGTCATGTACCTGTTAGAATTTGCATCACAATTTCTAGCATTTGATTTATAGTTTGTACTCTTTATGATGTCTGTGATATTAAAAGATTGAACTTGACATGCATAGCTAATTAGATACTATTGACACTGATCGGAAGGTAACCAAGCGACCAAATTAGTACCAACAGCTAGGTGAAGGACAACAAACACATTTCGGATATCAAAAGATTGAAGTTCTTTTTATCTTCTGTACTTTCATAGATGATCTGTTGTATGTATAAAACTATCGTTTGTTAGAATCTGCTTCCAGGATGATTACTTTGTTTTTTTTCAAGTTTTAAATGGCCATAACACAACTAATTTTTTACACTAACAAAATAACAATGGTTTTTGAGTAGTCATGGAAATAATAACTGACTGACTACATAAGGCAGGATGAAGTTTAATATATATATATATATATATATATTATATATATATATATATATATATATTATATTATATTTGTTTTGAAACAGGATGATTTAGGTTTTTTTTTTCCTTCGATATAATTATAGCATTGCCAATAGCACCCAAAACAGGTTTGACATAGCACTCGTCTGTCTTCAGGTTCATTTTGTATACATTCTCTTCTTGGAAAACATCCTCAAATACTCTCTTCTCACCCTCCTGTCTTTTCTCTCTTTTCTTTACTCGGTGACACCCGTTTGCCGCTATTTTTTACAAATAACTTTTCTCCTTCACTTCAGTCTCTTCCGCCACACTGTTTCTACCTTTAAAATACCAAAGAACCTTTATTGGGGATCCTCTTAATGTTCATGTATTTCTACGTTCTTAGGTTCTAAAACATCTATATGATGATACAAACTAAAGTGAAAATGAAAATTTGAATTCTGTTGTATTTTGCAACTTGGCTTAACACATCACTTCAATTAAAGTTGAAGTTATTGTTTATTTTCCATATTATATTAGCATGTTTGCTGGTTGAGATCTAACCTGGTTTTTATCTTGATCATGACATCCATTTTGTTTAGGTAAAACAAGTATTGGTATACTAAATTTTTGTTCAAGTTATTTGTTAAAACTTTATAACTCTAAATTTAAAGGTGACATTCGTATCGGATTGGTCGTTAACAGGTTGAGTAGGTGATCTATGTATTTATCCACTTCAAAGATGTCAATCCGCACACTTGCAATCCTTTATGTTTTATGTTATGTTTGGTTGGACCCACTTGGTGTTTATTTATGAATACGAATAATATAGTAGTAATACTTGGTGATTTATTAATAATTTCAATAACCAAGAACTTCATATCAAAATAAATCTTTTTTATAGTTGATGTTTTTGAATTGTTTTTAGTCAAAACACGGGTTTATATATGTAGTACGAGTCTGTCCCATCTAAAGGAATGATATGTGTTGACGCTTATTTCTCTCCCTTCTGTCTTCTCTACTCATTTTGTGTTATGATCATTTTATTTTATATAAAAGTAGTAAGAAAAGATACACATGCACGCACTGAAAGGTTGAAAAGGAAAAGAATATCATACGATTCTACACCGAACAATCAGACTAAACATTATAATTTCATGTATCATTTTATGTTAATTTTATCAATATTTTTACATGTTTTTCTCGATTTTTCCTACGTCTCAAGTGAATATAAACAAACTTGTTTGTTTAGTAAATGAATGCAAACAGAAAGTATGTGTGCTCTAGTGTTTGTATCCGTCCAGTTGTTAAGCCAAACTTTTAATGATTTGTTTAGTCTGTTTAGAGCCTTAGGAACCGTTTGGTTGGCAAAACGGTTTTGATGGAATTGGAATCCAGTCAAAGGAATTGGAATAAATTCTAGACAAGTGTTTGGTTTGCAAAATGCATTAGAATTCTTTTGACATAATTTTGATTGGTTTGTAAAACTGTCAAAGAAATTGAAATGTAAAATAGTGGCAAATGATAAAATTACCCTTTTTTGTGTTTATTTTTGTTTATTTTGTAACTATATCCTTAAAAAATAAGAATAAACTTGAAAAAAATTATAAAATGTTGCTTCATCTGCTGCATCTTCCATATCAAACGATGTCGCAGATGATGAACTAGAGAACAAAACAATGTCACAGGTCGATTTGAGAATGAAACGTTGAATACAGCAACGATGGAATTAATCGGTGATGGTGAAGAAAGATGCAATATATAGAATTGATTAAGAAAAAGGAGGGTTTTTATGATAGTGGATATTAGTGATTTATATTTAACTAGCTTGTAGACCTGTGGCTTACGGGTTAGAACAATAAAATTAAAATTAAAATTATTGCATAATAAATTATAAATGATGTGCTGCAACTAAATATAATCAATGTATATAACTTATAGTATTTTGAAAATTTAACATTACAAAAACGTAAATTAATGAAAATAAATATATATATTATCAAATTTATTAAATTAAAAAACGTAATAACTAAAATTTATAAATACATGAAGAAATATTAGTAATCAATATTTAATATCATAAATTTAGATGTTAATAGTTAGATTAGTAATTCAAATTAGTCATATGTCTATTTATGTAATTTTTTTTAAAAATAAATAAACAAACTATGGACAGGAAAACAAACGAAAACTGCTCTTATTTTTTGCCATGTGGCAATTAAAGTCTAAATGATGTCATGTGTCTAAAATGTTAGTCTTTTATTATATATATATATATATATATATATATATATAGGGCTAGGATTTTTTCAGAACTCTTAAAGATCGCGAGAACTGTGAGAACTCATCCTAGTCATTGATTATTTTAGTTTTTATATTTAATTTAATTTATTCATAAGGGTATTAGTGTAATTGTTTATTTTGGTATCAATTGTTTCCTTTATTCATTCCATTTTAATTATGGAGGTTACGGATCTTTTCTCCATTCAATTGTAGTAACCACTTTTAGAGAATATTATTCAATTAATCTATCATCTTCAACAATTTATACACCATTAATACACACATTTGAAATCCAAATCAAATTCTTGCTTTATCAAATCAGAATCATCACATTTAGAGGTAATCACGTATATCCTATCATTATCTTTATCAATTTATCATACATCGATCATCATATTCATCTTCAAAATTTTGATTAAATCACATTCAATCCCTAGTGAAATATCTTCCCGCTAAGGTATTTTTATGTCAGTCAACCTGGTTATTGATTCTATCCAAAATCGAGTGGACCAATTGGTTTGGTTAATGAAGTTAATGTTGAAGAAGAAGGTAATACCGCAGGTGTTCATGAAATGAGAAAGAAACGTTTTTGTCGCTAATATAATGTTTTTGGTTATCATGATGTTAGGAATTGTCCTATGAAATAAGAGTAGTAAATCTAATTGTGAGATGATGTTCAAACAATGATCAATACAAATGGATTTTATATATATTAATTACTGGTGCTTTAGTTTTTATTGCTACAACCTTTGTATTTCTTCTAGTTGTGTTGTTTTTCGTTTAAGCATTGTTAGATTATTGTAACTTTTCTTGTATTTATAGTTATTTATTATATATATATATATATACGTGAATGCGCTTAATTATTAAACAACTCATATACTTTCAGGTTTGTCATCGACATTTTGTTGTTGTACTTTGTTTCACACATATGTAAAACAATGATGTTAAATACAATACTTTTATGAAAATATGTAATCTAGAACACATATTTTACTACATAGTTTCCCAATACATACACATAATATATTTCTAAGTTTTTATTATGTATATGGGTTTAATTTATTTGCCTGAGGTCTATTTATTTATGTTTCAGAAATTGCTATACTAGACCGCTGTTTTAAAGACTTTAAGAATATGAATAATCATATACACGATGGGTTGTCAAGGAATGTTGATATTTCATTAACTCATTCTTAGGCCTGTAAATGAACCGAACGAACACGAACATCAGCATATTCGTGTTTGTTCATTTAACTTTTACCAAACACGAACACATTATCGAACACAATTTTGTGTTCATGTTCGTTTATTAAGAAAATAAAAATGTTCGTGTTCGTTCATGTTTGTTCGTTAAGAAGCTAAATGAACACTTCACGAACATAAACGAACACAAATGAATAATAACAAACAAACATAAATGAACCATAATAAACAAACTGAACACAAAAAAAAATCTTAAATTATTAGTTTGGATTTTTTGGTGTATTAATGGAAATTAAAACTTACTAAACTTATGAGTTTCTAGTATTACTTTATAATTTATGTTTCAAATATTAACACATAATACCCTTTTATTAATATATTAATATATATAAATAAATGAACATAAATGAACAAGCATAAACGAACATAAATAAACGGACATATATGAACGAACATAAACGAACGTTCATGAACGCAAACGAACGAACAAAGCATGTGTTCATGTTTGTTCATTTAATTAAACGAACACAATTTTTTTGTTCGTATTCGTTCATTTCCTAAATAAACGAACATAAACGAACTTCCCGCCGAACAGTTCATGAACGTTTGGTTCATTTACAGGCCTACTCATTCTGATAATATGTTCGGTAATTATTTTTATGTTAATCTGCATTTTATTGAACCTCATTTTCTATTTTGTTTATCTGTAGTTCTATATGTATAAAAGTTGTATTTTGATTTTATTCCTTGGTTTACTGATGTGTAAAATAATGTTAAAATTAAAACATCATGATTTGTTTTATAGTTTTAGGAATTGAATAACATAGTATATTCATTTGTGTTTTTTTTCATATATGTAAAAAGTTTTTAATTATCAAGCTTTTAGTAACCTGCATTTTTATTATTCTTTATATGAATGTTGATAACCAGCAACCACAGGAAAAGGCACATCAGTAAGCTCAACAACCATCACCATAGTTTTTATATTATGAATTATTAGAGTTGATACTTTGTCTTTATTTATTTTAAAAGATTTTACGCTTTATAAAATGATTTTCACTATATCTACATAATTCTTTTTGGTTAGTTTGAACAAATATACACACAAAGGATAATTTATGGTTTGTTTCTGATGACACATTGACATTCCTAATATTTTTTATAAGTTTCAAGTATATGGCCATTGATATTTAGATTAACAACATGTATGTGTTACTTTACATCATTTTTCCATTAATTTTATATATATGTAAACAACCATTAAATTAACCTGGTTTATTTACTTTAATTTCTCCATCAACTTTATAATCCTTATGATTACTTTTACACACACGTAAAGCAGCATTATATTTACATAACCAAGTAAGAATTTTATATAGCCATATATATAATTAATCATGACAATGTATTACTGGTAATCAATCAAACATTTACAACCTAAATCATTGATATACCTACACCATTACATCATTACCCATCTCAACTATAACTATCACATTATAATGTTATATGTTAATCTTTTATTTCATTTACCTGTTATTTAAACACTCTGAACATTACCATTTGTTTGTTTATTTAGTTATATTTATGTATATGTAGACTGATGACACATACACTAGACAACAATTTTGTCTAGTTTCGCCTATATGTAAACAGCGTATAATGACAACCAACTTTTCAATGTTTATCTATAACCATTATATTTTTCCAATCCAATACACATTAAGTTAATACATTTTTTAAAATTTCTACATCTGATGATAACTCTGTTTTATCAACATCATATTTCTATTTTACTCATACGTTAAACTCATGAACATGATACACTCTACTTGTTAACACCATCATAAATATGTTTAAAACAAAAAATACACATGTAAATTTGGCTAATAGATTACCTAGTTTCTTTATAAGAACAATATTACTTCTCTTCACAATAACTCTAATTACAAATATTTTAAACCCGAAACCCAATTTCACACATTTTAAACCTCATACCTGTTGTTTCCATTGTTTTTTACATAAGAAATTGAAACATAACTCAAACCAAACCTAAAATTACTCAACATCCAGTAACATTAGTCCATTACATGCTAAATCATTATCATTTGAAGGGTTTTACGCAAACATTCGTAATCCACAATGCAAAGTATAAAATACACTTTAGTTTTAAGTTAAAAACTTACGATCAACTTCTGCTTCCCACCTTCAACCACCATCGCACCCTTGCTGATGTTTCTGTTTCTAATCGGAGTGATCAATATTCGTTTCTGGAGATTATATGTTCCTATTTGTTTTTTTATCTAGGAGGATTAAATGGTATCTCCTTTTAAATAGCAGGTTTCCAAAAAAAAATCCTGGGGATTTTACATATATACCCTTTTCATTAAAAATGGCATTTATTAAATGATTTGTTAAGTATTTTTTAATCATTTAAATCTCATCCATTGATTAATATAATCAATGGCTACTAATGGTTCTTGTAGTTCTTATTTTTAAGGGAGTTCTGCAAAGAACCGGGCCCTATATATATTATATATATATATATATATATATATATATATATATATATATATATATTTGTTAGGAATGTTGTTAAAATTCTTTAAGGTGGAGGATGAGAAGTGGCATTATCATGAGTGAAGAAAACAATTTGAGTCACATTCTTATGAGTGAAGGAAATAATTCAAATTTCAATCCTATTATTTGTCAACCAAACATGATTTTTAAAATAACTTTTTTCAATTCCTATGGATTATACGAACCAAACAGTCATTAAAATAGTTGATGGTGTTCTTCTAATATAAAATTTAAGTGTTTCCTAATTAAATTTAAGATGAAGGTTGTAGTTAAGTTCTTCTCAATCAAATGTAACACAACTAAAAACCTACTTGACGTCAAATAATATAATATTCTGATGGTAAGTGATGTATTTTTCAATCAATAAAGATTGTGAGTTCTAGTAATGTAGGATGTTGGATGTGATGATTTAATCATAAAAAGAATTTAAGAGTTGATATAAAAACTATATCTTAAAAGAATATGTTGAGAAGGACAAATGTATAGATTTATTTTTTTAAATCGATAATAATTTAAGAATATCACTTTATGTGGTTTCCGAGACCTATGTAATTTTAATGTCATTCAACTCTTTTGGCAATTAATGAGTATTAAATACATTTATGATGTATAAATATTGAAAGAAGACTATGACCAACTTGGTTGGGTTTCCAAGATAATACATGATTATTTATTTAATTTGTGACATCAATTATCACCAACGACAAAATTATCATGTGCTTCTATACATTTGTTGCGTAACCGTTGCACTGCTGCAACATTATAATAATACGCTTGTCTTCTTTAATTCCTCTAAAATAAAATTATATTCTCACTATTTCAATATAAATAAATAATATTATTTTTTATCAACAGTTTTTTTTAATTAAACTCAAGAGTAAGAATAATTTATAATAACTATTAACGAATAAATAATCAATTGTAACGTATATTAAATGTGACATTGGTTACAAACGGCTTTTATGATTGAACACTTTTTAAGTGAATGGCTTTAATCTTTGTTGTTTGTATTTAAATGAATGACTTTAATCTTTGTTAGTCTTTTAATAATAAAAAATAGTCGTACTAATTAGCTGAATCCCATTAAAAACTTTATTGATTATATCATCATTTTAATTAACTTCAACATACGTTATATAATATTTAGCAAAAAAAAAAAAAAAGAAAGAAAAAAGAAAAAAACTTAACCCTTTTTATATTAAAACAGCTGGATTAACGTGTAAACCTTATATTAACTTTAGTGCATACCCTTATGTTTTAGTTATTTTTAACGTCATTTGTTTTAAATCCTTCTATAAATTATAATAAATTGTAAAACACACTTCTATGAAGACCGTAAGTCCGTAACTATTTATAACAAAATGTCAATAGCTGGATTTAAAAGATAAGGTTTCACATTTCAAGTTTGAATAAAATATCGTTAACCAAGTATTTTTATTATAAAATATTACATGCCCTGCAAATCTATATCTATATCTATATATATATATAATAAAAGAGTAACTAAGATGACACATGGCACTCTCCTGTTACTTCTCAAAAAAAAATTACCGCCTAAACTATTATATTATTTTAGTTAAGTTTTTTATTTTAAGAAACTAAATTAATAATTAATTTTATTTTTAATTTAATATTTTTATATTATCAACTAAATTGTGTAATCATATGTTATTTTGAATTGTACATACTTTTATAGTAAAATAAGATTTAATTGAAAAAAAGTAAAAAAAAAACATATTGATATATTTATATATTTTGGGTTAATTTCAATTAAAACAACTGGTTTTTTACTTCACACGGGTCAATTGTATGCTATATTATACAAAGAAGTATTCGAATATATATAACTTGAAAATGCAACTTTTTATTTTTTACTATTTTATGTAATACGTAATTTAATCATACGAAATATTTATACATTTATGAATTATATAGTTTTTATATTTTCAACCCGTTATGAATTATATAGTTTTTATATTTTCAACCCGTGTATTACACGGGTATCTAACCTAGTGGTAAATAAACATGTAAATTAAGTAGCTCAATAATATGTAAAATATAACAGTTTAAATTCAAATTCCATCTAATAATATTACATATCGTCTATCTACTCCTATGAGCTCTCAAAATTGGAATGGAATGCATCGACGCATGGTGTTCTATAATGTAAAAAATCCAACTATAGTGGTCAAAATGCATAAGTTCAAAAAGTCAACTGTAGCTAAACTTAAGATTAATAAGGTATAATTTTATCTTTGTAAGATTAAAATTACCTTGAGGCATTGCATTTTTTTGTATGTTTCTCATGTACTTATATCTATAGCTTAATATTTTCGGAACATGATCGGATGTCGAACTGTATGTTTTACTGGTTCGCTGGTCGGACCGGATTTAATAACCGGATGACGTCATAATTATAGATAGGATATTATATATATAATTATATATATAATCCGATATAAGAAATTTATATGTATATTTTATAGTTATATATAAGTTCATAACTATAATTTTATGTCCAATACACCAATTTATTATTCAACCTTATGTTTTTACCCAATAAAATTTAAAAAAAAAATAATCCAGTCTTACTATAGATCCGGTTCAAGGTTCGACCACCGAACTAGGACGAACCGGCCTGTCAAACCACTTCAAAACAAACTGATGCAGACTGGTTCGATCACCCCTCCGATTTTCGGTCGGGCCGGCTGGACTGATCCGATTTTTCAAAACACTGCTCTAACAACTTGCTAGTGCCCCACTTTGATGATAAATAGTTTAGGATTTTATGTGGTTTAAAAGGGTGGGTGAGTGTGAGTTATCATTTTTTGAAATTAATTTCTTAAAAAATTAAAAAAAAATTGTATTTGACTTTTAAGGAACTATCAGATGATGGATGTTCAGTTTTCGTCGAATAGAAGTTCTAACTTTCACACTTCTAGTAAATTAAATGTACTTTTTTTAGCATGGGTAGTTTAAGAAATCAATGCTAGACATGATAAAAAGACAGTAGTATGAATTTCGTGAATTCAATGCTAGACATGAATGATGAATTTATCTTGTATTTTTACCCGCTCTCTAGCTTTTTGCTTGGTGGCTTTTAATAATATCTTCGTCACCATTTAAAGAACATCATGATATATTATAAGATGTTCATTAAATTTTACTTCGTAAATAATATATCAAACAGAAACATTGTTTAAAAGAGAATTATTTAGCGTCTGAAGTCTAGACAATTAGAGTTTCCGGACATATTTAAGTGTGTATTATTATTGTCTTCTCTCCAGCTACGGGTTTTTAAACGCTTATCCCAAATCTTGAAACTAATAATCAATGAAAGTCATTTAGGTTGATAACTCATTGGTAAAAAACTAAAAATCAAAAAATCTTTAAAATTTAAAAAACATATTAGTTCAAATCTAGACAGATTTTAAGAGTATGATTTATGAATAGATTGGTGTTTAATTCCCCATTCTAAACAAATTAATGATAACCAAAATATGCAATATATAATTAATACAATTCGTTACTAACAATATTCGTCACAAGTCAAATATCACGATGACAGTCTGTTATTTGAAACACCCAAAAAAAAAAAAAGCTGTTACGACCAGAAATCGACGCGAATTATTTTTTATGCATCACAGAGACAGACTCATATATATTAAATATATGTACTATTTTGTGGGGTAGATCTAAATAATAATTACCAAAATAAGTGTGATGCATTAACGGCTCTATTGTCAGGACCCCCACTGACCACCACGTTACTACTATTCCACCGCCGGACTCACCTCTCCTTCCACCTAACACCACCAACCGCCGCGTCGCCGCCGGTGGCACGGCGGTTGTAAAGTACAAAACTGTAACTTGCCCATAAAACTTCAGAACCTAAAATTAACAGATTTTAAAATACCAAACTCTAGGCTACAATTACTACAATGAAATCATGGGGAAACATCAATAGAAAATTAATGTTAAAACAAAACAAACGAACAAACTTGGGTTATTTTCGGGTCAATGCGGGTTCGGGCTTACACCGGGGAAGGTTGGGAGGTGGGGTCAGCTGATGAAGGAATGTCAGGACCGACCCGACAGCCTTCGAGCATGAACACGATGTCTGCCATTGTGGGTCGGTCCTGCGGGTCAGGCGCTGTGCATAGCAGCCCGACCTTGACACCAAGCAAGAACTCTTCCCATTCAGATGATTCGGGGTCTAACTCAAGCAACCCCGGTTCCAAAAGCTCGGAAACTTGACCTCTTTGCAACTGTCTTTTGACCCATTTCACAATGTCTTCATCTTGTGTGAACATCACTGGCTTCTTACCTGTTAACAACTCCAGCAAAACTATACCGAAACTGTAGACGTCTGATTCTTTTGTCACTTCACCGGTTAGTATTGCTTCAGGTGACACGTAGCCCAAGGTCCCGACTGAAGCGGAACTGGAGGTGGCTGCTTCTGGTGATCTGGTGGTGGCGAGTGGGGTTAGCCCGAATTCAGACACATGGGCTTCGAAGTCCGCATCGAATAGGACATTTTGGGGCTTCACATCACCATGGACCATGGTAGTCGAATGGAGGAATGCTAGACCGCGGGCTATACCGAGCGCGATTAGGTGCCTCATGGGCCAATTCAAAACATGCCCGTCTTGGTGAGATGCTTCTTGAAGCAATGTAGCCAGGTTACCATTTGGCATGTAGTCATACACAAGTAGTCTAAGATCAGGTGGGCCCGCGTAATACCCACGAAGAACAGTCAGATTACGGTGTCGGACCTTCCCGAGTAATTCAGCTTCTTTCTTAAACATGCTCTCGTCGAGTAACCCGTTTTGCAGTCTACGAATCGATAACACCATTCCATCATTGTAACACGCTTTAAAGATCAACCCGAATCGGGTTCTGCTCAAAACATTTTCTTCATCAAATTGCCGGGTTGCTTCTAGGGTTTCAGCAAGAGTAATCTTGTTATTGAACATGACCAGCTTTGGGCCTCCATTTTCACCACTGCTTCGAGTCCCCGAGCTTCGTTGTGGACTCGTTTTTTTCTTTTCCCCTGCTTTTGACTTCTCTATAATCCTCTTTCGCCATCTGAGGAGACTGTATGTATAGAAGCAACAGCATATACACATGAAAACAGCTCCAGCAGCAGCCACAATAATCAACAAAACCATTCTTTTTCTATTACCGCTAGTCGTCCCTTTGCATTTTCGATCTAATGGCTTCCCACATAAACCACTATTACCCGCGTAAACAGATTCATTATTGAATCTAGAACCTAATGGCGCTGGAATTTGCCCTTCGAGATCATTGTTTGACACGTTAAAATACATCAAGCTTGAAATTGCTGTAAGATTTGCTGGAATCTCACCAATCAAGTTATTTGAACTGAGATCTAATGAAGTGAGGTTAGACAAATAGGAAAAGGACTCTGGAATGCTGCCAGAAAGATGGTTGGAGTTTAGAATAATGGAGTTCAGGGAGGGGATGCTGGAATATTCTGGTGGGATTACACCAGAGAGATCGTTGTTACTCAAATCGAGTTGGGTCAAATGCGAGAGATGTGAAAGATCAACAGGGATTATCCCACTCAAAGTGTTTGAACCCAAATCAAGAACCTGAAGATCAGAGCAATTGCCAAGCTGTGGTGGGATGTTGCCGGAGATATTATTATTTGATAAAGATAGAACAACCAATGACTTAAGAAAGCTAAAAGTTGCAGGAATGTGACCAGAAAACAAATTTGAAGAGAGATTCAAGTAATGCAAACCTAACAAGCTGCTGAAACCTTCAGGGACATCACCGGAGAACGAATTCTCTTGCAAAGCAACCAGTTGCAGGTTAGGTAAACCGAAAAGATCCAACGGCAACTCTCCGGTGAGATTCTGTTTGCTCAAATCAAGGGCAGTTAACTTATATAAACTCCCAATGCTCCCCGGAATCTTACCGGAGAACCCATTCCCACTCAAGTTTAGAACTGATAACGCCTTCAAATTCCCAATACTCACCGGAATTTCTCCGGAAAAACTGTTTCCTTCAAGGTCCAATGTTGTAAGATTGCTCATTGACATCAGATCTTCAGGCAAGCTTCCTGTGAGGTTATTATCTCGCAAGCTCAGTATTTCGAGCTCTGTAAGATTGCTAAAACTCGAAGGAATGCTGCCATTGAACTGATTTCCACCCAAGTATAGCATCTTAAGCCCTCTTAGCTCACTCAAAAACCTAGGGATTTCACCAGTAAACAAATTTCCTTCGAGATTTAGAACCCTTAGATTACTGAGCTGCTTGATTTCACTTGGAAACAAACCTGATAAAGTATTATTAGCCAATTTTAGCTCCTCCAATCGCCTCAATTTCCCGATCTCACTCGGAATTTTACCGGTGAGATGATTACCGGAAACATCTACAGCCGTTAATGTAGGTAAAGTAGTCAACCACAAAGGAAAGTTCCCGTGAATCTGATTCTGCTGAAGATCCAAAACTTGCAGAACACTAAAACAGCTAGAAGATGGAGGAGGAATAATATCCGTGAAGGAATTAAACCCTAACTGAACATTTTTTATCGATGGTGGATAAATCGATGCATTACAGAACATAGACGCCGGAATTAAACCAGTGAGATTGTTGTTAGAGAGAGAGATTACTTGTAGCTTCGGAAGCGAAGCAATCCCCGCCGGAATAACACCTCCGATTGCATTACCGTCGGCGCTAAAATGCACGAGTGAAACACACTTCGCTAGCGCAGAAGGTAACGTACCTTGCAACCGATTGTGATCAAGCCAGAGGAACTGAAGGTTCTGTAAAGCTCCATAGCTCTCCGGAATCGCGCCGGTGAAGAGGTTGTATGAAAGGTTGACTAGCTGAAGATCAAGCAATTCCGAGAGGTTCATCGGTAACTCGCCAGAGATCGAGTTTGATGATAGATCGAGGTACCGCAGGCTTGAAGGAAGACCGTTCGGAACTTCGCCGGATATATTGTTTCCGGCGACGTTAAATATCAAAAGCTCGTTGAGACTCGAGATCTCCGACGGAATCACGCCGGAGAACGAGTTATACTGAAGAAAAACGTACTGCAAAAGCTCACATTTCGATATTGACACCGGAATACTCCCGTTGAAGCTGTTCGAACGGAGGCTCAACCTCCGCAGCATGCGCAAATCACCGAGTTTTCTAGACAATACACCTTGTAGCCGGAGGCGAGGTAGCCGGAGGTCGGTGACGCGGCCGCCGGCGCAACCGACGCCGCGCCAGTCGCACGGAGCCGCCGGAGTTGATCGGTTCCAGCCGGCGAGCGCACCCAACGGATCACGAAGATTCAATTTGAAATCCACAAGTGCATCGATCTCCGCTAGGGTTTCCGGAGAGCTGTCGGCGTACGTTAACAAAGTGGCGGAGGAGAGGAGGAGGAGAGTGAGTACGATAGCAACGGCCGCCGTGGACGGCGGTCGGCGTTGAAGCATTGTGAAGTTGTTTTCAACGAAATGTAACAGATGGGGGCATGAAAGCGTAGGTTAGCCGGAGAAGGGGTTAACGTTGGGGAAGAAGGCTAGAATGGCGACCAATATAGTACGTTTGCCGTATTTTGCGCCACTGTGCGCATTACCCCCCTTCTCTGTCAGTCGTTTGCAAAACCCCAAAAAGACACTGATATAAAGACACTAACGCTTTGTTTACTAGTACACTCGTCCAAATCTCTGAATATTATTATAAGGCATCTGGTGAAAATTAATGGAAGTGACCATTTTTCTAAATTAATATTGTTTATTGTTATGTTTAGATTATGTTTGTTAGGTGCAAATTGGCTTTTGATTTTTATACTAATTTTAATAATTAACTATGATAATATTAAAAAATTATTAATAACTCAACCATATTATAAAAACAAAGTGTGCTTAAGATCTGACTATTTTAACATTCAGTCTTAAATTTTGAATATTGCTTTTGTTGTCCTACAAGTTTTATATTTTCAACCAATTTGATCACTCTTTTAGCCTTTTAAGGCATTGACTTTTTCCGGTTAAGTCACTCCCCAAGTGCCCCCATCTTAAGTAGCATTTTCGTCCTTTCAAGTTGTCTTCTTCTTTGGTCCTTTGAAGCTGGACGCCCACGAGTATTAATTTTAGCTACTTTTCATACAGAATACATAATATGATTTAAAGTTGTGACGTTACAAATTTGATATTAGAACCATAGTTTAGAAGATATTAACTCTCTTAGAGCTGCTTGAACGCAAACCATGTTAGACCCCAAACTTGATCATGAAGCTGATGGTGGAAGATTAATGTAAAACATTTTTTATAGCAATCTTTGTTGATTATAAACGAATAAAATGAGTTCAAGTATAAATGGTAACTTAACATTATGTTCAAATGTATGAGATAAATTTATATATATCAAACTCTTAAAAATCATCACATTTGCACTTCGTAGGATGTGAACTTATAAGGGAGTAGGGATGGCAAAAAAGCTTGAGCTCGATTGTGTTACCCGAAACCCGTAACATACAGGACCGGTATACCCGAAGCCTGACGGGTATTGGGCCAGGTATGTGATTAGTTTTATATTTTTTTCACGGGTATGGGATTAGGTGATACCCGACCAGATTTCCCGAAACCACATACCCGTTTACCTGAACACAAACCCGATGTTATTTATTTTTTTTATGTGAAAGCAAAATGATTGATTTTTTTTATTAGTAAATATGCATTTTAATATGAAATTTTATTATATGAAATTTTAAAAGCACTTACAGATACTTATATTTTGAATGTGAATTTTTTAAACACTTAAATGTTATAACTATTTTAGAATTTGACTATGAAAGGTTAAGGCCTTGTTGTAGCTATTTTTTATGTTAAAACTTTCCAAATGAAGATATTGTCATAGTTTTTATTATAAAAATATTTATAGAGATGATCATATTTGATATTTAAAATGATATACTTAAAAATATAAAAACAGAATCGTACAAAATATCCGATACATATTGGTCAACACCATCAGAATGTCTGTCATCTGAGACTAATGGGTATACCCGATACCCGATGGGTAATTACCCGACCAATACCCGACGAGTAATGGGCCGGGTATGGGACAAGATTTTACTGGGATTACCAATACCCGGCCCGACTCCGGCCCATTGCCATCCCTATAAGGGAGTAGGAGTTGTCTCGAGTTTCCTAGGTTTTACGGGTGGTCATATCAGGGCCCATTAGATTTTTTTATTTTCCTTAATTTTCTCTCATTTTTTTCCGGATTTGCATGGAGTTGTTTCAGTTTTTCCCCCAATTTCCCCAAATTAGTTTCTTTTTAATTTCTAGCTCACGTCTTCAACCAACGTGTACCGGTTAATATTCCTCGGTCCAGTTTTTTTTTTTTTTGTCACCGAATACGAGGGGTGGTGTTTTCGTCCAAGGAAAACACTGTCGAATGTCACGTCGTCTACCGGGTTGTTCCTTGTGACTAGGGGTGTTTAGAGGAAGGATCCTAAGAAAACCACAAAGTTACGAGAAAACAAGAGAAAACCAACGAAAACGGTCAGATTATATACAAATTTTTTTATCACTACCCATTATATATATGTATGAGTATATATAAAAACGATTATGAATCAAATGAAAACCGTAGTATGGTTTTACATATACATCACACATAGGTTACGTATACGTAACCATTTTTCATTCGATATAGTGTTACGTATATGTAAGACTGTTTATTCTCGTATGTATGCTCAACATATATGTACCAAATACTTAAATAATATTTTTACAATTAAAATAACAAAAAAATTATGAATTATGTTATTGGTTTTCGTGATTTTCTTTGGTTTTCACATAATTATTGGTTTTCTTAGGAACCCTCTACCGGGTTGTTCCTTGTGACTAGGGGTGTTTAAAGTCAGATATTTGAAATTTTCGGAGAGTTGAAATCATTATCCGTATCCGTATCCGTATCCAAAATTTATTTTTTTATTTTTATAAATTTTAATTTTCTATATTTTGGTTTTTTATAATAATTAGATATATGTTATTATAAAAATAATGTAAAAACCAACTCAATTTACAAAAGTCCCAATACACACTAAAAAGTCCCAACCTAAATAAAAAAAGTTCAATATTTTAAAAAAATAAAAATAAATTTTTTTTTAGTTTTCGGATAATGGGATATCCAAATATCCAAAACTTTTTAAAATCACTATCCGAATCAGACTTTTCGTATATTTCTGTTGCGGATATCCGAATTTTCAGATATTTTGGATTCAAATGTTTTTTAACAAGGTCGATCCTGAAGATTTTAGTGGCCTGGACAGGCTTAAAAAAGGGTTATTGGGCCCTCACGAATTAAATTATATAAACTAACTTTTTTAAATGGAAAACAAACGTTTTAGCAATAAACATATTAAAATCACAGTATTCGAACGACGTAACGTAATGGCTAATTAGTAAATCTTTCTATTCGACTTCGTTACTAGCGTCTGTCTAAATTAGAGTTTGTTTATTTTTTCTTTTATCGCTTGTTGGTCGAGAATTAAAATTTGATATTTTGGGAAGATGCTTTTAGTCGAGTTGGTGAAAATAAATTATGACTAATAAGATTATTTTATGAAAATAGTCCCCAAGATTTGTAATTGGGTTTAATGTTAATTGGGTAAACTTTTTAATTTGGTTAAACAGACCATAAGTATTAAAAAAACATATATATAATAATAAAAATTTAAGAAAAACAAAATTTTAAATTATTTTAAGCCCCACTGAGCGAGTAGGCCTGCCTCTCTTCAGAGCCGATTATATTTTTGAACACCTCTACTTGTTAGTATAACATAACTAACTGTTGAATGAGATAACATAACTTTACCATCACTCAATGAGAGGGACATAAAACCATTATTATATACCATGAATGATATTTAATAACAATAACTAATATAGTTTAAATAAAAGAAATAATTTTCAAAAAAAAATTAGCATAACTCTTAAATCTGTTTCATATTATGACAAGTACGGTCATCAAACTGATGTTAAGAAATAACTAATTGACATGAGTATGATAAACTTTAAGTGTTATATTGACAAATAATATATGAAGACTAATAAAAATAAACCGTTATCATATAACAATATAACATTCGCCTTCTAAACTATGAGCAGATTAATAGATTTATCGAAACCGAGTCATAAAATACAATTCCTATTTATTGTGTTTGCGGAGTATAAGTTTGTGCAATATATGTATCTTCAATATAAAAAGATTTAACTTATATATATAAAAAGCCTGCACTCTTTCGGAAAAGCCACGTGGAAAAGAACTTTAATGTACTTTTTAGATTCATATGAGTGCAAGAGAGATATGGCTACTTTGGTCTGGCATGGTTCAAAAGGGACACTCGTGCCTCCTTTATTCGGGTAAGTTTTTATTTTTTTCAAAATACATGTATTTCAAATATTATTATTTGTATGTTTGTTTTTACAATTTGAATTTGGTCTCGGACTCTCGGTATCTAAATTTTAAGAGGTATATTTTAGAATTCAAACTTTTATTTTATAATATTTTACGATACACGTTTACATTGCAACATTTAAATTTTAATGTTCATATATTATAATTTGACTTACATATGTTTTAAAACTTAAGTTTAAAGTAACAAGTATGAGATATGAGTTATATTTCTTTTTTCTGGGTATGTACATTTTTATACAATTTACCTTGAAGTAAAACACAAATAGGATTACATTAAAGTTGGTTTATAAATGTAGAAATTTAGTCAGTTATATTCAATTAAAATAAAAATTAATGATTTACATGCACAGTTCAAACGCGCTCGTTAATATTTAGTTACTAAATATTGCTTGAGAAACATATCATTAAGTGGTGTTGGAATGCATATTTAAACAGATTATGCATATAGGTGTATATATATATAACATACAACCAACATGTTAAAACAATTTATTTAATTATTTCATCCAAAAAGTAATTTCATAGTATATTTATTTAATTTCATAAAATTTAAAAATCTACTCTTCAAATCCGTATATTGTTCACTTTATAAAACTTAAACCGGCATCATTTCAATATTAATAAATATTAGATGTCATTAGGCCATTAGTGCTATTAATTACTTTTAGAAAAAAATGCCACAAACTACTTTAATTAAATTAAACACTAAAAAATAATCTGTCTGTCTACTACTCTACTTTCAAAAGATGAAATAATCAAATAAACCATATAAGTTAAAAAAAAAAATTAATTCGTCAGATAAAAAAGATGGGCAGGCACATGAGTGCCTTTTTTTCACCCTGATTTTGGAATATTATCTTAACTCTTAAAAGATGTGGGGTCATGCGTGGACCGTGGTGATGGTGAAAGGGTCCCTTCTATAAACTTTTGGGCTGATAAAAATTAACATTAATGATAGGCATTTTGAAACAATTCATTTTTAAACTGTAAAATTTGAAATTCATATTTTTGGATATATGATTTTATCGTTTGTTTCGTATTTGCCGTTATTACTAACATTGTAATGGTAAAAAAATAGAAATGTGAATTAAATAGCAGAATAATTCCATGGTATTAAATAAATAATAACCCACAATAAACTACTAATGACGGTAGAATTTAGATTATCTTCATTAGTGAGTGGACGTACAAACTTATCACTTTTTAAATCGGTTGTCTGTCTTCTCTCATTCTTTTTTTTATGACTCTCTTCTTTTCGTATCTCCATTTTTTTTAAACTCATTATTTCTCATCCAAAGATGATCTGTCCACATGTCATTTTCCCCCTCGACCCTCCCCCTTTTCTTTGTGACGACGACCTCTCTTCACTATGTCAAAATGACACCTACATAGCATCCATGAAGGAAACATGGTACGTATCTTAAGTACATGTGTTACTTTTTTATAAAAATAAAAAATTATATTTGTATCAAAAGTTAAGTTTGCATCAATTTAAGGTTATTAAACCGGTGGATTATTTAGGATAGCAAACAAAAAAAACGTTAGCCTGATAAAAACTATGTCCTATTTGTAATTTGACCAAATCATAGAAACAATAAAGCAATTTACTATTTTTTAAAAGAAAATGAAATAAATTATTTGAGAGGAAGGGGCCTTTTTACAAATTTGGATGCATGCTCCCTTGTTTTGTGGCTCAAAAGAACAATATTATTGATGATGATTGGGTGGTCAAATGAAACAAGAGGGAAAAAAGTTGTGACAAAAATTCAAAATGGGGTTGAATACTTGAATTTGAATAACACATGCTTCAAAGTCAAGAGATGCTAATAAATATACATATTATTTCCCTTTTTTATTAGTTTGTAACTTTAGATTATTATAATTTTGATTATTCGGTTTTTAGCTAATCAGATGACAATGTTTCTCATGAATGAATTCACATTACATGAATACCGATACGTAATTAAAGAAGATAGTCATAAGATTTTATAGAGTAGAAAGTAGAAGTGTGGTTGGTTTTGTTTGAATGATGATAGGAGCTTGCTTATAAAGCAATTATCTTGTATTATCTTTTTCCAAAACTTTACTTCCTCGTTTATAACTTCTCATATTTTTCAAACTTCTACCTAGAAGAACTTAATATTAAGTAATTTAAAACACTTTTAGAAGAAAAAAACAAACGATTTAAATGAATTTACTTTTATTTATTAGCTGCGTTTTTTCACTAAAAACAAAATTTGTTCATAAAGTTTGAAATAGCTCTTAAACCTAAAAAACAACAAAGTTTTGTATGTTTGTGCCAGGTGGTTTTTATCTTACTAATCTTAATAATATAGGGGGCCCCACCCGCCGTGAAGGCACGATGGCACCTCACCTCACCTCACACACTGCGCCGCAACATCATCGCCGGCCCCTCATGCCATGAATTTTTGGTGTGGCACGGTATTTCCATGCCAGGTGCTTCTTTTTCATTTTGAACGTTACAAAAAGCCGTTAGGCTCCCCCACCCAAAAAAAACACGATGAGCATCCCCTTTCAAATAGTGTGACGTGACATGATAAAATAAGATTGATGGCTATGTGATTTGGTGTGAGTACTCCCAACCCTAAAAATTTGACTTTTTAAAATGCAAAATCATGGATTGGATTTATATATAAAAATCAAACGTATCAATAAAATTGTAGAAAATAATTTCTATTGTCCTACCCTTCCACGTAGTCCAAAATGGATTTAATTGCGGAAAGTCAAAATTAAATGCACACAGTTTATTCAAACATGTGGGGCCGATCAGATGAGGTGTCGCACTCACTCTTTACTGAAGCTTCTAGTCAAATTATGAGAAAGTAATCAAGTATCAAATTCGTATTACCCCTCTATAAAGGTAAAGAATAATAACATCATATAGTTAAATTAATTTAAAATGCATAGAGCATAAAAATGATTTGTTGTCCTTTAAAATATTTTGATCAATTAAATATAACATTTAAAGCTTTCCGGGTCAGGATATGTGATGCATTTATGCTTATTCATGACTTATGTGACGTGAAAGTTTTAGACATTGCTGATGTAACAAGAAGAAAAGTAAGAAAAATTTGTAGCTACGAAGGATTATATATGAAATGAAGGGCACACACACATCACTTTGTTTTCTGGTCTAGGACATACATGCATCACATGTGTTGGTGTACAAGTGCTTGAAGTATTTTTTGTACAAGTCTTTTGAGTTCAATTTATACTATGCTTGCTTTTTATATACTATACTTTTTATATATTATATTTGTGACTTTGTTTTTTCTCTTTCTTTTACTCAATTACATTTAAACATATGGATCATTAATATCTATGTTTTTTGTTTTTTTAAACAACTTATAATATTTGACGTGTTACTTAATTTTTAATATACTGTTGCGACATTATTATTTGTATATGTGATTCGATGTAAATTTCGTTCATGACGGAGTGGAGCGTAATAATGTACAAGTGTCAAATTTGCTTCAAAGTTTTGAATTTTTACAGTTTTCTTTGGTTTCTTTACAACTCTTAAAGTATGATGTTTCACAATATCTGAATTTGTCGTTGCAACGTGTTTATATTTATCATTGATTCGAGGAGCATTTTTTCCAAAACCGATTTTTCAACATAAAGTTCGAAAACTTTGGAGTGGATACTAATGTACAATTTGTCAAAACCAAGCTTTACAAATTTCAACACTACCTCAACGAGCTTATTCATCCCACTAATTTCTCATTAAAAAGGTTAGGTTTCTCGTTTTAACGTGTATGGATAAATTTTTATGGTTCTATAAAACACTTACTAGAATAAATTGTGACAAGTTCTTTTATGGGTTCGAAGCAATTAACATAGTTGTTTGCTATGTTTATAACATGATCTTAGACACAAGAATATTGGTAATTAGGTTAGCAACTCACGCTTTACATGGATAAAATAAATTTAACATATTAAAACAAATAATTTTTATGATGTTTTGTATGTTACATAAATTTATATAATATTTATAATAAAATTATATAAAATAATTTTACATAAAATAATAAAAAATAAAAATTTTAAAATTATATGGGTAACTTTATAAAATAGTAACCAAATTTTAAAAATATTTAATTAGGTAAATCAAGTTTTAAAAGTGTTTCAATTAAGTCGCTCAACTTTCATGTTTTTTTAAGTATAAGTTTTAACGTGTCTGCCTTTTTGTTTTAATTAGGAAATATAATAATTTTTTTTACTGATAACACTAGAACGGTAGCGTGAATTCTAGATTTATTTTATTTTTATATAATTAACATTTTTTTATTTTTTAAATATAATTAACATTTTTTATTTTTAATATAATCTCATATGTTGAGAATCTCTAACCCACGTCTTATCCTCCATTACTTTTTGACATAAGAACATTCAATGATGACTTGATTTAATGGTTTAATGGTCCAATTTAAGAAAAATATGCGTGAGTGATCAAATTGTAATATTTTTTAAACTTGATTACTATTTTATGAAATTTTCTTAAAATACAATAGATATAATATATTTTAGTATGTTTTAATAGATTATTAGAATTAGAAGATTTATATTTTAGATATTTGATTATTTAGTTTACTTATCTAAAATCATCATCATTTAATAGGAGAAAGAGACGATAAACACAAAATTAAAGCTATCAAAAGCTGTCAAGTGTCACCTTTAATCTTTTATTTATTATATAGTATAAATTATTATTAATCATTATCATTATTAGATGATATTGATAAGTGGGATTTTAGTTGAACAATTATTTTATCTTTGTATTTATATTAAAATATTTTGGATAACTTAATCTTTATTTGGACATTTCTTTTCAATTATGCGTGCATTATTTCTGAGCCGAAAGTTTAACCTGAAAAGACGAAATGTTCTAATAATGGTTTATTGACGCATATTTGATTTCATACGTTACGTAATTCTATTAAATATTAATAGCGTTTCTTGTAGTTAAGAAAATGTCAATAAAACATCAAAGAACCCAAATAGAGGCCCAGTTGAAATACTTTTGGTCTCTGAGCCCAACTGTCATTCTTACTCCTTAGCCTTAGGTACTAACTCCTTCGGCTCAAATAATTATCTTTTGTTTTATTTTCTAGCGCCAACAACCTACACAAAGTAATAAATAGAAAGGAAATTTTATTAAAAGCCTAAGATATGAAAAGCTAGTATGATGACTTTTCTCGTTTGAAATATCAAAAGTATACGTGAAGGAACTTTATGAAGTAGGGGAACTTGATAGGTGTATAGATTTATAAGAACAATAAAAGATAACATGATTAAGACATTACACAAGAAGATGACTTGTCTAGCATATAGTGTTCGATCAATTTAGAAGTATGAAGGCTTGCATTAAATAACAATAGTCTTTTTATAATGGTTCTTTTAAAACCTTTAAGTAACAATCACCAGTCAATACTAATATACACCAGTTGATATACACATTTGTACATAAAATTTGCACAAAATATGTGAAAAACTCCAAAATCATGATTTAGGCATCAGGTCGGTGTTGCAATAGTGTGGACTAGTAACAGTGCCGGTCGACACCCAATCCAGTTTTGTTTAGGACAATTCTTTATTAATTTCACAACTTCACAAACTTCACTTCTAAATTCACCCATTTAACACCCCCGTCCTTTTATGGTATGTAATTCAACTATCATGTGTGTATTAACCAAACGTTTCTCACATCATTTCATGGGCACATATAATCACGTCGTGGTTATATGCTAGTTCCATACGAGTCACCATTATCTGTTAACATAATTTTTTTTTTATGAAGGTTTACTTCTTCAACATCAAACACCTATATTTATTGATATTCCAATGTTTTTAAGTCAAGCTTACACACCCCTCGTGATATTTATTATTCATAAATCTTAATATGAGTATTCATCCTTTAATATTTCATGTTAAGTTTATCGACTTTATAATGAAGGTTATTGTTATCGAATCCTGTTACTTTTATGCAAAGTAACACACCTATTCAACCACCTCACCACATATCATCTACGGTTATTCACATGTGTCTCAGTAATAAAGAATTTATCACTCAACTTAAATCTCTCAAGTCATTCAAGTAAATAATCATATAATCAATTAATTACATATTAAAAATAACAGACCCTCTCGAGTTCATTAGGATTCAATAGACGACGAAAAAAACTTTATTTCAACTGGATACTTGGTTAGACTGGGGCCAACTTACAAACACATTCTCAAATCCTTTTCATTTATAGCAAACAAAAAAAATACAAAGTCGCTGATCATCTTTTAAAAGATAAATGAATACATACTAAACCGGAGCCGAAAATTCACTCCAAATGAAGATGTGGAACTAAATGAGTCGAACCAAAATGAAGATGGCCACTGATTTACAACTTGGGTTTGTGAAAATGTATGAACAAGACACAATACACCGCGAATGCTTCACATATGTACCTCTCAGAAGATGGTACCACTCGAGTTACCATGACTTTGTTACGACGTATTTGAAAAGCAAGAAAGATAAAAAGAAATTTCAACGAACAAAAAGCGAGTATTGATTTGGTGGAGATGGTGTTAAGAAACATAAAAGAAATCGAATCACATGTAGCCAAGTATCCGAGAGAATCTACAAGTGCCGCCTTCAACGCTCTCTCTTTCTCGCTAACACTTTCGTGTTGCCGAAAGCTTCAACTCCACCCACACCCCTCTTTAACAAAACGACGACGTACTGGTCAAACTACACGTACTCACCTCTCCTCTCCACCTCCATTTCTGACTCTAACCAACGATGCCTCGTACCATACATCATCTTCCCAATTTCCGAAATCTAGGGTTTCCTAATTTCGTTATGTAATTGCTGCTCATGAACTCGCTTTAACCTTACTTCAATCGATTCGTTTCGCTATGGAAGTTCGAAATTCTGAAGTTGAGAGTCATAGCTCTGACCGAACTCAACCGATTCATGGAATTGATGGTGAGATTGGGTCGAAATTGGTCGGAGATCCGGCGGATGTTGGTGGTGGTGGTGGTGGTGGCGGTGGAGCTGAGGGAGTGGTGGTGGAGTCGGTGAAGAAGAAGAGGGGCCGCCCGCCTAGGGCTCAGGCGAAATCGCCGCCGGTGAAGATGGTTAAAGAGGAGGAGGAGGATGTTTGCTTTATTTGCTTCGATGGTGGGAGTCTCGTTCTCTGCGATCGCCGGTTTGTGTTCGACAATTTCTTGTTCTAGTGGATGATTGTGGATTGATTTTGGCTGTTTGATGTGTGTTCGTTGGGATTTCGATTGAATTGTGGGCGAACATTGGTTTTGTTGAGTTGATGTTAATATGAAAGTTTTGCCTTTATGCTAGGTGTTTGATACAGGAAAAGTTATGCTTTTTTTGTTAATCTGTGAGTGATGAATAACATGGTTTCTTTTTCTTTTTGTTCCCTTTCTTTTAGAGGATGTCCAAAGGCGTATCATCCTGCTTGTGTGAAGAGGGACGAGGCGTTTTTTCGATCAAAAGCTAAATGGAATTGTGGTATGTTGCTTTTCATGATATCGTGCCTTATGATCAAGAAACCATACTGTTGCAAATTCGATTCATGCCAAGTCTTTTAGGCGATCATTGTTGATTTAGTAAGTTCCTAGAACAATTCAATGTCATGATGTTTTGATGAATTTCAGGTTGGCATATATGCAGTGTATGCCAGAAGGCAGCGCATCATATGTGCTATACTTGTACGTATTCATTGTGTAAAGGGTGCATAAAGAAGGCTGATTACGTTTGTGTTAGAGGCGATAAAGGCTTCTGCACTGTGTGCATGAAAACAATCATGCTGATTGAAAACGGTGGGCAAGAAAAGGATGAGAAGGTACGCTGTGTCATTTCCTCATGAAATACTATAATATATCTAATATACAGTTTACCTTGATATCAAATATGTAATCCAAGTTTGGTATGTCATAATAACGCTACTATGATATTATACTTGAATAATGTATGAACCGTTATGTGTAGGCTTGATATTTATTTTCTGTTATCACTTGCGTGTTCTTATGTATAAGTTGTCCAGGCACCAGTAGATTTTGATGACAAAACTAGTTGGGAGTATCTTTTCAAGGTGTATTGGATCTACTTAAAAGGAAAATTATCTTTAACTCTTGATGAGCTCACACAAGCCAAAAATCCACATAAAGAAGCTAGTACAACCACTTCAGCTATTCCATCAACATGTGTACATGATGGAGAGAATGATCTGAAAAACATTTCATCAAACATGTCTCAGAATCTTGAGGCAAGTGAATCTAAAAGAAGGTGTGTACATGATGGAGAGAATGATCTGAAAAACATTTCATCAGACGTGTCTCAGAATCTTGAGGCAAGTGAAACTAAAAGAAGGAAAATGGATGAACAGATTAGTATAACACCCCATAAGGAACCTGTGAATACAAAAAAACCTGGTACTAGTGAAAGGTCAACTGCGATTGCATCGAAGGACTGGGCAACCAAAGAGCTTTTAGATTTTGTTGCACACATGAAAAATGGTGATACATCAGTGTTATCTCAGTTTGATGTGCAAGAACTTATGTTAGAGTACATAAAAAGAAATAATCTTCGTGACCCTCGAAAGAAAAGTCAAATCGTATGTGATTCGAGGCTAAAGATTCTATTTGGGAAACCACGTGTTGGTCATTTCGAAATGTTAAAACTTCTAGAATTTCATTTTTTAATAAATGAAGATCTCCCAAAGAACACAATCAAGAGTATCGCTAAACGCGTTGACCCTGATTGGAATATTGATAACATGGTGACAGTGGGTAAAGAAAAGAAAAAGAGAAATCAGAAGAAAACTGAAGAAAGGGCACCTCAAAATAAATTAGACGAATATGCTGCCATTGATGTCCATAACATGAACCTAATATACCTGCGCCGAAAATTAATGGAAAATCTTATTGAAGATCGTGAAAATTTTCAAAAAAAAGTGGTTGGTTCGATTGTAAGAATAAGAATATCTGGTAGTGATCAGAAGCATGACATGTACAGACTTGTCCAAGTTGTAGGTAATAACATTTTAGCAATTGGCACCATTTTTGGGAACTATTATGTTAGACGCGTCACTGGAAATTATGGTTGATGTTTGCAGGTACAAGTAAGGCAGATGCGCCATATAAAATTGGCAATAAATCTGCAGATGTGGTGCTTGAAGTATTAAATCTGGACAAGAAGGAGACCGTGTTAATTGATACAATTTCAAATCAAGATCTTTCAGAGGTGCAGTTGTTTTTTTTTTCCTTTTGTTTCTATACTAATCATAAAACATAGTATAAATAGTATTGATTACGTTCTCTATCCTGTGCTCAGGATGAATGCAGACGTTTGAGACAAAGTATAAAATGTGGGCTTGTAAAACGCTTTACTGTAGTAAGTTTTTTGTGCTGTTTACTGATTGGCTTATTTGCTGTTATAATTTTGCTAATTTTGTGCTTGATTTAGGGTGAGATACAGGACAAGGCGGTGTCCCTCCAGTCTGCGAGGCTCAATGATGTGAGTTATTTTGACTTAAATATTGTAGATGTATTTTAGTTTTGAATTATAATTGTAATTAGAATGGACTGTCTACAATCCTAAATTTACTATTCATTACGTTTGGTTTTTAAATAGATTGATAATAGATAATTACATATTATTGTTTAGAAATTTAGCATATTTTCCTCTTTTCCATATTTTAGTTGTTGGAAGCCGAGACATTGCGGCTTAATAATCTTCGCGATCGAGCTAGTGAAAAAGGGCGTAAGAAGGAATATCCTTTGATGATGATAGATTACTTGCTATTTATTTATTTTTATCTTCTATAGTAATATTATTTGTCTAACGGGACCTTTGAGTTCCTTGACCAGTTGTACTCTTAGAGAATACGTGGAGAAACTCCAACTACTCAAGACACCTGAGGAGCGTGAACGAAGATTGCGGGAAATTCCCGAGGTTCATTCTGATCCTAAAATGAATCCTGATTATGAAACCGATGATACTGAGGAATATTTTAATAAAGAACATGGTTGGTTTTATATTTTTTGAATTATACTTATAGTTCAATACTTTATCACAATAAGTCAATAACTTGTAGTTTTGTATAATGTATCTACAGAATTCATGAAACCGAAGTTTACAGCCATTAGTCGGAAAAATACAAGCTCTATAAGAAAAGGAAAAGATTTTTCAAATAATGCTAATAACAGGTCACGGAAAGCTGAAGAGGGTCTTACTTCTACCAAGGCTACGGGTAGAATCAATGTGAAAAATGACGCTCATAGGCCGAGTAGTTCGGGTCAAACACAAAGTCATGTTGATTATAATGGCTCGACAATCACCAACCGCAGTCATAACTCTGCATCAGAAACATCTACTTCATCTTACTCTGTGAAGAATACTCCGATTTCCAATGATAGTGAATTAGAGAAAATGTGGCATTATCGAGACCCAAGTGGAAAAATTCAAGGGCCATTCTGTATGGTACAATTGCAGAAATGGAGTACAACTGGATACTTTCCAGAAGACATGAGGATATGGAAGAATCAAGAAAATGAATCTTTGCTCTTAAACGATGTTTTAAAACAGCAGTTGAACATTAAAACAGCCCCTGATAAAGTTGGGTTTCGAATTGAGGGTCTCACAGTTCGTACTACTAATCTTTCGCCTACGCAAAAGTCAGTCAACCATGAGAAATTATCTGGTATCCATGACTCCATGGGGCAATCTTCTGCACAAAACTGGATTGCCAACGGTACCACTAACACCTCTTCTTTTGGGAAGTCAAACGAGTCAAACACGACAGATCTGGCTAGCCCAACACCAGCAGGAAATGGTGCAGATACCAACAACACGCCTTCAGTTTTTGATATTGCAAGTGCAGATCTCATGGATTTACCAAGTCCCACACCCAAGGAGACAACAACCCATGTAGTTGAAAAAGTTCAAAATGATGTAGGTAAAGAAGCGGAGAATGTTGGCGGGGCGCAACTTCCTGAAACAGCTAAAGAATGGACCGGATATTCGCCTACTGATCGTGGTGTTACTACAAGTGCCAACGTGGAGCAAGCTATTCCTTCATCACCCCCATCATCATCACAACAGCCTGAATATAATGGTTTGCCAGCATGGCAAGGTGTTCGTGAAACAATCGAGTTTAGCACTTTGGCAGAAGAATCTGTTTCGGATTTGTTGGCTGAAGTTGATGCAATGGAGTCTCAAAATGGTTTCCCTTCACCTACATCAAGAAGGAACAGTTTTGTAGAGGATTTGTTTAATGGGTCTTTTGAGGATTTCAGTCCCACCCCTAATCAGGGTTCAAGAAGTGATGCCTTTAGTTCCAGCGGAGCTGAGATACATTTGCCATTTCAACCGACCACCGCCACCACCGCAACCGCCACCTCCGCCACCGCCACCGCCACCACCACTACCAGCACCACCAGCACCACCACCACCGTGGGAACTACTCTAGGCAACAGTAATGTATTTGATTTACAGTTTAAGTGGCCTGAAATGCCACCCGAAACTATTGCCAAAGACATGATTGATGTAAATAGTTCCATAAAAGCTGACGAGCAAGAAAGAGAAACCAATGCTTCTGAAACGAGCCATGACCGGGTAGATGGTTCAAACGAACATAACGAGGGTGAACACAGTGAAACCAATACTACAAAATCAAAGGACCCGAGCCCTGATGCGGTACTTCAGTTCAAAACCGACCACGAGGAAGCAGGTGATGGAATGGTGCAGCCTGCAAAGGTTGACGCTGTAGGACCTCCACCACCAACCCAACCACCACAATCCCTGCCACTGTCACAACCTTTGCCTGTCGGATCAGGCAAAGTTCACGCGCGACAAGGTAACATGTATAATTTCGGAAGACCAGCTCAAGAAATCATGACCCAGGCCGCCCCACATTTAAACGTGAGTCTGGGCGTGACTGTTGGGTGGGACCTGCACCAGCAAACTTACGGTGGGGACAGATTTAACAATAATAGTCTAAGAGAAAGAGGTTACAGGGTTGAGGATTCAGGGTATGGTAGGAATGGTAATCCTTGGGTTAGGCAGTCTTCGTTTGGTAGTGGCGGCAGTGGTGGTGGTGGTGGTTATCCCCGAGCACCGCCAAAAGGGCAGCGTGTTGTTTGTAAATTCTATGAGAGTGGGCGGTGTAAGAAGGGAGCTTCCTGCAACTATTTTCATCCATGAGAGCTGACTCGACGGCCTGTTATCTGTGTTGTTGACCATTTATGTATAAGCTTATATATATATAAAGCCTGTGTCTAGTGCTGCTATATGTGGTTGTAAGTTGTAACAACCCATGATTTAATTGACTGAGAATACATCAGTCTTGATTCTCAACACCATTTTTTCTCTCAAAATCAAACTCCAAAAGCTGTCAATTGACTGTTGACCCGGATTGGGTATTATTGTTGGTTGGTCTGGGCTATAAATAAATGTGTAAGAGGCCCGATAAAGTAGTTCGAATAGAACCGGGTCTAACCGGTTGAAATGTGGCCCTATTGTTCAAATGAAAAGGTGTGGACTATAGAATATGCATGATCTAGGGCCTAATGCACATATATGAAAGATTGTAAGCTCAGCATTGTTTTTTATGGTGGGGGCCGGTACCTAGTGGTAAGTAGGTGTTCACTTGGGTTTAAAACTCATTCAAGACACAATTTGTCTACAAAAATTCTTGGGGCATTTTTTATTTTTATTTTTATTTTGTGTGTGTGCGCGCGCGCGTGATTTAAGTTTGGTAAATTTTTTACTTTTGTTGTAAATACAATCTTTATAATTCTGTTAGTACAAGTATCATAGGCTTATGTTTCATTTCTACCAGATTACAAGAAAATTATAAATTTGCATTTAATTTGTAATCATTATTATAAGTTATAAACTTCATGAAAAAATATAAATTTATGATTATTATGCGAGTAAGATTATTCTTTAACTAGGGGTGTTCTTCGGGTCGGGTTCCTCGGGTTTTTAGGTTTAGAAATTCAACCCGAATACCAAGCCAAATAAATAGTATTTAATCGGTTTTCGGGTCGGGTTAATCGGTAATCGGGTTTACACTAATCATTAAATTTTAAATTATTTTTCATTTCAAATGTTTATCTAAGGAGTATGTACGTGATCAAAATAGACGTATGAGATTTCATGTGTTATTAAAATATAATTTTGTTTATTATCTTGATCAAAATATTTCTACATATTTAAATTCATTTTATTATATATACATATATATTTAAAAGTTCTAGGGTTTTATATTTTGATTATTCTCAAAGTTTACAATATATAATTGAACCATAACAATGACATATTAAATTTAAAAAATATTATTTTCAAATTTTATAAATTGTAGCATAAGACACACTACATATAAATACACATACACATATATAAATCTTGGAATTTTAAAAAACTAAGATTCAGGTTAATCGGGTTGACCCGATTCTCACAAAGTCAACCCAAATACCAAACCATTTATAATAATTGGGTTTGGTTTAATGTGATAATTGGGTTGGGTTGCTCTGGTTGGTTTTCAATCGGGTTCGGATCGATGTTGTTCGAGTTTGGATAAAAAACACACCTCTATCTTTAAACCTAGCCCCGAATATTTTTTTACACGGTATTGCTAGGACAGATACCTTAGCTAAATTATCGGCATGATTATTATTTAGTTAAACAAACACCACATATCAATTATTTGAATGCTAGTTTCTTACTCTTGAGTGAAAAACAAATCCTAGACATCAATCATCAACAAGACCGCCAATTAAATGGATGAACGTAATGCTCTTGGATTGATCATCACTTGTAGTTGATCGAGTAACTTCACAGGATCAATCGGAGCAATTCAAATCAAACATTTCGATCACAGATTCAATGTTAATGGCCGCTTATGCAACCTATGTTCGAGCCACAACCAAACTAAGGTCCCTTCACCCTATCATCTTCTCCTTTTCGGATGTCGGTTTCATCTCCACAAACTCGCTTTCAATCTCATCTCACCTTCATCCACATCATAGCAGATTTGATTGCAGACAATTTTCTCTTCAATCTAATGCCAAACGCCTGTTTCTCGTCGATACCCTAGCCCTAGTAAGCCTGTTTTACTAAATTGTTAATCGTTATGCTTATTAACATTAACTGCTATTGAGTTGGATAGATATTGCTTAGTTTTTGAGATGAATTATTAGGTTAGGAGATTGGAAGGTGAAGGTGTGCCTTCGAAGCAAGCTGAGGCCATTACGTCTGCGATTATTGAGGTTTTGAATGACAGTTTGGAGAATGTGGCTCAGTCGTTTGTCTCCAAGGGTGAAATGCAAAGGGTTTGGTTCTATACTTCTATTATTAATTAACGAAGTTAATGGTATCTATTTGTGTATGTTGTTTGTGGTTTAACTTTAATGGTTTGCCTTTGTGGTGTATATGGTGTAGATTGAGATGACTCAAGATGGTAATTTGGGGAAATTTAAGTCTCGGGTGCAAAGCTCTCAGGTGATTAGCTTATTTGCTGTTTTGGATTGGTGTAACGTGTTAGAAACTTAGAATGCTTATGCTTATAAATTGGAACCTTTTATGCCATTAGTCTAGCCTTGATTGTAATGGGTGCTGTATGAATCATGTTGTTGTGAATTCCCTAGAGGCCTTAATGTACATGTACTTATGATAATTACTTTATCTAGCACTCATAAAATGCATCTTTGTGGAGGTCCTGTTCATATCTCACATGTTGTTTATGCAGTTGAATTGTTTTAGTGTAGGCTTTTAATAATATTCTAGTAATGGCACTTCATCACTTAATATTGGGAAATGGTCATAATATTTATGATTTCAAATTGTTGTTATTTTGTTTTTTGTCCTTCCTGATCTATTCTCTTTGTATATTTTCTTTAAACAGAGCATGTAATGATTCATATACCATTTCATTCATAGTTTGCATCTTATATACTGTTGATGTATTGCAATTAGGACACTTGATTGTTACATGAGGGATAAAGAAAACTTTGGGGCTGTTTGGTAGCTTAATGGTCATTAAGAGCCTTCCCCTTAATGGTTCATAGCCTCTTAATGATCATCAAGAAGCTACCAAACATCCCCTTAAAGTGTTCTACAAATGCAGTTGAATATCCTGGAATTAAGTCTAAATAACTAATTAAAGACATCAGACCCCTTTTAACCATTTGGTGATTGGGTTTGGCCTTGGACCTTCACGTACTTCATATTATTTAGAAAACAAAAAGACAACTATCTAATGAATATGCTATTGATCTTTTCAACATAGATTTAGTTGCGAGATTGGTATGCAATCATGTTTATGTTTATGTTAACATGCAGATCATATCTTTAAATATTTAAGGCGATGGATTTTATTGTTTACTTACAGGCAAGTTTGATTTGATGAAGACACCCTTGGATGACATAATAGTTTTAGGAAGGAACCGAAAAATCACCTTATTTTGAACATCTGATCAAATAGTTATGATTAAACTTGAACAAGATGATGACTGATTATAATGTAAATATGGCGTTAACCATCCCTTGAATGGTTAGTTATGACTTGAGGGGTAGATTCATCCATCGAGATTATTTAGGAGCCAATTGGTACAAGTAGTGGGCTGTGAATGTAATATTATCATCCATAGCAATACCACAAACACGCTAAATAGTCAAGGCCATATTACAGCTACTAATTTTTAACGTATAATCATATTGAATTCCCATCACAGGAAAACCATTTTTCTTTGTTGCAACGTGAGACAGAGAAACTTAAGAGTGATATAGAGAAGATGCGCAGCGAGTTAAGGTATGGTTAATTGACTATTGGATCAAAGACTTTTGGAGGCATATTTTTTTATTTATTTTTTAATGCATTGCTTACTTATACGAAAAAATAAGAAAAACAGACAAACAAATGTCTATGGCACCTTGTACCATGCTAAAAAGTTACCCATTTGAACCCGTTACTCAACACACCTGGTTTTGCCACCTCTTTGGCGTGGAGTTCACATAAACCTCTGATTTTCAATCGAGTTGCAATGTGGAATAACTTCATCCATGTGTTGAAAATCAGCATTGTCAACCTCTCACACCAACCTTTGAGTTTGACTTTTATTCATGATATAGGTATGAAATTGACAAAGTCACTGCAGGACAGCGGCTGGATTTGAATCTTGAAAGGGGGTAATCGGACAATGCTTCTTTTTCTTTTTGAAGCTATTAGAAAAATAATCGTTTGCTTCCATAATAAAATTATTATTGTTTCTCCTACTCAATAATTGCAGGAGAATCCGAGACGAGCTATCAAATCAAAATCAAGAAACTGCCAACCTCACGAACACACTTGATCGAGTGAGTCTGCATTCACTTTGGTCTATCAACTTATCCAGATCTCAAAACTAAACTTACAAAATATTTTTGTTAATGATATCAGGAAATTCATTCATTAAGGGCTGAGCTGGAAGCCGCAAAATATGATGTGATCAAGTACTGTATAGGTACTCTTGTCTCAATTTCTGCTGTTGGTTTAGCCGTGTTACGAATACTGATGTAAAGACAAATGCTGCATGTGCGGCATCTGACATAAAAGAGTACATGAAAAGAATTACTCCATTCTTAATTGATGATATTGCTGAGCCCTGGATTGTAAGGATTATGAGCGATTTATAATATATTAATTTTTGATGAATAATGAGTTGCGGAAAATATTTAACTATGATCAGGGATAGATAAATGAAGTCTGATACTCAATAGAAGTTTACGAGTTAAATTGATCATAAGAACTTCACAGACCTCAGAGAACACATTTGTCATTTGGAGATATGGTGTATATAAGATTCTAGCTGCTAACAGAGACTTAATTTGTTGGAATAGGAAATTCTTTCACATGGTGTCATAATAGGTAATTGTTTCACACGAAGTCATGTGTTTCCCTTAATGCTGATATGGAATTTGAATACTTATAGTATAAGTATTTAGATCTTGAACATTAAGCAAATCTTAAATTCTGGAACAACTATTACGAGTGACCCTGCATCTTGGATTTTTGGCTTTTGTAAGGTTGTAGTTTGTGTATTTATTTGGACTAAACAGATTTGCATCGGATGTGTAGTTTTGAAGAATTTATGAAAAAATTGATTACCCAATTTTGGATCTCTAAGCCAATTATTCAACCGGCCCTAGAAGGAATTCTTGGTGTTCTCTATGTGAAATGCCACTCAAACTCAAAGGTAGCTGGTTTTTTCTTGGAAAATACAGAGGGGTAGGAGTTGATAGAACATCTAGGTAAACCACTATTTCTCCTATTTGTACAAACAGGGTAGAGGGTTGATCCAATTCATAATTATATACCTGAAAATATAACAAAAAAGAAAATATAACATTTTTGTTACTTGACCAACCATCGGGAGAAGTAAATACGTGTACGTTTTGTCAATAAGATTAATGAAGTAACAATTAATGCAAAAACAATTAGTTGGAAAGCAAGAGTCGTGCTTTGAAAACTATTTCATTTGATTCTAATATCAACCAAAAATTGTATTAAAATACATCATACATTGATTAATTATATTACTAATTTTTTGTCACTTTATTCTTACATGGAATTGGGAAGAATGGAAAATTTTTTTTTTTTTCTTCCTTCAAATGGGCATGCTAGATCATATATCTATCCATATATGATAGATTGACCATCACGTCTGAGATCTTTAATAGTGACGTTATCCACTTGTATTGTCATGTTCTATTAGGAGGAACAAACAAATTAATCTTTCGGAGAGATATGTTTAACTGTTTGAAAGCTCCGATCTTGAAAATTAACATAACTTACTATTGAGAGTTGGATCTTTCTTTTCTAGATTTGTTTCTTTATTAGATTGTTTGATGCATGGTTTGATTATCGTAAAGAAAATGAAGTGGCTTGGCTATCCGTCCTAGCCAAGCCCTAAAGAATTGATTAAATTTTGATGAGTTCAAAATATTTTTTTATAAGACATGGTCCTATACATATACATATACATATACATATCTATATGTATATAAGAAAACTAAAGTGACTTCGGTTTTAAATCTTTTCGGTTAAATTTCTTGTTAGATGTATCATTTAATAAAATATAATTTATATATTTAACACAATCACAATATAATGTGATGACTTTAACTATTATCATCTTCTAAAAAGGAGTAAATTTAGATTACATCTTGTTCGCAATAAGTTAAAAGGATACAATCAAGAGTTTATCTATGACTCAAACTAGTCAAAGGTCTCAAATATATTCAAATGTCTATAGGTTTATCAGTGTCTTATATAAAACGATATAATGTTATTTTAAGAAATTGATTTTATCTAAATTTAACAAATACTAAAAACGTGATGACTTGTCAATGCGACCTAACCCTGAAGAAAGTACCCATCTAGTTCTCCTTTATATTATTTTAAAAGTCATAATCTGATGGGTGAATGAATGATAAGTTTTACATCAAATATTAACAATTATTAAATTATCAAATCTTAGACTATGAATTAAATACATGATGAGTACGACTGTTGAAAGTATTTGATTTTTTTACTAAATTCCTATATAATGAAATTTGATTGATCAACTTTGGCTATTCATTAGGAATAATTTAGTTTTTATTTAAGATATTCAAAAGTTTTAAATGCCACCTATTTAAAATTATAATTTAACGTGTTTAGTGGAGATCTTTTAGAAGACACTTTTTTTGAAATTACTCTTGTTCTAGTATGTTTAACTGTGAAATTTTTGTTTCATCATATTTAATACATCAAAAACATATAGATAACATATAAGGTGAGACATTTCTTATTATCTTAATGTCTTTTATGTTCAAGACATACTAGATTTACATAGAGTATTTTAAAAGTTATACTAAAGCTAGAATGTACTATCTAACATTTTAAAGAAGCATTTATATATTCATCATGCTTTTTTTCAGCTTACTTTAAAAATGTTTTATTTTCAACTTACTTTTATAAATGTTATATTTCGCACGATGTAATATAAAAGTGTATAATCTTGAAAACCTACCTAACTACGAAATGTTCCTCTATGTAATCTTATACTGCTTGAATTTTACAGGGTTGAAGACGTCTTATGAATACAATAATACGAAATGTATATAAAAAGTATTAAGTAAATTAAAAGTTAAAACGATTATACTACGAAGTTAGCACGTGTTACCTGGTCTCCCAAGGAGGCTGGTGCCGTAAGTCAAAGATTACCATTTAGCAAGTCATTGACTTGGTCAGCGGCTAATTAAACAAATATGTTTTTGTTTTTAGTAACAAGCATACTATTTGTCTTATGTTAAAACTTAAAACCATGCTTGTTTTTCAGTTACTCATAAAAAAAACCCTAATATTAAAGTGTTAAGTACACGAACGCTTCATGTGATTTGCTCATACTATGTTTTGGGTTCCCAAGAATCAAAAAAGACATGCTGTGGAGGAATGTTTTGGGTTCACATACACACACTGTGGCGGAGCTTGAACACTCTCGTAGGGGGGGCAGGGGCGAACTCAAGTTTTATATAAAAATTTACACTATCGAGCAAAAAATTTACACTACCGGACTAAAGTTTAACACTACCGACGAAAAAAAGAGGGGGGGGGGGTGGCGGCCCCCCCCGGTCCCAACTAAGCTCCACCCTTGCACACACATTTGGTCCATGAAGTGAAGGAACGTTAAAATTTATAGGATAATTGCGTATAAAACGTGCAAAATGCCTTTTAATATTAAAACAAAAAAAACCTAAAACAAAAAAAAATTAAAATAATATAAGTAGAGGGACCAACTATGTCATTCAGGCAAAGTTAATTCAATTAATTTATAGGCCACATGACAAGTTATTTCCAACACAATGGTGCACTAACAGATATATTTAGACTTGCATTGACTAAAGATAGAAATCACAAGATTGAAAATCTATAAAATAAATTAAGAATACTGAGATGCAAACTTTGTCATATCTAAGTATCAAGAAATTATTAAGAACCAAAGGGATAACCGATGATACATATATGTGATTAGATAGCCATTGAAATACAGGAAATCAATGGACTATGAGTCATGGCGGATGCTAGAGTCATTGGTATCTTATAGACCTATATTGTATCATCATGCTTAATGAGTTAATTAATTTAATTAATTTGAATGTCTAGTGAGAAACTTGAAGGGTAGAAGTGGGAAGAGTGTGAGTCCTAACCCTGTTAAAAATATTATATGTTAATGTACATATTTGTATTATGTTATTAACAATCAATGCTAAACATGGTTAACGTCTATGTGCATATTTGTATACTTGTATAACTACACAGTGTTGCGACACTCAAAACTATTGCAACACGCCAACACATCTTAACATTACTTATAGTTTCCATAACTCTAAATCAATGGTGCTTGGCGTACGCGAGTTCATATCTATAAACATTTATGTTCAAGCCCGTCTTAAGGCTTGTATCTTACTTAAAGCATTGACAGTCATTCAAAACTATGAATTTTGTCTGTATTGAAAGGTTTAACGATACTTCTTTAGTAAATATGCATGTCTCGTGTATGGTTGCATATGTAGAAGACACTACACTTATGATATTTCTAAAATTTATTACAATGTAATTACTGGCGGGTCTTGTTGCAGCATAAACATATTTCATACTCTTTCTGTAATTACACTACCTATCATAGGAAGCTTTTAGAGTTTTTAATTCATTTTTCTTATTACTAAAATATTTTTGTAGGCTACTTTTTTCCCCCCCACTTTTTTAGTTCACATTTTTTTTTTTTTTCACATGTCTTTTAATTGTCTTATTATTTGTTGTAGTGTTTTTCTCTTATATTTTTGCTGCGGATTTTAATACCCTCACTCTATAAATGCTTAAAAATTATGATTATGATCATGAATAAAAATTACGCGCACCGTAGCTATACAGCGGGTAATAAATATAGTTATGTAACAAGAAGAAAATGATTCAATCGGGACAAATACAACCTGTAATGTCAACATATAAAAGGTACGGGGGCAAAGAGAAAATATTGTTGATCTTATCTATGATGTTTGGTCTATAAGAGATCACGTATGAACACCACTCAATTAACCAACTTTCACTAGATATATTGCTTTAACTATCCTACATAAGAATATTATGTCATATTATAAATGTTTTACTATCTCTCTCCCGTATTATCTGACAAACACAACACATAAATACTTATAACATTTTTATGGTTCTCTATTTAAAACTGATTTTGTATTGAATCTAACTTCCAAAAATCCATATAATTATGGATGACAACCCCAATCCAACACCATGGAAGTGGAGGATACAAGTGAACAATCAACTTGAAATATCAACAATCTTATCATGATAATCATCATTATTCGTGGTGGTTGAGTATATTGCTTCACTAAAAATGTTCTTTTTCGGTTAATGATAATGATATATCACATGTACTGTGGGTGCATTTAGAAATTATAATGGAGTAGCTAATAATGTGTGTAGATGGGACAATAAAATGATATTTATTTCTGATTATTTCACTACGATTACTTATAACAATTGGAGATATTGAAAATGAATGTGAATACAACGTTCAAATTGTTTGACAAGTTTTTGCGGCTTATTATAGTTTGCCCACTTTTGACTTTATTTCTCTAGAGTCTAGAAGTAATAAGTAGCTTTAAAATATATAGAAAATTGATTTAGCTATAATACAGAGACGACGAGAGAATTACTTGCATTTCACTGTTCATTACGTTTTATATTTAATATATAGGATAATTTACATTTTCATTATTTAGACTTCATTAGCACCTATTAAACTTGACAAGAACCAGACAATTAATTGCCAACCAAACCAGTTATTTTAGACTATTCTAACACTTCCTCGCAAGTTAATTGAGCGTATGACGTGAAATAATTATGGACCGAATAGTAGCAAACTGAACAGAAAATTGAAACTAAAATCATTAGTTAGAAGATCAGCAATTTGATCAATTATAAGAATATATATAGCTCCCACATCCTTTAATAAAACCATATATATTATATAAAGTAAAGATCAATCTTAAAATGCCTTTGGTAATTGTCCACACTTTAGACAATTTTGATATTTGATCATCATAAATACCATTCTATATATCATGAGTTCAAACATACTTAATGTTTGAGTCCACTGTTAAAAAAATTAGAGAAAAGTTTGAAATGAGAATACTTGATACAGAATAAAACTTGATTTGTCGTTATTACACTTTACTACTTCGTACAGATTTTATAAAATAAAATCGTAAAGGACGAAGAAAAACATATTACTTAAACACCATCTTAATACAAGGGACACAACAAACGTGGTGTCGGTACCGCAACAAGTCTTATTGCCTTTGGTGCGGTAAGCCCATACACATCGCTCATGTCGATCTCACTTGGTTTCATTCCTTCTGGTAACTCCCAGGTGAAACAATGAAGGAGGTGGACTAGCGCCATCTCCATCGCGTACAACCCAAGTTGCATCCCTGGACACGACCTTCGGCCTGAACCGAAAGGCAGAAACTCGTAGTTGCTCCCCTTAAAATCCGGGGCCCCTTGTTTCAAAAACCGTGATGGGTTAAAAGTATTGGGATCTTCCCAATAGTTTTTATCGCGGTTGATGGCGTACGCGTTGACCATGACACGCGACCCTTTGGGGATGTGGTAGCCTGCGACCTTTGTGTCCTCCGATGATTTGTGGAGGGAAACGGGGATGGGTGGGTGGAGACGGAGCGTCTCTTTGACGACACATTTGAAGTATGTCAATTTCTCGAAGTCGGATTCTTCGACCCGACGGTCGAGACCGACGACATCGGTCAATTCTTGTTGCACGCGTTTTAGTGCTTCTGGTGTGTGCATTAGCTCGGTCAAGGCCCATTCTATAGCAGAAGCCACTGTCTCGGTACCACCAAACATTACATCCTATAAAAACAAAAACCAAAGTAAATGTTAGATCAAATGTTTTATTAGGGTTGTGCTAAACGTATTCTCTTCTTTTTTATTTATCACTTCTAATATAATTACTTACCATAATTATGGCTTTGATATTGTCTCGGGTCAGCTTGATCGCGTTTTGCAAGTCCTCGGCTTCGTTAACTTTTCCTTCCTCGCTATAAAACACCAACATCTCATCAACCATATCGTTTTCTACATTTTCATCGTCGTTCTTCTTCCCCTTGCTCAAATGATCGTCCATAATTTTATCGATAAAACGGTCCAACGCAGCCCGGGCAGCAGGTAAACGGGTATTCAACCCAGCCGGGTCAATGAACCCGAGCCATGGAATAAAGTCAGCCAAGTTGAATGCGCCAAAAAGCTTAGTATACTCTTGTAGGATTCTAATGAACTCCTCTTTATCTTCATGTGATATAGACCCGAAAGCGGCGCGATAAATAATATCATGGGTCAACCCGAACACGAGCTCACCCAAATTCACTGGGGTACCAGAATTGATGGCGGTGGATTTCACCATGGAATCCACCTCATCACGGACCGAATCCCAAGATTCAGCCCGTTTCCTGCTGAACAACTTCATGACACTCAGCTTCCGCATCTGGCGCCAGAACGGGCCATAGTCCGCAAACGCCATATCCACGCGGTTATAAGTCAAGTAAGTGATGGCGATGGTGGCCGGACGGTTGGCAAAAATGTGATCTTGAACTTGAAGTATCTGGCGGGCCATCTCTGGGGATGACACTGCGACGGTGTGGCTAAATCCCATCTTGAGATGGAGAATGCCACCGTATTTTTCCGCCAAGCGGGCTAAGCCACGGTGGGTGAGTTGGTCCATCATCAGCATGTTGCCGATGATGGGCCAACCTCTTGGCCCCGGCGGGAGGGGTTTTCGTCGGAGCCAGATGAATATAAACACAGTTAAGAGAGAAATTGCAACGTAAATTGACATAGGGATTTGGATAGAATCCATAATTGATTCAAGTGTGAAGACAAGGGGCAACTCGTTGATTGTTGCTACCTCAAGAGTGAAATAAATGGGTGGTATATATACAAGTTCAATGGGCACACCGTGTTTGAAATAGTACGGATATAAATATTATTCAATCGTGTTTCTTTTATAATATTTTCGTAAGTATTATTATTTAAGAGAAAGTTTGACTAATTATTTTGGCTGTAAAATTGAAATAGTGGCCGATTATATATGTTTTTATTTACAGCATACATTTTTTTAATGTCTTCAAAATATAATTAAAAAAGTATCAAATTTACATTTGCTCTTTGGGCTTAATAATTAATGCATGAGGACCAATGAAGATAAAATATCTCCATCCACTTTTTGAGCTCTATGAATTCTGACTATACCAATCATATCAATAAATTTAACACCTACAACAAGAATATCTAGTGGGATAACATATCTAAACCAAGGAGATGTGATTGCACACCATTATATTTTTATTTTTCTTATTCGATCATTAGTAATATGTTGATCACTATATAATTTCACGTGTTACACAAAATCCACTTTCTCAATCCTTTGTATTAGACATGTGTATCACTAGCTATATCAAAGTTAATAAGATTGTGTTATATGAATGAACCGGTTACTATTTCATTTTATAAATTCATAAAAAGAAGATGTCCTGTCATTATTGGACATAGAAAGGTGTGATGGAAGCAATTGACGTGAATCCAACATCATGTGTTTGATTTTGTGTGGGATATTTGTAATATCCTAAATATCATTGTAATGATAAAACGTACTGTTTTTATTTAGTGTAAAGAAGGATTTCTCTTGTAATTATGTTGTATAAATTGTAAGTTTTAAGATGTCATGTGACCAGATAGAAAACAAAAGTCAAACTGTGTGATTAAAGTTTACAAAATCTAAGTTTATTGATTGATAAAATAAAGTTTAGAAGTTGAGAGGTTTGTTATACCAACTAATCAAAGATTATTTATGGAATTAGATATATTGACTAAGTGGAACATGCAAATAGAGTTGTTAATCTCGAGTTTCACTTAAAATGAATAATATCACGTCTGGATAAAATTTTAGCGAATTTTTGTATCCAAGCATTAGATGAGAAAATGATAGATTTAGTTGTGTTTGACTTTGTAAGGCAAAGGCGAGAATTGTTGGTCAACTAATATATTGAAAAACTTTCAATTAGAAATGGAAATGTTTTTAAGCTAAAGGACCACCTCGTGATTAAAACCTTAATGTATTTGTTGTTAAAAGTGTTAGACGCATTGTTAACAAAAAAAAATATATGTCAAAAATGTGATTTTAGATCAAAATATGCAAAATGCACTAAAATATGATCAATTTATGATTTTGATCAAAATATGCAAAATGCACTAAAACATGAAATGACTAGTGGTTGTTATTGTTGATATTTGTTAGAATTCAGAATTCATATAGTTACGTAGTGTTTTTAAAAATGCTTAAGTGAGTAGACATCTCTAATATCTTTTCAAATAACAATAAATATATCGCTTTCTGCAAATTGTTTAGTTTTATGTCAAAATCTCGAGTCAATATAAGGGTCGACGGGGTGGGCTTTAGTTGGGGCTCTGGTTCATATGGTAATTGGTAACACCGACACTACCACTTCAGGTAGCGGCTCCAGGTAAGGATTTCGGGTAGTTTCTTAAATGTAAGAGCTAACAAGGGCGCTTCAAGCAATCGTTAGATTATCATTTTACCATATTAATCAATTTAAAAAGCTATCATTATTTTGTTGGGGCTCTATAGTCCATAGAGTATATTTACTAAAATTAACTATAAAGCCAAAATTGTTGATGTTATGTGATATATTCATATAACATCAAATAAAAGATAACACTTCATCCATACATACATAAATAAACCAAACAACCTAAACAAATAGAAAGAGGCCAAAGGACATCCACCCATCCAGCCAAACTCCTCACCTAAAATGAATCCAAATACTTAATCTTGATGTCAAATGAAGCAAATTGCTCTGGAAACTAGACTTTTCCAAACATCATCAACATACCCAAAATATAAATATATTAAATCTTAAAATATCAATTATAACAACTTATATGATTTTTCTGTATAAGCCCATGACTCAAGTTGATAAAATTTTAAAATTGTTATAAATAAATACAAACAAGTCGATGCAACCCCATACATATTTTCGTTTCTATATCAGAAATATGTGGTGTAATTAATGCTCTTTTGTAACCTTTTTCCTCTATTATAATGTTCAAGTCTACACATCAATCTAGTTATTGAATGAGGAGTTGGGACCTCTTTCATTGTTGAATTTGGGCCTCATTTTAGGGACCCTACCGATGATAAATTTAAAATTTAGGGCGGGTATTAAATTGAATATGAGATTATATTTAGAAAGTATATGGTTTTGAGGAGAATATGATATTACATGATACTCGTTTAATTATTTGCTTTTGTTGCCTGAATTGAAACATAATATATTAATATGTTTTAGAAAGACGTAAAATCTGAAAAAAGCTAGGAAGCAGATGGATGCATTTTTTAGATGGAAGGGCCTGATCGAGTGTCATTCTCAAAAGATCATGGGTCAAAGAACTTCACATGGAGTTGTAGGTATCAGTTTACACATAGAAGGTAGAGCCATATGGGTGAAACACCGTGCGTAATTAACTAGCTTCAAAACATTATGTGTCAATTGGCACTCGTGTGTAAAGGTGTACAAATCTGTTTTTTTTTAATCAAACTGGTTCGGTTTTTAAACCGTACCAGTTTTTTTCTTCATGTGTGTAAATCGATTTTTTTTTAATCTGGTTCGGTTTCAAACTGGTTGTTCACTAAGAATTCTCAAACCGTCCAGTTCGGTTTGGAACGGTTTGAAAAAAAAAAACGTTTTTATCCCGGTTCAACCTTTTTTTTTTTAATTAAAACCAGTTTACAAGCCGGTTTTGGGTTCCGGGCTACCAAACCGGCATACAACCGCCGGTTCGAGTCGGTTTGTGAATCGGTTCGGTTCAAACCGGTTTTTGTTATCAAACCGGTTCACTTTTTTCCGGTTTTTTTTCCAAACAGGTTCATTTTTGTTTTTTTTTGTTTTTTTTTTCCAAACCGGTTTGTGTGTCAAAACACCATCTTAAAAAAACGCACTTCAAGAAACTTAAAATATTTACTATAAGTTGCTTTGTGAATAAAACTAGTAAATGCTTCTGTGTGTTATCAAAGTGTAGATGTAAAAATTGATTTTATTGTGACAGATTGGATTTATCACACGAAGTATTATAAATGTACACATACGTGGGAGTTTTGCCAACACATATAAAACTCATTAGAAACCCCCATAAGTAGGAGCAAATTGGTTCAGGAAAGTTCGTCATCAAGAGGAGCCAAAATATATCTAAAAATCAAGAACTTTTATTTCAAAACAGAAAACTTAATATGTTTATGCTTAGAGAATTACATAAACAACCAGAGAACATACCATAAATATATATATATAAAAAGGCAACATCCAAAAACATGCACCTAGCATCACTATAGCCGAGTTGATATCGTATTAACGATTAGATTTTCCTCTTTTGGCAAAATTAGCAAACGGTAAGCGAATTCTAATTTACTTCACACCTTGTATAAAACCTTCTCATATTTGCCTAATTATATCAATGTAGCAGTTAGTGATGTATAAGTGGTAGTCACTATGCATAAACAAAGTCTTTATGACTTATAAGTTAGCTCATTTAGCACATTTATGACGTCCAAACTTCAATTGCTAATAGATTTTAATGACACCATAGTCATCATAAAACAAAGCCAAATTACGGAAAACAAAGTTAGCTTTAGTTTGATAGAATGTAACTAAAACTGGTGTTTAATATAATTTTCAAATTACTAAGAAAGAGAGTGTAAAATTAAGTCATCTAAGCATTATACTTTGACGAGTCTTAAAAACCCATTACTTTCTAAATATAATATTGAACCAAACCCTAAAATTCTATATCAGCTATTTTTTTTTAACAAAAGCACTCTGAATGTTTTTATTTATTTATTTATTTTTATTTTTTAAAATTTTTATTTTTCAGTGATCTCCATTAACACTCAGAATGACGTCACTATGATTGACAAAACATTTTGTATTTGTAATATCTTATTCAATATTTAATGCCGTTTTCCAACTAATATAAAACTATTTGTATTGGCTTAACATAGCGTTTCGTACTTTTCTACTTCAAAATGATTATAATAGTTTTTTCAATTTAATTAACACTATAATATTTATCCGACGTATATACCTATGGTTTTGCAAAACCTTTGACTAATGATCGATTATTTAAAATGTCAATTAATAAAACCAAAAGTAAGGTTGAATCCACATATTTCTTGAATATTTTTTTGGATAACTGAAATTTTAAATAATTAGAATATACTAACATTTAAAGTGAAGGTTCATATCTATAGGGAGGAAATTCATAAGTTATCTCGTTGGCCTCACATGCTGGCGACATGAAAAGAACTTAGTGGTTGAGTCATTATTAGAAGATATGACTATAGGATAAAAAGAGTAGTTTGCATGAGACTATATGTCACTGAGTGTTGCCAACGCGGCTTCATGTCAAAACATGTTACTATTGGTCTAAGTGGTGTCTTATTGTCGGGTTCAAAAGTTATTGAGCTTTCGTACGAAGGTTTTGTCACGGTTGAAGGCACATAGGGTGGGTTCAATGTTTGAAGGGAACCTCATAGACAACCCTTTAAACATATAAGTATTAAGGGTGGTCGGGTCTCGCTCATTTATGATACTTTCTTAATTAGTCCTCTTAGTTTGGATCTACTATAACTGTTTAATTGGTTCCAAAAAGGTTAGGGTTTCTCATCAGAAGTTTTTTTTGGTGTTTTGAGGTTCTAACTCGAGCACATGAATATATATACAAGGGCATGTTTCTTCATGTTTTTGACAACAATTTTTGATGATCACTTCAAATTCGAGTATTTCATGAGAGGCGTAGCGATTGTCTTAGTACAATCTTTTTTAATTAAAGTGTGCGGATGCATAAGTGAGTACACATAATTTAAACTACCATATGTATGTGATTTATGTTTCATCTTATTGTTGAAGAATACTTGGTTCAAGTAGGTTTGTTTGAGGAAAACTCGTGACCCATTAGCACCACATGCACCGGAAAGGAGTTCTCAACGGACCTATATTTATCAATTATCATCATGTTCTTTGTGCTGATGAAATAAATGGAAAAGGTGGTTAAGGAATAACCTTGCAATATACCTTGGAACATATATTTGAATTGCCGTAAAAATACGAACCATTCTGATGATTTTGGTGGACTTGAAGAACTCCTTCAATTAATGAAGATGAAAAAAAAAAATTCAAATGAGTTTAATAATGAAAATAAAAAACAAACAATAGAAAGAATAAATCAAGAAAATCAAAACGGGATTTATAATTATCAGTATAAGGAAGGCCGGGGGGCAAATTCATAGATACGTTTCTGAAATAATAAAATAAAAAGTTAATTAGAAATTATAAGATTGATTGGGATTGTTTTTTTTTTGTCTCTAGGTTAAATAAAGGTTTTCGATCATTTACGTTTACGCATGTATGTATGTATGATATTCATACATGCATGGATGTATGTATAGCATGCATGCATGCATTTTAAAGGATGTATGTATATAATCATATATATAATTGATGTACATACATGTATTTAATAAATAATTAATGGTGCTCACTTAAACTCAAGAATATATATATATACACACTTACACAAATCATTAAATATTTAGAAAATAGTTTATTTAGAATACAAGTATACACTAGTTAAATAAGTATTCATTTGTAAAACCATTAAAATTTATAATGTATTAGTTAACGAGTTTATTGTTTACCCACAAACCAAAATAACTTTAAAACATTTGATGATTCTAATTAAAAATGATTAACTCTTAGAATCTTTGACAAAGCATTTTAACAATATAATTTCTTTATTTTTAGTTTCTTATTATTAGAGCTTGTTTGATTATGCATACCATATACTTTTCAAAAAGCCGTTAAAAAATGCATACCATATATTTAGCAATTTAAACTCTTTGACTTCATCTTAATTTGTTTTGATAGTCATCACATGGACCACCACCATCTATGTCATCACCATATCACTAACCACCAACCACCTTCAATCATAATCCTAAATGCCACCAACCACCGTCTTCTATCAACCACCATCGTGTATTACCGTATCCTCTCGTTCTCCTCTTAAAATCTAAAATTTTTTTTTATCTTAAGACTTAAAGCTAAACAAATTTTTTTAACACATCTTATTATTAATGAGTTATAAATCTTTTTACAAACAGTGATAGATCTAGAAACTTTTTTTAATAAAATCATTATTTTTAAATGTTCTAGTTATATAAAAAGGGATATAATAGTTATCGGTTTGGGTCGGGTCAGGTTGGTCATGTTATAAAAATATGATGCAAAAAAAAGCATCATCATTGGTATGTAAAAAAACAGGAAAAAATTAAAGACAAATGATCTTTACAAATTGAAATAAAACATTCTATAGTTGTTCTCTACGGGTTTTTATTTCTTGAAAACGTTGCATTTCATCATCGACATAAGGTTATTGAAAGAACTCTTTTTTAATATAACTAATGAAAGAATCATTCATATACCCATCACACATCCGATTACGCAACTCCATCACCCATGCTTCATTGAAGAAAAATTTCTTCAAAAAATTAATCAATTGATTATCAACGTGTCTTGAGTGATGAGTGTTGAGTCTTCTCTGTTGATCGACAAATCGTCTTTTCTACTTCTCGAGTTTTGATTGAAATTTTGCAAGTCCATTTTTAAGATCTTTTTGGACGTGGGTTAATTCAATTTAATAAACTCATGTGCTTTAGGGGTATTTAGTGGTAGTGAGCTTAATTATTTGGTTATTTAGTTAATTAACTCATAGGTTTCTTTTTCAAGTTTTGAATTTATATGTATTTTTTTGTAACTAAAGGAGTCACCGTCCAAAATTATAATGATGTCACTCAAAAAACTCGTATATATAGCTTCATATATATGCGAAATTTCACTGTATTTCTGTAACTGCTTTATGTTCAAACTAATTCCATTCATATTTACATAAGTCTTTCAACTAATATTTTATTTATACTAGGTGGAATAACTAACTCCCCTACCTATAAAATACATAGTCATATTCTGTCTTCAAACCTTTTTGTAATATATTTTTTTTATTACTTCACGTATGTATTATGTATGCCTAAATTAAATGTTAAACAATCTACAATCCAATGCAACTATCACATATTTTAGATTAATAATAAAGCACTCCAAGTTAATAACCAATTATAGTTTAAACTCTAGAATTATTTTGTATGGGGATAAATAGTAAAAGAACGTGTAGCAATTAAGGGTCGACTTAATATAACCCTTCAAGAATGAGATTAAAACAAAAGGGATAAAACTCTACGAAGGATTTTAAGCCATTAGAATGAATGATAGATATTGCTTCACGTCCTGAGGATGAACTTAAATGTGTGAAAGGGTAGAATAGGAATGACTTATCTTTGTAAATGTTCATAACTAGTTTCTTTACCCGCCGCACGTTGCGGCGGGGCTGTACGTGACGTGATAAAGTATATGCGTTAAGGTCGGTGAATGACTCCATCGACCTTGCAATGAGTAATAGCGAGTAACATTGCCCTCGTGCGTAACGTTACATTTGTGACTTTGTTACCTATGTTGTAGTGTGCAATGCGGACTTAATAAAGTACTATTATATTGACATAATAATTCTAAATAAAAAAATTTAAAAGAATATCCAAACATAAAGACAGAGTTGTACGGTGATATTAACACGGCTGATTATACGTTGCGGCGCGTATGCAAACTTTATTATGTGCATACAACCTAATAGTTTAAAAAGAATTACATAATATAATAATTAGAAAAGTAAAAGAAAATAATTGTTTAAATGAAAAAGTATAGCAAAAGTGAAAAAAACCAAAAAAAAAAAAAAAAAACTATAGGAGGCAGGGTTTGAACCCGCATCTCCTACAAAGAAGATTATGACCCCAACCAACTGGGCAAGCCAAATGTTAGTGCTAAGTTCCAGAAACAATATATTTAACAGCATTAATATGCGGAAGAAAACAAAAAAAAAAGGAAAATTTGTGGTCCAATTAGACGCTGACGCGTGGCAAGGCCGGTGGACCCACCACCGACCTTTTCAAATGTGTATATATACAATTTTATTTATAAATTATTATTTATTTTTTTTGGAAAGATTACACTAGAAGATTGGGTGTTTTTTATTTTTAACTTTAGCAAGAAACGAATCAGCTTACCATTGCCCAACCAAAGTATAGCCCAAGTATAGGGAGATCTTTTGTTAACCACTGTTTATTATGATAATGTGTTAACCATAATGTAGAGAACACTTACACAATAATCATACAGTGTAACTAATTTTATACCGCCTTACACCACTGATATAACGTCTTTTTCTTAATTTTCAAAAATTCCCTCCATTTTAAAAAAACATCACCTATTTTAAAACATTCTTAACTTTTTTGTACGGTGTTATTTTTTAAACAAATTACATCATTAAATAGATCGTTTCAATATCTTAATTTTGAGTATTATCTTGCTATATTTTAAAAAAAAATTTTTAACGTTCATTGTTTATCACTAGTTTTACCACTTTAAATCTAACTTACAATAGTAACGTGACATTATGAACCACTAATTGGGTTAATGGGTTATTGAAATAAAAAAGGTTAACATTTGATCCATATCTTACATATAGTATTCTTGAATATGTTATAAAAAGTGTGTTTTATTCAAAAATCCTTGAATTGTACATTTTTGAACATGGCGTTTTAGATACATACGCTCAGTAACGCAAGATGTCTTAGTCTATAGGCCATGGCGCTTTACCATCTGCCCGTCAATTTTTACATGGCGTATTTGATTAGTAATGATGTTTTTTTACACATGAGCGTAAATTTTTAACACGACGTTTAGTTTGGTGATGTTTTGTACCCGAGTGTCAATTAATTTGCAACATGGAGTTTTAGTTTGGTCATACCGAGCCGAGCTAACAAACGAACTAAATCGAGCCGGTTAGGTTCGGTTTAGTTTAAAACTAAGCCATTTGGAGCAAGTTTTTTTCGAACAAGCTCCGAGCCGCGAGCTATTTGAACGGTCCAACATATAATTAATCAAATTTATTTGTAATTCATTTTTGGTATGTTTTTCTATATTATTATTGGACTTACCTTTAGATATGCGAGTAATAATATATATGTGCACAAGGGTCACATTTTTAATTTAAGTAGGTGTAAAATTTATGCGACAGAGATAAACCAAGTAGTCGTTTTCCCCCACCAAACATTTCAAATATATTTTCGCAAAAGGGTCATTTGGCTTTAATCATTTACAGTCAAGATCTCTTGCCCTTTTCCCACTTAATAATCATAATAATAATTAATATTATTTTGACTTTAACAAATACCTATCAAATTACAAACATAAACATAAAATGTTTTTGTTTGTTCCTTACATATTGTAACTAGAATTTCGCTTCTATTTTACTTTTATACATTCACACCAATCAATCCTGTCTATGTCGGATGTTGGAGATGGTTGGAGGAGATGAAGACAATAACAAATCTAAAAATTTATATTAGAGGTAAATATACATGTAAGTAAAAAAAAAAGTTGGAGCAAAGAGCTAATACGTTAAAATTAACAAATTAGTATAACTTAAAAGTACGATTTCTGTTTCATTTTATAGAAAACTATTAGAAATATAATAAATTTACACATAAAAGAGTACAAATTGTAATACGTAAGATACAGAATGTAATTCACTATGCCACAAGTATATGAGCTGAGGATAGAAATCGAAATTTCTAGAGATAAACCAAACACATTTTTTCTAAGCAATCACTTGCAAGTTTCATCCAATAAATATTCTTACCACATAACATTTTCTTTAACACACACACAAAAAAAAAAAAAAAAAAAAAAAAAAAAAAAAAAAAAAAAAAAAAAACTGTTTGCTTGTTTAAAAATCATTTTACAAATATAACACAAGTACTCATGAAATTAAGACGGTCTATGTTAAGTAAGAGATCAGTTTGGGCCCATCTACCTCCACGGTCAAACATGCAAGATTTAAAATTTTGTTTAGACCAAATCAAATCAATAAAGTTGCACATATGATAAATCTTTTAAGTTTATTTATAGTCTTACCCGATCGTTATATTGTTATTTTAATATATGTTAATTAATATGATAACATTTTCATAAATTAAATAGTTACAAAAAAAAGAGAGAGAATCCAAGCATACATTCATAAAGATCAAGAGACTCCACGTCACTAATATTTGGTAGAAAAATAAATTTAATTGAAAAAAAAAAAAAAAAAAAAAAAAAACACAGTCGACGATCATGAATATTGAACACTGATTGAATTTGATTAATCTTCACATAGAATAAATTCACCAAACATGATCGAGTGCTTCAAGGATTTTGGTAAACGATTATCACCTTTTTCTTACCTTGAGTATTTGAAATTTAGTGCGTGAATTCATTATTCACTACATGGTTAACGTTCGTTAATTAAAGAAAATGAAAAAAAAGAAAGTGTAATTCTTTAATTTTCTTTAATGTTCTGATATATACTTGTACAAAAATGGTGTTGTATTCAAAAGCGAGTAATTTTTTTCATAAGCTATAGCAAGTGTTGTTATCGTTGTGATACTGTGACGTACCGAACCGATTATAAGCGAAAATTTTGTGGCTGACAAAGCTGGCCCTGGGGAGGGGCGGGATGGACTCCCGTCCAGGGCACAAATATTTTTAAATTGTTTTTTATATTATATATATATTTGTATAAAAAATTAGTTATAAACTATAATCCAACTTAACCCAATTATATTTTAAAAGCTCTTTTTCTAGAAAACAAAATATTTAACTCTCATGGGTCATGATTTATTTTTATTTGTTTGATTATTTAGATGGTCAATTAAGCAGCCTAAAAAATAATTGATTTTGTTATGTTTATTGTAATATATAAACTCATGAGTTATCGGTGAACTATTACGATATGTCACTGTAATACTATGATTTTTTTTTTTTCTAAATCATTTGTTTTTGTTCAAAAAAATTAGTTTATATAGTTCAATTCGTTAGGGCCAAGAGCCTTTTTTTTTCCGGCTCGTCTAAGGCACTAAAACCCTCAAGACCGGCCCTGTTGGCCGGTATTGTAATTATCACATTATCGAGAGCAGTTTCGATATTAGCTTTTATGGATTTCGGCGAGCCGAGACGAAAACAACCAAACTTGCACAACCTAGAGCAGAGTAAAACGACCAAATTATCACCGCGTAGTGCGGGAGAATATCTTACGTTTGTTAATTTCTTTTGAAAAAAATGAAATGCACAACTAGTGCTAGTTTATTTTCAACATTCTAATATAATATTCTTTTGAAAATGTAGTTGTATCTAAATCGAATATCTTTTTGAAATCATAGGATATATCAAATACAGTTACAATTATAGTACCGTGAAGAAACGAATCGATTATAAGAAAACATCATCGTTGTCGGCATTAATATTCTCAAAACTCGTGTTGGTATCTGCTTTTATGGTTTACGAAAAGCAGACCGATAACTACTAAATTCACGTCGTGTAATGCAAGGGAAAAACGATAAAACTCGTACGTATTTTCTGGGGAAAAAACTAGTTTAATTAAAGTATGGGAAAAATTCAAGATCGAAGACAATGTAGTCGCAAACATTGACCACCTCAAACATCAATATAAGAAACGGTTATTGTCATTTCATTTGTCAAGTTCGCCAAACCAACGTCGAATGCCTATAAAAATGCTAATATATAGTCGACAACTCATACGTATTTGTTTAGATTTCATTAAATAATCATTAAAAAATTGGAAATTGAAAGACGAGATAACCAATTTTAATATTCTATTTGTTTAGGTTTTATTAATAAGTTAAATTTAATTCATGTGAGAAAGAAAAAAAAATCTCTTAGAAAGTTCCGATCAATTTCTCTCTCAAACATCGCTAGTTTATTATTTACTAGGTTTTTTTATAAAATAACAAATTACACTACTCCTAATCTACCTCATACCTTTACTATGTCACATGCGTGACTCAGACCCTGATATCTCTAAAGCAGCCTTCGGTCTCTTACCATTGAGCTAAAACCCAAGTGGTTATTTATTAGTTATATAAAAAGACGTAATTATTTGTAAATTTATTTATGGTGATCATTCTCTTGTATATAATATTATTTTGTTATTTTTATCATATTTATACATGCAATAATATTTATTTTCTGATTTATTTATGTTACATGAAATACAAATTATTATAATTCTATAAATATGATAGCGGTAGCGAGTCCTGGAACAACAATTTGATTAAAGTAGCCGTTAAAGCTTCACTTTATGAATCGGAACCGGTAGTCAAAAATGGGTCTATAACAATGAAGGGGTTAATACCCATATGGGTCAAAATGGACCAATTGGAGCACCATGATGGAGGTTGAGAGGTTGAACCCATGCAAGTTGAAGCAGTCCACGTTCAAGACCACCTTTAACTATTTCCATAATTTTTGTTTGCATGTTTACTGCAGTTATTATGTCATATTTTTTCCGGTTGTACTTTTAGCTTTTAGGATAGTACTTTAATTTTCCAATTCTCCTAAATGTTGGACGTGGGTAGAGGAACAATTCCATATGTAAGCAACTTGAGTTTGTAATGAGGGGGTGGTGATTTTTATGCTATTTCTTTTTGCTGTGTTCTTATCTCTTGATATTAACCGGTATCATTCCATGCTAGTTCAAGTTTGGCAACTTGGATGGTGTTCTTGGAGTCTAGATTAGAGTCAAGTGGTGTATCTGTATTTTGATTCAAATTTAAAGTTGCCAACGAGTTGCTCAAATGGTGTATCTGTATCTTGTCGACCCGTTGCCTACCCGTTCTATTTGATTTTCAGATTCTATCCATTACCCCTATTCAGATACTCCTATCAAAATAATAGACTCATTTACGGCTAGAAATTCTTACATATTGTAAGTAGAATTTCGCTTCCGTTTTACTTTTACACATTCACATCAATTAACCTTGTGCGTGTTGGATGTTGGAGATGGTAGGAGGAGATAAAGACAGTAACAAATCTTGAACTTTATATATCTAAGTAAAAAAAAAAAAAGATTAGAACAAAGAGCTAATACGTTAAACTTAACAAATTAGTATAACTTAAAAGTATGACTTCTGTGTCATTTTATAGAAAACTATTAAAATAAAGTAAATTTACACATAAAAAGAGTACAAATTGTAATACGTAACAAAATGCAATTCACTATAACACAATTGTATGAGGATAGAAATCATTTTTTTAGAAAGAGAAACCAAACACATTTTTCTCTAAGCAATCACTTTCAGGTTTCATCTAATAACATTCTTACTTTTACACATCGACATTTTCTTTTACACAACAAAACCATTTCCCTTCTTTAGAAATTCTTTTTAAAAATTAAACACGAGTACTCATGAAAGTTAAATGGTCTATGTTCAAAAATGGAATCAGTTTGTGTACATCTACCACCACAGTCAAATATGTAAAATTTATAATTTTGTTTAGAGCAAATCAAGTCAATTATGTTGCACAAATAATATATATATTTTAAAGTTTATCTAAAGTCTTACCCGATCGTTATAAGCTGTATTGTTATTTGAATATATGTTTTGATAATAAGATTTTCATAAATTAATATTTAAAAAAATAAAAATAAAAGAGAGAATCCAAGCCCACGTATACTAAAAACATGCATTCATAAACATAAAGGCTCCACGTCACTAATATTTGGTAGAAAAATATATTTAATTAAAAAAAAAAAAACACAGTCGACGATCATGACAATTGAACGGTGATTGAATTTAATTAACCTTCACATGCAACAAATTCACCAAACATGATCGAGTGCTTCAAGGATTTTGGTCAACGATTCTCACCTTTTTCTTAATTACTTGAGTATTTGAAATTTCGTGTGTATTCAGTATACACTACATGGCTTACGTTCGTTAATAAAGAAAAAAAAAAGAACGTGTAATTCTTTAATTTTCTTTCATATTCTGATATAAATTTTTTTAAAATAGAGTTGTATTTAAATCAAGTATTTTCTTTCTTAAGTTATAGCGAGTATTGTTATCGTTATGTAACTGCGGCATACCGAATCAATTATACGTGAAAAATTGTGGTTGGTATTGTTATTATCATGATCGGGCTCGGTATTCGCTTTTATGGTTTTTGGCAAGCCGAGTCAGAAACGAACAAACTCACACCGCGTAGTGCGGGGGGAACAACTAAATTATCACTGCGTAGCGCGGGAGATAACATTCGTTTGTTAACTTTTTTTAAGAAATGGCATGAACGACCATTGTTAGTTTTTTTTTTCAACGTTCTAATATGTTATTTTTTGTAAACAAGGTTGCATTCATAATCAAGTATTTTTTAATAAATTGTAGGGTATACCGAGTGCAGTTATTGTTATAGTACTATGACAAATCGAATCGATTGTAATCAAACATCATCGTTAACGGTATTGGTATTATTGAAATCCTTGTCTGTGTAAACTAGTTTAATTAAAATACGAGAAAATTTTAAAATAGATGACAATGTAGTTGCAAACATTGACCACCTCAAACATCAATATAAGAAACGGTTATTGTCAATTGTCAAGTTCGCCGAACCAACGTCGAATGCCTATAAAAATGTAATATATAGTCGACAATTTATACATAGATACATTAAGTAATCATTAAAAAATTGAAAGACGACATAAACAATCTTAATATTCTACATGTTTGGGTTTTATTATTAAGTTAAATTTAATACAAGCGAGAGAAAAAGAATTGTCTCTCTTAAAACCTCTTTTACTGACAGTTTCTCTTTCAAACATCATTAGCTTATTATTTATCAGCTTTTTTATAAAACGACAAACTACACCGCTCTTAATCTACCTCGTACTTAGACCATGTCATACACGAGATTTAAACCTTGGTATCACTAAAGCAGCCTTCGGCCACTTACCATTGGGTTAATGCACAAGTGGTTAATTATTAGTTATTTAATTAATTTGCTTTTATACATAAATAATTATTTTTTAATTTAGTTATAGTGATAATTACTTTTGTATATAACGTTTCGTAAATATATAATATTATATTGTTATTTTATAATATCTATATATGCAATAACACTTGTTATCTAATTTATTTATATCACATTAAATACAAATTATTATAATTATATGAAAAATAGCGTCGTTTAAACTTACGAGCCTACTCAATTTCAAGCTCTAGTTTGTTATTTATTGAGCTTTAATTTGAACTAATTATCCTTTGAACTCAATTAGATTGAGATTTTATCAAGCCGAGCACTAACAAATTACAAGTGGCTCTACTTCACTATTTGTTATCTATATGTTCGAACCATATGATCGATTGATAATTGAAACAAACGCATGATTGCTCGTGCATGCTTTTTAAATCAAGTATTGCTGCATTTTTTCAATGAAAATAAATTAGTTACGTATAATTTTGATTTTGTATTAAGTTTGTAATTAGCTGTGAAAATTAAAATCTATGCGAGTTTACTTATCAATATTTTAAGGGTTAAGCCACTGCACACGTAATGTAATAACTTTTCAAACAATCCTGCGTGAGTTAATTTGATTGCTTAACCGTAAAAAAATTATTTTCCTTTTTTACTAGTCTAAACTCTAAAGTATAATTTATTATACATGACATATGGCAAAACAATGTGTGGGGAGGGTACTATCCATGATGTTAGTTTTTAAAGATGATGCATAAATGCTTAGAGTGATTATAATTATGAAAATTTTAAGATAGTAGCTATAATAGTGAAAAGAATAAAAAAAAATATGATGCTAATATGTTATAAATACTTAACATAATAATAATAATTATTTAAATTGATTTTTGTTTACCGTTATATAACGAGAAGACATATATTAGTTATTGTTAAATTAATCTTCATAATGTTAGATACAAAACATTAAGAAGTTTTTATTAATATTCGTAAAATATTTTTTTAATGTTCTTTTTGTTATTTTCTATACGTTTCTAAAAAAAATTTTAAAACATTTTTTAAAATAGAAGCGTTGAAGTCTTTCATCATTAATTTTATAACTTCTTAAAAATTTATATTTGCTTTTATTTTTCTTAGAAGATATATATTCTGTAAAAACTTTTTTTAAATAATTCAAAAATGTAATAAGAAAGGGCATGAAAAAGAATAATAATGTTGGAATTTTGGACACAAAATAATTATATTTATTTATTTGTTATATAAATAATTATTCATTTATTGGTTTAAGTTCTCGTTTTGTAACGAACTATACCATGTCCAAACTGAAACTAAGATGAATTAGACATCGATGCTCGAAGTTGAGTGGTCGGAATGAACAAAGTGAAACTTGGGTGATTATAGTAGGAAATTGTTGAAATTTCTTGCATAATGTTAATAAAGCCCTGTATTGATTAACATGGATGTTTTATGTTTTGATCAAGTCTTTTAATAAATATTATGAATGTTTATTATGGTTTATAATTAGCATTAAACATGTCATGAATGAAATAAAAGTTTTAATGTGGTCTCATATATATTTCATAAATCAAATGAAAGTTTTGGTTGTGAATCATAAAACTCACATTAATGTGAATTCTTTAGCATGAGTATATAAGAAATCTATTTTCTTTAGAGTCAATAAGTTTTCATAGAAATTTAGAGATGAGCATTCTCTAAATTGTTCTTCCTACACTATCAACTTTAACCTTTTTTCATATAACTTTATAACACATATTCTACCACATGATCTCTCGGGCCCGAGGCACTCTCCGGCAGTACATACTGCTTTGGCTGTTGTACCCTGGGCGTTGTCTTGAGTAGAGACGCAAAATCTTTTTTAAGGGACCCGTGTCTAACACGATCCTCAGCCACAACCGTCAATCTTTTGTTTGTTAATTGTTGCAGTCAAGATGTATAGTTGAAAATTCGAACGTGATGAAGACTCAAGTCAAGAATACTATATGAAAATTCGTTGTAGTATATACTAAATATGGATGTTCGAATCAACTTTGGTACATAAATATTGTTATATTTATTTTTTAGTCGTATTTGTAAACAGTATTGTACTAAAATATTTCCCAAGGCTAACGAAAGTATCGTTAGAATTACTATTTTTAATATAAAAGTGAACCTATTTCTTACAAATACTAGGGTGTGTACGAGCCACATCGAGCATGAGCTCGCTTTGTTTTTAACCTAAAAGAGCGCGAGTTGACTCGTATTCACAAAAACATTTTCAAAAATTATATATATATTGTGATTAAAGTCGACAAGTTTTCTTTTTGAAAACAAAATGTTTTGAAAACAACTTTTAAGAAAACATATACAAAAGAACAAAACACATTAAACAAAATTTATCTATAAAATTAGAAAAAATTTCTTATCTTTTTATAAATAACATTATTTTAAATAAAAACATTTTATCCAAGAAGATTATAAGTGAGAAAAAGAAAAATTTAACAAAATACCCATTTTATTAAATATTTTTAAAATCATTCATTTTAATAAATAAGTTTTTCAGCTACACTCTTAAAAAAAACTCACGATTAATTACGAGTATCAAATTTTGATGAATGAATTTATCCACATTTAATATATCATGTCTTAAAATTATATTAAGTAATTAAAATATACCAAAAAAATTTGGAATCTCACTAACTTGTTAACTTAAACTATAATTCAAATTAAATAATTATAGGAACGTTAAGATCCAATTTTGACCATAGATGCGACACATCAATGAGACATATGCAAAAGGCTAATTATGTCAATTTTACCAACTTCTAAAAAATAGAAAGGATAAAAACCAAATCTATTACTCACTAAATCAATATCTTCTCTTATTTAAACTTTTTAATGTTGTTAAGAGTGCACCAAAAACTATCATAAAGTAACATAAACACATTCAATCACTAAATGTCATCTTAATATACCAAAAAGTACCCTAAATGGAGTAGACACTCTTTATTATTACATTGAAGTAACCTAATTCCCCCAATGTTAATATTGTCGTTGAACGGCTAGTTTGAAACCATTTCACATTCAAATTCATAAACCAGGCAACGGTCTGTATACCCGAAGTACCCGATCATGAGACCGAGGGGGCACTCCATGTAACCTAACATCCATATTACATATACATATTTAATGTGATATGACACTTAACATGTTACAATATTACGTTCATACGTGTCTTGAAGAGTGAAGACTGTTGTGCAATCACACACATCTACATACTCGTGTAAACACGTATACTACATAACGCAAAATCATATAATAAAACAACATACAAATAAATAAAAATAAATAAATACAAGCCACATGAATGAATGACCCCACAAAAATTAATCTCACGGGGTGAAAATCTTGCATTCCATTAAACTCTTCTGTACACCTCCCGCACAGAAGTAAAAACTCTCGGGGCACTCATACAAGCAATTATCCCCTAACCGGATCGTCACACCCGACGCGGGTTTCAACCGCAAAAACGGACCCGGTATCAACCCGAACAGATAATTCCCACCCAACATCAGCCTCTCAAACGGAGCAACTCCGCCGGCACCGCCGTCTGCCACCGCCTTCAAAGCATATTCCGTCGGAATCATGCCGTAAAACTTATTATTTTCCAACGATAAGGCCGATAGCTTCGGCATCCGACCCATGAACCCGGGTAGAAACCCGTGGATATCATTGTTGCTCAAATCAACAGCTATAAGCTCGCTGTTTCGGACCCGATTCGCCGGAGTTTGAACCCGCCGGAGCTGGTTGTATGATAGGGTTAACTGTTGTAGAAATGGGTGTGTGAAAAGCTCCGGCGGAAGAGATCCGGTGAGATTGTTGTAGCTCAGGTCTAGTACTTGAAGATAAATGGTGCAGTTGACTAGATTCGCCGGAATATTCCCTTGTAGGGAGTTGTTTCTCATCGTTAATTCGATTAGGTTGGTGGGGAGTCTCGCCGGAAGTTCGCCGGAGATGGCGTTGTTGCTGACGTCGAGGAAGGTAAGGTTACTGAGTTGAGTCAACTCGGGGAACTCGCCACTGAGTTTGTTACCTTGCAGCTCGAGTCGTTTTAAATTCTTTAGACCGTTGAGAGTTTGTGGAATGGGGCCGTTGAGGTTATTGTTATCGAGAAGAAGCTCTTCGAGTGAGTCGGGGAGTGACCCGGCCGAGTCAGGGATTGACCCGTTGAGTGAGTTGGTGGAGAGACTGAGTCGTTGTAACCGAGTTAATCGGGAAAACGGGGGAATCGAACCGGTGAAGTAGTTGTTTGTGAGGTCTAACGTTTGAAGATACGGAAGATTCCATGAAGAAGAAGCGAGTGAACCGGAGTAACCCGCTTGATCGAGAGTGAGTTCGGTGACTCGGCTGACGCCGGAGATGATGACGTCGCACCGGAGCCCACAGGTGAAATTCTCGCCGGAGATGGAGTCACATGGATCGACGGTGAAATCCCATGAAGATAAGCACGAGCCGTGACTCACTGAGTTGGGATCGACGCCATTTCTGAACTGTTTGAGAGCTTGTATGTCTTCCCAGTGTGTAACAGAGTCGCCATGAAAACAGAGCACCATGAAAATGGTGATGAAATTGAAGAGATTTGAAGAAGAAAGATGAATCATTTTGATTTTTTGAGTGATTTAAAAGGGGTTTTGATTTGAATATTTGATTGTATATGAAAAATGGAAGTGAGTGAGTGAGTATTGGGATAAAAACGAGAGAGTGGGTGTTTTATGATTAACAGAGTGTTGTCAGAGCTCCATTATCGTCTTTAATTTCTTTTTCTAGTTTTTATTTCTTTGAGGTCATTCATGGAGACATATTTCAGAAATATATTGATGGATTTTATTAGTAAGAATTGGATAATTGGATGCTGATATAGATTAATCTTGTATCAAGATAATGTTCATATCTTTCACAGAGGTTTCGGGTCAGGAAGAAAAGCTAAATGGGTCAACCCGTTTATTGAAAGATTTGAAGGTGGATTGGTGTTAGATTTTGTAGGGCCAAATATGAGGCCCATGTTATAAATACATGTATCATGTGTATCTTTTTTGAAAAAGTTTCATTAAACCTATGGGCCCAGCTTCTCTTTTGATTACTTTTCACATTTAATTTAATTGAATGAATGCATTGCCCTCAAAAGTTAAAAGGTGTCCAACCAACTTTTAAAATAATAGCAAAATTATTGAGAATTAAAATATTTATGACTTGTTTTGACGCGAACCCAACCGTCATCTCTGGTGCTTTGAGTTCCTATCAAACATATTATCTGAACTCGTCGCTACAAACATATACATTGAAAAGTTTAATACAGGGTCATAAATAATTCTAGACCATTTAAATCACTATCAGCGTAATTGAAAAGCTAAAAGTATGTACCACAATTTTTCATGGTGCACTATTGTAAAAGGGTTAACTCGTCCTTTGAAAGATTTCATGGTTGGATACTTTGGACTGGTGTTAGATTTTATAGGGCTACATATGAGAGGCCCAAGTTACAAATGAACAATGTATCTAAGAATTTATGTGTTTGTCTTTTTGAAGCATGGCATTAAACATATGGGCCCAACTTCTCTTATAATTACTTTTTACATTTGGACGTCAAATCAAAATGTTTGTCACATGTTAAAAGTTACAGATGTCTTTTATTAAATAAATTTTGCAACATACGAAAGGATTAAAACCAGAGTGATGCAATATTTATAAAATTTTTAAAAATATGCAGAGAAATTTGGGTGAGAGGGGATTAAAATGTTTCTTATAAAATTGTTACTTTTTGTCTCGCAATAACTAGGCCTTACCCTCAAAAGTTAAGTGACCAGTTTTTAAATCAATAGCAAAATTACTATTATTTTTTTCGCTTATGAAGTAGAATTCTTTTTTCTTTCTTTTTCTAGTAAATCTTTATTATAAATATATATGGTATTATTGTTAAGTTGATATTTTTGAAAATGATGAATAATTAATTTTTTATTTTGAACCGCATGCATTAAAATTATTTACTGATTTATTTTGAGTTATGACATGTGACTCACTAACTCAACCTATAATATTTAATATTATTTAATAAAATATAAGTTTTATAACACAATCAGTATAAATTCAGCTAAATTCAAAGGCTATTTTCTTCGTTTTAACTTTGAAGCCGACACACAAAATACCGCAATAAGAAAAACTTAATAAACGCTTCCTTAAGTTAGATACTAAATTATTATAAGCATAAACTAATATGTTTGCATATGACCGTTGTATGGTGATGGATTGATCGTCTAAGGATTCAAATTAAATGCATCTTCCATAATTGGAAAAAAAAAAAAAAAAAAAAACAAATTAAAAATAGAGGGGGTTCAATGATCAATAGTTAAAGTTCAGATTAATAAACTTTCTTCAAACACAAGCTTTATGTACCAAGTTTGATTAGATTCATTTGTTTAAACAAACCTATTATTTATTAAAATATTATCCTTTTATATAAATACATATAATATATTATTATTATATCTTGCCTTATGATGAAAATAACTAAATAGTGTACATGATGTTGATATAAAATTAAATTTATATCTATAAAGGTACTATATGTATACAGAAATAACTAATTCATAATAAACAAGATGATGCAAGTCAAGCTCGAACTCTAAACTAGCTTGAAACTAGATGAGTTGAAACTCAACCCATTTAAATCAAATAAGCCAAGGATAAATTTAACTGAGCTTGACTCTAACTTGCTTTAACCTAATGGAAAACTCACCACCCATCATAGTCAGATTTCAATGTATATACGGGGATATTATTTGTATATGTTCAATGATTTGTATATGTAAAATAACATTATTTTAAGTAAATGCAAGTTTGTCCCTTTCAAAATTAAATAACTATATTTCTTACCTCTTCAAAAAGGTGTATCCAGAATTCAACAAAAGAGAATAAGATGGGTGATGGTGTAATGACGTACCAACAATAACATGGGCAAAAGAAAACTTTATCGATGTGGTCACAAGTCTTCATTCCCAACTCTAAGTTGAAACTCACCCTAAATTTAAAGACTTTCTCCATTTTCATATAGAGGCCAGTGGATATTGAATTATTGCATCTCTTTTCCCGTTTAGTTATCATTGCACAAACAAGATAGATTTCTACATTAGAAAAATATACATTCATATAAGTTACAACTCTAAACTTTTAAGGTTAATACAGTAGTAAGCATTTAAGTTTCTCTAACAGCCAATCAACATAAGTTGGACTTACCCGATCCTATTGATTAGCAAAGTATGGGTAAGGTCACATGAGTTTTCTGATAACAATCTCTCATAACAACCGAAAAAAAGAGATCGAGATATTACAACCTCATACATCGGTTGCTATATCTAACACTTTCTTAAACACCAAATTTTTTACCTACAAATGGTTTTTAAAATGACGAATCAACATCAGCACTATTGTTTATAAACTTCATTTTATCGATTTCTTTCTACATATTTTAGTTATGTACTCTTATGTTAGGTCGTACTATTATTAAGACAAATAATGAGTTGTTTTCCATCACAATTTAGGTTTCCGATATTCTGAATACTAACCAAGTGTTATAATACCCTATTAATTAAACTTAATACAAGTGATGGGAGTAGTAACTCGAAATAAAAGAAAGAAACAAAAATCTAGGATGGGTGCGGGTCGGGTGGAAGAAGGTCCACATTTTTTTTTAATCATTTATTGAATTGCAGTTCCATGGTCCCTATGATAAGGGATGGACATTGTTGTACGTCACATGGCCACATGGGTTACCAACTCCACTTTTAATAAAGTATGGTATACAATTTTTAAAAATTGTCTAACTTTATAACAAATTAACCTCCACAGCCAGAAACCTATCACCGAGTAATCTGTTATAAAAACATTTTAGTTACGCATTCCGACAATTAGTCAGTGATAATCTCCATTGGTAAAAGTTTGGATTATTATTGGCCAACGAGTAAAATTTGAATTATAAAAATCCAATCCATCAATACTAATAAAATAAGGTTTTTAGTGACACATGACGTAATTATAAAGCTTTTAAATTTTTTTTTCCGCTTCTATATCTTAATTAATAATTAGATTAACTACTAATAATTTTATTTTAATATTAACAACATCTTTTTATAAATTAAGAAAAGAGATCCTTCTATAAATGTAATTTCTAAATAAACAATATTTTATAAAATAAGAAATTTTTCTAAAAGATTAAAATTTTTTAAAAATATGATATATTTTAAACTTTTGTCTTTAAAAAATAAATTTTTTTATTGAACAAAAAATGATTAAAATTCAAACTTTTCATAAGAAAAATTTTAAAACTAGCATTTTTAAAAACATTTTTTTAAACAAAATGTTTCAAAAATACTTTTAAAAAATAAAATAAAATAAAAAAATAAAATTTTAAGAAAATGATATTGTTGTTTTTTATTTAAAGTACTTACTCGTACGTAATTTAATAATATCATATCTCAAAATATTGTTACAATTCATAATTTTCGTTACTAGCTATTTAATATTTATTTATGCAACACGTGTAATACACGAGATACTAATCTAGTTTGCCAATATTAGGTTATCCCAATATAAAAATGATATTGGATCATTCAATCGCATTAAATATATGTAGCCGTCTATGTTTAAGCTTTGACTTGGAATATAATATAAGTAGAACAATTAAGGGCCTAAGATCTCATGAAGAATGTAGCCGTTACATAAAAATAATTATATATAAAGCATATAAACTAGTTGTTACAGATGAAAATAAAAAACTTAAGGAGTGGTCTAGTGATAAGAGGTGAGTTTTATAATAGTCTTGCCAAGGTAAAAACTTATCCCAAAAAAATCTCAATTTTGTTGCCATTTAAATAAATAAATACGTACATAAGATTGAGTTAATATACCCGACATCAACATTGTTGATGATTTAGATCATTTAAATGATTGACTGTTACCAATAATTATTTTGTAGGGTCCATTAGAAGAAACTCCCACAAAGAAATCGATGGTGGATGCGATTCGAATTCTCATCAATGAACACTGAAGATAAACGTTTTTATATGGATTATTGGTTTTTGAACATATTTGGCAATTGGTTTAATAGTTAATTGGTAATAGTTGAAAATGTTACCACTTACCAGGATCATCTTTTCACTTCTTTACAATTAACCTGTTAACTTCTTTTATTATACACTTTTTTTTTTTTACTTTAACTCGATATGTTATTCATTGGCCGTTAAAAGAATAAAAAAACTCGACATGTTAACTTGCATCATATTTATATTTATTTTACAGTTAATCCAGTCGACCTATTAACCCTGTCATTTTAATTGAATTTTATTCGAAAAATGTTCGAAATTAATTTTATTTAATGAGATATTTATATGTTGGCTACATATAGTTACACTTATTTGTTAAGTTTGAAATTAAATATGTAAAGATTTGCTACTATATTTTTTCCTGATAGATATAAGTAAGTCATGATTTGAATTATTAATATTAAGATATAATTAACTCATAATTTGAATTATTAAAATTTAACTTATAATCGATAAGTTACCTTTCACTGTTGCAGCCCAAAGGTGGAAATACTCCTCAGCTTAGATAAAAATAAGTAAGATAATCATTGGATTTTGTTATGCAAAAATATATATAAAATAGGGTTCTTAACCCCAGTGTTGTAGTCCAAAACACTGCAGCCTAAAAAAGGTCCCAACTGAGGAAGTAGGAGCATTGCATGTTTGCAGCCCAAAATTTCCAGGAGAAGTTGCAGGCTCAAACAATTACAACCCTTTTTCATAAATCCGCTCTGACCCAAAACAATCAATGGATCAACTCGGCCCAAACCGGACCAGACAAACAGTTACCAGTCCGGTTTTTACATCTGATCTGGTTTATGGTCCGGTCTAGTTTCAACCCGGGAACAGCCCCGAAACAACACATGTTTAATTTGTGATAATATAATTCTCATTTAGGTCAGATTTGGTGTCTATAATTTATTTTTATTCAAACTTTTTTTTTTTTGTGTTTTGGCTCACAATCTTTAGCTATAGTAGTCAGGTACTCAAAGCGTAAATGTATAATGAATGGAGATGGTTTGATGCATGTGTTTGATTGAGCGTTGACAACGATGTCCATACAAACTCTCATGACTTCCATTAAGCATACATATACATCAAAGAGATCTTAAGCGAAGGAAAAAAAAAAAAAAAAAACTCAATTCTTACATTTTTACTTAGTTTTTTCAGTCAAGCAAGATTATACATATTAAATACTTAGAACAAATTGCTCGTAGCACTTTATATTCACCTATCATTAGAAATGTCATGGAGTCTAAAATATATCACGTATAAAAAAATAAAGCAGACACCCTACTAATTTCACATGTTTCATGGACTCATGGCTATTGACATGGCCAGCCCTGAGGAGGGGCGGGATGGACTCCCGTTCAGGGCCCACTCACTCGGATGACACAAATTTTTTTTATATACTATATATATATAATTATAAAAAAAATAATTATAAAATATACTACAATTAAAAACTTAACCCAATTATGTTTTAAACCAAATATAATTTTTTTGAGCCTATTTTATTAACTCAATTACTCAACTAATAGCCTACTAAAATATTTAAATATTATAATTAAAGTCTACAAAACAATTTATAGGGTAGCTCACAAATTTTGTTTTATTCAAAGTTGCTCCCACAATCCCACGTGCTTTGTGAAGGCTGAATGTTTGCTGCTGCCTGCGTGCGAACTGCTTGCAACGTGTTGTTGCCGACGAAGGATAAGAACTACCGTCCACGGTCCACCGAATCAGCTATTCCAATTTATTATTTAATTCAAGGTTATTGTTTTATTGTTAAAACGTTTGTTTTCATTTAAAAAAATTAATTTATATAATTTAAGTCGTTAGGGCACAGGAGCCTTTTTTTTCCTGCTTGTACAGGACATTAAAATTCTCAGGACCGACGCTGGCTATTGAGTTATAAAGTTATTTGGCATGATCAAACCATACCAAAAAATATATATTCTTATGATTTACTTCATCCACATCATGTTTGTACATGACCGGTCGAATACTTTTAGGTCAAACACCAAGAAAGAAGACCAAACTCAAATGTTTCTCAAACCGATTTTGTTGGGACTTGGACACTTGGTGAATATGTGTGTGAGTGAGAGAGATTGACCATATCCAGTTTACCGATGACTTTAGAAAAGAGTCACATAACACATTAATCCATAGCCCAGCAACAGGGCTTAAATACTCCATCTTGCAGCAGGTTGAGTTGGATACTCTTGATAAAAGTATAAAGAAGATGGACATGGATGGATGGAATATATAACTTTTAGATGATTAAGAATATTTGTAACAAAATCTTACTTGTATTACTTCCTTAAAATGATGTTGATCAATCTCATGTATAAAAATTAGTATATTTATTATGGTGATTTTCTTTTCAGGGTTCACCCGCACGTGACCGACCATTCAAATGTTCTAAATTTACCTTGGGTTTTCTTGACAATGTTATCCAAGTACCATCTCACATATCTGTCATTGATCTCAAACATGAAATCCATTCCCCTTATCTACCAAATCAAAACATAACACCATGTATTAGATGTCTTACTGTAAATTAAAGGAAACCAAATGTTAACCATATCACTAGCAATAGAAATCAATACCTTCAAAAGAATAACTAATTAAATGATTACCTGAATCAAACAATTTGAACTGAGTACAGCCACCTGCCCATGAGCAATTGATATTCCTTTCGTTATAATTGAACCCTTACCGATATTTTTAAGAGTGAACGTACCATCGGTTTCCATCTTTATAATAGCCTGGTTAGATGAACATGTTCACATTTATTTATTACAAAATATAACTTTAGTTATTGAAGTTTTGGGGTTTAAAACAAACCATGTTGTTACAATAATAGATGTGTAGGAATCATTAGATCCTTAAAATACTTTTTTCTAAATATTCTCACCTGTTGCCTAGATATCATGTTGGCATGACTTTCTTTCCTAAGATCAATATCAACTTCAGTGTCATCTGTTGATCTGCCTATTGTGACCTAGAACACAAATTTTTAGAGGTTTCACATGATCCAAGAAACAGTAAATAGCAAGAGCTTTGCAACATAGTTAACAAAACAAATGTACCTCTGTTTTCTTGATATAGTAATTAAAATGATGGCTGTAAAAGACAGCAAAAGCACCTAGAGATGACATGGCTCTTTGTGACAAAGACTGTTCCAGTGTATTTACTGTTCTTTTAGGGTATTTGTGTCTACACCTTTTATCTGCAGATAAAAATCAACAAGAAATCTAGTGAGTTAACGATGGAATACAAAATGCTGATCATAAATTGAATGAAATACCAAAACCACCTTCATTGCTAATCCATGACTCCTGAGCATAGTCAAAGTCCAGTTTAAGTATCTGAAAGAAAAGATATATATATTAAAAGAAAAGAAATGATCTAAAGAATAGTCTAAATATTAAACAAAAGGATTACAAAGTTTACCAAAGCTTCAATATCAATAAAGCAAGATAGATCATTATCACTGTCAGAGCTGTTATGGCCTGATAGAAAAGGATTATGATCCACTGATATAGATTCATGAATGCTGCCAACATGTGGATGTGCAGAATTAAATTCAGAAGATACATGGTCAATAGAATCTGTAGCAGTCTGGGGTCTAACAGAAGGAGATGGAGGAATCAGCAGGGAAATATTATCATTGCATGGAATTTCTGGATGTTCTGTATTTAAAATGCAAATAATTTTCCCTTCACTAGGCTGAATAGAGTCAAGGTGTGAGATTGATGTAGACTCCACATCATCCACACAGGGACAAACATCCTGCTGATCACCATGCAAAGAGGGATCTTCTAGAGCATTTTCAGGAGAATCTAGCAATTGTGAATTAGGAATATCAACAAATGTGTCTTCTGTATTCAAATTGCAAACAATATTATCCTTATCTGAGAAGCTTAAAAGTGAATCAGGTAGACTTGCATATTCAACTTCTGTAACAGCACTACAATCATCTGACTCGCCTTTATGCATATGAGTGTCATCTTTTGGTTCAATGCTTTGGTAGAAAAAATCCATTAGATTCTCTCTTAGCAAAGGACAAACATTTTCAGCAAGTTTGTATGATCCATCTTCTCTCATGGAGCCACTTGTATAATCATTTTGAACCGACTTTTGACATCCGTCAGCTGAATTATCAACTAAATCAGTGGTTGTAATGCTCCCTAAATTGTATGCAGGACAGTCACTGAACATAACATCACCAACCTGAGCCTCATGATTACGTGTGGCATGATCTTGAAAATTATTGCATATGTCAAAGAAACTTAAATCTGGAGAGTTAAATGATTCATATTTTATCCTTCTTCTTGTGTGATAATATGGTATGTAGATGCTCCCCCCTTTTCTCTTATCAGGGATCTTTTTGTTTCCTTTAGCAAATGTTTCCTGTGAAGCTCCAGCCTGTGCAACAAGGCCCCACTTATGAAATAGAACACAAAAGACTAGACTACAAGTTCATAATCTTGGATGAATTTCACACACACACACACAAAAAAGAAAAAAAAAAAAAAAAAAAAAAGCATTCATCGCCACAAGCTAATCCAAATAATCATGTTTCAATCCAATGACAACCCCAAATCTTTGGCTACCAAACCATCTAAGATCCGTGGTATGAAAAAACGTAAGGGATATTGTATCAACATGATCAAAATCCTGTAAGAAAACCTGACTGCAGTATGAATTTAAATAAAATGCAGAAACCAAATATTCTTCTTCCCAGAAGTTCACTAATAATAAACCAAGAAGTAGCAAACACGTCATCCATACTTGTTGTACAAAAATCACAATCCATGTAATTCCTTTCCCATACTCCTAGATTTCACCCTATATAAGATATTATTATTTCATCACATGAGGTTTACCCCCACTCAATTCATCTTCCTTGCAAACCTCTTTAATCCTACAGAACATCTCTATTTTACCTGATTTAGACATTACTATATGCCCATAAACATGCTCTCTAGGGCATTTCATATATTCCTCATCCAGTTTATCTTATAATTCAGAAGATAAAATACTTACACACCTAATCCGCAGTCAAATAGATAAAATAAATCCATCAATGTTGTTTATCTACTTTCACTTATCGCAGACTACATACAGTCATCAATTTCAGATGCAAATCCTTCAAAATTTCGTGCATCCACAAACATAACAGCAATAACAGAAAACGATGAACAATCATATAATATAATCATTGAATTCCTGAATCCTGAAGGCAGACACTACAGTTAGGATGCAAATTCCTCAAAAACATATAAAAAGCGATAAGCTACAGCATAAAACGCTAGAACAGGCATAAGATTAGAAACCTCGATTGAATTCTTCAGCAGCAGATCATCTGCAGGAATCAACGAAGAAGGTTTCATATTCGCCTTGGGGAAAAACAATAATTGTTAGTAAATTTATGATTTCGTACTGAAATCCGTTTCCATTAGGGAGAAGACGAAGACGAATTAATTTGAAGGTGAATCAATTACTGTTGTATGCCAAAAGGGAATGCAGGTGCCTCCGTGCTTCCATTAATTTTTATTATAATTTTTTGGCATGTTTAACTTTAGGGATGTTAGAGCGAGTCTCTGTCCCTTTATCCTACCAAAATTATAAGGGAAAATAATGTAAGATTTTGTTTGTTTTTACTTTTTACTCATTGAAGTCCTCAAGCCTCGAATTAATTGAGAAAGAAAAAAAGAAGGGTGAGAGGGTGGAATCAACACAAAATTATTATACTCTTAGCCGATAAAAAGTTTTTATATCATTTTACCTAAATGTATCATATATTAAAAGGAGAAGACAATATTTTAGTATCAAAATTCAAAACCACTCTAACATTTACAGTATATATAACTAGCTCTTTATTTCCAATGTTCATCAATGGGTTCACGATCCGGTCACACTACCGGCTGGCACTAACCTAGACACACGAGACAGTGTATCCATGGTACTTGCGGAGTACCCGAGGTACTACCTGCTTCCCACCCCATTCATCGTAAATTCTCATACTTGGGGTTTTCTATTTATCTGTTATCTTGTATTTTTAAGTAATTATGATTGAAAGAAAAAAAAACTAATAAAAAATATAATAAAACATGTTATTTAATTGAGTATAAACGGTGAACCATACCTAGAGCCTTGGAAGCATTCACGTTGGCACTCATATGCTCTATTCTTGCAATTAACCCTCATATCTTATTTCTCATCATAAATTTTTTATTTAATTAAAATAATATTATTTTATTCCTTTTATATTTTGTACTTGCATTTACATCCACTTATAAACATATTAAGAATAAATAGTGTGTCCTTAAATATGAGAAAATAATCTCTCATTTTAACCACCCCTATTTTGAAGAATGAGGTTGTGTCAAAGTATATGAAAAACCTATACTTATTCTCAAACCATAAAGGTGAAGATATCATAAGGAATGAGATTAGAACGCTTCATTGCTCTTAACCGATTTATTAAGTTTCAAATAAACACATCCATGGTTGTGGGACCGATGATAATAATCGGATTGCATAAAGCTCTAAAAATATATTATAACATTATCGTGTATATAGTTATTTATAGATATGCAATACTCTTATAACATTAGACATACAAATGAGTATGTCTTGGGCTATTTGGACTTGGGATGAAGCTATGAGGCTTGTGTTGTAACATTCGTGAAGTTGAAGGACTAGAGTGCAAAGCTATATGTTGAGGAGAGACTTAAAATTAGTGTGGTTCATTATTTGGTCTTCATTGTAAACATTAATAGGACAGATCAAACTTCTTCTATTGAGAAACAACATTTTTACCTTCTTCATTAGTCTCGGATCTGATCAATGTTCATTAGAGACTTCTTATTAGTTTGTCATCGTGATCACTACACATCGTCATCATCTAATTTTTATCTTTTCATCACAACATCATATGGTGTTCATCTTCTTCATCTGTCAAGAACTATCCTCTCACGCATTGGCTACTCAACATTCACGTTTTTTCATCTGGAATGTTTAGTCAGCTAGGGTCTGGTCTTGATCTGTCGTCCCTGTTAGGATTTCATCTTTGCGTTCTAGATAGTTCATTTTATTGATCTTGTTTAATTCTTGCATGCAAACATATGCAGTTTGGGTTTAATAAAGTTGTGGATGGTTTTGCGTTGCATATTCGAGTAATGGAGATGATCGGAAGGACTAGTAATCCGTAAATAATCCAATTAGTCATTCACACAAAAGATAACTAATTTACACTAACATATCATATGTAAGACCCAAACCTCTAACCTCAATAAATCCTCATCAATCTAGCTCCAAACGACTTTACCATTAGATTTGACTCTCACCAGGCTAGTTTAATTTGTTCAGGTTGGTTCGAGACGATCAATTGTGAGTATTTGCATCAGAGGTGATGCAGTTGAATAATTGGTTTAACTTTTGTTAAGGATATGAAGTTCGGGATAACATTTGTTAAATACAGAAAGTAAAGGTTCAAAGGGGTAACTTTACCTATTATTCTTCCATTTGACGCATCCCCTTGGCTAAGAAGCTTCCAGAATATATGGAACCATCCCACCAATCGTCATCCTCCGTTCACGACGGTTGTACACGACGCCACGAAACCACCACCGTCGCCTAAACTTACGACGTCGTGGTGGCGTTGGCCGTCGATCGGCCATGAGATCCCATATTCTTCAACGAATCACCACCGTTCTTAATCGATCTCATCGCAATCCAATTCAATTTTCTAGCACAAACACAAGTTATCTCGATCTCGCTTTTGATTCAGATTCCAACAGCATCATGGATGATTCTGATGCTATAAACGAAACGAAATCATTTGAAAGTTTGAGCGTTTTGAAGGATGCAAAGGAATCGCAGAGGTCGCCGGAGATCCCTCCGCCTCCGGAGAAACCGTTGCCGGGAGATTGCTGTGGAAACGGTTGTGTTCGGTGCGTATGGGATGTATACTATGAAGAACTTGCAGAATATAACAAGCTTTACAAGGGAGTATGATCTGATTCTACAATCGGATTGAAGGTTTTTAAACATTTTGCAGATATTATTCGATTATTGCTACTTGTAGATTCATTTGATGTTCATATAAACGATTTGATCAGAGAAATCTGTTGTAATATTACGTAGTTCTGGTGGTGTTGTATCTATATTCCCACCTGCATCACCAATTGATTGAAGATGATTATAGAAAAGGTTTGAATCGATACATCTAGAATTCCTGATTTTGACTTTTGGTACAATTAAACTCACAAACTTGTATATTATGATTATGATTCCAATTTCATTATGTGCATTGACATTACTTTTTAATAAGGCTATCCTAAAACCACCTTACGTATTCTATAAACCAACAAGATCAAGTAAATCATAGCTTGTGTTGGAGTTATCGTAAAACTAACAGATCCGTAAATACATTCTAACCAACATGATCAAGTAAATCACAACTTGTGCTAGACGAATGATATTTATGATTCTAGTTTACCTGGATTAAGGTGCTATATATGTGCTTGGCCGCCAGAACGACTTTCGACCACTGATCACTCCTTCTTGCTTATTTACAAATGTCGAATTAACTTCCCAATTTAACGATCTCAAAAGCTTATCCATCTCCATAATCATACTTGGTTCATCTCGCGCGATCAGGGTTCCCCCTGGTCTCAAAATCCTATCAATCTCCGCGATCACACCTTTAATCTTGCACTGCCTTTCCACCTTCGAGAACAAATGGTCCGCGTGGAGAAGATCATATGTTCGAGGATACGTGCTAAAAGACTCACACCAATCATGATACATCCCAACAAGTCCTCTTTCAAATATCATCGGCAATGTATCAGGTGAATCTACATTCACCACATTCAACACCCACAGTTTCAAATCCTTCAATGCTGCGGCAAACCTATCAACAAAAGTTGATCAATCACAAAAACTTATAGAAGATAGTGCAATGGTGCTGTTGTTTAGCACTTACCCACCATAAACAGCTCTCATGTCCATAACATTTCGCACATTCGACCAATTTATCGCTAAGTTATTCATATATGTTCTGTTGATCACTCGTTTCCAATGTTCATAATCTTGTATAAAGTCCTCCTGAGCTGGTTTATCGTAGATTCCGGTCTGGGATCTGTTTAACCAGTAAGGAGGATATTGAAGCCGGTCAGGCCATTCTTCGGGCCAGTGTGAACCTCTTTCTGTCTCCCCAGTGGGCACCTTATGCATACATGTTTGTAATGGCACGTACCAAGAGAAATTTGGGTCGTCGCCGGGTTTACACATGGGAGGTTGTGATCTCTTTATTACATCATAACATTCATTCGTGTTTGGTTTGTGGTACACCGCTACGCCAACAGCGTTCTGTTTGTCTTTCTTGATGGTCAAAAGCTCCCAACACAATGCCACAGTTAGAGCAGACATCTCTAGTTAACAAGTATACCTAAAGTTATTTCAAGAAATCAACAATCATATATGATTGATTGAATATCATGTAAAGAATCACCTTTCCATATTTGGACATCTTGTTCTAGTGTTCCATAAACCGGTGATGCTGACCAAACGAAATAGCCTCCGGGACGAAGCATGCGGTTAACCTCCAGAAGAAGGATGCCACCATCTTTGTGCCAAGGCACTTTACAACGAACACAATGTACTAGATCAAACACCCTACTAGGAAACGGAAGGCATTGGGTGCCCATGACAGCAGATATCGCGGGAATCCCTCTTTCTAACGCGAATTGGATCTGAGATTCTTGATCATGTTTTGAAGCGAACGACATTGTTATAACATCTTTATCGAAGAGGTAACCCCCAAAATTTGCTACGCCACACCCTATATCGAGAACTACTCGCGTGTGCTTCCCCCATGAGATCCCCGGCACTGCCTGTTATTACAAAGTTAATAGATTGACACACGACAAACTACGGTTTACAACAGTTTACTTTAATAGATCAAGTGATGTATGTAATCTAGAACATATATTTATCCATATATAGTTTGTTTTTTACCTGTTGTAGAAAGTTAATATAATGATGAGCACCTTTTAGGAAAGTGATGAATTCTCCTGTCACCTTCACCCAATTTTGGTTACCTTTAAAATCAGATAAGGCCTTGTTTGGCATATTATGGAGCCATATCTGTAAATCATAATTGGTTAAATATTCTAGTGATTCATGTGCAAATGCGAATAAGAGTATAAATTGGTACTTTATCTCTACTTTGAGGCCATGGAATAGGTGTTTTGTAATCCTTTGGAAGAGGGACTAGACACACGATTGGCTCCTTTGGACATCGCCTCTCCTGGTCATTATCGCGATGCAAGTTTCTTATCGCGATCTTGTTATCCAAACAAGGTATATACTCTGTCCCAGCTGTGACATTACATAATCCCCATTCGGAACTATCATTATAGCTGTTAATATCACCTTTTGGTGAATTCGCTATATCGAGAGCTTTGATCGGTATAGTGGTGTTGATTGTGATGGATTCTATCTTAGCTTGCTTCATTTTGTTTCTAACGTCTTGTGCTTCTTGATTTTCGACGTGGGCTTTTGTCTCGGCTGCTATCGAGTGTGATTCTATCGGCCCATCGTCTTCATGTTGTTCTTGTTCTTCTTCTTGTTGATTCTCTATCCCTTTCTTGTGTTCTTGATCAGTTATCTCTTGTTCTTGGGTATCCTCCAGATCACTTTCTATCTGTTTATCATTTTGATTCGTAGCATCACTCTCTTGATCATCGTTTACTTCGATCATATGTGTTTTATGCTTATGCTCTCCTTTTACCAATGCATTTTCCTTCGATCCATCAGTGTTATCTTCAGAAGTTGATATTTCAATCTCTTGTTCTTCTTTAGCCTCCTCTTGTTGCTCCTCAGCCTCTTGTTTTCCCACATCACTATCATTCAAACTCTCGGCATCATCATCAACAACAATATTATTCGCGCTTTCGTGATCACGTTCACTTTCAGTTTCAGCTAACCAATCCCTATCATCATCAAGCTTATAACTTTGTCCCGTTTCTTGATCACCTCGGGTCTCCAATTCATCATGTGGTGCAACAACATCTGCACGCGAATCGCTACGGTTATCTTCATAAACACTTGCATTCGACAATAGATCATCATGCTTATCTTTTATAGCATCATTTGGAATCTTTCGATTCGACTTTATAAAGGATGAAACATCATATGAGGTGTTGATAGGAATGGTGGTCTTTGATGAAGAAGTTATAGTGTTGGATGTTAGCATCCAGAGGCCTAAAACACAGAGTGTTAAAAGCACCACCGTGGTGACGGTGGAGGTACAGAAGCCACCGGATGATCGCTTGCTACCACGAGGTTTTCCGATCGGCATAGGGAGAGGAGGAAGTAGAGTTGACGGTGGGAAAACACATGAAGAAAGATCAAAGAGAAGATTCAGCAAGTTTTGTGGAGTTTGAATGTTGTAAGATCCAAAATAAATGGGGTGGTTTAAGACATTGAACAAACATGTATACATTTTTATTCTTTAGTTAAGGAAATGAAACAATTCATTTCATTTATTTATGTTTGTGAACATTTGTTTATATCTCTTTATTTATGTTTGTTCATATATTCATACATTAGTTATATTAGTAATACCAATTGAAGGATTTATCGAATTCGGAAAAACTCAAAAAAATAAATTTAAATTTAAAAAGCTAACCATTTATTTCAACTCGTTTAAAATGAGATAAAAAAATGCCAACAAAAAACCTATGGCAGCCATTACCTCCATTATCAAACAAAGATAGGAGTCCATCACATTGATGCATTTTAATAAAAAAAAGTAAACAAAAGCAGCAGCTTCAATTCTCCAAAAGATAGGAGTCCATTACATCCATAATCAAACAAAAAAAATTGAAATTAAAAGCAGCAAACTTGAATTGAAGTCTCGAAGTTTAACCCAACATTGATCATTCAACAAACTATAAAAAGGCTATTATATTAGGTCTTAAACCCATCAGCTTCATTTTGAACATAACAAAAGCAGCAGCTATAAAAGTATTCCAAAAATATCCCAGATTCTTCCATCCTTATTCTGCATAAAACAAAAAAATAAAACAAGAATATTTGACCAAATCAGCTAGTTGGTGAATTTACTACAAGTAAAACAGTGTAATACAAGTAGATTATTACAGATAGCAACAATTTTCCTTTTGTACTCATTAAACAAATCATAGAGTAGATTATTACAGATAGCAACAATTTTCCCTATCTTTATTTCCACACAACGTGATTATTACACAACATGAATCCAAGATAAATAAACTTATATATTCCCTTGGTTTAGAAACCAAGCTATAAAAACAAACAAATTAAGTTTCTCAAAGTCACTCTAATATCTGTCAAACTTCTTTTTCACGCGGGTTGTCATGTCTTGTAAGTTCAACATCATTACTATAGAGTCTTCTCTCAAGACACTATAGATACAACTTATCGAATCTTCATAACTATTTGAGGAGACATACCTAGTACCTGAAACTCTTAAAAAAGATAGTAAAAATGTCAAAGAAACTAGCCGCCTCACGTTTTCCGAATCCGAAGAACATGGTCCTGAGTCCATTATTCAACAATAGGTCTGATCTAAAAACATAATCCTCCAATGCCAACCAGCTATAAAATGTTCTTTCATACAATATAGCAACACTTAAACATCAAATAATTAAGTTGAATTCCAACGAGTTGGAACATCCAAACACAGTATTTTAATTATTGATTCATCTAAGCATAATAGCACTGAACCAATGCATTACAATTTTATCATTTCAAGATGGAAAATGTTATAGGAAGATTAAAAGGAAATTGTCAATTATACACATGCAATTTAAACATAAACATGTCATAAATAAGTATAGCAAGTATAAATCAACATCAAGTAAATCCCAGATGTTGACTGATATTATAACATATGAAGCCATGCACCATAATCAATTAAAAAATAACTAGCATAATTAAGTACATGTTAATCAATATTGAAATAGCAGAATAAGGTCACGTGTCTTTAGGTATTTTTAATACAAAGTGCCATATGTAGCCAAACATAAATTTGTACTATATTAAACTTGATTTTCTTCAGCACAACTTCTACAAACAGGCATTAAAAGATGACTTGATTAACATTACCCCATGAGTATCTACCAAAACAAAATATTATGGCTAATAATTAGAAAATATATAAAACTAGCTTTATTAAACCCGTATATTACACGGGTTAAAAAAATAAAATATTAAATAAAATAAAAAATCTATTAATTATTAAATATTATTCTAAAATATGATAGGGATTAAAATTACGTATGAGTGAGAACCATAAGTAATAAAATAATGATATCAACTTACCCGTTCCAAATGTCCCACCAAATTACTCTTTTAGTATTATACTAGTTTTAGTAAACCCATGTATTACACTTGTTGAATAAAAAAATATTTAATAGAATGAAAATTTATTAATTATAAATCTATTTTTTAAAATAAGATTGAAAATTTTCTTATAATAAATAAAATAAAAATTTTATTTTAAAACAAAGATTTTAAAAAATGTCATACTTAAAAACTTTCTTCTATACCTCTCAATTTTAATTATTTTTTGTTTATAAAGATTTTACTTTTTAAAAACACCAATTATAAAATATTTTGTATTTTTAAAGAAGTTTGATTTTCTAAAAAGTTTTCTAATTTTATGAAAAATTATTTCCTTAGAAATAACATTAGTAAAAATATCTATTGCTTAATTTCTTAAAAAACTATTTTAATCTAAAAAATTAAATAATATTATTAGTAACTAATGTGATTATTAAATATGATAGAGAAGTGGGAAAAAATTATTGAGCAGCAATATAGTTTTTATTAGAGTAGTGAGATTTGATATTTATTGTAACCAGTTATACAATCCTATTATCGACCTTTGCTATAACTAAATTTAAAATTCAGAATTTCAGATGTATCGAAAATAATAATAAACTTAAACTAACATTTACGTCGCACCTCCTGATATGTTTAATAAATATTATAATTACATTGATCATATAGTTAATCCAATTAAATTAAATTATATAACAGTTTTGCATGCATATGTCCTCATTGATGACTTAATCATTTTGCCATAATATTTATGATCATGGCCAATTAAAACAATGAATCTAGTACGTTTTTAATACAAAGTGCCATATATTTGGCTTTTTTATTATCTAAAAGACTCATTAAATTATCATAAAATCATATGAAAATACTTTTTGAACCAACCTTGAAGTGTTATAACCAACTCTTGCCTAAGGTATGATTCATCTTTGATTAAGACATGATTCCCTTCTAATTGCATACTTGTGTTGAATAGGTTCAATGGAACCGGAAGTATGTTTTCATAATCCTTTTGTGATTCATATGTGGTTTCAAATTTCCTTGTTTCGATATGTGTTTCAGAAATTCAAGGATGAATGGTCACATGGGTTTTTAGGTTTCTAATAAAAAGCTCATACTTTATTTAAGATTGACATTTATGTTACTTTTTGAAAATTCGATCTTCTCCGGAGGATCTATTAAATTGATCTTGTTTTGTTTTAAAATTTTGGTTTTGTTGCATTTAGGGGACATTCATATTAATGGAAAGCAAATGACGCAATACAAATATTTTATACTACACAAATTGCAAGAAGATTTTGCCGTAGAAAATCAACTCTCAGTTGTTTTCTAATGCTTTCCTTTCATCATCGAGAAATTAGATCTGAAGATTGAAATGTTTTTGAATTTTATTAAAAACCGCAAAATCCATTCAACTTTTGACGGATTGAATTGCATAGACAAGAAAATTTTTGTTTTTTCTTTTGTTAACATTTTAATATATGATTGTTTAAAGCTGTGTGTGTGTGTGTTTTCGATATTGATAAACACACTAAGGTCCCGTTTGGTACACGACATACTCAGGAATTGTAATTGAAATTGTAAAATTTTTCATCCAAAATCATATTTGGTTGGTCAATAGATGAAATTAGAATTGAAAATTTTTCCCTTATTCATTGGAATTCACATTCATTTAACTTACCCACAAAATGTTTAACAATCCAATGGAATGTTCAAAATTAACATTTCAGTTTCACTCAAAATTGACCAACCAAACACGTTATCAATTTTAACAAGATTTCAATTTCAATTCCAATTCCATTTCTATTTCCAATTCTTTTGTAAAACATTTTGCAAACCAAACGACCCCTAAGATTCTTCATGTTCTAGTTTACATACATATTCAAAAAATTCAATAACTTTGAGTCTTCACACACTACTTTTGCAAATAACCAAGTTTTCGCAAATGAAATATACAAAAACTACCCAACCAACGTTGGTTCCTTAAAGTTTTCGCTTTTAAGGTCAAATTCAGACTGTTACATACATCTATTGTGATGTATATTATTTGAGTTATTAAGAATACCAAAACATAATAAATAGTCACAAATTATTGCATTGAGAAAATGATTTTTTTTTTTATTTCAAGTTCTTTTGATGTAAAAATGAGTGGTATAGGTTGTCGAAGAGCTCATGCAGAGACAAAACGAGATTGAATGGTACGTTCCTTTATTCTTTCTTGTAATAGTTACTTGGCCTCACAAGCATCAAATGATGAGACAATATATAGTCAAAGTTAATAAAAATTAGATAGTGAAACTTTTATAAAAATTATTGAAAATCAAAACTAGAATAAAAAAATAAAAAACATTAGCTAGTTGTTAAGTTTCTAAATGAAAGAAATGAAAAAAATTAATAAAAAAAAGAATATAGAAACAGAGGTGGAGAATTAGAGGTGTACAAACTGATTTTTTTACTCAAACCGGTTCGGGTTCAAAACCGAACCGGGTTTTTTGTGGTGGGGTCAAACCGGTTTTTCTTCAAACTGGTTCGGGTTACAAACCGGTTTGACACACCGAATACTCGAACCTGTCAAACCGATTCGGACCGGTTTGAAATCCGTTTTTTTACTCAAACCGGTTTTTAACTTTTAAACCGGTTTATAAACCGGTTTTAAGTGCGGGACTACCAAACCGGTATAGAAACTTGCGGTTCGGGTCGGTTCTGGACTGGTTTGGGCCAAACCGGTTTTTCTTTGAAACCGGTTTCAGTTTTTTTGGCTGAACCGGTTCCCGAACCTGTTTTTTTTTTTCATGTCTAAACAAAGGATGAGTTGTGAATACTCTAGGGGGAGTGAGTGGATGAAAAAAACAATACAATCATTCACCTATATTCATACTATCAGTCATTAATTCATTTATTGGTTCATTATGACCGATTTTTCTTTTATATGTTCATTAGTAGGGTTTTTTTCTAGTCTTATTTACTCTTTATTTATATATTATACATTGTTGAACAAATGTATAAGAATATACTATCTTTTTTATATCGTATTTTTCTTTTAATTTTGTCTTTTCATATTTCTTTATGTTTTCTTTTATATTATATTTTCCCTATATTATATAGGATGGTCACGATGCATGTCATCCGAGCACACCATTAATAATCCCTAATGCCACAATTCATCAACGAGCACATACTTTTAACTATTGAATTTTAGAGATTAGCATTAACTACTTAATAATATTAATGTCAATTATTCACTTTTGGTTCTTTTGCTTTTTATAAATTATATTTTATTATTTATGCTTTATGCTTTTGTAGAAGAAAAGACACCTACATGCAAATTGGACCTCACTTGCTCCATTTTTCAGGAACGGTATATATTTTAAACCATGAATATAACTTCACGTGTCTCACTTGTTATGAAGGAAGAACAGGATCAAGTTCATCTAGATACAAATGGGTGTTTCGGTAAGCCCAAAGCATGCAGATCGACTAACATCCCTAGATAATGTAGCATACCAATAGCAATAATAACACGTACATTTCAATTTATATAAAGAAAATAGACTCGGTACGTTATGGGTATATATAGTGATCAATGTGGTGTGGTGCGTACGTACAACATATTGTTTATCATTTGGTTGTGCTGAAGTTTATATTCTCTGTGCCGTGTATAATCTTTCAAACAAGCAGAAGATAAAATCCTTTAATCTTGACAATTGTTAGATATTTTAATATAATTGAACTAACTTGTTAATCAAATTAGTCATAATATACATCATACAAGTTAGGAGGTGTATGGTGTATGTATGTTTGAGTTTATTGCTATTTACAGCACTTAAGAACCTAATTGGTTCTTAAGAACAAAACCTCTAAACAATGTGAGTTCCAATAGAGCAACGCCCTTTAGTTAGGGCTTGGGGGCAGTGCCCTTGAAAGCGGAGTCCAATGGGCTACAACCCATGCTAAGATATGATCCAAAAGGCATACCCCTAGGCTGTGTCAAAAAATTATATTTTGATATATGTTACGTCATTAAAAATCAATCAGAAATTTAATTTTTGGAAATTTAAACTAAATTCGAAGTCAAATTTGACACAATATTTATGTAAAATTTAATTTCGAAGATAACAGCTTGAAAGCAATTTTTGGCCCTCCCCAATCTTTGGACCTCCCCGAACTTTGAATACGGGAAATCAATTTTTAGTTATATCTTCTGGTTAACAAAAATGATCATCATAGATTGGGTTCTTGAAAATTTATTTATGAGTTTTGTATTATTGAAATTTTGAGTGAACCGTCAAACTGTTCCAATCTGAAAGTGGCACACACGTCTTTCAGAAATTCCAAAGTACGTTTGATCTAAGATTTCTTACAACTAGCCCATATACACACACATGCATATATATTAAGATAGATCAAAGAGCTTTTCACATATATACAAGGTGGAACAAGACCAAATAAATGGTTTATATGTCGTAATATTTAAAAAAATAAAGAGATAAACAAACCACGGTGTCCAAATATAAAAGAAGACAAATTTGTGAGAAGAAAAATGAAAGATGACGAAATAAGATCTAATAAAATGAAGCACAAAACGTAAGTTTCGAGTTTAGACAAGAGAGTTTGGTTTTTAATAATATATTAGGTTGTAAACACTTATTTTTGATGGGTTATTTTATTTTATTTTTTTGACGGGTTAATAGAATACAGTTAATAAAGAAAACTTACAAACTTCCATAGTTATATATTTTTGGAAGACAAATACCAACAAATCGGATTTTATCACGAGAAACCAACAAAACACTTTCCATTGTAATCACGTGAACTTTTATCGAACTACATATAGAGAACCGGCCTAACCCCTTTTCTAAATTAGATCACGTTCTATTTATTAATATTTATTGTCCTTCCGAAAATGTTATATAACCAGTTTATTTGCTCGCTCGTACAAATATGATACATAAATTTCTTTTTAAAAATATTAAATTTATATATATTTGTTGGTGTAAAAATTAAATAAGATGTTGAAATCTCAAATTTTTATATGATATTTCAGAGAAGTGTGTTTAGTCTCACATGGTGTGGGAATAAATTTTTATTTGATTTATATATATAAGTCTCCAAGGTATATTAAATTCTTATGATGTGTTTTATTTTAAAACCTACCCACGCGCAGGAGGGGTGCAGTTTTGAAAGAAAATATATAGTTTTTTTAAACAAGAAAGTTTAAAAAATTGATGTAATTGTTTAAAATCAATAAAATTTAATTATATTTTATTTATTCAAATCATGTAATACACGAGCTATTAATATATGTTATTAATTTAGATTTACCAAATTCTACAATATTTTTTATTTATTTTATTTTTAAGAAAATTCTTTTTTTAACAACCGACAATAAATATAACTAGCACGACGCTAGTTAGAGTACGAATGGAGGAATTAAAACGTAATATTACACTACCTTTAAAGTCCAAATTTATAGTTTTACTTAAATATTTTTAACCAAAGAAACAACATACTTTTTATATCTTCCACACTTTGTTTTGATTATACTGCTTTGTTGTTGAAACAACTAGCTTTTCTAGCCTTTCATATAAACCAAAGCATATAAATAAAAATTGCATAAATGAGGCTTTTGTGAGCTCCCAATTGAAAACCTGATAATCGAATTAGGTCCCACACTAAGTTGAATTTGTAAATTGGTAGTCCGCACCAAAAGAGAACCATCCGCAAAGCTTATCTCACTTTTCAATTTAATAAAATATGGGGGGTTGATTCATTGAGAAATCCATACTATGAACACCTAGCATCTAAAATAACATTCCTTTTTCCTAGCGTTGATTTAAAAGGGATCTGGTCTAAGGATATGGCTCAAGTTCATCACGTTGCTATTAGCTAGAGCATTCTTCAAAAAACAGCACGTCATATGCATATCATAGGTATGGTTACAGACATGGTAATATGTTTGTAACCATACGTTGGTGATCCACGATGAGCATGTCTTCGCTTATTTTTGGTGATACTGGTATGATAACTGCCAAACTCCATTGGTAATCTTATTTATTGGTGATACCTTGGTAAATTCGTCAGCAATTCTTCGGTAAATGCATTACTGACACTATTTTTATGATTGACTATTACCTACAGATGACAAACATAACCCACTTTTACCCAAATATTTCTAACAAAAACACAAGTCACCAAAAACCCTCTAGCTATTTGGCTATTTCGCAGTGTTGCTCATTTTATGTGTGTAATCAACGAGGGGTGACTTGCGCATATCATGCTTAATTTTTCGGAATGGCAGATACTCTATGGTATGATCCATTGGATAATGCCAGAGATGGGTACCTCATGGTGATCCGTCAGATGATGTTAGTTTCCGCACCTTAAATGCATAATTATATGCTGTTACATTTGCATTGTCATCTCTCACATCTTACTTCCAGAGGACTAGCACGGCACATATCCGAATGAACCATGAAGGTTAACTCATGAACATGCCATGAATTAATAAAATCATAATCAGATTGTAATTAAACACACTGCAATTTGAGTGATCTTTCTACTCTAATAAAAGAGTAATTTGGGATGACACGTGTCAACGTCACATTCATTCTCAACAAAATTTTCCCGCTTCTCTCTCCTATTAAACAATTACTTTAATAAAATTTTCCTGCTTCTCTCTCCTATTAAACAATTACTTTAATTACCAATAATATTATTTAACTTTTTTTAAAATAAAAATAGTTTTATTAATAAATTTAGAAAAAGATCTTATTATTAATGTGATTTCTAAAATAAATTTTTACTAAACAAGAAACTTTTACAAAACATCAAACTTTTTCTAAATTGGTTTTATTAAAAAGTAATTTTTTTATAAAAAAATAATTATAATTAAAAATTATAATAAGAAAATTTTTAGAAATGATATTTTTTAATATGGTTTGTTTTGAAACAATAAAAAAATTTTAAAAAAATTGTTTTATCACATATTGTTCTTACTCATATGTAATTTCAATCATACTTTATCGTAAAATATTGTTTTATACTTAATAAATATATTTCTACTATAATAAAAGGATAAATAAAAAGGACGCATGGCATCACCACATTCATCTTCATCATTTTTTTCCCGCATCTCTCTTCTATTAAATAATCATATTAATTACTAATATTATTTAATTTATTTTTATATTAAAATAATTTGTAATAAATTAAGAAAAAGATCCTAAAGAAAAAAAATTTATAAAATTGAAATTTTTAAAAAAAAATCAAACTTTTTTAAAAATATGAAATATTTAAAATTGGTGTTTTTTAAAAAGTAATTTTTTTAATAAATAATTAAAATTAGGAGTTATAATAACAAATTTTTTATAAATGACATTTTTTAAAATGTTCTTTTTAAAACAAAATATTTAATTCTATTTATAATAAGGAAGATTTCAATCATATCTTATATTAAAATATTATTTTATTATTAACAAATTTTAATTATATTTAATATTTTAATTATATTTAATATTTTATTTATTCAACCCGTGTAATACACGGGTTTACTAAAGTTAGTTAAATAATAAAATAGTTAGCAGCTAAGTAGGCGTCAATTTTAATTACTTTTTATTTGTATATGCAGAGATAAATGAGATAAGAGATTAGAAGATGGATAAGTAGTAGAGGAATATTCAAATATTAATAGTTTCCCATGGTTTTAATTAGTAATATTTTATTTTAGAAAAGAAAAACTTAACTAATAATCGAACTAACCTAAACTTTGTTGCTACCTTTTTCCATTTTAAACCATACCCCTACGGTGATATCTTTTGCTTAATTCAAAAAAGGAAAGAGACACCAAAAGTAGCGGGTTTTGTTGGATAAAAGATCCAATGCAAAAAGTAACAAGTCATCTGCATGCCAATATTTTACTCTAATTATCTCCATCTTCTCTTACTGGACTTCATGTTTCAACTTTAAAAACACTTTTGTCTCCCTATAATCCACAAACATACCTTTAGTTGTGGTGTTTATGAATTAAAAATTAGTAACAATAAGTAGGAACGAGTCACATCTGCATTAAGTTATTTGATATATTGTGGGAGATAGCTAGCACCATAATAGTTTCACGTTTGATTAAGACAATATCAATCGACTCTCACAAGAGTTCTGATACAATGTTAATTAGTAGACTAAACCAGTGAGAAATTAATCATTTATCATCTAAGATAGATAAACGGGGTGGAAGATTGTGTTTAATAGTAAAGTCAATATCATCATCCTTTAACATAACGTATTGTAACACCTTAACATACTAGACCGTGTCACACTTTTAAAATTTTATATTGTGTTTTAAATCATACATATCATATTTTTATGTTCTTAAACTTTATATTACACTTATGTAAGAAACTATCAAGACGCTCAAGTGTGGGATTTCTATTGTCTATGGGTTAAATAGGTAACTTTTATGTTTGCCAGTGAAACTGACACATTTAAATTAAACAAAATCAAAGTTTTAGACGCTCTTGTAAACTCATAGCCTTTGTTGTAAGCTCGTAAGCCTTGTAAACTTGCATGAGCAAGTGTAAACTCAAAGGACATGTTGTAAACCTGCAAGCACAAGTGTAAACTCTCATAAAAAAGTGCAATCTCGCATAACATATATCAATCTCGCACAACTTAATGTAAACTCGTATAACAAAATGTAAACTCGCTTGAGTTATTATTATCTTGGGGTTTATGACCTAGTTTTTCTAACTTTCATTCCAAGCCATTACCACTCCATGCTAGATCAATTAATGTTGTTTTAGGATTCTTTACATACTTCAACATGCATATATACATATTCATACATACTTGACTATCATAGCCCTAGTACATATTTATAAAATTGCCAATTTTATCATCTATTTCTATAAATATGTAGCAAATGTCTAACTTTAGAAACATTGTGTATGTGTATCACCTTAAAACATATGAAAAACAATACAAACATAGATCTAGAACTCACTTTAAAGAAAGCTTGATGAGACATTAACAACAAAATCTTTTTTCTCTTCGAATCTAGAATAGGAATTGAATAAAATCCAAACTAATTAATAATCAAATCTATTTCAAACATGATATTTGTTACTAGAATAAATCATTCATTAAATCATAGATTTCTTTGCTTCTTATTTGACTTCTTGCACTTTCTTTTTATAAGCCACTTTGTCTCGATCACTTCTTTCCTTCTTTGTCAGTTGTGTTTTGCAAGAAAGAGAGGAGTGTGGGAGACGACCATTATTTCTTTTATATATTATCACTAGGTTATAATCCCGTGTAATACACGGGTTAAATAAAATTTCTGTTACATGATTAATAATATAAAATTTATGTTTTAAATATTGTGTATTATATGTATTGAATAAACCTATGTATTACACATTTAAAAATTTAAAGTTAACATATATGAAATTTTAATTATGGATAGTTATTAATTAATAAATATCTATTATACCATTAATAATTAAGAGGAGAGAGAAGCGGGAAAATCAATTATTAGATGATATATAATGGTGACAAGTGTCTGGATTTATTTTTATTTATTAGTATAGAGATTTAGGGTTGTCTTTATTACAACTTTAAACCCAAAACTTTTAAGTGTGACTTTATTATTAAAATTTTTAGGGATGACTCTTAAGTCTGACCTTATTATTAAAAAATTTACTCTGATGTTTTAATCATATATTCTTAACTTGAATATTAGGTTTGTTATCTATTTAGGTCATTCATAAATTGTAAAATATTTTAAAAAATTAAAATATTTTAAATTAATAATATTTATGAAATACCAAATTATTAAAAAAATTACAAAAAAATATGAGTGATCTAATTAAAACATTTCTAAAACTTTAATAACTTGGCTAAAACAAATAAAAATACTAGTAACCAGATTGAAACAAATAAAAATATAAGTGACTTAATTAAAACATTATTAAAATTTGCTTACTATTTTATAAAGTTTTCCTAAATTTTTACGGTAATTTTTCTATCACTAAAAGTTATGTATTTTTATATTTTCAATTAAAATTGTTAGCCGCAGATTTTGGAGATCATAATATTTATTTATTTTACATCTTTATAATTAATATATTTAGCGACAGAATGATTTAAGTTAATTTATTTATTTTTAATTAATTAATAATTAACTTTTTATCCTGTCCAAAAAGACTTCGTTAAAAATGTTTGTCAAAATTCGGTCACAACCCCTTCTGTCGTCAAATCTAACGCAACTTAGCGCCGGTTGTTGTTCCCTTACAAGAAACGTCTTTGATAGTGATACTACTTTTTGGTAGCGGTGACTTAAATATATGAATTATTTTTAACTATTTTGGTTGAATGATTATATTTAGACATGTAAACTTAAAAACTCTCATATATTATTTTACTTCATGCTTGAAATGTTTTATAAACTTAAATTATGTTCTGAATTATAAAAGCAAATCACATAATTTAGTTTTTAGTGAAAAAGATTTTATTATGTGATCAATATACTATATCACCAAAATACATGTTTGTAATATCAAGAATTATGCTTAAACTGTTTCGCAAACAATATTATATCCCAGATAGTTTTAAAGCAAATAAAAAATAAGATGTTTAGTATCATCTCGTTTATATGTTTCTTTACATATCATCTTAAAACATATCTATTTCACATTCTTAAACTCTACGTTAACTGTTAACACATGTTCTATTCTTAAAATTTTATAGCACTACAAAAAACTTACATATAATGATAATGTAAATATATAGTAAACTAATCTGTTTATATATTAAAGTTGATGAAAAAAACCACTTCATTGAGTGTTAAAAAATATATATTTTATGACAACCATTTTATGTTTGAATGACAAAATACATGTTTATGTTTATGTCATATGTGATAAAATATTCACATAATTTAGGTGAATATGGATTAGCACGCTAATTATAAACATTATTTGCTATAAATATACTGTCTTCATGTTTTATAAATTACTGTAGGAAATCATGATAGTTGATAAACATTATGCTACATTTATATTCACCTTTATAGATGTCATCTTCGTACATAATTGGTCAGTACTTACGTGCTTAAAATAATTATAAAAAATGTTTCTTAGTCTTATCATTTTATTTAATGACGTATGCAATTTATAAATGTATCATAAATGCATAAATTCATCTCAAAGAGTTTTAGATCAAAATAGGTTTATCAATGTTATACACCATCTTATACGCGATCTTAATTCTCTTAAGTATATTAAGTTTGTCGATGAGGATACTGTGAAGAGATGAAGACAATTTAGATAAGTCATAAGTGTTTAATTCCTAGTGTTTAATGTATTTGTTGGTACGTCTGATTGTCAGTGAAAATCAAAATACAAATTAAGATGTTTTGCTTTGAAGAAGTTGAATATTAACAGACAACAAAATAAAAGTAAGGAACATATATAATAAAGATATAAGATACTAAGATGAAAATTTATACGCACACTCATCACAGACCACATAACTTCTTCACACACACGTTCTTTCTCGTTATGACATGTATCTAGATTCAAGAAGATCATTTAGGTGTCACGATCTATATAAAAAGTAATTGAAAACTTGTTTCAACGAACAATAAAGAGGATATTTAATGTTAAAAAAGGGCAAGTGCGCCACTTGTACTAATGATAAGTCGATTTGTTTTATTTTTATGTATAACAGATCAAATCGATAAATTAAAATAATAAGGTGATATAGAAATGGGTGCAAAGGATCGTTAAGCCACCAAAAATAATTTTAATGCATATAACCTCTTAAACAACTTTATTTGTGCTAAGATTAGAACAATAAAACCTAAAAAAATCAAACAACCTAATCCTTTTTACATGTTACCTTTTTTGAACAATATTTTTTACATTTTTTATGATACATACATCATAATATGCCTCTACTACACAATCAACTAAATTGTATAAAATTCTATGGCAAACTCCATAACGAATAGTTGTAGCCAAATACAAAGCTAAAATAACAACATCCATTTTTGTAGCTAAACCCTTAGCTGATATGAGCTCATAGCAATAATATATAAAAAATAAATTAGCGACAAAAGTATCATGGACAAACCAAATTCGTAGAAAACACCCGTTTTGCTTTGGTTTTGGACATAGCAAATACTTATTTCTCTAGTAATGATACATTTACAAGATTTGAACTATCAATCTTTTAATTATTGGACACGTCACCAAACCACCAAGACGTCCCATTGAATTAGTTGGTAGGGCGAAAGACAAGAGTATGCATTAACGTTTACCTAACACGCCCACTATGCCACATACGTTTGATATATTGGCTCCATAAGTTTTAAGCTATTGAATCTCTATAACAATAATGCTTATAAACACTTTTAATAGTTAAATGATCGATGACGTACCATATATAAAAACTGTCATGATTCATCATTAATTACATGACAAATCTATTACTAACACGAGATAGTTGTATGCGCATGTTTGGGTCTATAATTTGGTTAGATGAAAAACATTTAATAGATTAGGTTACTCGTTATGCATGATTGGATATATATTTTTATAGAGATTTTCATTTAAATTTAGTTTTAAAAGGTTTTTGTTTTTACATACTACATACATAAAAAACAAATGTACCTATCGTAGGGTCATACAGTAATAATAAGAATCAAATATCAATCTGTGTACACACATAGAATTAAATGTATAATCTTTATAATTGACTAACTGATTGGTTAGAGAAATATTTGTATTTGTTTTAAAGTGATAAATTTTTAAAATTTTAAACTAAATGAAAAGTAATTGAATGATAACGACTTTGGTGATTTTTTTGGTAAAAAGAAAGGTTATCATCCTAATTTGGTTTTCACTATGGTAATTATAGTGAATTGAGTAGTGTGGGTAAAAAATATTGGTTAATGAAATTATGTTAATGTTTGTAACGTAAGTCAGTGTGAAGTTATAATAAACCGACTCTGTAGTGACAAAAAAAGTTGCAATGAGTATCTTACAAGACAACCATTGAGCCATTAGTGAAGTAGGTCATAACTATATTTCTATATAGTTAACAAGAGAGTTTATCAAATATATAGTAGAAGACCACTAACTTGTTTAAGTAACTACTGAGGAACTACAAATATATAGTAAAAGACCACTAACTTGTTTAAGTAACTACTGAGGGCACTTACAGGTTACGAACAAATAACAATTAGTGCTAAAGAATTTACTAACAAAGATTGAGTTATTATAAAAGATTGTTTGTACAAACTACTGAGACCGTTATTAGTAAAAAGGATTAAGTTTGTATATAACAATCCATAATAGATAAAGATAAATCAAAAAAAGATACTAATCAAAAAAAAATTTCCTATTTATATGGAGTGAAGTAATAAGAAAAGATTCATCAAAGCATAGTTTTATAATACTATAAGGAAAAAAGAAAATCTCTAAATATACAAGACTTTACCAAAACAAAATGGTGTGTATATTTTGTTTGTCTTTGCCCTAGACGATTAACATCAAAGGTTCGCATGAGTTTGTAATATTTTGTCACTCTGTTCCACTTGTCAAATGTAAAACTTATCTAGTCGAATCATACGACTAGTTGAGTTTATCTATCTTTACATTTTCATATTATTCATTGTTTGTATTATCATTTGTTTGTAAGCAATCACAAACCACCTGATTTTATTATAAAATAGTATGTTTACAACTCGATCACACCCTTTCAGGTTATATCATAACAAAATATGGAGGTCTAAATAGTATCTAATACCTACAAGTATAATAGCATATATAGCACATGATAGTAGTTTGCTATAACAATAAGTTATGCCTAAATTGCAAAGCTAGTGATAATTAGACTAATAGGGGTGCAAAATACATAATGGAATCGATAAATCTAGACCTCAAAATCTATCTAAGCTTTGAACAAGTTTCATGAGTTATTAAAGAGAATGGCAACTATGATCAATATGCAATTTATAAATTCGTCCTTATATCAAGCACCCTAAGTTCATGAAAGCCTAAGTAGTTAACTAAAACACAAATCCAAAATCCTAAAATATTAAAAGAAACCCTTAAGACCTCATTTGATTCACATAATTATCAGGAAATAGAATTAAAATTTAAAAATTTTCTATCCAAAATCCTGTTTGGTTGGTCAATAAATGAAATTGATTTTGGAAAATTTTCCCTTATTCATTAGAATTCACATTCCTTCCACTTATCCATGAAATGTTTAACAATCTAATGGTACGTTCAAAGTTAAAATTTCAATTTCACTCAAAATTGACCAACCAAACACGCTATCAATTTTAACAAGATTCCAATTCAAATTACTTTTCAAAACATTCTGCGAATCAAACGACCACTAAGAGTCTCTAATAACTTTAACTTTCTTCCCCTGCAGTATAACTAAGTGCTAAATCAACTTCCTTGCCCTATAATCTAACTGAAATCATAAAACAAAATCATGTTTACTACCATCAGATAATATTCATGCTTAGGTTAACTACTGGCATTGTTACTTCTAACACCTTAATTGAGTCCCAAATTGTTTTGTGTTAATTGTGGATATAAACAAGAATTTCATGCTTAAATAAAGAAAGCAAACTATTTGGAAATTTCTTCTTAGGCAACCAACTATGGTAAAAAAAATCTTTTGGGGGTGATGATATCTAATGGGTATTTGTTATACCTTAGGCGAATCACACTTCATATATTTTGTCCATAGGAGAGATATGACACTACGAAGAATCTCCTGCTTAAATATCGCCAACGGGTTTAGGTGCATGGGCTATGGATGAAATGATTAAATACATTGCTAAATATGTTTAGGTGGGAGCAATCAGATATGGGTGACCTCGTGGAAGACTACATCTGGATAACCAAGCAAAAAGCCATGGCACCTTGTGGACAAAATAGACAAAATTAATTGGTATGTGAGGTTAGATGTTACATACATTATATGTTGTATAAAAGAAATCAATCCGAGTATGGAGTTCTAAGTATGGTATTGGGTTTAGGACAAAAGAATAAGAAAAACATCATTATAGGTAATGTGTCAATTCAGAACCCTCTTACTACAACATCATTATCATCCTTCCGAAACATTCATTTTTACTAATGCTTGAACATAACAAAACCATCATTATAGAAGAATTATGTTTTTGTTTCTAACAAACATATTACTCCACTAATTTAAGACCAAGCCTGAATAAAGAAGTGTTTTCTACTCATTATCTGAAATTTCTTCATTAAGACGTATCGCTAAAGATCTAAGTGCGCACAATAATGTGTAGCATTCATTTTTGCACTCATTTGATCACTCCTTTTAGCAAGACACACCATCAAGAAGCTAATGTGCATCATACAAAAGTCTATGTTAAGTAAGGGATTGTACTTACCTTAGTGGTTATGACAAATCAATATATAGTTGGATTAGGTTAGAAATATAACTCCATCCTCACATTTAACTCTCAAAACATATACTAGAATAACAACTTATTAGCTTAAAATTTTGAATGCTGAAGGTAACTGCATGTAAGGCCCTAAGCTCGGTAGGAGCCCTACAGTTAGAAAATCATAGTAGACATAGTTCATATCCCGAAAATCTTCTGATTCATAACATCAAAAATATCAACATCCGTTTAATAGTCATATCTATTAAAAATAAATGTCTACGTAAATCTTTAACAACAGGATTTCTGTCCTCAAAATGCACATAAGTTTCATTCCATGCCAAGGTGAACATCCTATCATTATTGACTGATGCGAAGGATTCCGATTGATGCTTGATTGAGTCAAGGCTCTTGAAGGCAATGGAAATCATAAGGAAAGAAAGCATAATGTTGTATGGCCAATTGTAGGGTTTTTTTAAGGAGTTTTATCAATTCCTTATATACACCAAGAGCCCGTCCAATTAATTCCATACATTATTGATATATGACATCTTTGATCCTTTTGGTTTTCTTTTAATTTTAATTTACCCCTAAACTCCCTTTTAACTTACGTTAATTGTTTAGTTAAGTTTTAATCAAGTCGTGTAACCGAAAACAAGGTGTTGCTACTAAGAGATCAAACTTTAATTTTGAAATACCTAGAGTGTATCAAATCAAAAACATTGTGTGTTTATATATAAATATACATAAACACATTTGTAGAAAACTAGAGGGGTGTTGAATAGGTTTTCTCAAACTTTTCATTGATTAAAACTTAGATTTGTATGATACACGCTTGTTAATAACCAAAACAAAGAAATGTTGCAAGTAAGGAAAGATTTAGAGTAAGAAAAACAAAATCAATTTGTAGAGGTTCGGATGAATGTTAACTAATTCATCTTACATCCTGGGCTTCAATCGAGAGTTTGCTCCACTAAACGTTTCTCCTGAACAGAAGAGATTATTACCTTTCAACACCCCTCTAGTTTTTCTTTCTATGATATAAAGAGTTTGTAGAGACCATCGGCTAAAAAGCTCCTTTTCTTTTGTCCTTTGTCAAAAGAAAATGAATAAAACACAAGAAAAAAATATATAGTAATGAAACTTATTAGTATCATAAGATAGAATAATAGAAAGATGTAAAAATATCTAAGATTAAAATAACTAAGACAAGAGGCATATCTCAGACTAAATGCACTTTTACAACAAAACATACACATAAAACTAAAGACAAACCTAAAATGTAGCTAACAACGACACTTAAGACTAAAGGCAACCTAGGCAGCAGTTAACACAACACCATAGAGTAGTTGCAAACCTAGAAAGTTGCAAACAATGAGAATTATGACATCGTCGATAGAACTGCAACTCTATAGGATTTTCCATTTTAATTTTCTCTGAGAACCTCTTGTCACACAAAACGTCTTTGGGATGCTCTACGCTTACACAGACCTCCTTAAATGTGATGAGCTACTACACAGTTAATGTCCTTATTATTTTGAATAAACGATCCTAAATACTTGAACTGGAGTTGTTTGCAGTACAAACCGACCTCCTGAAGACTAGGCGTCCTTCTCGTTGTTAGTCCCACTAAAGTTACTTTAAAACTACACAAACATTGGTTATAACTTTATGCTAATTAAGTTTTTTAAGTACTCTTACACTCATTAAATATGTGTGTAACGATGTTTGTGTGAATACAAGGCTTAACTAAAAAAGAGATTATGATAGGCTAAGATGGTTGCTCATACCTCATGCCCATAACACATATACTTTATACTTTTGTTGATGTTGGTTTTTCTCCACTAGGGTAGAGTATTTATGGAATTTCAAAAGAACTAAATTACCATAAAACTACTAAACTAAAGTAATATTTACGTCACAAAACATATTAATTTCAAATTTTACTCTTAATTACATAGTAACAAAATATTTAATATCGTTTATTCTTATAGACACACTTCTGCTAATTAATAATTAAATGCTTTCTACCTCAAAAAAATGCGTTCAACATATGACCACAAATACTTAGAAATAATACAAGCATTTACATCCAAAAGAAAATAAGTAAAAAAAAAGAGTCTCGTTAGTCATTGGTCATTACAATCCAAAAGTTGACAAAATGGCTAAACTTGAAAATGAAGCCTCCTCAGTTTGAAGGTCCTTTAAGTAATTCACCCCCTTCATTCTTCTCACACATCTCCACTGTGATAGAGATATATATATATATATATATATATATAGATTACATCAAGAGAGAGAGAGAGAGAGTATAATGAAATCCCCCAAAACAAGCAGCACCTATCAATGAAAGAATTAAAGCAAAGAAGAAACAATAGCAGCAGCAGCAGTGAAAGCAAGAGGATGCTTTAATGGCTATGGCGGCGTCGCAGACCTGTAAATTTTTGTTCTTTAATGCTCACGTACAACCACCACACAATTGAATGAAAGAAAAAGCTTAAGCTTCTTCTTCTTCTTGAATTCAATTGTATTCAATTCTTTCAAGCAGAATTGTGACATCCATTTATATAAACTTTTTTTATCTGTTTTTGTGTGCTTATTTTTCCTTCAAAGTCATTAAGATATCTAGAAATAGGGTTAGGAGGGAGGACATAAATAAAGTTTAGGTTGGATTATTATCTAGTCTCTATGGATTATTGTTGTGAGTCACAATTGAGGTGTTGTAGGAGTACTTGTGACATAAACACCTTGCAGAAGCTATGGCTGCCTTCTTCTCATTAGGATCTGCAAATTGCAATAGCCAACAACACCCTAACACTAACACCAACACCAACATAAACCTTTCATCAAATCCCACTTCTGATTCCAACCCTAGTGAGCCCACCAGCTGGTGGTTGTATAGCACTGCCAGAAACCCCACCCATGACCACCGCCCCACCACCGCCACCAAAGATTTTGAGCTGTGGCAGCAGCCCACTTTGCTAGCTGACACAGCTGGTCCCATGGGTGGTGGCGGTGGCGGTGGGGGTGGGGATGGCAGGCTTATTAACTTCTCAGACGAATCCACATGGGGTTCGTCTGCGGGGTTTGTGATGATGGGATATGGTGATGGTGGTGGTGGTGGTGGTGGTAGTGGTGGTGGTGGTATGAGTTGTCAAGATTGTGGGAATCAAGCTAAGAAAGATTGTCCTCATATGAGGTGTAGAACTTGTTGCAAGAGCAGAGGGTTTCAGTGCCAAACGCACGTGAAAAGCACGTGGGTTCCGGCGGCCAAACGCCGCGAGAGACAGCAGTATCTCTCGGCCACACAGCAAGATCACAACCGCCGCCGTGTTCTTCAGAACACTAAGAGAGCTAGATCAACTCAAGATCATGATAATAATGCTAATAATTTGATTAACCCGATCACTACTGCTGTTACTGCTACTACTACTGTTGCGTACAACTCCTCAGGTACATACATTCTTTAACTAATATTCTCTAGATTTTTTTTTCTATTATTTCCAATTACAAACATGAGTTAGATTAAGAATTTATATTATTTAGCAGTAGAAATAGATGAATTTTGTGATTTCTTTCTTTTTTTTTTAAAACAACATGCTTAAGCTTGACCAATTTCTAATAAGATCCAGTGCATTAGTATAGTATGATCCCAACTTGATTAATGTGTGATTTGTAGTTCTAAAAGAATTAATTTTTAGTTTTTTTTCCCCTAAAGTGTGTATTTTAAAAATTGTCTATGTTCAAGAAACCTAACTACTGCCTCCTAAGAAAAACCTACATATGATTGTTTGTTCTCTTGGGTGCATTAGATCTTTACCTTTCCATATTTAAACATATTTTCGACTTAGATCTTGTATGATCATATTTCATAATTTCATGAGGTCATTATTAATATTTTTGAATTCTATTTGTTTACTTAAATTATGATCTAATCATGTATACAAACACACATTATATAAAGTGATGGAAAGTTGATGTAGACGATTAAGACTTTTATTATATATGTTTGTTGATTTATTTGCGCCAAACATATATTTTACAAGAAAAGCATAAACGTGCATACAATACTCATTTATAATATACAATCACTGCACCATAATTGTTACCATTATCAAAAAATCAAATCTTTTTTTAACTTAATGATTGTTTGTGTGTTTTGAAACTAGGGTTTGAGGTAGGTAACTTCCCATCTGAATTGACAACTCCGGCAAATTTCAGATGTGTAAGGGTAAGTTCGGTCGATGAAACCAACGATCAGTTCGCATATCAAGCCGCAGTGAACATCGGTGGACATATGTTTAAAGGAATTCTCTATGACCAAGGCCCTGAAGGTCAATACATGGGTGGAGATACCTCTTCGGGTGGCAGCGCCGGTATCCCTCAGCTAAATCTCACCACCGCCGCCACCTCCCCTGGTGGTTCCACGGCGGCAGCAAACTTTATCGGTAATTCGTTATATCCATCACTCGGTGGCAACGATTACATGACGAGTACGCCATTTTTCCATCAAATTTCAAGAGATTAACCACGTTTCATCGCGAATTAATAACATCTACACACGAACTACATTTGTTAGTTAGTGTTGTTTTCGGGCTGTTCATGGCACACCCTATAATATAATTAGCAGAAAATTAAATATGAAGATGGTGATTTGTTTTCCCATTATATTTCTGGTACAGGCTTCATGACGATAATTTGATGGTAAATGATTAATGTAATACTCAACCAGTGGTTGTGTGTTAAAATGTTGCGTTGTGCAGGTTTTATGATTATTTTACTTTAATACGAATTGCTGTTTAAAAAAGAATTTTCTGGTACACATTTTGATGCAAAGTTGAGTTTAAAGTGCTGTATATTTTACTGTTCTCATAAAAATTAGCATAGGGTAATGGGCAGCAAAGACCTGGTGGTTTAATACAAGGGTGATGGTTTGAGTTTGCGATATTTAAGTTTCAGATTTAAATCTGACTTAAGTGTAAAAAATTGATGGGGTTTTTTTTAATAGTGTTTCTAGACGAGTCAGGTCTGAATAATATTAATATCGACGGTTGACATTCGATGTTAGAAAGATTCACTCGAGTATTATGGGTAGTTTTTTTTTTTGAACGGCTAGTTAGTGGTTAGTAGTTAGTATCATCAAGTTAGTAATATTTGCTAATGTCAAGGTTTGAACTTTGGACTTTCAAGAGAGACAAAGTCTCCCACCTCCTCCTTAACCACTAATTATAGGTAGTTTTAGACGCAGTTAATAGAAAGGCATAGGGTAATGGGCATTTAAGTAGCAGACAATACCTAGGAGTTCTGTCCATATTGTTTGTTTTGGTGGTTTATTTGTTTGTTTTTTAATAAAAAATTCATAATTTCAATAATTTGTCTGTGTGTCTCGTGGTTTGAATTTGTTGCAAAATTTCTTCTTTTTCTTCCTTCATTTACGCCTTAAAGCTGGAATCCTCTCATTTTTTTGTGTTCTTTTATTCGGTTTCTTTGAGCCCTCCAGCCATGCAAGAAAAGCATAACCACATGAATACACACTCTCTATATATGAATGCAGTTATTAACTTGGCGTTTTAAATATATGGTTATATAACTTGAACGTTTTTTTATAAAGAAAAAAAAAAACAAAACCCTAATACAACATCCTTATGTGGGGCTAAAGGTTTGACCTTTTTTGTCTTCTAGCTGCATTGAGCCACAAAAATAGCACATCTTTTCATGCCTTTTGTTCTAGAAAGGGTTTTACAGTTTTGTAAATTTGTACGTCTAAACAAGCACCACATTCTACTACCCATACAGCCTGTAGCAATGTATATGATTATATAGATCGTATGAGGTGCTTTTTCGTCTATACGTGATTTTCTTAGTGATACGGGTCGTACATGTGAGAGAATGCTACATAGATTGTACGTATAGAGTGCCTAATTAATAAAACGGACTAATGTGACAATACACACCACTGACAAGGAATGTACGGGCAATATATCGTTTACATAGCTGTAAGCTATAATTTATTTATTTTTCTTTAACATACGTGATGTATGAATATGATATTTTTCAAATAAAAAGTACACAGAGAATACAGTATGTTCTTAAATGCATTAATTCTTATATTACTGTTAAATCATATTTGTACTGCTGTTCGACATATGCCAAAAAAACCTTCTAAAATGACATTAATTGAACATTTTTTCCCGTGACTAATAAATGCATTAATTCTTTCCAGTATTGATTTTCGGCTCTATTATGTTACTTCTTCATTTAAATCTGTTAGGTTGTATACATAAAAGAGCCACCATGCATACAAATAATTCGCGTTAAAAAGTAAACCCCAGTTTATAGTCATATAAACAACCGTTTACATATTTATAAACAGCTTTTTGCATAGGACGTTGTATGTTACTTAAAACCACGAATCAACTTGCAAAGGCCAATAATATATATATATATATATATATAATATATATATTTAACATGATTGATTGACAAGATATGTTGTCCAGCCTTCATTACAACTTCACCATCTACAGTGGTGCACTGTGCTATGGACATGAAATTTCATCTTTTAATTGTATCTTCTCCTGTGCCATACCCATCTTTAAGTGAGAGTTAGTATTCCTATTTTCTGTTGATGCAACGTTTGATGTTATTTTCTTGAACAGATAGCCAAGACCTATATGCATAAATGGGCACGGACACATACATTATACATACATGTTTCAAGGAATCTATAGGGTAAAGTAAAAGGTTAATTTATTTTTTACTTGGATTTCATATATGATGGCTCTTGAAAATACTAGGTGATTTATTAATAAACAAACATTAGAGAGTATAGCACGTGTATATGCTCAAACATTGATTTTCAATCGTGAGTTTTTGTCACTTATTCCTCTCTAAACATAAGTAAATAAATCTTACACAAATTTCGCTCTGGTTAGTAGAGATAATGATGAGTTTTTTCTGGTACACTTGATGGTAATCCTTAAGCTTCTCCTTAAGACACTTCATAGGGAGCACCACAAGTTCTGGCGAACTAAATAAGATTAGGAGCGGTGTACCGACCTCGTAGATTTTCAAAAAATATGTGACATATATTAACAATTTTTCATCGACCCCGTGTTTGTCTGAATGCCAACCCCACGGAATTCATTTACAACCCCTAGACCAAAAAATTAATAAATAAAGAATCTTTAACCCATTGAAAATAAAATTAATATATAGTCTATTTTTATTAAAAATAATAAGCCCAAAACCTAATCATCACTTAAGACCAAATGTAATAAAATGCTTTTTAGAAGATTAAAACACGTACACTATAAAAAATAATATTTTTTTTATCATTTTCTAATGAAATTATTTGTTTGGTCTTTTTAGAATCGTAATTTTTATTAATATGATCTGACCTGACACAAACCGAAAATTCCAACATTGAGTTGGAATATATTCAAGAACCATTACATTTGAGCTCGAAATTTTTGTGATCAGGCCAATACACCAAGTACCTATTTATACTAACACTATCTTAATAAATCATATACTACGCATGTTAAATAAATAAAATATTAAATAAAATAAAATTTTATTAATTATAAAATGATATTTTAAGATAAAATATTATTAAAATTACGTATGAATTATAAGTAATAAAACAATGTTATCAACTTTTTTTATTTTTCTCAAAAAATAAATTATATTTTGTTTCAAAACAAACAGTTTAAAAAGAATGTCATTTTTAAAAATTTTCATACTATAACTCTCAATTTTAATTTTTTTTAGTTTATAAAAGTTTTAATTACTTGTTAAAAACACAAATTTAAAAATATTTAAAAAAGTTTGATGTTTTAAATATATATATATATATATATATATATAATTTCTTTAGAAGTAAATTAATAAAAAGTTTTCTTTCTTAATTAATTAAAAAATTATTTTTTATCTAAAAGAATTTAAGTAATAATATTTATAATTAATATAATTATTTAATAGGAAATAAAAACTGAAAACATTTGTTGAGGCGGAATGCGATGTTGACGCATGTCAAACCAAATTTACATTTTTATTAAAGTAGGAAAATACGAGAAGTAAAATGGTAAAAAGCAAGTTTAATCGGCTAAATAGCCATTATACAATGGTTGTTTTTCGTGGCTAATGGTCTTAACCGGTTATTACTCGAACCAAAAAAACATGTTTTTTAAGTGGGTGCAAACCGGTTCCATTACTGAAAACTACAAACCAGGTAAGAAACCTACGGGCAGATAGGTTAAAAACCATTTTCTGTTAACAAGTTCTTGGATCAAATTAGTTTTGGTTAATTACCGTTTACGGTTTTTCTAACCTTTTTTTTTTCAAGTCTATTTATAACAATACAAATTCACTTTTAAATACATACGGCTAGAAAATCAGAATTAAAAGTTAGCAGCCTTTTTGTCAAGAAGGTATGGATTTTAGAATACTTATCATTAAAGTATACTCTCTTCCTAAGATCTTAATAACTCTAAGAAATTCCTAGCTACTTCAAAACTTTAAATTCTATATAAAACCCACTTTCTTCGAAGCAAAGCAATTAAAAAGCCACAATCATACGATCTGAAAGGTATGCATAACTTCACATCTATTTCAGATGACTTTTCATGTAACTTTTAATAAAGCCTAATTCTATCATTACTGTTTTTGTTTTTCTGTGAAGATCATTTTTAGCCCTAATTACTTATGATTCGTATCAAAATCTGATTTTTTTAAAATAAGATGGAATTAACAAACAAGCTTACATAACCGGTAAAAGTCTCACTCATGCTCATATGAGCACATGTCCATGCATTAGTACTGTTTATGGTTGTTTTCCTATTTATGTTTAAGTTTACTAATAAACTATATAGAGAAAGATTCTGAAGTTATGTATAACCTTCTTAATATTCATGAAGCCTAAACCACTAAACACCTACATCACATCCAGTATGGTCTGCGAAGAATGAGATTAATATATGCAAATCTTACCTCTTCATTAGACGATTTCTTAACTATATGATTCTGCAAATTTGACTAGTAGGAGAAAGAAACTCCGCTAAATACTAAAAACTAATTAAATGCAAAATTCAAGAGGAATGTAACAAATATACAAATGCAAAAGTTAAATGCTTCGATTCTCAAACAAATGCATAGAGTTACACGAACCCACTATATCATATAATATATTTATTTTTAGGTAAATCTATCTTACATTCTTACTATTGCTCTTAAATTACTCGAGCATTTAATATATGATATAGTGTATAGAAGGTGTGGCGTATCAAGTGTCAAGTTTCAGGTATATCAAGAAAAAAAAATAGAAACAACATGATAATTAAAGCAGTAGATAAAGCATATGCGTTACAAAATTCTCTCCTCGATCAACACCACCAATTCTCTCCTAGTGGTTGTCTCAATATGAGCTGTATTTTGATAGTGTAACCTTTTTAAATTCATCACCTACCACAGATCGTCTTCATAATATAACGTCCTTGGACAACCTCGTCTATAAACTCTCGCGTCATGACTTAGCTCTCATGATATTGTTTCCAATAAAGGAGATCTATAGTCATGCTCCCGTTTTTACAATGGGAGTATGAGAAAGTATACCGAACCGACCTGTGCGGTACACCTAAATGCAACCGAGTAAGATGCCCTTGGTTCCTCTGAGCGTAAACTTTCATCTGATCATTTTAATTTACTCTAAATTACACAAGCCCACGAATAACAAAATATGGATAAAAAGAGCTATCATTTGCTTCTTAATGGAAAGGAGCAAAATGGCACTTATGCAATTTATCTTAGTTTCAAGAATAATTATGATCTTAAAATCTTATTGTGTATCAACAATATATATGTTTATGTAGGCTGATGGAATCTACCAACAATATAGTCAATGAAAAGTTGAAAACCCCCTTTATTCTAGGAGCAATGTTCGAGAATTGGGGTACAAAAATTCATAAAGAAAGAAGAAGAAGAAATAAAGCATTATATTCCCCCTTTTCAATGAACACTTACTTCTTTCTTTCTTTTTTTTTTTTTTTTTTTTTTTTTTTTGTGATAGATCTAAAAGGAAAAATAATAGGCCGATTGGAATTAATGATTCTAATATTTGTGTTTCTAAATCATCTATAAACACATGAAGCTTTCCATAAAGAATATTGCTCTTTATATTTTACGAATTTTTATTCCTGGGAGGTCTTTTCTGCTCCCACAAAAGATGAAATGAAAGTTTATAATTTGATCTAACTTTGTTTTCTGAGGAATAAGACTAATGTTTAAAAAAATAAGTATATATTTATTTTTTTAATTAATGATAGAATTAACTAGAGGTTTTCTTAATTTTTATATTCAACTCATATATATATTAGATACAATAATAATAACTAACTAACAAATTTTAATATAAATGCTAATCAAAAAAGTAATAAATATAAAGGAATTGCTAGGTTGAAACCAATTGCATCAATTCAAGCGTTTGAGAAACTTTGGTCTGGGTATCTTCACCTTCAATATTAACTTTTCTATATTATCTTCCTTTACATTTTTCTTCTGCATATGTTTGAATCTTGTTTCGGATTTTAAAGTTCACAAATTATGCTTGATTAATGTTGTTTTGGTTTTAAATTCAAGATTGGTTGTTGATTTGTAAAAGGAAAAATAAGCATACAATAAGCTAGAATAATTTGCTTCTCGGGGGTAATTATGCTCTAATACCAAGTAGAATTACGATAGAAGCAAAACAAATTTGGTGAGTATGTGTATAGTATGAGATTCATTATAGAACATTACAAAACATTCAATTATCTATCTACTATAATAAAAGGATAATCATGGATAATACATGTTATTATCATATTCCTTTTCACCAAAATTTTCTCATCTTTTTCTCCAATATTAAGCTCGGAAATGATTTAACGATGGAAGTGTAGTGAAATCATAGTATAATTATGAGTTTAAACACTATCATACTTTTAAAGAAAATTAAAATGCCTTAATTAAATTTTGATTTCATTTATGTGAGCGCCACGTACTTGGTGACTAAGAACGTATTTTCAGACTAAAGACGAGAAAACCTTCCTTGCCCCAAGTTTGTGTGATTGGCTCATATGTTCTCTTATTTATTTAAAAATCGTAGGGACCAAGTTGTTAACGAACCATATAAGTAGAGCAGCAACTTTGATAAATAGTTTTTCAGATTTTTTTAAATATAACTAAATTAGGTTCAAAGTTTTCACATATTTAAGTCAAGTAAGTATAGTGTGTTTGTGTTAATATTACCCTTACTCCAATAAAAAAAGATAACTAGTAGGACATGTGTCAGTATTATATTTCTTTTTATTAAATTTTTACCGTTTCTTTATCTTATTAAATAATCATATTAATTACTAATAATATTATTTAATTTTTTTATATAAAAATAGTTTTTAATAATTAAAAAAAGATCCTTTTATCAATGTTATTTTTAAAGAAACAAATTTTTATAAAATAAGATTTTTTTAAATCATCAAACTTTTTAAAAATACAAAATATTTTAAAATTAGTGTTTTTAACAAGTATTTTTTATAAATAAAAAATAATAAACTTGAGAGTTATAATAAGAATGTTTTTAAAAATGATCTTTTTTCAAAATATTTATTTTGAAATAAAATTTTTATTCTATTTATTATAAGGAAGATTCAAATCATTTTTTATCTTAAAATATCATTTTATAATTAATAAATTTTTATTTTAATATTTTATTTATTCAATATTTGTAGTATACGAGTTTATTAAAATAGTAAAGTCATATATTTATTCATATTTGAATTAGAAAAATATTTTTCTAGATCAAACCACTTTAAAAATCTAGAAAGGTAATTAATTATATTTAAAGAGTTAGTTGGTTAAACTTGTTACACGGATCTCATTATCAGTAACGAATATAGCGTTTGGTATGCAGGAATAAAAAGAAGAATAAAATGAACTATTGAGGGTTAATGAAAAAAAAAATGTTTGATTGGTAAATGAATAAAATGAATCATTACATAAGTAATTTCATTTACTCTAAACACAACAAATTCATTCCATCCATCCATTTTTCTTCATTTCATTAATTCTTCCATCCTTAATCACCACACAACCACCAACACCAACCACCACAACACCCACCATCAGCCATTACCACCATTGCCAACTACCACCACCAACCACTACCACCAACCACAGGCCGCCACCACCACCCACCACTATCGACAACCACCACTGCTAACCACCAACCGCCACCCACCGCCACTGCGAATCACAACAGGCGGCCACCCACCACGGACCGGGAAGCACCAACGGTCTCCACCTGCCACTATTGGCCGCCGCCACCACCAATGACGGAGAACCACCACCGGTCACCACCCACAACCGTGAACCACCACCGCCCACCGCCCACCACTAGGGATGAGCTCGGTACCGTACCTGTACCGAACCGGTACCGTTACCGAAAGTACCCGGTCCCGAATTTTATAAAAAACGAGTACCGATACGGTACCGAATTTGGTATATGGGTCACGGTACCGGTATTTCGATACCCAGTACCTCTTTGGTATCCGTTGCCTACACAACATTATTTTTTAAGCTTACTACATGGTTCATGTTTGGTTACGGTACCTAGTACCTGTTACCCAGTACATGTTTGTTACCCGATACCTCTAATAGTTTATAATAACTAAACAAAAATAAAATATCCAAAAAGTATCCACATAAAATGATAGTTTATTATTTTTCTTATTTCCTGCTAACTTAATTCACACACTAGTCCACCATTCGTTTCTATTAAAATCACAAATATTATATCTCTTGATATTGTAGTGAAGTAAGAAGAATTATATTAAAAAAATAATAATAATTATCTTCAAAAGTCAAAATAGAATACTAGTTGATGGGGTGAAAAATATAACAAAACAAAATATTCAAAAATAACATATTCGTATTCGGGTACTAGCGGGACTATACGGAATTTTTGGGTAAAATACCGGTACCGGTACCGGTCAGTACCGGTACCGGTCAGTACCGATCCCAAAATATAAGAAAATCAAGTACCGATACCGGTAACTTATACATATTTTCGGTACCAGTTGGGTACCGGTACGGGTACTAGGTACCATATGCTCATCCCTTCCCACCACCACTGGTCATCATCACCATAACCACTTTTGATTTCATTTATTTATTTTTATACCTAACAAACAACATAAAATAATAATTTAATGTATTTTTACAGAGAACTAAATAGAACAATATAATGTAATGACTCATTTCATTTATTTGTTTATTTCATTTCTTCATCCAATTTATTTCTTCGTCTATTTCATTACCTCTTATCAAACAGAACCGAAGTTGCTTGTTTTATTAAACCCATGATTCTTTTAGTTGTGTCGTTACATCCGGTACCTCACACTTAATATTAAATTGTTACCATATGGTTATTTAAACAACAGAAACCTGAAAATAAAGACTAAAAACTGTAATTATAACCGTTAATTATAATATTTCCTATAAGCAAAAAAAAGTTGTCAAAGAGGGGCTGCAATTGATTCCAAACACATGCATTGGTTCTCCAATCAGGGTGGTCCATTGTCTATAACTATACGAACATACACACACATACACACAAAACGCCTACTTAATTTAATTTAACCATCCGTACAGTTTGCTTTTTTTTTTCTTAATTAGGACGATAAGATTTAGTATTAGATCCTTTTCAGTGTACACATAATTAGTAAAACAATATGTTATAATATCTTTTTAAAAAGTCTATTGCAGAACATGTGACGCACAGAAAAATTTGGAATTAGTGTTGTTTGTTTTGAAGCATATACTAGCATGCATGCTTTAGATAGAGGAAACGACCAAAGCCTCAAAAAGACATGATTATAAAAAATTATATGAATGGTTAATTGTTAACTGAATATTACTTTGGCTATGAATATCAATAATTTGTTTATATCATATTATAATATGTTACTATTTTATCGTGTATTAATATAGAAATTCAAATGTTTACACTCATTGAGTGGAAGGATACAATAAAATGGATTGTGACTAGATAGGTAATTATTTAAGCTCTTTTTCTCTAAATTAAGGCCTTGGTCTGTTAACTTTTAACTGATTTACTAACGCTTAGATAGATCTTAGTACCTATATGTTGCAGAATACCTCCTTAAGGAGCAACAGAAGCGTGCACTCTTGACCATGTTTCCTCTCTAACATAAGCATTTAAATATTCTTTATATAAAGTGACAAATCAAGAAATTATTTTCCTGAGGGTTATAAACTTAAATATCTTTAGGAGTCGGTTTTGTGCTGCTAAATATTAAATATTTTCGGTCTGGTTCGAGTTAGGTCTCACTATAAAAAGATAAAAGCAAATTAAATCTCAAATATATAATGCAAGTGCATCAATCGCTATAGAAACAAAATAATATTGCAATATAGCTATAATTGCTTACAACATGTTTTTATTTTAAATATAGTAATTACATCATCTACAAAAACATTTCTAAACAGGCATTTTTTAATATAACAAATATAATTTATCACTCAAAATTTCACCACAAGATAAGTAAGTCGGATATTACTTCGTAAGAAATGTTTTCAAACTTTAGGATTTACATATCTTACATTGTTGGAACAATTAATCATACACATTATACAAATGACATGTGATGTTTGTCTTTTGTCGTGACATTTTTAGTTGATGAAGTAATCATTCATGTTTATTATTTTAAGTTAAAAAAATAAATTAAAAACCTTTACTATGTTTTGTTAATCTGTTAATCAATAACCTTCAACAAAAAGATTCAACCAACAAATGTTAAAGCTAACTTTTGAAAGAATAATTAAAATTTAGAACATAATTTAAGAAGAAATACCTAATTTGAAGGTTTGTAGTAGAAATTATGTATTTGCAGGGTAATTTAATGGATTTGTGTTATTGTCAAATTTTGTGTATTTTTAGTAGGAATTATACATGTAACATTACCATTTTGTGTGTAATTTTGTGTTTGTTGGGATGAAGATCAAGACATGCAGGCAATGAAATAACCATACTCGTATGGTCTAAACCATACTCATGCGATGACTCAACAACACATTTTGGCCATATCTAATACGTAACACAACATAGATATTGAATTTCAAGAAGTGGGCAAACCACTGATCGTACGGTCTTGACCATACCCTTATATAGTATATTCATTAGTGACTACATTATGCATGTCAATTGTTCTCATATTTTAGTGTAGTGAGAATACACTACTTGTAGATTCTTATCATCTTAGTGTCTTCATTGGTGACTACATAGATTCTAGGGTGCTTAGAGTAGTCACAAATGAGTATAGTATATATTAATCGGAATTTTATTATGTTACCTTCTATTGTTTTTTAAAGTGGTTAGAGGAAAGACGAGTCATATTTGGATCATCGCATAGTCATTTATAAAAAGTAAACATCATCTCATCGTAAAACTCCAATAGTGCACTCTATCATAAAAGGCATACACCTTTAATTTAAAATTCTTTTAAAAAATATTTAAAATAAAAGAAATTAAAAATCTGCATTATTAATAAAACTAAAATAACTAGGAAGTTAATGGTGACCACTCTATAAAATAACTTTTATGGCCGAAAGACAAAACATTAGTGAGTCGCTATCTGAAAAACAATCTTTTTCTTTTGGCTAAAAGAAAGAACTTAAAACTTTACTATAAAACAAAACTTTAAAGTTCTATGGCTTAAAAACAAAAACTTCAATGAGGCACTATGCGAAAAACAAACTTTTATAGCTAAAATGAAAGTACCTGAAACATAACTATTCCGCTCATTGTACTTTAAAGTTAGAGTAAATTACATAATTCGTCCTTGACATATATAGATAATTATAGATTATAGATTAGGTCTCGTTGATCTTCAATAAGTATATAAATATCTTTTTGTTTGATGGTTCATAAAAAAATTATCCTCTACACTAATGATCGTTAAAAATTTAGTTAGCTCTTTGTAAAATGAATAGAAACATAAAGTATTATTTGACATTTTAGTCGCGTAGGCTTTATCATGCAAATAGAACTTTGAACTTCTTACATTTTTGTGATTTCCGGAGTAACCCTCGAAGTTGAATATTAGTAATAAGTCATTCTACATACCCGATTGTGTGTCGGATATTATTTTGTTTTGATGCTTCCAAGTAATCGTAGATATTAATCATAAAACGAAGACAAGATTGCTAGACCTTTATCAACAAAAACATATTTTAAATGAATGTTATAGACACTTAATAATTCTATTACGTATTTACATTTGATATTTCATAAGTTCTATTCACCTACAAGAGCAACCTTTCATCCTATGGAATAAAAGTAATATTTGCTTTTATTTCACACTCCTAACCCTACGGTATGAGTGAAATTGTTATTGGTATGTTTGTTTGGTTGCATTCACCTAAGACCATTTTAGTAATGATCTATATCGTAAAAGTAAAGTATTGACATATAAATTGTAACATGGAACAATTTGGTTTAGTTATTTTGTTAATTGATGGCGAATACGTCAACAACACCCCTACCGCAAGGCGGACACTAACTAGTTATCCTAGGACCGACTCAAGTTTTAAGGCTAGGTTTTTTGAGTACTTTTACAAGTGTTTAAAACCTACAACGTACGTAGCTAGACGAAAAGCGTTTGAGTTACCAAGTTGTCGACTTCCTTTTTGCCTATTCCATTTTTAGCCAACGCATTGCTATCATGCTATGCATCAATGTCGTGGACTCCACAATGCATCGGTACCAACATCACATCACATACCTACAATAGGACATAAATAGATAGTGAAAATTCTTGTTCGATCTAAATGTTGATTGATTTGATTTTACTATAAACTTGGTTACATTTTAATTTAGTTAAGGAAATGATGTTATCCTACGACGAACAAAGGAAAGCAACGTATCATGAAGTATGCATGATGCATGCATTTGGCCCCCCTATATAGCTTAAACAAAAGGTACCAATTGTACCACCCAATCTTCACATTTTGTGATGGTTAAACCAATGACCCTTTCAGATTTGACATCAAGTTATGATTTCAACTAAACAAGTGAGGATGTCGCTACTAGCGTCAAACCCTATCGACATCAACATGCATCCAAAAATGTTCAAAGTTTGACCCCAAAACATGTTTTAGTTTGACGAAAACATGTAAACGAAAACTACTAAGAGTCTGTTAGTAAAGTACTATTAGGCGAGTGTGAAAATAAAAGATTGGTGTATGCCTTGTGAACCTGAATCAGTTTGGCTTAGTTTCTGATATAATCCAATGATCCATTTTCATTTTTAGTTTTGTTGTATGTTTTCTTTGGGTTTTTTTTTGTTGGCGGGTGATCCCCTGTATTATATTTTCTTCTTTTGAGCTTCTTCAAATCTAGAAGTACATCTCTCTTAAACAACCATTTCATCCCGCATCACCTTCTATCTTAGCATCTACATCTAAAATTGATGATAAAAGAAATCTGGTTTATCGATTATTGAAACTACCATAAATAAAAATTGTTGGGAGATTTTCCTTCAATTAAGTTTGTGAAATTAAATTACGCAATCATACCGGCGATGATTTTAGGATGCTTCAATTTTATAGAAAAAGTACTTAAAATGTTTTAAATCAAGATGTAATAAATCAACTTCAGAAATAAAAACTAATATAAAACAACTAGCTTTAGTAAACTCGTGTATTACACGGGTTGAACAAATAAAATATAATATATAATAAAATTTAATTAAGTATGAAACCATGTTTACGATAAAATACGATTGAAATTACTTATGTGTAAAAACAAAATTTAATAAAACAATTATATCAACTTTTTAAACTTTTGTTTAAAATTTTTTTTCCAAAAAAAAAATAATAATTTGTTTCCAAACAAAACCATATTAAAAAATATCATTTTAAAATTTTTTTACTATAATTTTCAATTTTAATTATTTTTTGTTTTACTTTTTAAAAATACTAATTTTACAAAAATTTGATTTTTTGTAAAAGTTCCTTATTTTATAAAAATTATTTTTTTAGAAATAACATTAATAAGAAGATCTTTTTCTAAAGTTATTAAAAACTGTTTTTATTATAAATAAATTTAAATAATCTTATTGGTAATTAAGGTAATTATTTAACAGGAGAGAGAAGCGGAAAAATTTTAGTGAGAATGAATGTGGTGTTGCCACGTCACCCCAAGTTACTCTTTTATTAAAGTAGAAAGATTGTAGAATTTATAACTTTTCATTCCCAATAACATTATTATGTTATTAAATAAATTATTTACTAATTGTAAAATTAAAATTACACCAGCTATAAATATAGTTTTTTTAATCTGAGCACCATCTACGTACACCTATTTACAAGATAACCTATTTTCACCAAATTCAAATGCACCAATAGAGGGCACTAAAAGAGTAAAAGATACTCTAAAACAAACTAATTAACCATATCTCTTACAGCAGCACAAGTAGATGAGATGTGACAACAGAAGTAAAATTAAATGTTGATGTTTCTCATCTTAATTGCCCCTGCCTTCTCATAAAATCGATTCGTGAAGAAAGTTCAGCACATTTCCTTTTGGTGTCTGCAATTTGTTTCTCCAAATCCTCCACCTGATTCACCATTTCAACACGTCAATTTGGGTTGTTTTTTATGTCAAAGAGGGCAGCATACAGTGTGAGAAAAGTTTGGATAAAGGTGGAATGGATTGAAAGCCGCTCAAAGCATATTGTTTTTATTTTACGATTCATATTATTATTGTAACAATATTATTTTCGTAATCACAACTAACACACTAACTATTTATAATAAGTTATGGATGAAAACAAGAAAAGGTTTTGTGGGTCAACCAAAAGGCAAAAACCGACCCGGCTCATTTCAAACACACTCATTTGACCCATTACACTGTTAAAACTTGGGCATACCGTAGTTTTCAACTCGGTCTCCCTTTGCATATACTGCTCACACCTGCAAGGCACAGAATCATAAGGGTAGATGTGTCAAACAGATGATTGATGATGTGAAATTAGTATAGCTGATGGAAAAATGTCCAAGTTTTTTACAATCACCTAAAGGATACTGATTATGCCCAACTGTTCCAGTTGGTAATACATAAATGGAAAATTTCATAACATACTTATGACAGATTTCAATTCTTGCTAATGTACAAATACTTATGCTTAAGAGTAACTTGTTTTCTAAAGGTTTTAAAAGACGGTAAGCCACCTATCGAGAAGGTAACCTGTTATTTGTGTGGTGATTTGCCATATTATATGGAGCAACTTGCTGCAGAGGTTTTTATAAAAAAACAGATTTTTTAACAGATGAAAAGGTTAATTAAATATAAAAAAATCCCTCCCCCTTGATCACAGTCGCTCCCCTTCCTGATGGATACCGTGGGTCAAAGAAGGAAAAACAAGGCTGTGAAGCCAAGAGAATAGAAACACCAGAAAAGTAGAAGAAACAAGAAGATAGGGAAAGTGTTGAAGCAATTACTTACTACAATAGTAATTCGGGAGAATTTCATATACACCCAACTTAAACGATATATACCTTAGAAACTAATTAAAATATCGCATATATCCATTTCATTAAAAAAATTCAAAATTTGGCAATTCTACCCTTATTTATTAAAACTTCAAAATTTCATATTAACCTATTTTTAACCTTAATATTCATATTCAGCCGTCAATAATATTTTTCTCAAAATATCAGATTTTGACTCGTTTCACTAAAAACATGTTATTAGCCGTCAATAACTTTTTTGTAAATCTCTTTTACTGCATGCCTACATTATATATGGAGGAACTGATTTTTCTTTTATTTTTTCAGATTGGATGCTGGTGAACTACAAGTTAACGAGCCTTATGTCATGCAGTATTATTTGCTAAGAGAATTAAGCATCCTTCTGATTGGCAAGATCCAGTAGCAAAGAGAGAGATTGGTGATAGAAACTCATGGGAATGACATGTCCATATGCTGGAGTGAAGAAACACAACCACCAATTGATAGCCAACTCTTGTTTATTTCTAGCAGGTTTCATTTCTTTATCTACCTCATGAAATACAACCATTTTCCAGGATTGTTTTAGTAACTTCTGGGGTGATCTACAAGCATCAGAAGTTCAAAAAAAAAAAAAAACAAACAAAAAAAAAAAAAAAAAAACGCACTACCCCACTTCAACAAAAAAAAGTCCACTGATTAGAAGGTTCAAATATCATAGACGATTAGATTAGTATGACTTAGTTACATGGCTCATTGATGTTCTCTATCCAACTTAAAAAGAATGAAACTCGAACACGTCTTACTTTCTCCCTCAACTCGGTCCATCTTTGCATTGAAGAACTTGGCGAAGCTTTATTTTATAATGTGTAAGATTGGTAAATGACATAAGCAGAATCTATGGAATCTATGTGAGATGGTGGAGGGTTGAGTACACCAAATGAAGGTGTTGGGTTTGGGTCAACTGCAGATGTTAGAGCTAACTGACGGGGGTGTAGGTGCTAGTTATGGTAATGGTGTTGGTGCAGTTGTGATTACTAGTGAATGCAGACGGTGCAAATGAGGGTGACGAAAAACGACCATCAGAATGGGCCACTATAGGAGGCGAACCATTAGCGGCCATGGAATGTTAAGTAATAAAACCAGAAAATTGCTCCAATCTCTCCTAGTAATTAACTGATTCCTTCACCCCCTCCCATCCCCTCCCCACACCAAAACACCCTCATTCTTTTCGGTCCTTTAGTGTTTTAGTTCCAAATTCTCATTCTTATATCTTCTTGGTAAGATGAGAAATTAAGTTTTGTGTTCCATTTTGATTTGGATTCGGTTTTTTGTGTTTCAACTTCATTTTGTTATGTGTTTGGACCTGGGGTTCTCTTTTGTTTTTGTTAATTTGGAATGATTTTTGGACTGATTGTTTGTTGTGTTGGTGGTGGACCTCTGGTAGTGATTCTTGGTGAGATAATACATGTACATATTAGAAACACGAAGTACAATTCTTTAACATTTGAAATATTGATCACTACAAACATCAAACATAACACTAATGAACACTCAAAAGAACTGTTATAATGAACATTTAATACAATAAAATAATTAAAAGTAAATTATTGTCTTGTTCATGTGGTTTGTCGAAAATCTCAGTTTCAGTCCCTAAACTTTCTTTTTGTCTATGGCCCTGTGTGGTCAAACCACTTCTCGCCATTTCAGTCCCTAACACTAACTTCATTTCTTGTCTTGCCATTATACAATAGAATACTACGAAGTTGGTGTCGTGCAAGAAATGGAAACCACAAATGGTAATAGGGAAGGAAAAACAAGTTTGGGAACTGAAACTAGGATTGTCAACAAACATATGAATGAAAGCAGTAATTTACTCTAAAAACCATTTGAGTGCTAATATTTATACTTATGGAAAAATGATAAAATAGCATATTAGTTGAAAGAAATTATAGATTAAAAATAAACCATTTTGTAAGAAAAAATTATGCCACATGGCAGTCTATATCATCTTATTTACACACTGCACTTTCACATAAGCATGAATATAATCCCGTATTTTAACCAATATCTCCCGGTCAAACTTTATAAAAAGGTATGACATCCGAATGGAATTATAGCATAAGTATGTTACCCTTTTATGAAATTTTCCCAGTATTATATGCCAACAAGGAATTCCCACCCTTTTGGCTCACTGACTCAGTGATATACCAACAAAACCAATAACAAAATATGTGTAAAAGCTACAACTACAGGTCACGAGCAAATGCAGAGGGGCAAGAGCAAACAGTAAATTGTACCTCATAAATAGTTGGATGTTCTCGTCACATATTTCGTCTATAGCCCTTGAACTATCCCCGCATGCCACTCCTTGATCAAAACCCTGTGATTAATATCATATAGAAAAATATGCAAGAAAAGGTTCTCAATTTCGTCAACCAAAACATAATTTTGACCCATTCTGATAAAAAGATCATCCTAAGTAATTGCCTAGCATCACATAAAACAGGTTTCTATCAAGTAGTAAAAGGCAGGCAAGACTTACGCTTTGAAATCCAGGAGGAGGCTGAACTGTTGGCATGTCTTTGTTGTAAACGGTTCTACCATGGCTCCCCATCTGTGAATCACTCAAATCAAGCCTTGGGCTAGCCGCACGACCAAGGTTCGGGCTGGTTTGATCAAATGCTTCACCTTGGGTTTGAATCGGCGCAGCAGAAGTCTTTTGCAATTTTCGCAAGTAACCTGGATCGGGTTGCCGCCCAATTAAGTGGCAGTACTGTTTCCTGTATTTTTGACAGTAAACTACTTAAAATTTCAAAAGTAAAATTACTAAATGTATATGTTTATCTAAGAGAACGAACCAGTAATCCATTTGTATCTGTTTTAACTTCATTTCCAGCCTTGAAAACACAGACGATCTTTCAAAATCCTGTTTATCATGTGCAGGTTCTATGAAATTTGCTTCAAGAACTCCAACAATGCCAAAACCTCTAGAATGTCCCTCAGCGGTTACTTTCCAGAAGGGCTGAAAGAATATGACATTTTGACTAATAATCTTAAAACATTCTAAAATAAATCAATCTCTCAGTTCTAGAAATGCATACACGAATTAGACGGTTTTTATGGTACACATTAAATCCATTAACTCCAATAGCGGGTGCTTCTTTAATAAACCCAAGGGTCGTCTCCGCAACAGCCTACATCACAAGGTTTCCAAAACAACTTAAAATATACATAGTTTCAAACCAAATTCTGTAACCTGGTGCCTAAAGACATAACATAAAATGCAGTGTTACCTCTTTTATAGAAGAAACTTGTGGTCGGTATACGACTACTTGTGGATTTCTCAAATCATCTACAATATTAAACTGCTCTACAGGTTTCCCCCTTAAAATGATTTTGAAGTTTTTGAACTTTCTAAGGTACAACATAGAAGCATAAGCCTGAAAAGAAGCACTACATATGACGATGATGAAATTTTTTTTAAAGACACAAAATATAATTTTAAATGGTTTAAGATTTAAATTATCACCCTTAATGAATGAAGAAGGCGGTAGGAAATGTGTGCTTGCGTATCAACTGCTTTCTTGCTCAATTTAGACAGACGGGCAGCTTCATCTCTCAATTTAATATCCTACATCAGCAAGCAAATAAAAGATGCAGTACTGGTATAAAATATCCATTCACAATTTAAAGAATGGTGACTCGATCAGTCTGCAAAAGTAACCTCATCATCTTCGTCAAAGTTCAATTCATAGATGCCTTCATCATTGAGCCATAGGTTGTATATGATAATCTTAGTCCCATGTGAACCAATATCTTCAAACTGAAGAATTATGTGAATAATGTTGCATATTAAGCTGAAATACTACCGGTCATCAAAAATAAATTCAGTATAGAGCATAAGAAAACCTGTTGGATTAGCTCATCTTGTGAAGAGAATGGAGACCATTCAAGAATTGTCTTTAAGTTAGTAGACCAGTCCTCCTGAGTACCATATGATATAGGATCTGGCCAATGCTTCGAGATATCAAAATCAATCTGCAATAAAGATTCCACATAAGAATAAGAAAGGATGTAATTGATTTATGTAAAAAAAATAAAATAAACCATAAGGGTACATATTTACCATTGGGACAATAACGTCGTCCTGTCCGGTTCTGCGTAGAAATGTATAGGATAAAAGACCAACACTTTGGGTTGCTCGTCTACAAGATAATAATAACAATAAGAACATAATCGCCATTTCAAACAACTCAGTTAAATCAAACGGCATCAAAACTGTACCCATTCCTGGATGAACGGCTAAAAACAATCACGTCTGCTCCTAACCGCATAGTGCTTGTTTTGAACCCATTACCATCTGAAAAAAGAAATGTCTTCTAATTGTCAAGAAGCATTGCCCAATTCAAAGTTAAAAACTTTATACAGCAAAACAAAAAACAGAAGCCTCTGGAAGCACAAAGGATTTACATTGCCCAATTGTGTTGTTTGACTTCTTTGTTGAGTATCCCAAGCTCATGCACTTCCGAATGCCATCTGGATCCATTCCACCTCCATCATCTGTGACAACATTTCAGACTACTGAATTAAACTTTAGAAAGATAATATCTATCTGGAAGTGTAAAACTGTAAATACATCAAGAATGGTACCAAGAAAAAGTAAAGCGGGAGAATTATCCCTTTTGCTGTAAATTCTGTCAACTTTCACATAAGTTGCCCCATTATTTATCTGTTACACAAGGTCAGCAACAATAATGTCATACAAACTGAATATCTCAAATAGCAATGTAATATTTCTATAGCAATGTAATATTTTTCCCTTATTATTCTGCATATAAACTTGTAATCCATCTATATCAAAAAAATAAGAATATGGATATTCAAGGACTATGTAAAGGTTTTTATAACAGAAAAAATAACTCTTGAGCCATATAACATGGTAAACTATAGAGAAATAAGTATTTCTTATCTGTACAATGAAATTCTAATGATGTCTAAGACTAACAGCTACCTCATCAACGGCATTATCTAAAAGCTCAGCAATTGCTGCAAAGAAAGATAATAAATTGTGAGTATCAACTCTAGACAATAACATTAATAACATAAAATTTCCATATAATAATTTGGGCTTTGAGTAATTAGAAGGATAAACTAAGTTATCCATCTTCACCTGCCAAAATACAAGAAAGTGAGTGTATGGGTGTTGCTACGACCTCCAAACTTTCAACATCATCCTTGGGACTTCATGAATTTCATATCATATAAGACATGTTGATTACCCAAGCTACTCAAACTTTAATCTCTAGTGTGATAACTCACTAACTCAACAGACCTTTTATGTCAACTACTCAACTATCAAACCACTTGGTGGTATAAGACGTCATAGAAAGAAAAGAAATATTGCATCAATTAAATGAAACATCTCAATTAAGTACTAACTTCAGTTTGCTTCTTGCTTCAATTACTTCACTCCAGAGTATTATATCCACGTTTATCCATTTACTAGTTAAATAATCATATTTCACCATCCTAAAAATTGGAAATCCAATAGAACAAACACCTTCAGTAGTTTTAAATTTGCTACTCTTTGGATAATGAAGCATGACCAAACTTGATAAAAGATCACAATTCTATATAGGTAAACTACAAATGCTCCTTATTTTCCCAAATGCCAAAAAGAATTGAAAGCTCAATAAATTAAGTCCCACCTCCAAAAGCCCATTTGTGAGAAGTTGCATTGGAATGAAGAAACTTCGGGTGCACACGAGCATGCTCCAGTTCACCTGCAACAAACCAAAACTTCATTCAGTAACCATACCAGTCAATAATGCACGTATGTTACAACCACCTTCATATATATATAATGAAATACTCTCCACAATGATGCATATATGTTTTTAGAGTAAAGGTTTGCCCTAATCTGACATAAATTAGACCTTGTGAAGGAGTCCATTTTGTTGGACCGATATCAAACGCTCCTGCTTTCCAGAAACTCCGGTTCTCCAGGCTCCGATCATCGGGTTTGTTGTTCTGAACCTCCGGTCTGCTTGTTTGATCACCGTCTTCGTCGTCACTGTCAATGATGTCTACAACGTTCGCCGGCTTCTCTGCAAATCTCGACATTATAATCGTGCAATTCACCCAGAATCACAACCAAATTTGATCAGAGTGAAAATTAAAGAAAAATTGCGATAGTTGGATTTTGGAAATAGGTTTTGTTTGAATACACAGGGGGTTTTCTTTAACTCTTTGGTTTGAAGGAAAGGTGAAGTTTATTAATATTCTTTTACGTTATGTTCCCGAGTTTACTTAACGAGAGAAAAGAAAGGAAAAGAAATGAAACATTTTTTTTTTCTTTCTTCTTTTTTCTCTTCTTTTCTCTTCTTTCCTTTCTTTTCTTTTCTCTCCATTTCCTTCCGATTTGGAAAGAATGTTTTTATCCCTTATTTTCCTTTAATTTTCTTTCATTTTCTTTCTTTTCTCTCCATAAGTAAACTCGGGAACACAATCTTTTTGTTTTCCTTCCATTTCCTTCCATTAAAAAAAACTCAGGAACACGATTTTTTATTTCTTTCCTTCCGTTTCTTTTCTTTTCTCTTCTTAAATGAACTCGGGAACATAGCGTTAGGGATTTGGTAGCTGTTTTAACGGTAGAGTAACGAAACAAAAGATCGGGCAACTAAAGAAGAGAAAGCCATACAGATACAATTTTAAGGACTTGATGGTAATGTGTGATTTGAGGGATGATCTGCAAATAAGTAACACTATCTTATTTATGCCGATAGATTTGTCTTTTTGATTATTCTAGATTTTTTTGTATTACTATCCAAAAATAGATCTAGAGATTTTTATAAGTTACTTAAGATAAATTAAGTTTTTTTTCTGGGTTTTTATATGAGTTAACCGAATAACATGATATTTCATGCATCGGCGGATTTAAGGGGGGGTCCGAAGGGTCCCTTGACCCTCCGGTCGACTAAATTTTCTATTGAGCGAAGCTGTCGACCGAAAAAAAAAATTAGTTTGACCCTCTTAGTTATCTCCGGTAGAGAATTTAAAGTAAAGGAAAAACAATACTAACCATTTATGGATGTAAAACAATACTATTTTGATGTTGACCCCCGTTATAAAATTTTCTGGTTCCGTCATTGTTTTCATGTCTTTCTTTGTAAAGAATTGAGTGAAGATTTATATGCTTTCTTGATTCTTTTAAGTTTTAGATCTCAAAAAATATTAGCCATGTTTATACTGATTACATTATTTTCTTTTGCCTAAATCTATGACGTACTCGTCATTTTTCCTTTACAGCACATGTTTGTTGCATTTAAAACCTAAATCCCTTTTGATGTGCATTTGGTATGTTTCATACACCAGCCGCATTTGTGACCACCATTGTGTAAAAGGGTCTTGCGCCCTTACCCCTTCCATGACAATCTTTCGCTAATTGATTCCTTGTTTACTTGGTTTCCAAGTGTCTTGAGTTGCATGGTCGTCATTGTCTTACCTCGGTGTCCAGTGTTTTGACTTTATGGTCATCATGCAAACGTAATCCCCTCTATGATGCATAGAGTGTTTGTAAAAAGATTTGCAAAAGTTGAATAAATCCATATAGAATGTGAACTTGTAGCCATTCAATGGTATGAGTAAACGTCTAGCGTGCCTTCTTATTTTTTTTATCTTATCCTTCACACCTATTACCAATCCATAGACTACAATGGAAATAATTTGATTTGAATGTATGGTTTTAAATAAGGACGTATATTTATAAAAGAGAAAAATCAAGAAAACCATCATAACAAGATTTACACATTTATATATGTATAATATAAATTACACATCTAGCAATAGCATACATGCGTTCAGTGATTCTTTTCATTCCAACATACATTTTTAATGTATGTTAGTGATTCATTTTGTTTCAACATACATGTATGTATGCCAAATGCTATTTTATTACTTTGATAATTAATAAAGTGTAGAAAGATATTTATATCATCAAGTTATAAAATAAGAAATCATGGGAAGTGCCACCAGACACCAGCTATGATACTGACTTTTAACAGAAAAAGAGGGAAAGAATACAGAAATCGTAAGCTCTACTCTTCAAGACTCGTAGATCTGCAACAAAGGTACTATCATTCTCCATTTACAACTTCTCCTGCGATCTTTACTCTCCGATTTCACATTATTCATGTTTCCTATTGCTACATCTTGTTCGATTCAAACCGCAATCGATTTAGGCGGAAATTGTTTTTAGGGTTTTAGTTTGATCGTTTCATCAGATCAGATCAGATCTGATCAGCATTCCAATGAAGCTTCTGTAAATGTTAAATGTGGTTGCGATTGCTGATCCCATTAGCTTTAATTCAAGAGATGATAGCATGATATATTATGAATCTAGCAAACTGTATACGTATGTAACGTATCGTTCGATTCTTTTTAAAGATCTAGAGATTTTGTTATCGGTAAGAAAATCATTGCCACAATTTCATTTCTGGATGGACCAGTTTTGATCCATAAATGCATTTTTTTCACATTAGCATTTGATATTCATCACAAAATACACTAAATTGCAGCTTGGGCTGATCATGTGGTTTTCGAGAGGTTATAGCAGGAACCATTGACATTAAACTTTTAATAGTTATATTGTGCGTTACGGGTAGCAACATATCCATACAAGATTCATTGTGTGAACCTACAGTTTCGTATTTTGTCTAACTTCTGAACATGGAAACTTGTTAGATGATTATCAAAATTGAGTTCTAAAGACAGTTTAATAGCTGCAGATCTAGCCATGGAATTAGACAGCGAACCTAAGGCTATGATGATCGAGCATAATCCAAATAGCATGCAGATCAATCCTTCAAGAGCTCGTTTTCCATGCTGCGTTGTGTGGACCCCTCTCCCGGTTATTTCATGGATGCTCCCTTTTGTTGGTCATGTTGGGATAGGCCGTGAGGATGGAGTCATAGTGGATTTCGCAGGCCCTAACTTTGTGTCTGTAGATAACTTCACATTCGGGCCTGTGGCTCGTTATATCCAAATAACCAAAGAAAAGGTACCCCAAACCTTGTGCTAATGTTATTATCCCCTTGACTCATTCTTAATCATGTGTTTAACAATTGACAGTATCCCATCACTCAGCATCCTTCGGCTACATACAGAGCCGAAGAAGAATATAGGTTAGTGGAATCAGGAAGAAATCATTACACTTGGGATGATGCGTTGAAAAAGACCACACAAGAATACCAAAAGCAAACTTATAGCATATTAACCTGCAACTGCCACTCATTTCTGGCGAACCATCTTAACCGGTTGGAGTCACAGGCTAGTGGGTGGAACGTGGTGAATGTCGCTGCTTTGATTCTGTTCAAAGGGAAGTGGGTGGACACGCCATCTATGGTTCGATCTTATTTGCCGTTTATGGTTGTGTTGTTCATGGGTATTACCTTTGGAGGTGCTAACTTTCTAACCTTTTTGGCTTTTGTTGTGTTCCTTCTGTTTGGATGGTATCTTTGTGGTACTTATTATTTCAAGAATATCATACAGCTCTAGTAAGTAGGTTTGTTACTTGTGGAATCTATTGATTACATGCAGCTATGCATATAAGTGTGATATGTGTATGGGTCTAGGTTTTATGTTGTAAAATGTAGAGTTTTCCCCAAATGGTTCTTGATTGTTTTCTGAGGTTGACCATGTTTGTATGAGGAAGTGGGTCAATTATATATTGTTCTTGTGTTGTGTACTTTGTGCAAATGTGGTGGTACACTTGAAGTTGAAGTACTTGAAATGCATGTAGTATCTACATATTTTGCTGTTGAATCTTATACCGGAGTGGTTCTTTACATTTATGGTGGCATGACATAACAAAACACACATATACAGGTAATTATTTCTAAATTAAATTATTTCATCAATGGGTCAAATAAGTAATGGTATTTTAGTGATGAAATGAAAAAACTATGAAGATTTATTAACTATGATACAAGCAATATAGAAATTTTGTTTTTCTGTTTTCTAGCACCAGCTTCATTTATTTAAACTAGTGTTGTCTTTATTGATGGATAAGGGGCTGTTTGGTAATATCTGAATAATTAAGTGCTGAACCAATGAGAGGTCTGAACTCTGAACCATTAAGTGCTGAACCATTAAGAGCTAGTATATCGTTTAACTATTCAAAGGCAAATGTCTAACCAATTCAGATAAGAGTTCTTAACCATTCAGCATTAGACCTCTTAACCATTCAGCATTAGTTTAATGCTTAACCATTCAGAGGCAAATGTCTGAATCATTCAAACATTTGCTCGCGAAACAAACAGTCTGAACCATTAAATGCTGAATCATTCAGACATCTGAACCATTAAGAGGCTGATTAAGAGACTGCAAACAACCCCTAAGGCGTTGGTTTTTAATAATCTCATTATTGTTCTCAACTGTAAAACAAATACTTGGGCTCATACTCAGACTTTATGGTTTTGATTATCTTAATCTCATTCTCAATTGTAAAATCATATATAATACCAAGTCTCATACTTGTTTTGATTACTCACTGCTTGATTTGAAAACTGCATATGTGGTCGGTTTAAAACCCATAGGAGTGAAATAGCTTGGTTTCTCGTTTCTCACATAGTGTAATGAGCTGCTTGAGATAGGGCAATGCCGTCCACTTACTAATGAGTTCGGTAGCAGACTGTTTTTTGTAAGGAAGTGAAAACAAGCTTGTGAAAGGAAGCTACTAACCTTCAAACTGAGTTTTTTTTGTGTGATCTGAGTGATTGAATATAGATGCTAAGAGACCAGGCCCCCCACCAATAACTAAGATTGCTTGGGGTTCGATAATCTATCAAAATTTGATTCAATGTGGGGGTTCTTGAGTTTTTCATTTAGCACTATGAACTTATATAATTAAAAGTTACCTGTTGAAATTTTCTGTGAAATCTGATTTCAAACTTAACTCAAACAGACTTGAAATATTAGACTCAAACAAATTAATTAAATATATAAATAATTTAAGCTGTAGTGATTTTTTACAACTATAAAATCAGACTGAGGTTTAATAATTATTACTTTATCTCAACAAATAGGGGAGGGTTAGCATTAGAATTTACTATGTTTTGTGTATACAACATACCATACTAGGGTAAGAATTAAATGGTAATTCTTTATTATTACCGATAAACGTGTTAACTTTTGAAAATCAATAAAAAAAAAATTTAATTTTAAAATTGCATCATCATACATATATAATGTTATGTTCTTTTATTTATGTGTGAATTCACAAATGTAAAAAAATTACAACAGATGTAAAGTACAAATTTACTGATATAAGTGTAACTTACACTAATGTAATTTTTTTACATTTATGAATTTACTCATATACTTAAAAAAACATATTTTTATATGTGTGTAATGATGTTAATCCAAAAAAAAAGAGTTAATTTCTGTTTTGCTACTTGTGTTTTGATCATTTTAACGGTTTTGCCCCAATAGTTTAAAAAGTTCAGGGAGGGTTTCGACTATTTTTAAACTATTGAAGCAAAACCGTTAAAATGAACAAAACACAAAGAGCAAAACAAAAATCAACTCAAAAAAAATTAATGATTTTGATTAAACTTCAAAAGTCAAAATGCTTATCATAATAATAGAGAATTAACATTTGATCCTTGACCTAATGCACTATAATCCTAAACATATAAACTCTATTAGGTATAAGCAAATAACTAGTATAGATGCATCAAAGTTGAACAAACAAGAACAATAAAAGATAATTGCTGGTTGACATTATATTTCATTAAAAACTGCACACAATTAACATAAATGTTCAGTATAGGATCCATTCCTAAAACCTGAACCTAATTCAGAGGTTTCAATTCCCCCAACCTTGACAATCAACAAACAACTCCAAATAAATCACACCAAATATCCGGGTTCGGGCTCAGGTATACAATCGATCAAAAACGCCAGATAACCAATCGATCCAACACGAGGCTCGCATTTTAGAACCCCTGAGATCTTCACTAATATGCACCCTACATTACCTTCTAATTCAAATAAATACCTCATAAATAAACTAAACTACATCACAAATTTGTTGATTAGTATTTCCTTTTCTTGTTTACTTTGCACTCAACCTCTTGAACTTGGAGCGCAAACAGCTTCAACTGTCAACCGCTTCAGTTTGTTTGGGCACGGGTCTTGACCGAAGTTGCTGTTTGCTATGGTCACCGCACATGCTTCTTTCCCAATACATTTCTGCATAACATAATTCCCAAGTCAGGTACAACTATTAATGCATGAAGTACAAGTATCTATGATTGTAGTACCCTTTGAATGACATCGTAAGATGTGGGAGCATGACACGTTCCTTGTTGGAACGTGCCACATGTTCCCAACGGGGTTCCGAAGCTAGCGAATTTAATAGCTGAAATGGTTAGTCCTGGACCGCAGTGTAAATGGACCTTGGGTCTACGGAGCTCTTGTGTTTTACCATAGCTTTCGATATGCCAGTCCTTAATGTTCGGGTGATATTCAAACATATCAGCACATACGGTTGTTGTTAACCGTTTGACCAGTGAAATACGAGTTGGGTCTCCCCCAAGTTCTTCAAAAAGCACTAACGAGTTATCTGTTGGCTTTAACCACGATCTAGGCACGTGGTACCTGCAAGATCACTCACAAAGTTAAGTCGTATATCCGGTGTGTTTCCGTGTGTTGCGTGTGTGAGATTGTTATACCATCGTTGGGTTGGTTGACCGCATCCAAGTTGACATTTGGGAGGGCGGTAAGAACCAGCATAATGGCACCCTTGGCAATCACCGGTGGCGTATGCGGTCCAGTATCTTCCTATGCTTTGACCGTTGATCCATACTTGACCTTTGCCCATACTGCTCATGTCTAGAGCCAATGGCTCATCTCCGTCTGGTGCATTGAAAGAAGCCTGAGCACCGTTTCAAAAAGGTTAGCAGCGGTTAAATAGCAATCTGTGACGATTTATGGAGTTGCAGAATACCTTGTGCCATGTTAGTGGCTGTTGTTTCTGAGCGATAAGAGAACCCTGCATCCATTCGACCGCTGACATACGGTTCGTAGAGATAACGTCCATAGCCTCACCCTTCAAGCCGACCTGTTAAAAAAATAATAATATTTCATGACGGGTTTTTGTCCGAAAGGCCAAAAAACGACATTCGGCAAAGAAAACAGAAGTAAACTAGACCTGGTAGGTCCATTTAGCCCATGACAAATCTTGCTTCCCCTGGTCAAGCCCATACAGTGCCACTGGACCCATGACGCCGGTTTCCCATGTTTCATAATGTCCACCGATATTCTTCACATAAAGGAAACAGATTATATATTGTAACCTAACCTATCAATAATATTGTCTAATAGAATTAGCGTGTGAAACGGAGAAGAAACTAACCGGTAATCCCATGGCAACACTAAGCAGTGATATTTTATTGTTTCCGGGACGGAGATTGACTTTTTCTTTGTAAGTAATCCTCCTGTTTTCTCGAGTTCCAAAAGCCGAACCTAAACATATATACACACATTCAACTTGTTACGAATGACCTTTTTGGGTCAAGAGCGTGTTTTTTACAAAATTAGTTCACTAAACATACCGGAAAGCTCTCCGTTAATAAACACATGAAGAGCATGACCCGTTGACTGGACCAATAGTTTCGGATGCTCCCCGCCTCTCAAAAACGATTCAGAAGGACTAACTTGGACACTACATAATAAATAAATAAATAAAAGCACATTATTTAGAGGCTTGTGAAACCTTCATGATTAATCGCTAAATTTAGCCATGTTAGAAATTAAAGCTTACTTTGTTGTATACCAAAGATAATCACTATTATCTCTAGTGACATTAACCTGCTCCAGTAGACCAGAGACGGTGAAAGTCGAGCTGTCATCAACGGTGGTCAAATCTTCATTGTATGTTTCCCATGTAAACAATTCAGAATTCGTGGGCAGCATTTCCATATGTGTCGATTGAACCCCGACCTGCATTGGTTTTTTTAAAAGAATTAAACAGCATAAACATACGAAACACAAAAAAAAGTAGTAAAGAGAATCAAATGGCTCTTGAAAAAAAGGAACTTTTTATACCTTTGCAGTGTTGAAGACGACGTTAGTGCAGTCGGGAAGGATACTGATGGACCATGGTGGTAAAGTATAGTGCATGTTGTTGAACATCACTTTTGCCGCATTATTTGTATTGTAATTAGCTAGAAAAGCCGCACAATGTCCTGATTCGGAAGAAAATACATGGGCCTGAAAAACATAAAACGCTTTGTAATTTTGTTATTTGCGTTTGTTTTGATTGAATGCTTGAGATAAAGATGATAACCTGTTGAAGGTTTCCCAAAGAAGTGACTCTCGGATCTGCAGAAACTAAAGCGGGCTCACATTGCTTGATAGCTTTGTGAAGCTCCTTCAAATGCCCGTATTTTGGTTGTCTGATCAAACCTATAAAATTTAAAAAACAATAAAGTTTAAGTCAGGTTTGATCCCTAAAGTACATATATACATTAGATGCTTGACTAGAATTTTAAACTCACCATATTCATCAAGTGGAGCATCATAGTCATAACTGGTAGTGATGAAGGGGCCACCAGCAGAGCGACCGAAGTTTGTTCCCCCGTGGTACTATTTTTTTAAAGATTTGCAAGAATTGCATTTTAGTTAATAATAAGATATTAGGTTTTGAGTTTTGGGGATAACAAAAGATACCAACCATATAGTAGTTGAAGAATGATCCGCCCTTTTGTATGAATCGGGCAACTCCAAATGCCAAATCTTGAACGGGCCTCTCATGGATTGGGCCGCCAAATTCCGTGAACCAGCCACTCCAAGCCTCGGTCCAAATGGTTGGTTTGTAAGGCTTGTTCGGGGAGAAAGCATCACAATAGAAACCGTTGCATGTGTTTATCTGCCACCAATGCCCCAAGAATATTTGTAAAACAACTTCATATTCAAAATAGATTCAATTTTATCACTAATTAACAAGCAACCTTCTTTTAATCTTCTAACACTTGCTTATAAGAGTTATGTTGGTTACAAATTCTTTTTTCTCAAAAAGTTCAGGACTTGGGATCAACTTCAAATTGTAAAGCTAATTTGTTACTTTTAAATAGTCAAATAAGTGAGCGTTTGGGCCGATTCAAAGAGAAGGTTAGGAAGCCTGGCCGTCTATGCAACAAGCCCGGCCCAGGCCCAGGCCCAAGCCACACCAGGCTTGGGCCTTTACACATGGCCCAAAGCCAACTCTTTCCAAGATGCATATGGACAGTAGGACAGACATTAACTTAATTAAATAAATTTTCAGGTTGCTTCACATTATTATAATCAACTGATAAAGAATTAAAGATTCCAAGTGAGCATTGACCAACCATTATTATTTTCTAACCTTTTTAATTAATGAACAAAACTTAAATAACTTGGTAATAAACTCATGCTGTTAAAATCAGAACAACTGACTGTAACTGCATTGAATGAGAACTAACCAAATGTCCAAAACACCCTCACAGTCTCACACAACATTCAATTCCTTAAATAAAGTGAATCTTTATGACATCAAGAAATGTAAAAATGGAAGCTTTTTCATGTGAAAGAAACAAATGAATCTGAGAAGTGCTTACAATAGGATCAGGGGCATCATCTTGCTTGCACATGACCCATGGAACACCGGTGCCCAATCCAACGGCCATATTCGCAGCCCACGTCATGTAATTATGTCCAGCACCTCCAAGTGCCTTCCCAATAGACCCATATTCATTTTCTATCTGCACCGAACCACATGTTGTCACTAACCCAACACACGTACCCGAACCAATGTACAACTTCAACTGCACAAGTTACAAGTCATGAAACCGTTATTGGTCAAGATTGTACCTGAGAGAGGATTATTGGGCCTCCTTGAGACTCGAACAACTTTTCACTCTTCATCATATTCACAATTTTCTCAGTGAAACCCTTCATAGCCCTCTGCAAGTATAGACATTTAAGCCTTTTATGTATTTTATTTATAAAATTAAACTATAAATTACATCCTTTTTATACATTTTATAAAATTAAACATGTGAAATCATGCAATTGTAACCTTAAATGGTTCATTATCAGTTCTGAAGCTAATCCCAGGAACATACTTCAGCCAAACTGGGAATCCTCTGAAAAAATCAACACGAATGAACTTTTTAGAAATTTCACATAATATTAACATAAAACCCTAAAACTAAAAAGAATCCCAGATCTGAGATATAAACATCTGAAAGATTATTTCTAAAAATTACCCAAAATTCCATTCAGCACAAACATAAGGTCCGATACGAAGATGGGCATAAAGCCCTGCTTTTTGCACCGTCTTCAAGAATCTCACCAAATCATATCTCCCTTCAAAGTTATACTGAATTTCACAAGCAAATACTTTAAATCAACACATTAGTAACTAAAAGGAAAACAGTGTAAAAATGGTTGTACATTACTGATAATTAGCTTAATATTTATTTGTAAAATTATTAGTTCAAAACAGAGCATGAATTTGTAACATATGTCGTCTAGAAAACAGAGAAAACTTACCATAAAAAGATAATACAGATCTATTAAACCAACACTAAATACTTTGAGAAAAATTTCAGAAATCTGAACAAAACCATAGCAAAATCTGCACTAAAATCAATCCAAAAACCCTAAAAACTCAAGAAACAAAGAAAGACCAACATACATTGCCAGGAGAAGGCTCATGCACATTCCAGAACACATAAGTTTCAATTACATCAAGCCCTCCTTCTTTCGCCTTCACAATAAGATCTTCCCACATCTACAACAAACCACCATTAATACAAGCTCACCAAACCCCACATTTAGTTTAAAAATTGCACACAAAAAACAGGATTACTTCAAGATTACCTCAGGAGTGCTTCTGGGATAATGTATAGACCCAGAAATCAAGATTCTTCTTTGACCATTGATAACAATGGCCTTGCTATCATAAGTGACAGTAGAGTGAATCTTTAGAGCACCCATTTGGATTAACAGAAAGAACAAGAGAACCCATTTGGAAACCGAGGTGGTTTCCATGATTTAGGGTGGAATTGAAGAAGAATTCAAGTGCTATACAAGAGAAAAGGGGAAGAAGAAGAGTGAAAGAGGGTGTGAGAGAGTGAGGCTGAAAAGGGGGTAATATTGTTTAGCCAGATCAGCTTCACACCGACATATATGGTGCGTATGAATGTGTCTTTTTATTAAATATACGCACAGGTGGGTGTTTTCTCTGTGTATCGTGATGAAATTGATATCTTTGAATTATTTGGTTTTGTATATTGCATCGTGGCGTAAGACAATTGTCATCATCTCACTTTGATTTTTACTTTTTTTTTTCAAAATCTTTTGTCCTTGTAGAGTTAATGAAAATATATATTCAAAGGATTTGAAGATTACATTAGAGGATCAATGTTAGTGATGTGTAACTGTCGGTTTTAACAAGGGACCAAGCATCGTTGACATATTACAGACGGTTATAATGTTCTGATAAAAATTAAAAATTTAGTATCAGATTGGCAAGAAAAGAACAGTTGATAGAGTAACGAAGGACATTTGGCATCAATAGCAACCAAGTTCTACTAATTCAGTTCTACATTCGGTGGGAGCTGGTTTGAGTTGACCCAAGTCCACCTTCGGTAGCAGTCGGGTTTGTGCCAAACTAAGCCAACTATCCGTAGCAATTGTTTTATCAATGGTTTGTGGAGTGATTACTGATTACATTAGGTATCGTCCTAGCAATGTTTTATTCAAAGAACTCGTCTGTTAAAGGATGTGAAAACTAACAAGACACAAGGATACTTACCGTGAATATTCCAGTGGCAATTATTGTCAATCGAGTTGTAAAACAGAAGACTAGCACAGAAAAAATAAAGATCAAACAATTTTTTATTGGGAGAGAGGAGAACAAAGTGTGTATATATACATATAGAAAAATTTAAAAATAAATATTTGATATTTTGTTTTTTAATAATTAATCATATATCATATCTTAATAAACAGGTAACTTAGATTTTTATGCGCAAGGTAAAATCCAAATTTTGTTTTTTTTTTTCTTTCTCTTATTAAATAATAATAATTAATTTGAAAACTAGTTGTGATGATGTGTTTCATTACGATTGATCACCTTGACACGTCACATTACACGATTAGATCAAAAGAAATCGATCGATTTTAATGTTTGTATAGGGGTATTAATAGAAGTGTTTCCCCACTTTCATTTATTTCGTTTTTCCATTTCCCTTTTTTTCCTAAACTTTTTAATTTGTTTCAAGATTTTTTTATCATTGAAGTTTACTTTATTTTTTAACACATTCGTTCTATAAATAACTTGAAATATACAACTGCAAAGTAGAGGAAATAATTGTAGTTACAAAAATTTATTAAAACTTACTAAATAATAATAAATTTTCAATCATATATTGTCTAGTTTTATAACTCTATAATATTTATTATTTATTGATTGTAAATTTTAAATAATCATTAATTTTTTATTTTATTAGTGCCTGATAACATCTAACTTTTAAAAAATCAATTCAGTTCGAAAGATTATGTTTATTTTAAAATATAAAAAAAATCAATATAAATACATAACACTAGAGTATGTTTACATTAGCATTTCTCAAAGGTTTGGAGTATATATATGATAGAATACATTGGATCTAACTTGCACTCTTTGAGTACAAGTATATAAGTTGTAACCCTTCTAAGTGTCTCTTTTCTATTTATGATCTATATTATTGAAATTCCTTACCCCACACAATTGCCTCCTTTCGGTTTTCATGAAGATTGATAGATTAGTGATGTTTGCCTCTTTGAAATGTCCACTTCAATGGACAAGTCGATGGTGAGGTAGTCTCATGGTATGGACTTGTTAACAAAACTAGCAAATTTAAGAAAACTTGTAATTTGGTGTTTAAATACGAACAACTTATGCTCTTAAAAAAATCAACAAAACGGTTATTGAGCTATTTATAAAATAAAAAGGAAATGGTTACTTAATATGTAAACTTAGTTATTTTGTTACATAATGAGTATTTTCATAACAATCATAACTTAATAAATTTATAACTAAAATCAAAACAATTAAAAGAATAGCACTAGAAATTTGGATCATTAGATGTATGATCAACATGGGCGGACTTAGTTATTTTTCCCTTATTTGTAACATGTATTGACGGTTTTCAATTGACCTCGTGTATTTTTTAATACTGACCCCAATAAAAAAAGTTTACGACCCCTAAACCCTATTTTTATTGGAATGCTTAACCCACTAAAAGTTAAAATAATAGCTCATTTAGTTAAGAAAAAAAATATCAGAATAATCACCAATAGGTTTATTTTGTATAAAATCTCTAAGCTCATTTATTTAACTAAACACCCAACACATATTTCATTAATTCATTAACATTTCTTAATTATCTCTAAAATTTCTTTTAGACGAATAACTTAAACAATACTTACATTTGTTACATTGAGAAAAACATTTTTAAGAAGGTTTAGATTGCTGATATAGTGGATATTTTTTAAAAGATGAAGACACATAAACAAAAAATATAAAATGTTATAATGTTTTTTTATTTTTCAATGAAATCGTATCTTTGTCAAATGTCTTATAATATGATTGTAATTTGTTTTGTGTGACCCGACCCGAACCAAAAAGTTGAGATATACACGTTTATGCGAAAACTAAAAAAACCAACCAGGAGGAAAAAATTTCTGGGTCCGCCCCTGCTGATCAACCCTATAAAGAACCAATTCCCAATTTGACGAATAAGCATTCACACACGTCAATTCGAAATAAAGCGGGACCGGACCTAGCAACAACATCTCAAGACATAAAATGGAGACCTTCTTGTCAGATCACGCTGATTGTGGGATGAAATTGCAAATAGGTGGACCATAACTAAACCCTAATGGTAACTTGCCCAATATTTAATGCCCTGATGGTCGAGATAGATTGCTACGGTAAAGAGATCTAGCATGTCAATATCAACAGGCATTGGACCAATCTCATGTAATATTTTGATGTCTGCTTAGAACCATCAATATGTTTTGAATTAATTGTGAATAAGTCAAAATGTCATACGCTATTTAAGTCCCTTATAAATTCAATACAAGTTCAATTACTTATTTACTCTCTCTTTTATTGCTATCTTGTGACTTGTCGTGAGTTTTTGTTCATATATCATATGATACCCTTGTGTCATGATTTGGTTCTAATATTCTTGCTATTGCGTGTTGAAGTCCAATCGGCTACAATAACTATCATAACAAGAATTAGCAAATGTGTTTTTACTTTATAGAATAAAATCAAACAGTTGATAAGCATATATAATTTAGTTATGACTTTTTTTAGTGATATAAAGCATACAAACTTACTTACGGAATTGATGAAGTTTATATGTGTGTAATTGTAAGGTTATACAAAGTCATCGTGGTATGAGATGGATGGTTATAGATTTGTGAAAGCAATGTTTTCAGAACCGGACCGGACACCGAATCGATCACATTACTAGTCGACTGGTTGGACTGGTCTGATCTGATTTAAGAATCGGATGACGTCAAATATATATATAATATACTTAAATAACATTTTAACAATTAAAATAACAAAAAAGTTATGAATTATTTTATTGTTTCCGTGGTTTTCTTTGGTTTTAACATAACTATTGGTTTTCTCAGAAATACTCCCATATATATATATATATATATATATATATATATATATATATATATATTATATATAAACCTAATAACGATTATACATCTAACACTGAACTTTATCATCTGACCTACTCGCTAAACCCATGAAAATAAAAAAATTAAAAATCCGGTCCGAACCAGTTGGTTCTTGAAGAAGAAAAAGATTTGGGGTGGATCGGACCAGTGGCCTAACCAAATCCCGGTCTGATCGGTCGGATCGCTCCCAGCCTAATAACATTGCGTGAAAGTCTAAAGTATTAAAGGAGGTTTAAAATAACAAGGAAATTTAAATCTTGGAAGAAAACTATTAGGTTTTAATTAAAATTTAATATCATTTATTAAAATCATTTAATTTTTTCAATCATACACGATCACTAAACTTTGATATTATTTCATTATTGAGATTTTCCAACAACCGGTTAAAATAGCCGATAGAGTAATTGTAAATCGTTATAAGTGGAGAAAATTGAACATGTTATCATTAATCTGTATATTTGATGAATTACTATTCAATCCTATAAACTTGTTAATATTTTTTAAAATGGTTGTGAGTGAAGAAGAGAGAAAAAATAATGATAAAAGCATAAAAAAGTATTATTTAATTGAAAAATAAAAAATAATATTTTTAATGTAATTATAAGAATAAAAATACAGAACCAAATGTGAATACTCTTATAAAATTGAAGATGTGAATACTCTTACAAAATTGTATTAGTATTGTAACACTACAATATGTTTCTTAAAAATTGAAATACACTAATTAATAATCAAATTTTAGATCTATTAAGTTTAGATCGCTTGGTTTCAAACAGTTATAAAGTTACCAAAATACTATAACGATACAAAATTGTAAATAGTTAAAGCCAAATTAACGTATATAAAAAAGGGTTGTTATAGATACACCCAGATGTAATATTTAGATACCTTGAACACGGGTCATATTGACCAATACGGAGATCGTATTGGTTTGTTAAATATCAAATCAATCAATTCATGAATTTTTACTGCCCGTAATGATAGAGGCCGAGCCTTATAACCGTAAGTAAGATTTCTAAAAAAAAAATTATTTCTAGATTTATATTTTCTATTTTTTATTAATTTATGATTTATTAGTTTTTATTATTTTTTGTTTTTATAAATACCTATTTATAAATTAAATAAATAAATAAATAACTTTAGTTATTGATACACTCAACTGGATTATTAAAACACATTCTCTCTCTATATATATATATGTGTGTGTGTGTATACAAAGAGAGACAGAGAAAAGAATAGTTGTCAATGTACTTATAATATACCCTATAATAAATTTATTTATTAAATCTCTAAATAAACATTTTATGAAGCAAAAAGAATAAAAAGAAATAATTTGGATTTAATTTTTCTTTTTATAAATATTTATTTGTAAATTTAATAAATAAATTGATTCAACAAATTAAATGATTTAATACGATGAGTCAATTTATTTCTTAGTATTTATAAAAGTAAATTTTAAACTTAAAAAATAATATAACTTAATAAATTATAAATTATCAAAATAACATTTTTTAAATAAAAAAATCTAAAAATTTAAATCTAAAAATAAATATAGTAATTTTTACTCGTGGTAACTAATAAGTCTTGTTACGTTGCCGTACGTTTTAAGTCATTACTGGCCGTAATGACCAATACGGTGTTACGACCCGTAAAAGTTTATAATTGACTACTTTGATAATTTACAGATCAATACGTGTCATATTCAAAATGTTTAAACAATAATGTTTGAGTGTACATATATCTTTACCCTAGAAAAACTTCTCTTTAATATATATTTTAAGATGTCTTTGGCTACCTTTGTCGCTATTATAGTTCCAGATAAATATAAAAAGGCATAAGTTATCAATCAAACAGATTAGCGGTGTGAGGAAAACTCCGAAGGACATAACGCCACATGCAACACGACTCCAACCTTATAGTCATTTTCATTTTACGACAATATTATTGAAAGACTACACAAACAATAAAAATCAAAACTAATTTAACATTGAAAGGGAGATGTATATAATTATAATATACCAAATTTAAAAATCAAAACTAATTTAACATTGAAAGGGAGATGTATATAATTATAATATACCAAATTTAATTTATGTCTGTAATCCATCAATAGTTTTGTTACGGTTGAGATTTACTAGATTTGATTGTTGCCATTGTTAAGTTCAGTTTCAAAATATAATTAACAGTACATACTATTTTTTGAACGATAAGGTGAATTTCTTCAAATAAAAACTAACTGAATAAACTCCTAGCATTTACAATATCTTGACAATTACTTGAATATGAATATTATTTTGTTTTAAAACAATCAAGGATAAAAAATTTATCTTGTATGACTCGTCATTAGTTATAATTCTATTTACTACACATATCGATTTATAATATAAGAGCAGACATTATGTTCTTGACTTGCATTGACAGAAAAAGAGCTATTTTAAGATTTAATAGTTTTAAAATGATCTTGATATTTCAATTTGAGGAGATGTTTCATAAAAGCACAATCAAATGAACAAATTTTATAAAACGTTAAGATAAGTAGATGTTTGAATTAATGAGCAATCCATAGCAATGAGATATAAAGGCGAAAGGGGATGCATGCCAATGTTGTGACTTGAGTCTAGACTCTAGAGTGAAATGTTTCCTATGCCGTTAAACCTTCAGTTAAAAACATGACATTGGCCTATATTGTTGTTAGAGTGTTCATGACCTCGTCTAACATGATAGTTCAAAACTTCCCGTGTGGCATGGGTCGGTGTTGAAAGCTTTTCGTTCGATTGTTTACTAATAGACATACTCCATCGTCGTAATTCATGATGGCACCTCGCGGTTGATGAATGATAATAGATTTAACTATCAAAAAGGGTTATGAAATACATGATATCTCCTTTTTGTAACCGTTAAAAGTTGTTTTTTTTTTTCAAGCTAGCACGCTTGTACTACGTGCTTTAAAAGATGTACATAGACACCCTTTTGTCTCGAGTAAAGTTATGCAATGCGATCTTTGTTTTGTGTGTTGGAAACCATGTGAACCCATTCACGTTCGAGGTGCTTTTGTAGCCTCCCAGCTGTCGCACGTGATTCTCACCTCGCACGTGAAATCTATATATAGATCACTTTATAAACAAAGAGAACAAAGATTGTTGGTTCATTTGAAAGGAAACATTCACACTCCTTTTTTTTCCATATAAACATCTATTATAAGTATAAATACATGATTAGTAATTACTATAGTTGTTTAAATATGTAATAAGAGAAAGTTGACACACGTTACTACTCATTATCTCACCAATCTTCATAACTCCATTTTAACACATGTATCTAAAATTTAGTTGTAACACCTTGATAGACCCGTATTTTCTTATAAATTTATGAATAGAAATACTATAATGTCATTTATATACACGCAACATGAATGAAATAACAATCAAAACATAATTTGCATCATTCGGGATTGAACAATAGATGAAGATATATAATTATACGAAGCTTGTTTTGATATGGTTCGTTTTAAAACATATTTTGTGTTTGTTACATTTTTCAATATATAACAACCGTTATAGAGAAACTATCAGAAAAGTCCAATTTGTTTTAGAGCCTCATCAGGCATGAGAGTTTTCTTGTGTTGTTTCTTTAATAAAACAAAATCAATAATATAATAGATGTCTACAATGCATTATAGAGTTAGGATCATTTAGAGAAAAGAGTTCCAAGCATATATATGAACAAGAGAGTTTCACATATATTTTTACTGTCTCTCCCATACTATGGAACTATGATGTAAGAGAGTAGATCCATGGAAATAAATCATATGTTCATTATATTGTCTACTAGCTCCACGAGATGAAAAGTTTGCGCTTAGCATGATTTCATGGTGTAATTATAAGCGACCATGAAAAATCATGAATATGATTTATGTTTTGAAGTGTGTTTAGTTATTCAAACTTATATCAAACATCATATTTTAAGTATTGATATTTCATTCATCCAATTTTACCTAATCTTCAATTTAAATAAATCTCAATCGCTTTGCAAACAAATAAATTATATATTATATACTTATGCAGTCATACATACACATACATATGCATATATACACATTAAAAAAGTGGCGTGCGTGATATGACAAAAAACAAATGTAAAATTTTCTAATTAAAAACACTATAGCAATATCATACTCAAATTAAAATATATATGTGTGTAAAAAATGCTCATATTTATGATGTAATTTAAAAAGAAACTCAGTATATGCAAATGTTGAAGTCATTTTAAAATCATAAAAAAAAATGGTTCAAAAGTCAACAATTGTAATCATATAAATGATATGTATAATGTATGTAATAAATAATTAAAGTAGTCAAATTCGTAAAAACAAATTATCCTCTTAAGCTCTAAAAATTAATGTAAAAAAACAATTTCGTTATAATCAAATTTGTTATACTACACTATAGATGTATGTATACGTAAAATATATAATTTATCCAAAAATAATAAAACTCAACAACTCTCCAACATTACGATGCATGGCGCCATGGCTAAATTCCAATCTCATTTGTTACCCGATCCTCTTAATTTAACATATCCTAACAAATTAGACGCTAGTGGCAAGTGGTAAAGGCCCACCCTAATAGTAATATATGATTTTTATAATGTACGTTACCTTTTGTTTGTAATCGAGTTTGTTAATCATAAAAAAATATAAAGTTGTGAGAAACGAAAAATGTGTGTTTAACTAACTAAATTTGTCTCAAACTAAAAAAAAAAAAAAAGAGTAAATAATTACGTTGAGTTGAAATATGTACAATCAGTACCAGTTTTAAATACACGTCAAAATTATAATGATAGATTATGCAATCTTGTAAAAACGGTCTTATATAAACTTTTTTCTATTTTGAAAATAAATTCCTTAAGGATTAGTTTAAAATTTTAATCATATTTTATTTAGGAAAGGCTAAATGTTCCACTCTAAGGGTACCTGTAGTGCACTTCGAATGGTGGCTTCGGGTTGCTTGGGTTTCGCAGGTACACCGTCTTGGGTCCCTCCGAAAGACTATCGAGTATTGGGCTCACAAACCTACATGTGTGTGTTTTTGTTTTGTTATTGGAACTTTAAAACATTGATGATAGTTACGTGTTAAAAAATGAGCTGATTGTCCCTCTCTTCGGGGTATTTTACAATAAAAATGATATGACAGATTGTGCTTGGGTGAACTTTAAGGAACTTCGTGCCAGTCTTGAGACACTCATAGTACTCTAAGGGGAGTGACAGTCGCCCCGTGTATTTCCATTTGACACATCAGAATCACATCAGTTTTTCTCATTTTTTTAAGTTTTTTTTTATTTTCGTTTTGCATTGTGTCGTTTTAGTTTTTCCCTGTTTCTCTCAAAATAAAGGTTCAAAAGGTAGGTGGTGTACCGCTGAATCTTGGTGAATGTACGTTCACTGGGTAGTGAGACCACAGACCAAGGGGCATCATGTTCCTATTCGTCTTCGATTTTTTCAGGACAATCCCCGTCTAAATCTAGCCTTGACTCCCCCCAGGCATGATGTTCCCATCTTGCACTGGTTTTTTCAGAGCAATTCCCGGCTAAATCTAGCCTCGGCTACCCCCACCAAGGTGCCAAATAAAAATAATCAAGTTGGTCTTTTATCATGAAAAGAAAAATGATTTGTTTAATGTACCTATTCATTTCGTTCTTACTTGTTTCACTTTCTATTTAATTTCTCCCCTCAATAAAATTCTCTTCCTTTTCACACAAAATTTGACATTTTAAGAGAAGAATATGTTGATGTTAAAATATAGAAAAGAGGGTGCATGTACCCTCTATTAATTAAAATATGAAGACGTACAAGGTAAAATTTAAAAAGCTGATAAATGTGTCCCTTCTTATAAACTTAGAATTCATAAAAAATGTTAATTTTCCATTAAACAGACGAAATGGTTCCTTAAAAGATGTAATGAGGCATTGCAGTATTGTGGTATCTCTAATTACCCTACCAAAATATTGATAAATGTAGATTTATGATTTTATTAGTTTAACAAAATCGAGAAGACCATTGACAAGAGCCGAGGTCAAAAGCTGATATCTTTGACTCCTTCCACCCACTTTAATTCCGCAAATTTCGGCCCTTCCCGCGTTACTTCCCTTTTATTTTATGTTTTATTGTAATTTTATATGGATTTAACAATGTTTATATTTTAACAATGGGAAAAACAATAATCAAATTTAATATAAAAATGTTAATAACATCTATATATATATATATATATATTATATAACAAAAAAATTTCTAAAAACATATGACAACTTCTAATAAAATCTAAACTTTTGTTTCGCGTCTCTCTTTCCGATTAAATTAAAATAATTATAAATAAATAAAATAAATAATAAAATATCTAATATATAAATCATCTTATTTAATAAATTATTAAAACATATTAAATTATAAGATTTCAATTATATCTTATCTTAAAATATAATTTTATAAGTTTTTATTTTTATTATTTGATTTTTATAATTTCTTAAATTTTTAGTATTTATTATTTTATTATATATTATTTCATTAATGGCTAATGACATGTAACTAATAACATCTAATGATTTTAATATATTAATTTTTTCCTGCGCGTGTAATATGTTGGTTTGTAACATGGTCATATGAAATAAATCATCGTATCAAGGAGGTAGGCTTTATGTTTTAGATCGAACTTAACAAGTCAAACATTTTCAAGCATTTTTTAATAATAAAGAATTTAAATGACTCCAACCCGAAAAAGTTTCAAACTATAATTGAACTTTTATTATGAAATGTTTTCCATTTTAATAAAAAAAAACAAGGAACAGTTATTAACAGTTTAAAAAAGCTAAAATTACATTAAAATATTTACGAATTTCATAAACTTTAATAATTGTTGATAATATTATATAAAGACCGTAATTTATGTACAAAATTACACCAACATGCTTTGATAATGACTCGTCATTTTAGTTCCAACATTGTCATCATCAATACCCCTTCTCCTTTGTAACGGAAAACTAACTCCATTGGATCACCCGTTGCACCATCATTTTGTCCTCAAACTTTTAGACAATCAATGAACTGTTAATGAGTTGAGACAACCATAATTAAGAGGGTAAAAGTTTTACTTTGGGGCACCAATGTTGTGGGGTCAGATCGGACCGCCCCGTCCTATCGTAATTTGCTCAGGGTACCGATCCGATCAATACTACTTCATTTTAGAGGGTTGAACTAGCGTGTTGATCTCGAGTCGATGGTTGGAACCGGTTGATCCCGAGTCGACGGTTGGAACCGGTCGAACTTGAGGGTCTGACCGGTTGAACCGGTTTTTTATATATATTTTTAAAATTTTCAGTATTTTTTACATATATTTATTAAAATAGTTATCGAACCGGTCCGACTAGTGAACTGGCAAGGCGCCCGGTTCACTGTCGGATCTAGTTTTGAAAACATTGCTTTGGGCCTATTTCTATATCACTTGTAGAGTAGATAATGGAAATGTAAAGCAAACATAATTATAATCTCTAGTTAAAAGTTATAGGCTTAAATCATTTAAAGTAAAAGTATAATAATTTTAAAAGAATAGTATGTATAAAGTAGATACTGTGTGTTCGTCATTAAAAAAAACGATTGAAAGTTTCTACTTTCATTGTTGTTTTTGTTTTAGCTTGATATAGATAAAGTCTAAAGGTAAACTATTATGGAAACATAGTTTTTATTTCTTACTTTACGGTTTATATTTGTTTATTCAATTGTTTATTGCTTATAATTTGAAAGGTTCAGCTAAGATTGACCTAAAGGAGTGTTAACTGTTTTCCCAAAATCTGAAAACGACTATCATGTATGATCACATAATTATATCCTAACATGCTTATACAAGCGAAAATGATATGTTTCTAGATATATAACTATTGTCCCACCTAAAAGGCTAAAACCTAAAGTTTGGTTGATGTGTAACACATGGAGGTACAGCAAGGGCCTAACCAATGTTTTTGACTAGTGACTTGTGAGATTAGATGACACCATGTGCCACACAGAATAAGTGGTAACTGAAGTTTAAATTTTAGAAACTCTTGACAGAAGGCTTATTTTAGACTTTGGTTAAAGAGTTCTACTTCTATTTAACTTATATAAAATAAAAAATAAAAAAAATTTGTAGCCCTTGTCATGACCCATTAGGGCTATACATACATTCTTTTTTTTATTTGTCATACGCACTCCTAAAATATTATCTTTGAAGTTATCATATTCTCTCATTGAATTTTATGATAAACTTTGAGTATTATAAATTATTAAAACACCTTGATTCCGCATATACAAGTACAATCATCTATAACATGACAAACTAAATGCTACATAGAACAATCTAAAACTACGTTGTTTTGATTAAATAACATTAAAACTGAGTAGTTTCAATTAATGATATAAACAACCACAACTGTTAACGTACTACAGTAGTTTAATATAACTAACATTGTCATCGTCTGTTGTTCTCTTTGAGTTTTAACTTTTTGATCCCTCAGTTAAATGTTCTTTTTTTTTTCAGGCAAATTAAGTGTGAAGTAACTATTATCTTGCAATACTCAATGCATTATAGTAAAATAGTTGCTAAGATTTCATTTTAAACGACGAATCTTGTAAGTTGTTCCGTTTTCCTCATTTTTCCTCGGGTGGCACTAGGGATGAGCTCGGTACCGTAACTGTACCGAACCGGTACCGTTACCGAAAGTACCCGGTTTCGAATTTTATAAAAAGGGAGTACCGGTACTGGTACCGAATTTGATATATGGGTACAGGTACCGGTACCGGTATTTCGGTACCTAGTACCTCTTTGGTACCTGTTGTCTACATAACATTATTTTTTAGGCTTACTATATGGTGCATGTTTGGTTACGGTACCCAGTACCTGTTACCCAGTACATGTTTGGTACCCGATACGTCTAAAAGTTTATAATAACTAAACAAAAATATAATATCAAAAAAGTATTCACATAAAAATGATAGTTATGTATTTTTCTCATTTCCTGCTAACTCAATTGACATTGTAGTGAAGTAAGAAAAATGATATTAAAAAAATACTAACAATTATCTTTAAAATTCAAAATATAATACTAGTTGATGGGGTGAAAAATATTACAAAACAAAATATTCCAAAATAATATATTCGTATACGGGTACTAGCGGGACTATACGAGACTTTTGGGTAAAGTACCAGTACCGGTACCGATATGTACCGATCCCGAAATATAAGAAAATCAAGTACTGGTACAGGTACCTTATACATATTTTCGGTACCAGTTGGGTACGGGTACCGGTACAGGTACTGGGTATCAAATGCTCATCCCTAGGTGGCACATTAGAATTTTCATTTTCACTGTTTTTCCCGTTTTCCTGGAAGTCATCTCAATTTTTCTTAGTTTCCCCCGAATAAATAATATTTCACTTTTTGCACACATATGTCAAAGTGTCAAACAGAGGAAAACGGTGAAAATTCCCGGTCTGTGAATTTTTTTGTACACATATCTGGGGGATGGTATTCCCATGCATGGAAATAAAACCACCGGATGCCACCTCATCTCCCCGGTACCACACCGTATGCCCTAAATTGCCATGTTTCGCCTTTCTTCAAGTTGACTGTAGCATTTTAAGTTTATGTCAATAATTTTGTTCTTTAATTTTTTTTAACACAATTTCGTTTTCTATTGATAACTAATTATTTGTTTTTTTTGGTGGTCTAGCGATCTTCCCCTCGAGTGTTCTAATCAATCTAATCGTTTAAATGTAGCTGGAGACGGCATATTGGCATCTCACATCTTCAATCACGATCTCAATCTCACAAATAATACAAAAAGAAAAGAAAAAAGAAGTAGCGTCACGTGACATCAACATGTGATAAGTTGAAGAGTAGTTGAAGATGTGGTTCGCTGTGGGTCCCACATAGTAGTAAAAAAGCAAGCTGTCACATGGGTTTAATTATTGCAGACAAGAATCTAACGACATATGTGAACGTCGACGTTAAAAAACGTTATCATCGGTCCATTTCCGTTACCGGAATGTGGTTTACCAACGCTAGTGTCGGTGAACACATGGAGTGAAAAGGCATAATAATAACCGTTAGATTTAACGGCGCAAATTTGCAAATATTCCCTCCGAGGTGTGATTAAGTGGCGCGATTTCCGTACCCTCTCTCAATCACAAACTCCAATCAAAGGAATGTAATTAAAATCAAGATTTATTCTTTCATGGTTATTGCTTTTGTACGTTACAATATTATATCAATTTAAGTGACATTATATTAAGGATTAGCTTTTGGTACCCAGTACCAGAGTTGTCTTGTTATCGTACTGACTGAACAAAAATGGTGTCGATGTTGATACTCGATTTTGCTAAATTTCGGTCTCGATGTTAGGCGGTATTGGTAACGATAAATACCGAAAAGTATTCATTCGGTTCGGTATTTATTGGTACTGGATACTCAATAATATATTTTTATATAGTTTTTAAGAAATTTCAATGTTTTATGAAGTAACTTGTAGCATAACAATACTAAAAATCTAGATGAAGTAACTTTTTCAGGTGATGGATAATATTAAAAAGCAATTGACCTAACAGTATTTGGGTGTTTTAAACAGTGTTGCTGTCTAAGAATTCGAGAGCCTAAGTGATGTGATGAACGATGGTGTAGAATTTGAGTCGACTAGATTGTTATTTGAAAAAAGGGTGGCTAAAGGTTCAAGTTTTATGATAAACAAATGTGTAGATTTAATAGTAAAATTAGAGACTATGTGAGTTAACCGTTCTAAAAAAATGTTTAAGTTTTATGATGAACAAATGTATAAAATGTTATTAAAGTTAACAGATTTAATATTTTTAAAACCTTATCAGACCGGCTTAGAAGCATAGGCCAATGGTCCATCCTTTGTTGTTCAAGGCTTCAAGCCTTATCCCCTTATGATTCTCTTGGCATGCAAAATGCTTTGAACAATTCTTTTGCATGCTTTCCCTTTATTGCCTTTTATATTCAAGGAAGATAAATGATTTTGATATAAAATATAAGCTAATCTCATAATATAGAGTGACCATTTTGCGAGTGACTATTAAAGAAATAAAATAACTTTAGGGAAAACAACATGAGTATTGAGTTGATAATTATGTACGCCGACGATAGCAAATGAAATAATACCTCCAAATATAAACCAATAAAAAACAGTAGGTGAGATGTGTTTCAATTTGATATTCTATAGGAGAATGGGATCATATAACCCCCTTCATAAAATATACATCGCTCAATAAAAAAAGTTATCTTTCAAAATTATTAGTCGTGCACGTTTCAATGTCTCATTTAGGAGGATTACCGAACGAGTCGAGCTAACTTGGCTTAGCCTGAGATCGAACTTGAAATTAAACAAGTTAGTTGGCTTGACTTGAAAACTTTTAACGATCTAAAACATAAGTTACAAGACCGACTCAAACAAAGCTCGAGCCAGCTCAATGCTTAACGAACACCAATATAGTTATATTATTTTTGGATTTCCTAAAGATTTTGTATTTCTTGTGCATATAGATACAAACAGAAAATTATATTCTCGACACACAAAATAGACATAACAAAAAAATAGAAAAGCCAGCGAGGTTTTATGCGTATAAAGGCTAGACATTTTAAAGGCTATACTTTTTAAGTGGTCTTTTGATGAGGCAAATGAACAAGCTAATGAGCCAACAAGGAAGGTCACCTCGACCCAAAGTTTATAAAACTTTGATCGGCTTAAAAATAATAAGAGCTTATTTGATCCAATATGCCTTTGAGTGAGTTATTAGCTTTAAACGATATTAGTTTAATGTAAAATATTATAATATGATATTGTATGTATGCTAAATTAAAGCTTTTTATTTTTTATTTAGTTTCGTGAAAAAACTTATGAGATAATTTATCATAAGTGTATAAATCATTTTAAAATCTAAGAACTTATTAACAGTCCATTCATTTTAAAGAAAAATATACGTGACAAATTTTAAAGCTGATGATGATCTTTACTATTTCGTCAATAATTTATAAAAAAACTCATAACTAAACCACGTGAATCATTTTGCATAATTTACTTTATAACAGTTAAGTATAATTACCATGGTATAATTTAATTAGGATCCATCATTTAGGCCTTTAGGGTAGCAAACTAGCAATTGGGTTTACAAGTATAAAAATGAAAATGGGCTTATGAGTATGAAACCTTACCGCTACAATCAAATTTGGGCTAAACATATTATGGGCTTAGCCAGCTTATAGTTATTTTCTTTTCTGCAATTTATAAATATACATTACATTATTTTTATAAATAAATTGTTTATAAACAAGAAATTAAGACGCACACGTTGTGATGGGATTCTATGATTATATTAATGTGGTTAATAAAAATTTGTGAACTTCATTACGCTCTTGTGACGATGACCCGAACGTGATTAAATATATAAGAGAAACATATGAACTTGCCCGGATCATTTTTGATGATCGTAACATAGACAAAAGTTACAGCCTAATAATTTAAATAAAGTAAAAAAATATATAAGAAAAGATAACAGGAAAAAAAAATAAAAAAACCCCAAAAATTAAAAAGTTAACGGTAGCAAGATTCAAACTTGCACCACGAGCCGGTATAAACCCAAAACTTTAACCATATCCTATAGCAATAACTTGAATTTAACTATAGAAATATACAAATTTAAGAACACCTAGATCTCAAAAAATAGAAAAAAAAGAAAAAAAGGTTTTCACCAATCAAGACGTGGCATGTGACAGGCTGATGAAAACTCTCCTGGCTTACTATTTAAGGTATACTAAATTTTATCCTATACTTTTATTTGTTATCAAACTCCCCTTTTAAGTAAAAGATTAAACTTCCTTTTATCATTTTATGTCTCTAGCATTTCTAATCTTATACGAATCATAATATTAATTGATGTTAACTATTAATTAACTAATATTTTAAAAGTAGTCACCATTCCGCCATTATTTCACACATGTAACCTAGCCCAACATCACAAATTTTTAATATTTTTGATCGACTATTTAATTATTTTTTTAAGTATGTATGTTTTGCATGAGACTTTAACGCGCGTCCATTGGATTTGGAATCGAACTAAGTTTTATTAATCAACTTACTATATATAAGTGTATGCTTTCAATAAATTTAACTATTTATATGTAGCCATGATGCTAAACTAACAGGTTTAAAAAGTTTTTTTAGTGTTCAATGACGATAAAAATTTGACACTAACTTGTAAAGGAGGTTTTTAAGGTTCGGTTCGGTAGGTTGATCGAATATCTAGCCCGAACCACTAATTATGGCATCAAGGAGTGATAAACCAAACCAGTCAAGTTGGGTTGGCTGGCTGAACCGATTATTTTGGCCATTTTGATGATTTAACAATTCTGCTTTAGCGATTTGCCGGTTTAAATTGATTTATTTATAATTCTTTCACGATAGATAGTTTACTACTATAACATATATATTAAAAAATTATTTAATCTTTAAAGCTTATATAATCAATTCCAAGGCTTAAACCATGCCGTCATGTTATAACAATCAAATCATAAAAAACAACCGTTTGGTTCAAACCCATCAAACTAACCAAGTGGCTTTAATTTTTTTTAAATGGTAAATACCCATCAAACTAACCAAGTGGCTTTAATTTTTTTTAAATGGTAAATCTACTTGATTTTAAATTACTCAAAATAAATTTACATTATGTTTGGTTTTAAACCCAAAACCACTTATATATGAAAACAAATCTTTATCAATCAAGTTAACCCTATATTCTTTAATTTTAACAAACGATGGTCCGGACGGTTTTAAAAAACTTTTAACCATCGAAGTAATAATTAAAATGAAACAAAAAAACATTCAACGGTCCGTAAGTCGTAACTGTGTCATCACACACCATTATGCTTCAATGTGCCAAATCCTCTGTAAATCGTCATTTGGGATGTTTTATTCTCCTAAAATCCGTCCAATTTCATCAATTTCATGCAAAATTCGGCCGTCCCCCATTCAAGAATCGATACACCGATGAAGATGAGAACAATCTTGATGCACACGTTAGAAAGAAAAACGAAAATCAAGATGATCGCTTACAGCTATACAAAAGCTGGGGGCAACATCTTTTAACTAACCCACGAGTCCTTGATTCCATTGTCAAGAGCTCCGGCGTTGGGCCTGGTGACACCGTTCTTGAAATCGGCCCCGGCACCGGAAATCTTACAATGAGGCTTCTTGAAGCTGCTAACAAGGTTGTTGCAGTGGAAGTTGATAATCGTATGGTGGAAGTTCTTCGTACTCGTGTTTCTGAACATGGGTTTGATGAAAAATTGATGGTATGTGGTTACGAGAATATGTTGCTTATAAAGTGTTTGATGAAATGCCTCACAGAAGTGCTATGTTAACTGTCATTGCAATAGTAACATATTTGTATGCATTTTGGATGTTTAAAATGGTTATGGATTAATTGAGTTGTTTCTTTTTTGCTTGCAGATTATATGTAAGGATGCATTAAGGGCGGATTTTCCGGATTTTGATCTTGTGGTGGCGAACATTCCTTATGGAATATCATCACCTCTAGTGGCGAAACTGGTTTTTGGTGGATACCATTTTCGAAGTGCAACTCTTCTTCTGCAGAAAGAGTTTGCTACTCGGCTCTTGGCTAATCCTGGTGACTCGGAGTATAACAGACTGGCTGTTAATGTGAAATTGGTCGCTGAGGTTGAGCATGTTATGAATGTGAGCAAAAAGGAATTTGTGCCTATACCTAAAGTCGACTCCTCGGTTGTAAAGATCTGTTTAAAAACTGAAATCCCGGATGTGAATCTGAATGAATGGTGGGCTTTCACTAAAACATGCTTTGGTAAGAAGAACAAGACGTTGGGTGCGACTTTTAGGCAGAAGAAAAAGGTGGCAGAGCTTTTAAATTTGTCAAAATTAACAGGCTCTAGTGGAGATATTGTGCAGCATGAATCTTGTGATGTAAGTGATGTAAGTGATGATGAGGAAGTTGAATCTAACATTTTGGGAACAGATGTGAACTTGTTTAAAGAAAAACTTGTTGGGATTCTTAGAACTGCTGGGCTTGAAGATAAGAGACCATCAAAACTATCGAATGAGGAGTTAATGTATCTGCTTTCTTTATTTAACAAGGCAGGAGTGTGGTTCCATGATCAAGAAAAGCCAAGGGATATCAATGCATCATTTGCTGCATTATAAAGTGATTCAATGCGAGTCTTTTTATCCTGGTTTGAAGATAACTTAAGGAACATCTAGCTAAGTTTCTACCAACTAACTTGACTCAATTGAATCGGTTAGATTGACTCGAAACACTTTTGTATTATTTTTTTATTTTATTTTATGGACCATTATTATGTTATTAAAATGATTACATATTTAAGAAGCCATAGGAGGTTTTACCCATTTGATTTACATTTAGGGACATTTTTAACATGCATAATCCATCAATGCCATTCTCTGCCGCTATGAGCGCTTCCTTTGTTTGTGAGTACGAATGCCTAAGGAAATTTGCATATTCTATAGCTTTAGCAAACTAATTTGAATTACCATAGGTATTATACATTTAATTTAAAATTTGAAGATTTTGATGGGCTTATTTCTTTTGTAGATATTTTATAGGACTCATGGTCAACAACGACTGTTGGTTCCATGACTTCCATCTGCATCAGCAATCCGTCCATGCCATCAAGTTCTATAGTAAAGGTTTTATTCCATCTGCATCAGCATTCTGCTCCAAAGAGTTCTGTCCATGCTTATTTCTTTTGAGATATTTTATACGAATTGTGGTTAAAAGGGAGCAGGAACACCCAGAAGATAATAATCGATATGTTAAGAACTGTAGAAATGGTAGATCTCCTAAGGAGACTAGATAGTGGTTCCATTATGATAAAATATAACAAAAGAAAGACCGAATGATTTGTTACTTCATGTCGAAGTTCCTGTAGGCAGAGAGCAAATTATGTTAAGTTGCTCAAAAGTAAGATGATCATGAATATTACAGTTAAATCTGCTTATGTTTCTAAAGCTGTTTTTTCCCATACAATCTTTAACTTCATATGACATGCCATCTAATCTTTATGAGTTTTAATTGTTTCTCCTGCAATTCTTTCTGATCTATTTATGGTCACCAGGCAATGGAGCTATACTCTCCATCTTGACCATAGACTTTGCAAACATCTTGAAAAAATCATCTTTATTCTCAGGCATAATGATTTACCATAATCAAGTTTTGTTGGTTGTGTATAAAGGAATTCATTTGAGCTTAGCAAGCCTTTAAAACTATTAAACTTTGAGCCAGGGTCCATGGGAGACATGATCGGATCACCACCAGTACCCTGGCTGGCTTTCCAGCCTATTACCCGTGTTGTTTTACAGCCTTTGTGTGAAACTACTGCATCCTGCTAAACAACGAGCCAATTCTTATTTGGTAGCGTTTATTAAAAGTCGTCCTCATTGATTGATTTTGAACTTTCAAGATTACTTGAAAGGGCTAAAAAAGTTTGTAATGTCGAGACAGTTGAGCTTGAATTTGATAAGGATGGACCAGAAGGTGTTGTTTGGGGCTGGTATCTTCTTTGTGGAGGGACATTCCACTTGGTGGTTCAATCAAACTGATCAAGCAACACACAGAGATTTTCTAGAATATCAGGCTCCTCGACAGTATTAAAGATAGAACTCGAGCATGCTGTCTACATCTTAACTAGTCATTTCTAGCAGTATGACATCAATTTTGATCCATTATACTAGTTAAAACAGAAAATCTCTGTCCATGAATGATGTTTGTTATATTTCACACAAAATGAAGGGAAGTTAAAACATCACTCTCAAACTTTGCATCATCACTAGTTTATCAACTTCTTCTACTCTCACCTGAAGGGGTCAAACTGGTAAAAGTCAATTAAACAAGGTAGTAAAGTGAAAATTTACCATCTTCAATAGTATTATTATTACACATTCAATTTCAACACAGGGGTTTACACCATAATGAGCACTTGTGAACAAGTTCCCGCCACTAGAAACCCTAGAAAATGGAGGTACACATGGGAGTCCAATTCTCACATCCCCATTATCCGTTTATACCTCTTCAACCCCATCACCAAACCCTCATCTCAATGCCACAATCTCAAAGTTTCAATTTTGTTCGAAAAATCTCTACTCCAAATCTCATGGATCGACGACAATCAACCAGCGTCACCGGAGACGACGGCCTCACTTTGGGTTCCGATTCCTAGGGTTTTGATCGATGTAGAATCTCCGATCAGTTTTCGAGCATTGGATGATCACATTGAAGTTAAACTTGTTCTGGTCCTACCTGTAGACCACCCGATTGTATCCAATTTTGATTTTGATGGTGGTACATTGGAAGATGATGAGTTGCAACCTCTTCAATTGGATTCTGGTAGTTTCTGTTACCTTGATAATTGCAATACACCAGGGTTGCTTAGAAGTGATATCTCTTAACGGTGCTTCTTTATGGACTTTTGTTTTTGAAACCATATACAACATAAGTTTTTATGTAAAGTTCTTAGGTTTTTGGGGAAATATATACAGGCTATGGGCTTGTTTTAGTATATTAGTATTTCAAGAACTGTAGCTTGAAGCTGGTGACTTTTGCCCAGTGATTTGTAACCAAAACTCAGGGTTCTGTGGAAACATATGTAAGACATCATAATGAACAAATAGTTGCATCTTGGTGGCAATTGCAACCAACTAGATACTCATTGTTTCTCAAAATTGATTGGGATGCATAATGTTGAAAAGATTAAGTGAATTGTTGTATGAAAACCTCTGTTATGCATACTGAGTAGACATGACAACGAACCAGGTCCATTACATCCATGGGTTTAACCGTAGTGTGCTCATAATGGTGTGATTACAAAAAGTGCAACTGTGCAAATGACTTTAGGTTCTTTATGTGTTTACTCACTGCATAATGCGTATGTATGTTCACCTACAAGGCTACAAGTACCCTTGGGTTTAGCTACAAAGTTTAAAAGAATCAAGTCATTCTATTTTTCAAACAAAACAACTAATTACCACAAGAACATTTAGATTAATACAATGATTTGACAGAAGCAAAATCAATTCATTTTTTTGTTTATCAAACAAACAAGTAGTTCAACTCACTAATCAAGTTGCTATTTGTTTATATACTTATTTATTAAAATTTATCTCAGTTTTCCATTTCTCTGAGAATTAGATAACTTGGTTATTCCTGTTTTTATCTGCTTATAATCTTCTTAGTACGTTTACTTCAATTGTGTATTATGTTCTTATTTCTTATGTATTTTCCATTTTTCGATCCAGATCTTAAAAAATTGGCTTCTTGTGGGGAGGTGCACTTTTATTGCAGAGGTTGCTCTACCAAGTTAAGCAGTGCCGTTCGGTAGGGTGCTTTCCTGATAACACTTGCGATATAAATTGTTTTGTTGGGTTTTTCTTATATCTTAATCGTATATACAGAAATTTCAAGGAAATGCCATCTGTTAATTGGCGTGAGGCAGCTGATAACTGGTTTGGGACTTGTTGCTGTTCTTTTGGGGGTGTAAGCGAGAAACTAGTAGCACAATATGCCAACTCATATACGTCTACAGCTGGTGTGTGCTTATTAGATGCTACATCTGTTGTTCTCTGTAAGGATGACTTCGTAGGATATAAATTTCCTGAACAAATCAAACACAAAGAACAAAAGTCTCTTGAGTTTCCTAGAACTAATAATTCAAGAAAAGTTGTCACTAATAATCAAAATACAAATGCATCGACTGACCATAATAGTCAAAATGGATGTTGCCATGTTCATATAGATGAGAACCAAACACACAATACAAGTGAGTTATTAGCAGACAAGGCTAGTCTTCTCAACGGTCTTCTTGGAAACAGTTTTATGGTTGCATCTTCTTATCTTTCGAAAGATATTGAGTGGAATGAAATCTTATGTCCACAATGTTCATGCATACTTGGAGCATATCCACATGATAATGTAGATGGACCATCAAATGATTATGGTGTTCACTTGTTCAAATGTTTTATATCTACTTGCTTACCAGTTGGAGGCCCAACAGACTTGTTTAGGTGAGTGTACAATGCCCTCTTTTATTATGTTATTACTTTTGCAACAATTATTTTGTTAAGAAGAAAATAGAAGTTTACTGTGTAAATCTGTCAGGAATTACACTTTAGAGAGGATGTTTGCTAGCAAATTGTTGGAAAGTGCAAAGGATGAACTCTCGTTTCGAACCGTGGTTAGAGATCTGCAAACCAGATCTCCAATGCTGCAAATTGTTTTATTAAATCCAAATTCATGGTGTTCATTTGGGGATTGTTTGGATGCAATGATGCCAGTTCCCAATATTATTATGTATCCAATGATTAAAGTGCTATTTTCCAACTGCAGTAACAGTACAGAGTCTCAATTAAGGTTTGTTGATAAAGTATACTATTTCCCACCTTTCACTTCTTATCCTTATTACTATTACTACAATTGTTTAAAAATAATGATTTGTTTTTTTACAGGAAGTTAGATGAATGGGTTAGTAAGAATCAAGTTGGCGATGTTTACATGCTGACTTCAAAAACATTAGCAGAATCACTAGAGCTAGCAAACCGTATGCTCCCATCTTCACATGCTTTTCTTCAGGGTCTGTCTTTATCTTTCTTGAGGAGGTAATGAACAAGAACTGTTAAATTTTATTATTTACTAAAACTGTAATTTTGTGAATGTAAAATTTAGTGTATTTTGGGGGTTAGTTCTTTGAAAAATTAGAATGCATTATATTGGATGATCAATAGACTTTTCTTCCAGTATAATTGTGCAGCTGAAAGTTATACAAAATCTTGTGTGGATTTTGTGCCTTTTTAGCTTTGCATAAAGTTTCACAAGTCAATCCCTTAATTGATGATAAGATGGATTTATGCTCTCCTTTTTAGCATGTACATGTGGCATAGTCATAGCCTCTTGGGACCATATCCGATGGGCAGACTCAATCATCTTATGCCACGCTATCTAGTAGTTTTATGCTTAACGTTACTCTTTTATAATTATGTCAACTAATTTTTAGGCTTTTGATTCGCTCATTGTTTGTGATGAAATAAACATGTTTAAATAAGAGAGAGAGGGTGGCATTTTATTATGAAAGTGATCATTTGATTATTATGTTTTCAAGTCGTAGATAATCAGTTTATAGTTTTTGGGTATGGTGAAACAGGCTTTGATTATTTGATACTATAGGGGGCATCTTACATGTAAATCTTTAAAGAATCTGAATTTGCCAACCACCTAAACAACTCCTTATCACAACTTCAAAGGACAGAAGCATATCCAAATACTGCTGCATGCAACCTGTTTTGTATAATTAGATTCCACCAGCTCAATTTTTGTTCCAGCAATCATAACTAGTCAATTATGGCATATGGTTTTCTTTGCCGCCCATGGAAAGCCAATAGCAAGCCTTGATTTCAATCACTTTATAAAAGGTTCAGTTGAAATTCCTAATAAATTTCTGCTTATTAGAATATATTCTCTTATTCCATGCTCATCATAAACTTGGGTTGAAACCTTTTGGCGATCCACACAATACGTTCCAGAGAAATGCTCGAATCTTATTAGATTCAAACGGGTCTCATTTTGATAATCGGCTATAAATAGAACCTTGACAAACCACAGGAAATTGCATCTCAAGTTCACAACTAGATATAGTAGTGGCTTAATGTATGGGAGGACAAGGGAGAGATTGTTTGGTAGCCAAGGATGACTTGCCTGTTTCTTCTTTTCACAGGGTTTGGTTTGTGATCGATCGTTTATGACCTTGTGATAAGTTGGTTATCAGGCAGTCATCTTGGCTAACCTGACATTCTCTTCTTTCAAATTGTTGTCCCCTTGTTCATGCATATAAATGTGAGAGTTTTAGTTTTACTTTTGGTTAAAATGATTGATATTTTGCATCATGTCAGCATGTGACCAACTTCTTTTGTGTTGGTCAACATTTAACTTTTGAGCATTCACCTCCGTCCTGTTTATATATATGTTGACACTAGGGGTGTAAATAAGCCAACATGCTTGTGACGGTCAGTGGTGAATTTGAACCCGACAATGGGTTTCCACCTTACAGCTGATTTGCAGATGATAAATAATTTGAATTTAAGTCTAAACGTGTAAAGTAAAGCAAACGCTTTAAAGTATAGTACTAACAAACTTCTCAAGCTGATTCTCAATTCTCGGCTCGAAACCACCCATGTTTTACAACACTATCTAAGGTCGTGTTTACAGTTATAATAAAATGATTAATTGTAATTGCTAGATTAAAATTAGCACTTAAGGATGAGGTTAACTATGCTAATCTCTAACTAGCGTTAAAACTTGTTCTATCAATGTTGATATCAATGTTTACCTGGTAGAGAACATCAGCTCACATGAGCTATGTACTAACTCAGCCAAGTTGACCAACAAAGTTGTCCAGTGCTGACAACCAAGGCTAAAAATGCCTTGCTATAAATCAACATCGACTATCGTCTAAGTTAACCTTGTGCCATAAACTGATCAACCAACTGTCCTCTTGAATTATAATCAGACTCCACGACTTAACATTCTCTCACTTGGACGATGAATGAATGATCATCAAGCCTACTACCATCCAAAACTTGTGCTTTTAGTGAACCTTTTATCTAGCTTGAACCTTCTTATCAATTATCTAGATGGTCATCTGAACATATGTTAGAACTTAGACTTCTTTGCTTTCACCACCATAGTAAACATAATTATGTGATTCTTAGAACAAAGGAATTTTTTTTTTTTTTTTTTTTTTTTTTTTTTTTTTTTTTTTTGAGGATAATGTACAATCATTCATTAATTTTCTGATAATGTACTGTTCGAATATGTTTCTGTCTCTACTGAAACATTGGATTCTTTGCGAGATGTAACGTGCTCTAGTTATCATAATAAGAATATTGTCTTGTTTCTGTTCTTTGTTAAACTATAGTAAGAAATTTCTCAACCACATAGCTTTTTGCTTGTTTCTATAGAAGTCATGTAATTCTACTTCTGTGGTTGATAAAACACCATCTTTTTTATAATGTGGGCATACAATTGAATGTCAGTCCTACTATGGAAACGTAACATGTAATGCTGCCGAAGCAAATATATAATGTGTTTTCCTAAATCTGAACAACCCCCGATATGCTTCTTCCGGAAACTAAATTTTAGCCATCAAAGTGCTTTAAGTTTGTCAAATTTTATGTACCATTTCGTTCGTAATCTTTGATATACTTCTTCTGGGATCTAAAGTTTAGCCATCAAACTAGTCAGTCTTCACTTTGTCCTCTTTTACCATTGCTCCCAAGAGACTTAAAGAACCCGACAGCTCTGATACCAGTTTGTTGGGGGAAACTTGAGATGCAAGAACCACCACATTAACAAATAGCAAGACATAGAAAGTGCAAGATCAATGATAACACAAGAATACAATGTGACTCACTTGATCAATTTGTTCTAGCTACATTCACAATTGAACTACATATATTTTATTGACTCGGAATATTTTAAGGCCCTAAACATTGTGGTATCAACATAATCTTAACTTTTCCTCAGTTTGGCCCTTCTATTTATAAACAAGACATCTATAAAACTAATGAGAACCTACTACAAAATTGCCTTAACAAAGAGTTATGAAACGATAAGTTACATTTGTTCGTTAACATAGTGAAACGGTTAGTTGCTTCTCATTCCTCGTTAGTCATTTGCTGCTATTACAAAAACATAATGAAATGGTCTACCCGAGAATTGCTTCATTCCTTTGAGTTCAATGGAAAGTTGTATATTTTCATTAATTAGGAAAAAAAAAGATAAAGAGATTAAGAAAAATGATAAACTAAAGGTTAATATATTATTTTCTCTTTATGAAAAGTTTCCGTGGACTTAAATCATGTACTCTTTTAACATATAATGTTGTTTAAACTTTTAACTAGATAGGGTACAAACTACTTTTGCCAAAATTGGAATTGTGGACCAAAAAACTTGATGCGTTAAATAGAACTAAGTCAAAGTCAAACTAAAAAAGTAAATTAAACTAATCTACTCATGTAAGAAATGACAACACTTTAGTATTTTGTATTTAGTTTTCTAAATGAAGTACTTAGGGGCTGTTTGTTTCAGCCTCTTAATGGTTAACATGTCTGAATGGTTTAACGCTTAATGGTTTAGAGTATTTGTTTTGTGAGCAGATGTTTGAATGGTTAAGCACTTTTGCCTCTGAATGGTTAAGCATTATACTGAGTCTAAATGGCTAAGAGCTCTTATCTGAATTGGTCTGAATTTGTCTTTGAATAGTTAAGCAATATGCTAGCTCTTAATGATTCAGACATCCTACTTGTTCAGTACTTAATGGTTCATACCTTTTAATGGTTCAGCACTTACCCATTCAGAAGTTGCCAAACAGCCCTTTATACTAACTACTTTGACAATAACTATCTTAACAACTACCATTTTCATGGCTTTCCAAGTACTTGCTAGAACCTCATGCATGCAGCCCTAAAACCAACACTCTTCAATTATATGATTAATACTAACTCATAATCTACTTCCAAATCTGAGGATCTAACGGTTTAGAAACGAATCACTAGCCCAACAACCGAACAAATTGACATCAAGTTCAAGTAAGAACTGTCAGCAATGCTGAAATTGTTAATCCAAGACGTTGAGCACGATAATCATCTACACATCCACTTGTTCAAGCATCACTCGAACGTTGATATATCACCAATGCTCTCGCTTCTCATCAAAAAGAAAATCACAACCCTCTATAGTTATATTCTCTAGACGAAAGGTTCAGATACACACACCTTTCACTTTTCAGAAGAACAAAAATCTTTTATCTTTTAAATCGTCTTGATTGTGTTATATTTCCATTCAAAGGATGAGATGAGTTGACTTTGCATCATATTTGGGCTAATTTGGAGGGCTGTCTTTAGCTACTATTGAAAAGACGGCCAATAATATTAATGGGTCTTCATTTGGTCACTTTGTAAAAGTTGAGTTGATATTCCTTCTAAATCATCTCTGACTAGAACATATTCTCATCACAGACATAGCCATGCTGCTTTAATATCGCAAATGCGCGAATTTTATTAAATTATGTTGGTGATATTCTGATGAGTCGACTATAAATATGACCTTCACAACCGTAGGAAATTGTCATTTTAAGTTCACAGCTAGAAATCGAGTGTATGGTAATGCAACAAGAGAGAGTTTGGTTTGATAGCCAAGGATGACTTGCCTGTTTCTTCTCTTTTAATGAGTTTGGTCTTTTAAGGCTGATGATGAATGAAGGCCCATTGATTGGTCGTTTATTAGGCAAGTCTCCTTGGCTAATCTGACAATCTCTTCTCTGCCGATCATGCCACACCAACCTTTCTCTTCTTTTATCGTTTCTCTATATTAGACGATAGACCATATATATATATATATATATATATATATATATATATGTTAAACATGACACGGTTAATGCCCATTTACATGCATAAACATTTTAAGTTATTGATTTCTTGAATCATTCATTTCATCATTCACCTTGATTGTGTTTATATGCTTATGCCACTGCAAGAAAAAGCTTGTTTCCTATGGAAAATTGCGACACAAATTTTTTTGTCGATGAGTTTGACACATTTGCGACGCATTTGCCATGATTTTTGAAACCCTAATTTTCTTACAAACTTTATACAATATTGTGACAAACAAAAAAAACAAAGATTCTACACAATTGCGTAGCAAATCATATATTTGTCATGAATCTGGCACAAACTGTTTCCCACGAGTACGTATATCTCTGGCAAAATATATTCAACTCGTATGCGTAGCAAACTACATTTTTCTATGCATTTACAGTGAAAATGTGCCTAGCAAACCTTTTTTTAGCTGTGTGTGTTGATAGTTGATGCTTCAATAGCATATGAGTTTTTCATTGCATGTGTTTGTTAGAGTAACATTAGGTTTTACCAAATGTATGCAATACTTAATATCAAATTCTTCTTTCTCTGTTATGATTTTAACAACTACAAAATCGACAATATTACGTGTTTCTTGCCCAGTTTTTATATTGTAGTTCTTTAAGATTAACACAAGTTTTCTTAGCTAATTTTTAATGTATACGATAAAACTGATAAGAGGAGATATAACAAGTAAAAAATATACCGGCTGTGGTCAAACTAATTTCATCCCATACTTTTGTCGACATAATAACACACGTTTTAGCAGAGCCACCAGTCACGTAACTGACCCCGATGTCGTATCGAAACCCCGTCATAAACACATCTCCTTTCATCAATGAATATCTCGGTTACTTACACATATATTCAACTGCATCTCTTAATTACATACGTACTTCTTCATGTAATTAAGTACTTGTGTGAAAAAAATGGTTTGCTAACCGCTAACGCGTGTAGAATTAAATAATATTATTAGTAATACACGTTTTAGTAGAGCCACCGTCACCGGTGACTACCTAAACGGCTAAACAAGGGAATAGTGATACAAGTAACGGAAATTTTGTAAAGTTAGAGTTATGTTAGTTTGAATAAATCAATACGTGCTTATATATATTTACAATGCTTGGTGAGACTAGTCGAATAAAAAAAATATTAAGTAAAATAAAATTTTATTATTTGTAAATTAATACTTAAAAATAAGATATGATATTCTTTATTATAAATAGAATGAAAATTTTATTTTAAAAACATAACGTTTTAAAAAATTATCATTTTAAGATTTCTTTTATTATAAATCCTAATTTTAATTATTTTTTGTTTATAAAAAATTTATTTTTTTATAACATCAATTTTAAAATATTTTATATTTTTTAAGAAGATTGATGTTTTAAAAAGTTTTCTTATTTTATAAAAAATATTTTTTTAAAAATAACATTAATAAAAAAATTAATTTTTTAATTTATTAAAAACTATTTTAATCTAAAAAGAATTAAATAATATTGTTAGTAATTAAATTGATTATTTAATAGGAGAGAGAAGTAAAAAATATTTATCCGTTTTCTAGTTGGGATGTTATCATGTGTCACTCTTAGTTATACTTTTATTATAGTATGAAGATTTTTTTACAGCAAATGTATGATAATAATGTATGATCATACTTTGGATAATAGATGTTATATTAATCGAATCCATTGATCCGTTTTCTAGTTGGGACCACCGATATTGGTATCCAATGGTTTTCAACCACGTGTCCAAACACAAGAAGCTGATGAATCAACATAATCAAACCAAACAACAATAATAGCATACGGCTTATTTAAGTTTATTTTTGGGAAAACAACTATTTGTTGGAAAACAAACTTAACTGAACTAACACACTTCACGTAAAATTACCAGGCAATTCATTTTTTAAACCATTTTAAACATAAGTCGGAGAAGGGATGAAAGGAAATAATATAATATGGAATTATGGATGACATCGATTGTTATGGAATTCTATAACCAACCGGTGAATAGTATGGATACATTAAAAATAAAAGGGTTCACGTTCTTGGGCAATTAGTTTGAATTTTAAAAATTACGAAATTAAAAACACTCCCACCCCCTAGACTTTTTGTTTGTGTCATATCCCTAGTATTGTTGTTTGGTTTTCTTTTCAAAGTTTAAGTTTTTAGATGTAGTGGTGGAGGAAACCAACTAGATGAAAAAAAATAAAACCCAAAGAAGATCCGAACCCAGGTTCTTTTAAAAAATGAGGAGTTTCATCGTAATATCATCAAGAAAATATTTTAATTACTTATCTTTTCACATATATAATATGTTTATAGATGTCGCTATAGAAATATCTTGCGGACGGACCACTCGAGTATTGGTTACATACGTCATGTATACCGAAAAGTTTCATAACCTAGCCCAAAGATTAGGTACACGGTACACCAATATAACACGAACTATGGGTCGAAGTTTAAATTCTATAAGACACATGTTCGTAATATAAATAGAGTGGGAATAAAAACATATCTTATTTAACACATCTCAAGGTGTTTAACTCATCTCATAAATAAGCAAAGTAGAGTTTTATTTGAAACCAAAACTGAAAGAACGCTCAAGGGTTTCTACAGGTGCGACGCCACTCTCTTGATCACACACAAACACACTCTTGATCAATCGCTTTTAATCTGCAATTCTTCTTTATCACTGCAAATCTTTTGTTCGCCTTCTCATTGAATATTTGGTTCATATTTCCTTTTTCTAGGGTTTTTCGCAAGTAATTAACTTCAATGAAAAACGCAAACACCTGTGATTGTGTTTGTAAAATTGGCATTCTCCTAAAAACTTAATTATTAATTGCTGTATTCTCTCTGTTTCAGTGGTTACCTGCAATGATCTGTTTGGGTAGTTAAATCTTAGTGGTTACCTTTGATGAAAATTGGGTGTTTCTTGAAGAACTTGGATGATTTTAGTAAGTAATTTTTATTTTCTGTAGTTTTATGTTTCATTATATCATATCTGCCCTCTCAAAACACTAAAAGTTACTTATAACATTATGTGTTGAGACGATTTATATCAAACACACTTTTATGAGTGATTGATTTTACTTCGTCCACATGTTCATTTCTTCAAGTTAAAATTTTTCTTTTTTTAAGCTTCCAATTTAAGTTTTGAGTTTTGGTTGATTTCAATGTTTAGGCATTGACGACAAAAGAGATAAAGCATCATTATCTGTTGTGATTTCCGGCTTATCGGCTTTTGAATCTGTTTGGTTATGTTTTCAATTTTAGGTTTTCATAGGCAAATGTAGATGATTATATTCTAATATCCTTTTTCTTTTAATCCAATTACCAAATGATTATTGCAGGTGATTGTACAATTTAGTTCTAAACAAGCATCATGTTTACCACAGCAGTAAAATATCTTGGTACAAAACCAAAACCAGCAATGAAAGCATTAGAGCCTAGATTTCGACCCGAGCAAAATCAAACCATCACAAGGGCCATTTTTGAAATCCTAAAGGAACATGGTCCTCTCAGTGTTGCTCAAACATGGGAGCGCGTTCAGGTGACTTTAAATTTGTGCTGGTTTATTATGCAGCAAAGTTCAATTATGTTAAAGTATTTCTGAAATAACAATGATCAAAAACATTTGCAGGAAGTTGGCGTAAAAGATTTAACAAGCAAAACACAGACGAAGACTGTTTTGAGATGGATGAAACAGAGGCAGAAACTTAAGCAAATATGCAATCATTTAGGCCCCAACAAGCAGTTTCTGTACACAACCTGGTTCACCAAACCACCAAACATCACCCAGCCAAGGTCAAGTGGGGCCAAATCTTGACCAACCAAAGTCAACTTCAACTCCAACTGTTGTATTTGATGCCACTAGATTGGTTGCATCATGTTATTGCCATATTTTGAACATGCAAAGAACATTTTTAGACATCGGTTTGACCTTTGTGTAGTGCAACATGTAATTGGATGCGATTTTGTTTGAATTTGACAAAATCTAAGTCAAAATCGAAGCCTGTTTAACTAAACATAACCAACTATGAATGAGTATCCTGATTACAGACAAGTGAACATAAAGTTTGAGACAGACTATGATGTTCACTATAATGTTTCCAATGTACAAAATCCTTTTTCAACACACGTTTAAATTAATGTCGTGAATTTGCTTTGTGCAATACATCCTTCAGAACAACAGCAATTCTATCTGCCATGTGTCGTTCGAGAAACATCTGTTTGACCCGCTCATACCCTCTTTTTCCCATGGTTAGCCGCTTCTCGACGTGTGTCGCAAGTTTCACGATGTTTGCGGCGAGTGGAGTCACCCCTTCTTTCCCCGCAGGATGTAGAAACCCAGTAGACCCATTCATCACAATCTCTGCAGTACCTCCTGCTGATGTTCCCTGCCATTCAACAAACATAAATGTTGATTTGTCTGATTAATGCAGTTCAAATGTTAATTATCAACACAGAAACGGCAGTGTATACCAATACAGGAAGCTGGAATGCCATAGCTTCTATGGTTATCCTTCCAAAACATTCTCCTCGACCCTAAGAAAAGACATGAAATTGTTATACGAGTCGAAAGTTTGACCTTCTTTACCAATTAATCTTAAAAATTAATAGCACAAGAACTTTAAGGTGTACCTGAGAATTTTGGACTAGAACATCGATTGCTGCTAAGTACGGGGCTACAGTAAGAGTTTTATTCACGAAATGAACTCGATGTTGGATCTTCTTCTGTGCTACAAAATCCCGAAGTTCTGTTTCAAATTTTGTCTGCACACTCATATCACTCCCTACAATTACTGCATGTATTGATGGCACTTGTAGCTTTTTTTCTTTTATTAGTTGTAAGCTCTCATAAAATGACCGTAAAAACAAATCTTGACCTTTTCCTCTCGACACACCTGCACATCATGATCATTAATCAAAATAAATTTTAAATTTTATTAGAAAACTATAATCATATTAATGAGGAGTTTAACACTATAATCATATTAATGAGGAGTTTAACTTACTATTTATAGCAGCAAATAGTATGTCATCATTCCGTACTCCAAGCGACTCCCTAACATGCTCTCTCAAAACTCTTTTGGCCACATTATCTTCAGCAACATCCATAAGTTCTTTACTGTTGCCAAGATGAACAACATATGTCTTTGGCATTTTAATCCTGCAAATTAAAAGATAATATTTTTCATAATTCATAGCTACAAAAAGTGATTACATGAGTGCATAAAGACAGATAATTTATACTTTAAGCGTTCTTGAGTCCTGTTTTCCCAATATTCAGCTGTAACATGGGAATCAATCATAGAGCCAGCAACATAAGGCAGGTGTTTAACGTAATCTAATTTGAAATAATGGCCACGCATTTCATGAATCCACCATAAAACCTTCGGCAGAACTCGTGGGACATTTTTGTTTAAAACAGCATCAAGCCATTTCCCAGCAACAGCAGTGTTTAAAATGACCAAATCAGCTTTTAGGGCTGTGTTTATAGCTTCTTGACCTTTAGCAGAGAAAACCTACAATGTAATCAAGATTATTAGGAAGCAAGCGATACACATACAGTGGCATTTAAGTAAATACCATCAGACAGTATCACAAATGTTAAAAACTTATAACCATGTCAAATGGAAGATGTACCTGCACTCCACGATCCAACATCTTGTTTTCCAAATTGTATATAACTTCATCTGTTCCTGATGGTTTTTGGTTCGTTATCCAACAAACTTCAGCACCAACACCACGTAGTAAAAATGCTAGTTCCATCAAAAGCAGTGGACCGCCTAGAGAATCAAATTGAAGAGATTAATTGTGGACTATGGTACTGATTACTGATTTGTGCCCATAATATCTACCTTAATTCGGAAGCCAATAGATCATTAAGAATATCTTCCCCTCGTATTTTCAATATGATAGAATAAGGATTTATCTATAACTGCATGAATGAATTGTGGCACTTTTCATGTGAAGGAGGGAACATGTAATGTTAACAGTAACATGTTTCTAACAGTATAACAGAGCAATTAGAGTGCCATAACCTATAAATAGCAAATGTTATAGGAGCTTGTTATTGAAATCATCATTCTTCACTGACCTTCACTGTGGTTGATGTGGGTACATAAATAGGCCAAAATGGGTTACTGTTCCATTATTTCTATAACTTCAACTATGATTTGTGTTGTAGTTCTTTAGATTTCTTCAGGCAAACAAACACAAATTGTACCCATTCATACAACTAATTTGGATCTATCAATGAGAATTAAATGCACTACTGTATGATAATGGATCTTGTAACAAGTTCAAATTCAGCATTATCTTAAGTGTAATGGTAGATTCGATAAATTCAGAATCAAAGAGTTAAGTGCAAAAGCTGAAATTACCAGAAAGAGATAGTTCATGCGACACAAGAAGAACAAGTTTGGACTTCATGAAACTGAGAGGACTCGTTACTCCGATCTGATTCGACACCGTCTCCTTCGGCTTCTCCGCCTTCTGAAGCCGATTACCTACACCGGCGACGTCGAAATGTTGACGATCACACGACGAATCATAAGCCGCCCTAATAATAAACGCAACGGCGGTGGAGATAGACAACATCGCTAAAAGCAGTAACAGCCACCGTTTCTTCTGGAAGAAAACTGCTGCTAATCCCGTCGACGGCTTCGCCATAGCTGGAGCTCAAGAGTGTTGACACTAATACAGCTGATCGAAGTGTTCGCGGTGATCTAGGGTTTCTTCAAACCTCGTAATGCGCATATCATCTGGATGTTCATAGATTGCTGCTTGTGATTGTAGATGGAGATTGATGATCCAATATGATCTACAGTGAGATTGAATCTGAAAACGAAATGCGTATGATCTGATGGAGATTAGCAGAAGGAAGATTTGGGGGTAGTAGCAGTGAAAGAGTGTGTAGTTTGCTTAATGAAACTATTGGTTTCTTGTTTTCAATAAATTCCCGAAAGACCTTTGATTTGGGAGTTTATGTGACGCTAAGAAATATTATTAAAACTGGTTAAACCGAACATTAAATTTTTCTAAAACACTTCTAGGTATAACAATATATAGTCATGGTAAAAGAATGAATTTAGCCATTTAGGCGTCCACCCATTCATGACGAGGTCTTAGTCGTGTATTAAACTTTCGTCTCATAAAATATGTGTTTATGTGTGTGTAATTTATATTATTTACGTTAGAGGTGAATCTAATATCTAATATTAGATATTAGTTTTTAATGTGTATTATAATTTTGTCTTGTTAAAATGAATGTGAACTATGTGCTTCGTTTTTTGTTAGGATTTGTAACATTTTTATGCAATCTATTATTGATAAACATGATTGTATGAGTATCATAGCTAATTTTATACAACGCAACCGAAATTAGATGTTAGTTTATCTTTTTTTTTTTCCTTCTCTTTTTTGAAAATTGATTATAACTAAAACTAAATGAAAATAGTATGTCTCAACGATTATTATTGTTGATCCTACATATCTACGGTTTCTATCTGCATTTTTGGAGATATGATAACTACTGAGTATCAAGTAAATTTTATTTTCATCATAAGCTAGATTGTAATAATAAAAGTTTTCTTCTGCATCAATCACCAAACATATCTTTTTTCTCCTTCGATGATGTCTTGTAAGGCTTCAACACCTTGTTGCACTAAAACATCTTCACTGCTCATCTCATGAAACCTAAGATCCACCTTTTTATAGAATATTCCGATTGAGAACTATAACATGTTACTAGTCATCTTTTATTGACTTAAATCCATAACAAATCAAAAAAACAAAAACAAAAAAATAATCGAGAAACTCACAAACAAAATCAATTCAAGTAGAATATTCACAGAGCGAAGCCTTTTTGTTCAAAACTTCGAACGTCATCTTCGCTGACTAGATAGTCGACATATATGTTTCAAACCTATAGTTCAACAAATTCATAATATCCAATGGTCAAAGAACTAGCGATATATGTTTTGTCATTGTCACATGATATACAAACCAAAAATATGGTATATATTTTTCATAAACTTCAATGGCAAACATCTAGTTGTATGATATTCAAACACATATGTTCGCTAGTCAAGACGTAGATCTATGTTCTCTCAATTCTCTACTTATAAATCTTAGGGAGGAAAAATGGAAACATATTGAGCTTGCTTGTGGGAATCGCGGTATCCTTCCGGAAACTGTAGATCATTTGCTTGTTACATGTCGTGCAACAAAGGTATGGATCTCTCTAGCTCTTCTCACAACCAACGTACCAACTAAAATCCTATATTCTCTATCGCCTCTCCTCCCTTCCACTCACATTCACATAACCCACCAATGCTTAGCCAAGATCAGTCACTAATCCTTTTTCATTTATCTTACACCCTCTCTCATCCAACTCATCATCCGTCTCCTTAAAAACAACAAAAAACACTCATATAGGGGATGCTTTAAAACCAAGTTTGTGTGGGCCCCATGCTCTAAAAATGATCGGTACTTCAATCATTAAATGATGAGATAATGTTTTTGAGTTTTTTTATTGAAGAGATTTTGAAAGGTTTCATAGAATGAGTGTTTTTTAATGCATTAGCTAACTAAATACCTTTTTACATTGTTTTGAAGGCTCGTGATTAGTGATGGTTTAAACTGTTAATCTGGTTTGGACATTGTTTCAAGGTTAGTTTATAAGTCAAAATTGAATCAACTATTTATGTGCGAGTTTAGGTAACAATAAATCCCAACTCGGTTATAAAACACTATCTTTCACGCGTTGGGTTCTTGTTACTTAATACTTATTGGATTCTCGAGTATAAGTAATACTCAATCATGATATTTTGTGTTTAAAAATTACTTATGGGAATGCCCTTCACATGATATACAATATTAAAGTCACCTTAAAAAAACCACTTAAAGTACAAATTCAATACTCTTAAAATTTTCAAGTTTCTAAAAACTTTACATGTTATCTATTGTATATGCTTTTAAGATTATCTATTAAATTAACATATTTGGACATCAGATGGTAATTGTGCATTACCTATCCTCAACCCGTGAAAATTATTAAAAGTTTAAAACTATCCCATATTCGAATACCGGTCCTACATAGTTTAGATTTCAATTTTCACGTCAAGTTTAGTTTCTTTTAACATATGTATATAAATCAACATTGTAGCTCACCTCATCATTTTCCAACCAGTGGCGTGTCTTAACATAATTTGTCTAATTTAAAATTACATTATCTATATATTTTGAGATTAAAAGAATATTAAATCAAATATACCTATTTAACTAAGATTTTAGGCCAAAACCAACTAATGATTTCGACACTTCATATATATCTTTTTCGAACGATCACTGAACTCCATTATTATTAACGCGTTTGTTTACACTTTACATTGTATTTTCATGACAATGTAACATGGGATAGGCAGTAAGAGAAAAGAGAGAAAAAACACCTAACATCACGATAACTAGAACTATAGCCTATATTTTTATAATCTATGATAAAAAAAAAAGTTAACTTTTTACAACTAACTTTAAATAAAGTACATCAACAAATGTACAAACTCTTCGGTTCTATGATGCACCAACTCATAAAAAAGCAACTAGAAGGTGCCATAAATCACATGGTGGAATGTTTCTATGTTGCAACTAAAATTTTAGGATTCAGTAAATAATGTACAAGTTCCAATGCATGATGTACATACAACGACAAAACATTTCTGTTGTTCTGAATATACCCAATGATTGAATAAACATCTGTGTAATAGTTGACCTAATTCCAGCCACTCCATATTCAAGTGAAAAGACCACACACCCCTTATATACATATTTTTATTCATATTAGGTTATCCAAACAAACAATTAGTTTTAAGATGACACATTAGTTACAAAATAACAAGGGTCATCAAACTTTAAATAATCATGTTTATTTATCCTAAGAGGTCAAAACACAACCTCCCCATTCTGTATAAATATTAGCTATGGGCTCGAACCATATCACACATTCACCAAAATGGCTCACTCGACGACTATGATCGTGACCATGACCATGGTGTTCATAGCTCTCTTGGTTCAAACCCCTCTTTGCTTCTCTAAGATCACCAATGGAGGTTACCTCTACCCGCAATTCTATGATCAATCTTGCCCACAAGCCACCAACATAGTTCGCACCATCGTTGCACAAGCCGTTGCACGAGACCCACGCATGGCTGCATCATTGCTCAGACTCCATTTCCATGATTGCTTTGTTAAGGTTTGGGAACTATAACCTCTTTCAAAATTTATATTTTTCTTCACTTTGAGACTATATATGAAATGGTCTATGTGTTACTTATTTAGGGATGTGATGCATCAATATTGTTGGACAGTGGTGGCGCCCGTAATGTAATCAGCGAAAAAGGGTCTATTCCCAATAGCAACTCGGCACGTGGATTTGAGGTTATTGATCAGATAAAAGCTGCACTGGAGGCAGCCTGTCCACAGACCGTCTCCTGTGCAGATATCCTGGCTCTAGCAGCCAGAGACTCTACAGTTCTGGTATAGTTTATATATATATATCCTGTTGTATAGTATATTTTTTCAACCCCGAAAGTTGATTAAATGTTTATCTTGTATATAAAGAGTGGAGGACCGAGTTGGGAGGTCCCGGTTGGAAGAAGGGACTCATTTGGTGCAAGTTTGCATGGGTCTAACCGCAATATTCCTGCTCCAAACAACACTTTTCAAACCATCCTAACCAAGTTCAAGATCCAAGGTCTTGATCTCGTCGATCTTGTAGCGCTTTCAGGTAATCTTTAAAGATGATCAGTTAAAAAATCCCATTTTTTTCAAGAAATTTCAAGTCATAATTCAAGAAAATTGCTTTATTGGTGTTGCAGGAAGTCACACTATTGGTAATGCTAGGTGCACTAGCTTCAAGCAAAGGCTATATGGAAAGACAGGAAATGAGCATACCGATAAACTGTTTGCAGCACAATTGCGCACAAACTGCCCGCAATCGGGTGGTGATGAGAACCTGTTCTTTCTGGATAATGTGACCCCTATGAAGTTTGATAATGGGTACTACAAGAACTTGATGGATTCAAAGGGGGTTTTGAGTTCTGATCAAATATTGTTCAAGGAAAACCAAGAATCAATGCAGATTGTAAGAGAATATGCTGCAAATCAAGATATGTTTCTTGAACAATTTGCTAAATCAATGGTAAAAATGGGGAATATTAGTCCGTTGACTGGATTCAGAGGGCAGATCAGAAGAAATTGCAGGAGTGTTGATGGTTAAAATTAGATTTTTACTCGTGTAGGGAAGAGAAGAACTTGTGGAGGGAACATTTTATGAGGTATATATTCTGTTTAAATAATGAAATCATGTAATATCTTGATTATTATTGATGTGATAAAGAATAAATGTTTAAATTTTCAATCGATTATAATTTAAAAATTGCAAAAAAAGGATATGTGGCTGCTGGGATTCGAGCCCAGGTCTCCACGGCCACAACGTGGAATTCTTACCACTAAACTACAGCCACATTTGTGATATGTTTTTACATGTATAATTGATAAACTATTTAATTTTAAACCTCCAAACAGCACCATAATTCCTGTTAAATTGTTACAATTATGTTAGTACCAGGTGAAACCAATCAAACCCTCAAAAATAAACAAGTTGCAGGAATGAGATTTATATTGCTTGTATCAAGTTTCACGATTTGAGATTTATATGGCTTGATTTTGATGAATAATCAGTCTGATCGATGGTTTGAAACTTGAAACTATGTGCCGTTTATATCAACCATAGGTAGCGGGCGATTCTAAATTTTCATGAAGACTGACAAGATCAGTGGTGGTAACTTGTAAGTGGTAAAAGAATAAGAACATATATCAAGATCAATGATGAGATTCATGTCATCTTTGTTTAGCTTTGTAGGATGAGAGTTCATATCTGATTTCAAAATCATAAATCTAAACTTAATACTAATTGAAACAGAGTAGAAAACGATTCTTATATCCGTAAATCAAGTAAACAAAAATCTTAGCAAATCACCCAGTACAGTCATCACATCAAGATACATATATTTAATCTATTTCATTCAGAATCAGAATCATGATTTGCAGAAACTCGAACTGTTCTGCGTCTACTTTCATCATATTCAGCTTCTTCATCATCTTCCTTTTTCTTCTCATCGATTATACCTGCAAGACGAATATGATGATCAACAAGATAATAAAACCAATAAAAAGTGAATTGATTCTTGGGGGAAAAAATGTTACCTTTCTTAATCAACAAAGCTTCTAGCCTCCTCGTGCTAAAATCGTCTTTCCCTCCAAGATCTTGAAACCCGACCAGCCTATCTTCAGCAATTCCTTTTCTGAGAATAATAATCAAACTTTAGCCCCCACGCAATAACCAAAACTTGTTCTGATAGCATTATCATGAATCTGACCTGAATAATATGACACATGGCAGTGTTTTGATTCCTAGTTTGGTGACAAAGAACGGGGCGTTCTGCACGACAAAGGACAATCATAAAACCATATTGCAACTTGCAAGTCGAGTAAATATACAAGAAGTAAAACTGTATTGCAGAAACAGACCTCTGCATCTATTTTGATAAACTTGGCATCTAGATGATTTGTTGCAAGAGACTTCAAATGCTTGTCCATTATCCTACAAGATATATCAACACTATAATCTTGAAACAAATCCTAGAAACTTTATCGCGTGTTTCAACTTCTAGGGACAAATCCAAGAGTGTAATATGATTGTTTCTTTATAAATTAAGCTATTTTGTATAAAATAGATAGAACACTTACTTGCAGCGATAGAACTCCCGATGATAGAAGTGACAAATCACCTTCTCACTACCAGTGACTTCACCCAGAAAGTCTCCTTCAGTTATCTCTCGATACTCCCCGTGTCCTTTTTTGGTCAAAGATTGTCTTTTTTCAGCTTCTCTCTTTTGCAATCAAAGATCAAAGCATGAACAACTTTTTAATGTTAAACAGATTGCCAAATTTCAAATGCTTGCATTAAAAAACAGTCAGTTGACAACCTTAAGAGCTGCAATCCTATCTGCGTGTAACTTTTCCAGCTCGGGATCCTGATTCCATATGAGTATATAAAAATGAAACTTTTGATCAACAAACATAAGATGCACAATGCAAAATTGCAAGACTTACATCCATCAACTCATCTAGATCAACCTCCTCATTAACAGATGATGATGCTTGTGCCTTTTCTTGAGCTAATAATTCCTACAAGAATTACACAGATAATGAGATCTTCTTAACAATGATAGATATACAAATTGTTATGCTCACAATCATCTAGAACATTTAAAAGCAATTCATCATTTCATCCTTCATCTGTTCTGAGAACAAAATCAAACAGTCATAATCATAAACTGGAGCAAAATCGCTAATAGATATTACAGTTAATAGTGAATTTAAGACCAAAACCAAAACTGGAGGCTGATTGCGAAACGAATGAGCAAATCTCAACATCATATACAAACCCTAATTCAACGAGACCATAAGTTACGCTCATTGCATTAACAGTTGAAAGATACCTTCTGATAATCACGAGCAGCTGCTGCCATAACATTTCCATATGCTAAAGTTTGCAGAGTCGATTTAACTGAATCCGGATTCATATCTACAGACGCTAATCACTTCTCTTCTCTCTGTAGAAAACCTAAATTTATGTAACTGTTTACGATCTCTAAAGCATCATAAATTGGAAACAAAATTAAAGATTATACAGGTATAATTGATCGAAAAAAAGCAGATGAATTGAAGCAAAACTTGAAATCGTAATCTTACGAGTGATCTCAGATTTGGAGAAAAACTTAAATGTCTTTCAAATCTGTGAGTTTATTACTTTATTTGATGCCCTCCTTAAGTCCCTGTGCTATTAGAATATTGCACAACTTGCCCAAACCTTCAGGAATATTTTCTAGATTGTGTTGGGTTAGTTGGTTTGACGGTCGACACCCTTGTGGGTGTCGGGTGCGGTACCACACAGTTTAGTCAAGACATTTGTACGGGTATAAAACTAGTTAAAATTAAAACAAAAGTGTTAGAACACATGTTCATTAGCAGTAATTTATCACACACTACTAACAGCTTTGCTATAAGTGTGATTATATTGTGTACGTTTTTTGATATGTTGATGATACTAGATACGTTCGTTTGTTGTTATATGATATGTTCATTCAAGAAGACTAATGTGTCAAAGATAAAGCTGAAGATCGAGGTGGGCTTGTATGCGGATTCAACGCCTTATCTTATCATATATCTGGCATTTGAGTCTTCTTGTTGTTACTGATTCTTCGTTAAATGGATTACGGATTAAAAAGCTGAAAATAACTTAAAACTAAGATCTGTATATTCTTCTAGTTCACACTATGAAAATGAATAAAACCCTTAAAGTATGATAGTCCCATGTATGACAGAGTGCAAATAAACTTTAAACATTACACTAAACATATTGATTTGTATTGTTGAACAGTTCCTTTGATAGCTTCTTCAACTGGTAATCTTTCCAAACTTGATGCACCATAAAACCCGTGAACTCCATTAGTGTTCTTCAGTATGAACTCTGCTTCCTTTGGACCAGATATAGGACCTGTGAATTCAACCACATTATTCACTTTACTTCCAAAAACAAATCTTTACATTTGGGACATTATTCATGCTAAAAATGGCGTACCTCCGTGGCAAAGCACAATTGCATCTGGATTGATATTATGAGCAGCATCTGCAATAGCTTGTACGCGAACTACACTTTGTTCTAGTGTCACTGCTGTCTTTGCTCCAATCGAACCAGATGTCGTGAGCCCCATGTGAGCTACAATGATATCAGCACCAGCCTTTGTCATTTCAATGGCTTCGTCTTCATTGAAAGCATATGGTGTTGTTAATAGTCCCATTTTATGAGCTTTGTTTATCATCTCTACCTCCAAACTGAAAACACATACATCAAATAACAGAAGCAACTCATTACTTATTAACAAATATTGGCAAAAGAGCGTTTGTGGGTCAACTGAGCTTTGTTACAGAACACAAGTGAGAGAAAAATCTTTTACCTGTATCCCATTCCTGTTTCTTCAAGATTTTGCCTGAAGTTACCATCAAACAAGCCAACAGTTGGAAAGTTTTGGACCCCACAGAATCCAATCGATTCCAACTGTTTTAAAAACTGATCCATTCTGCGAAAAGGGTCGGTCCCACACACTCCAGCAAGAACGGCTACTTCTTTCACCACCTATACATTCCATGTCAATATACTAAAAGAATATCTAAAAAGGAATTCATACTTATACTTACTGGCAGTACTTCATTAGCCATATCAACCACAATAGCATTTGCATCAGCAAACGGTAACAACCCTGCTAATGAGCCTCTTCCCGCCATCCTAAACCGCCCTGAGTTGTACACTACAATCAGATCAACACCACCCGCCTCTTCAAATTTGGCAGATATCCCGGTCCCTGCACCAGCCCCTATAATCGGTTTTCCTTGCCTTATTTGGTATCTTAACATCTCTAGCACACCCTGAGTTCTTTGCAATGTTTCTATTTCACAACAAATAATCAATCAACAAGATTTATGACTTAATGAGTCACTAATTATAACATACACGAATCAAAGAACGAAACTTACCTGGTTTTGCATCAGGGAAGTTGGTTAAGTTATAAGAAATAGTTCTGTAAGTCTTGCAGGGTGTGCTTGAAGCATCGGGTTCAATAACCCTTTGTTTTGGACTAGAAACATTCGGTCTTTTATGTATTTCCAAGAACGAGTCAACCAAAGCCTTTGCAAACTCGGTGTCATTAATGTGATATTGATAAACCTTTACCTGACTTATTATAAAACACGGATTAATAAAAGATTTCCATAAACGGTAAACATAGTATGATTATTAACAAACTAACCTTCCTATCATCTGTAGGCTCAATGAGTCTTTTTAACTCTTCTATAAGAGTACCAGTAGCATTAGTATCATAAAAAGGCTTTCCAGGTGCATCTAAAGCAGAAATGCCTATTTCGGGTAGGCAAATGCGTATTTTTGATGATGATTTGTTTAACTTTCTAGCAATAAAAGCAGCAAATTTCTTGTTTTCCTCTACCGTTGTTCTCATTAGCGAGACCTGTAGATTATGAAGGTATTTTGTAATTAGAAGAAAAATATATTTGAGTAAAGAAAACTAACTTTTAGGTGTGATAACCTGTTCATTGTGCTCGAGTATTTTTCTCTGCTGAAATTCAGTAGGTATTGTATTTTTAGCACCAAAATTCACCATGTCTAAAGCTCCAACACTGAGAACAAAAGGAATTTTCTTTTCAATCATTGCATCAAAGCGTGATTCATCACAAGCCATAACACCTCCAACTATGTGATCAGCAACCTCGGTTGTTGTAATGTCCAAAACGCCCTTCCAAAAGTAAACAATCACAACGTTAACCTCTTACAACCAATACTGAATCACATTACCAAATTTAATAATTACCTGTATAAATCCTCCTCTAACAAGATCCTCCATAGCTCTACCACCGACCCCCGTTGCATGAAAAACCAGAGTTTCATAACCTTCTTTATTCAATCTTTCTTTTACGGCATTCACACAAGGCGTTGTAACCCCGAACATGGTTAGACCAACCGTACATTTGTCATTACCAGAATTTAAAGATTCTTTCAAATTCACAACCCTTCCACAAACCATCCCAGCAAATGCAGCACCAGCATTAGACAAAACAACCCTACTCACATTATTAATCCCACAAATATCCACAACTGATGGAAACAAAACCAAATCAGACGTCCCGATATAAGGTTCGGTTTGACCACTGGCAACAGTTGATATAATAACTTTGGGCACCCCAAGTGGCAAAGACTTGAAAGCAGACGATAAGAGTGAGGTTCCTCCACTACCACCTAGCCCAATAACACCAGCAACGACACCACGATGGTGTGCTCTTTTAATGTAAAGAGTCAGCGCTTTATTCATGATCGCAATGGCTTCACCTCTAACTTCTGGAATTTGAACTTCCGGTTTGTTTTCAGACTCAGAGAAGACAGACAGAAGTTCTTTTCTTGACACAAAGTTAAAATCTTTGAAGCTGTTTATCTCATTTGATCCAACTGACACATCTACAACTACAACTTGTACCTGTATACATCGACGCACCCAAAATAAAGATCACATTTTTATTTTGAAGATAACATGAAACATTATCTGATTCCAACTTGAGAAAGAATTGGTCACTAATATGTTAATCAAATTTATTTTCTTGTTCAATATTATCTTCTGTTAACTAAAATCAAGAATCTATTTTCTAACAACTAACAACCCTCTTCTCCAAATCATATTTAGAGCTTCAAATGATTATATAACTAGAATCTTAATCGGGTTTTTCAGGATCGTTCAAGTACGATCATCATTTATCAAGACACAATAATCACTTTACAAACGCACATCCAAATACCCTCTAATTCGGCATCAGTATACCTAATTTTTAAGATACCAGTTTGACTTCAAAAGTCAAAATGTTCTTTACTAAAATACTCAGCCAAAGCAGTACCAATGAGCTTAATCTAAAGTAAATCGAAGACCCACATCACAATTCTAACGAATCATTAAGCTAATTCAATTATGACATACATCAATTACTTAAACATACACTTGAAGAATGTACCTTTGAGGAAGAAGTAGATGAAAAGCTTGTGAGATTGGATCGGACTGATTCAGAGAGAAACAGCAGTTCTTCAAGCTTTGTATCAGCAGTGGCAATGCAGAAAACCTGAAGAAAATCTTTGAGATTTCCCATGATTTCCCACTATTTGGATGATGAACAGATGATTTGAAGTTCAGATGGTCGAATTGAGTGTTACTGATTAAATTTCAGTATAAGATCAGATTTAAAAACCGCGGGACTGGGGATCTTAACAAGAAATTGTAGGTGTGATTTCAAGAATGAGTGTAGATCACTGGAGTTGTTGAACGATAGCAACGGAAGTCGGTGAAAGTTGATTTTGTACTGACTACCACACTTGTGAGTATGTGGGTATATCTGAAATTTCCATTTCCATTTTTTGGATTGCCTTAGAATTATGGATAGCAATGGACCGGATATTGGTAATCTCAATCTCATGTTTGGTTTTGAAATTTTGTCACACACCCGGTCCATTACCCGTTGAGTAATTATTCAATGGTTATCGGGCATACTTGCGGATATCAGATACACCCGTTGACTAATATGCATCGGGTATTTTATACAATTTTATTTTTATATTTTTAAATACATCATTTTAAATATCAAATATGATCATCTCTATAAAACTTATTATAGTAAAAACTATTGCAACATCTTCATTTGCTAAGATTTAACAAAAAAAGTGGGTACATTTTGCTTTCATAACAAAAAAATAAATAACACTGGGTCTATGTTCGGGTTAACGGGTATGTGGTTTTGGGTAATCGGGTCGGGTATCACCTAATCTCATATCCGTCTTATACCCGAGAAAAAATTTAAAACTAATCCCATACCCTTCAAGCTTCGGGTATACACATCCCATATGTTACGTGTTTTGGGTATACCCATCGAACTCGGGTTTTTTTGTCATCCCTACGTTGAATCGACTCTCGGGTGTTGCAACAAATTGGTAAAACAAAGTTCATAATAATTTTTTTTAGTATTTGATAGAAGTAGTAAGTTTGTAGAACAAGTTTTATTATTTTTTCTGGGTAACGACTCACGAGTAGGGCTGTAAACGAACCGACCGTTCAGCGTACAATTCATGAACCGCTTGGTGTAAAATTCATTTATGTTCGTTCGTTTTACAAATGAACGACCATGCACAAGATAATTCCATTTGTTTAGTTAAACAAACGAACATGAACAGAGGCTGCATTTTTTCATTTATGTTTGTGAATGTTCGATAATGTGTTCGTTAATGTTCATTTATGTTCGTTCATTTAAAGTTATGTTTGAGATAATTATGTTACGTACTTATTTTTTTTGGTGGATATTACATATTTTTGTGATTTTAATTATAAAATATGATAGTTTGTGTTTGTTTATTTTAGGAAATTTCATTTGTATTCACAAATATTCATGAATATTTGTGTGGGTTCGATTGCCTTCGTTCGCTTTCGGTTATGTTGATTGCCTTCGTTCGCTTTCGGTTATGTTCGTGATTAGTTCATGAACAGATTCATTTACTTAATGAACGAACATGAACAAGAAATCTCGTTCGATAAGCTTCCGTTAACAGTTCATGAATAAGTTATTTTCTTAATAAACGAACACGAACAAGGCCCCGTTCGTGTTCGTTCAGTTCGTTTGCAGCCTTACTAACGAGTGTATAAATCTTTGAGGTATAAAATGCAACAGCTTAAAGTTTTAATTATTTTAATACTATAATTAAATTTTAGTATATTTTATTTCTTTTTATAAATTTGAAAGTGAAATCTTTTGTAAATTTGATACACTTTCTTGACGTTTTTATTTTATCTATATTTTAATATAAATTTTATCTAGATATGAATTTTATTTTTATCTATATTTATTTTTATTTATGTTTCAAAGCTATAAATTTTAACATGTTTGGATATATAATTTGTATATTTCTGTAACTGAATCGGGTCAAATATAAAATATATTTAATTTTTTTCCACAATAATGTAATGATTGTTAAATGTATTGTGTTGATGTGCTTACTTCAAACTTCTATCCATATTTTGATTTAAATTTAACTCAAAATTAAGCTGCTGACCAAAACCATGGTCAAACATAATTAATAATTAAATAAAGTTCAAAACAAAATATTGTCTTTCCATTTTTTATATACCGTTAGGAAGTGGTTATTTCTATTAAGTCCTCATGGATAGTAACGAGTTAAAATAGTATATGCCCTTAAAACATAATGTAGAACTACAAAAATCTTCTAATATTTTAACGATATGTATACATTTTCTAACTTTCTAATAACACTAACAAGTGTACAAGCATTTGAAGAACAATGGCAACTTGTTATAAAGGAACTTCAGGGATTTTTTGGGGTATTTGTTCAGATAATACAAGCTTGGTGAGGGTCTAGGGAGTAGGGGAAGGGGTTGATAAAGATAAAGATAAAAATAATTGTATCTTTATTTTAAGTAAAAATAGATGTATTTTTATTTTAAATGAAAATACAGGACAAGCAATGTACTCAGTAAAAATTAAAGATAAAAAGTGCAAGTGGGTACACACATAAATGACGAAAAATAGCTGTTTGGCAATATCTGAATGATTAAGTGCTGAATCAATAAAAGGTCTGAACCATTAAGTGCTGAACCATTAAGAGGTCTGAACCATTAAGAGCTAGTATATCGCTTAACTATTCAAAGGCAAATGTCTGACAAATTCAGATAAGAGTTCTTAACCATTCAGCATTAGACCTTTTAACCATTCAGTATTAGTATAATGCTTAACCATTCAGAGACAAATGTCTGAACCATTCAGACATTTGCTCGCTAAACAAACAGTCTGAACCATTAAATGCTGAACCATTCAGACAGCTAAACCATTAAGTGGCTGATTAAAAGGCTGCCAAACAGCCTGTTACTCTCTTTTTTACCGGCCACAAGCAAAATATATCAGAGGATAACCGGGATGCTAAAGAATGCACAAATATTAAAGCAAAACAAAGACAAACAGATCATAAAACAACACTACAACCCCAATAAAAACCATATGAACTAAAACCTTAAAAGCTGGGCTAGCTAGCTAGGCAAGCAACACTGTTTATCCTAACACCTAGAAAAAAATTTATACACCCCTTTTAAGTTAACTTAATATCACCTTAGACGAGCAAAGTTAGAGTTCATGTTCGGAGGAGTTCATATTCGGAGGAGCACATTCAAGATTCACATTTAGTGTATACATTCGTAATACAACTTTCAAAGTTTGATTTTAAAGTTTTTAACAAGTATATCAGTATAAGAATATCAGTATCAAAATATAAAATCTGAATAAATAATTTCAAAACCAAGTTCATAAGAGCAAGTTCAAAGGCACATAATAATGGATTTAAAATATAGAATTTCATTCAAATAATTTGTCACAAAACAGTACCCTAATCATGTGTATTTATATTATACTAACCTTATTCAATTCAGCTTACTTTTTTTAATTTTTAGCATGTAGAAACGCCTTCTATATTCCCTTTACGCTAATTAAAGCTCCAACGCCTTACCCTCTTAATGCCCCAAGGGAGCGGTGTGCCACACCCTTAATGGGTTACGCTCGCGTTAACTCTTCATGACGTATGTGATAAAAAGATAAAGTTAAGAGAAAAAAATGTAACGAATGAAAACAAGTTAACTCATCCTTAAAAAAAATGTTGGGAAGAAAACAAATTAGGTCATCCTTATCAAAACATTAAATGGGTTCAAAATACAAAGAGTGATATTTATCACAAAAAAATTTAAAACTTCTGGTGTATGTTTATCGTTTCTAGTGTATTTTTCCCTTTAATTACCTTTCTTGGTTAAGTAGCCAAATAGGTACAAAATTCAAAGAATTATATTATATATCATAAAATATTTGAACTTCGGGTAAATGTTTATCATTTCTAGTATTTTTCTTCTTAAACTACTTCAAAAATTATTGGTTTAGTAATTATCTGAAATTCATCTATCTATTTTAGTCATTTAATTTGTAATTTGAAATTTATTTAATGTATTACATATATAACAAATAGATTTTAACAATTAAAATACAAATTTTCTAACCCATAAGTATTGAAGTGTTACTATTAATATTAAAATAAAATTTGAGTTATCATTTTAAGCGTCTCATCCATACTTATTCTTCGGTACACATAACGCAAAAGTAATAAGAGTTGTTTATCATAAGCTTTGCTTTGCTTGATAATCATGATTAATATTAACATTAGTCCTAAGCTGGCGAGTGCGTAAGTCAATCAATCAGACCATATAATGCACGTTTTTTACTGAATTGACAACTTGATGACTTCAGATGGTCTACAACTCCACATCAACAGCGTGAAACATGATTATTTGGTATGATATGGTCAAGGACGAGTAAATTGCAAGTTTTTTATAATTTTTTTCAGCAACGTGAAACATGATTGTTATACCAAATTAAGAATAACAATATAACATAGCAAACATGTGACAATGACTTCAATTTACTAATAATAAAACTAGTCTAACAACTTTGAATAGTGTTCACACTTCACACTCGCATGGAATCCGACCATTCATAATACTCTATTATACTAGTTCAAAAATAGATTATACTTTAGTTTAAGGTTTATTGGATTTTAATAATCTAAACTTTTATTTATTGGCTAAGATTAATCACAACTCAAAAAATGTTTACAGACACTTTCAACTTTAAACTTTTTTTCCTTCAAAGATCCCTTACTAATTGAGAGTTAATCACCGTTAGTTTTTTTGATGAAATGGGGGAAACTTTGAGCTATTATGCAACTCCGCCACCGCCCAACTTCTATCAGGTTCTTTTTTTGTGTCTAGCCTCCATCATCACCTTCAATCTACCTACAACAAGTTAAGTGGTTCAAATCAGAATGCGAAAATTGACAGGTTTCAGGATGCGTAAGTTTCAGATTGACGAACGTGATGGTTGATTTCAACTTTCTGCTTAGTGTTTTGGCCATATAAGTAGTCAAAGTCATAAAAAAACTAACAGTGTTAACTCTCAGTTAGAAATTGATCATTGAAAGAAAATAAGTTTAAAGTTAGGAGTGTTTGTAAAAATTTCTTAAGTTGGGATTAATCTCGGCTAATAAATAAAAGTTGAGATTATTAAAATCCAAAAAACGCTTAGTTTAATTTACAAATCAGATTTTTTTAAAAATCTATGTAACAAATTTTATTACTGTTTCACCAAGTGATAGGCGCCATGCTGAGATCGCATTTCTATTTAATAAGAATAAAGGCTTTTAGTAATCATCTAAACTTTCAAAACTAAATAAAGTATTAAATACAAAAAATTAACCAATGATCCTTAGCCCAACTGGTTAAGGTGAGGTACCCATGACATGTAAGTATTGGAAGGTCATGGGTTCAAGTCTCATTCTGAGCAAAAATGTTCAGGGTTGATCCAGTGGGTTTTCTCAGCTATGGGTTTCCTTCTGAGGGGGTTGGGGGTGCGCATTTGCCATTCAAAAAAAAAAATTTACAAAAAATTGAACCGCAATTAATTACACAAATAGTCTCTTTATCTTATGGCCTTGTTTTTAACTTTCGGAAATTACTTATACTCACTCTTCGCTTGTGGGTGACACGTTTTTTTTAATTGATGCTGATCAATCCATTAAATTACTAACTTACCTGTTATTAAAAAAATATTACCAAAATAAAAATCAGTCTAAAAATAAAAACTAAAAACAGAAAAAAATTAAATAAAAAAACAGATAATACCTAGGGCTGGCGCCGAGGTTCCATAGAGTTCATGGGCCCGGGGCGAGAACCAAAAGCGAGCCTCTATAATACAACATATAAAAAAAGTTTAAATCGAATAACTTATATATGAAAAATTTAGAGAAAATTGCATAAATGGTCCCTGTGTTTTGATCAGATTGTATAATTGGTCCCTGACTTTGAAAATTACAAAGTTAGTCTAAACTTTTGTATAATCATTGCAAATTTTGTCCCCAAATTTTACAAAAATGAAATGTTAGTCCAAACTTTTATGTGGGTGTTGCACTTTTGGTCTCTAAAATTAAATTTAAAAGTTAGTTCAAAGTTTATGAAATGTATAAAAAATGAATAAATTAGTGCGAGGAACCAAACATGCAATGATAACACAAAAGTTTGGACTATATTTGTAAATTTTAAAGTTTGGAGACCAAACATGCAATTTGATTAAACCACAGGGACCATTTATGCAAATTTCTCAAAAATTTATAATACGATATTAATTATTATAACAATAAATAAAATGAAAGTATTGTAAAAAGATGATCTAATTTACTTACTTAAACGAATCAGGAGACTCTTTTAACGTTTTTAGTATATATATATATATACATATATATATATATAATTTATAAGCATGGTTTGCATTTGATCTCTCCCCTATATATATATACTAGTTTTAGTAAACCCGTGTATTACACGGGTTAAATAAATAATAAAATAAAATATAATAAAAATTTATTATTATAAAACAATATTCTAAGAATAAATATATAGGTAAAACGACCATAAATAATAAAATAAAAGAAATTCAACTTTTTAAGCTTTTGTTTTAATCTTTTTTTTAATTTTTCAAAAAAAATTAAAATTTTGTTTCAAAACAAACATTTAAAAAATATAATTTTTTAAAACATTTATTATTAAACTCCTAATTTTAATTAATTTTTGTTTATAAAACTTTACTTAAAAACATCTAATATTTTTAAAAAAGTTTGCTTTTAGAAAAATCTTAATTTTATAGATAATTAATTTCTTTTGAAAAATATTTATAAGGAGATTTTTCTTAATTTATTCTAGTAATTATGTGATATAATAGGAGTAAGAAGCGGAAAAAATTTGGTGAGATGAAATGTGGTGTGACATGTGTCCGCCATAGTTACTCTTTATTAGAGTAGTAAGATAAGATATATATAATTTATTTAAAAAAAAATTTGAGCCCCCAGAACGATCGTGCCCTGAGCAGTCGCCACCTTGCCCACCCAAAGGCTGGCCTTAATAATGCCCATTTCCTTGTTCGTCAATATAATGTCGCATTAATAATGCCCATTTTCTTGTTCGTCAATATAATGTGGCAGCCCTCACACCCCACTTTCCTAGTACGCAATGTATGTTGGATTTACACATTCTCAATCAAGCTTTTACACAAGACCTTAAATCTTTGCATCAAATAAAAAAAAAAAAAAAAAATAACTACTAAACACTCGTTTTCAAAAATAACAAACGAATGGCATGCTTATAAAATTTTTACATCTATCCACTAAAGGTTTTTACTGCAACTTTGACTTATGAATCACTACTAGAAAATGAGTTTTTTTGCTACAAACATTTGTGACAAATTTGCCACAACTTTGTATTTGCCACAAGATTATGATGACTTTCTAAAAAATAGCAACAAAAGAGAAACCATGTAAAATTTACACAATTATCCAACAAACTAGCTATAAAATAAAATCTTGTCACCAATCTGTCTAAAAAAACGCATTCTGACAAATTCTCGACAAAATTTCAATGAAAGTATTAATGCTAAATACTCATGAGATAAAATAAAATTAGAAATCAAATAATATTTATTTGTGATAAAGTTGTCACTAAGAAATTTAATCTTAATATGTTCATAATTGAAGAGCTTAATTTGGACAAAATAAAAAAGATCAATAAATGAAACTAAAAGTTTGGTTTAAATAATTAGTAATTATCAGTTTGTTAGGATTAGATCACTATTAGTTTATTTATTTGATTATTTAAATAGTATTTAAATTTGGTTAGGATTGGCTTATGTTTAGTATAAACATAAGATTGAGTATTTAGTTTTATTTGTTGGGTTTAATAATAAGAAAAGAAGTAAAGTATGTTATTTCAAATTTATGTGTTTACAATATATATTTTCGGGTTGATTCAATTGATTAATCTAACATTCACAACTCTTGCGGCATTTGAGCCAATTTTACAATCAAGACATGTTTTTCAATTATTTAATTCTTGTTAAGACCTTAAACTGGTATGTTAAGTTTTGCACAATGCTCGACACCTTTTGGACAAAATATGTATATTTTTATTTAGTAGTTCACATATTTACAAAATAATTTGAACAAAAGTATACCTTTGTGGCAAAGTTGTCGCAACTCTTCCAATTCTTGTGCAAATCTTGCGATAACGAGACTTTTTTAATCTAGTAATTCACAAACATAAACAATTATTTGTTTGTGGTAAATTGTCGCAAAATTAACTACAAATTCTCTTTGTCACAAATTTTTTGATAAACATTGTCGCTAATCGGTCAAAAATATATTTATCACGAGTTTATTTTTCCTACAAACCAATCATTGTCGCTAATTTGTTTGCATCGTAGTTATGCTATAACTACGAAAACTATTTTCGCAAATAATGATGTTTTTTTGTAGTAAATCCTCTAAATTGAATAAGAGTATGACCTGCCAGCTGTTGATATTTTGATGGTAACATTATATGTAACTTTGTTGGACGGTCACAACTCACTAATAAAGCAGAATGGGCTGGCATGTCTTTCATATATGTTGTGTTAGTTCCAAGATATTTAGACACGATGGCCCCAATATTTTGTTTGGTTCTTTTGTAGATTTTCTTTTATGCTCATCATAAATGTGAGAGAATAAGAGATTCATGTCTTTTTCATATATTTTGGATATGTTTAAAATGGATTAAAAATTTAGAATTCTCCTTTTTTTTTCAGAGAGATATTAATTAAAAATGATTGAAGGAGTGAAATTGTTTTAAGATAGAAAACACTTGTTTTGATGCAACAGACAATAAGATAGCGTTTGATATCAAAGAATGGGAGACGGAATGAAATTAACGATTGAGCGTGAATGAAAAATAACATGTTTTGTAGTCAAAGAAAATGAAATGAATCTTACACAAGTAATCACATTTCTTCTAATCACACAAAATTCATTCTATACATTTTTTTTTTTCATTCCATAAATTTTATCTTTAGTTATCAGTTATCACCACCATCACCCACTCACCACCAACCACCACCAAATCACCTACCACCACCACCATCACAACGCCCACCATTACCGGCCACCACCACCACTATCATTACCGGCCACCACCACCACCACCACCACCACCACCACCACCACCACCACCACCATTACCGGCCACCACTACCAACTACCACGGCCACCACCACCATCAACCGCCACCACCACCACCACCGGCGGCTCCCACCTCCACCAGCCACCATCACAGCCACCACCGCCAGCCCCACCACCACTAGTCACCACTACCGACCACCACAGCCACCATCGTCGGCCACCACCATCGCCGGTCACCACCACCAAGCACCACCGCCAGCCTCGCCACCACTGCCAGTCACTACCACAGCCACCACCATCGGCTACCACCACCGGCGACCGTCACCAACCACCCCCACCGGCGACCGTCACCCACCCCCACCAGTCGCCGCCACCGACCGCCACCAGCCGCCGCCACCGACCGCCACCAGCCGCCACCAGCCGCCGCCACCAGCCGCCACCAGCCGCCGCCACCGACCGCCACCAGCCGCCCACCAGTAGCCGCCACCGACCGCCACCAGTCGCCGCCACCGACCGCCACAGCCCGCCGCCACCGCCACCGACCGCCACCGCCGGCCACCACCGATGCTAGTCTCCAACACCGACCACCTCAGCCCCCACCACCGACCGCCACCACTGCGAGTCACCACCACTGAACACCCTAGCCACCACCACCGGCCACCGGCCACCAGCCATCACCACCATAACCACTTTTATATTTCATTCATTCGTCTTTTCCTACTTAACAAACAACACAAATTAATGATTCATTCCATTTTCAAAGGTAACCAAACATGACAATAGAACGTAATAAATTATTTTATTTTCTTATTCATTCCATTTATTCATCTGTTCCATTACTTAATACCAAACAAACTCTAAGTTAGTTCGTGATGTCCATGAATCCCTAGGAACAATTTATAACTCATTTACCTATAATAACCAAAATTTTTTTTTATATCTACTTATACATTATTATTATCTTTTAAAAGTTTAAACAAATGCGTGGTTTAATATATATGTGATGCCACACCTAATAAACAAGCGTGACGTGGGTGGTCCACATCAGCAGCATTACGGTGTTAATAATAATACAGTTATATTATATATTTTTATTACTTTAAATAAAAAGCAAAAACCTAGATCATTGATTTGATTTTCTTACGTTGGTGTCTCGTCGTCGTGTTACACGAATATTATAGTGTTGCATGATCCTTAACTACCATCCACCATCACACATGGCCTATTATAATAGCGTTGAATATAAATGTGTAATCCTCGTATTTTTAATTTAGTCCGAGCCAAATTCTTTTTTATGATCCAAAACTTTTTAAACTTTTAAATAACATTTAGATTTGCTTAAAAAAATCATTTCAAAACACTAAGTAACTATGAGAATCGCAATAATAAATCTAAATTGTTTAATTTTTACTGATGATTTTTTTTGAAAGTTTTTCTAGATACATACACTACCATTAAAATATATTTTTTAACCTTTAAATGTTACCTACACATGTGTAGGTTATTTGTAGATCATTTTATTTAAGCATGAATTGCACATATCTAGATATAACAAATATATAATATATTTTCTTATAATTTTTTATTAATTTCTTGATAAATAAATATTAAGCTTAAAACATTTCCTTATATTTTAACAAGTTTAGGATTAAAATTTTAAATATTGAATTTTTTCGCTGCTTTAAAAAGGTTTGTGATCTGTATAAAACTAACCTTCCCCATACACACTTTGAAGTATATTTTATTAGACTCTTTTTTAAAGATGTGTAATTAATGTTTAAAGTATTTACTTACTATTGTAATTTTTAATCTTAAGGAATTAACGATATAAACTTAGGTTCATAAATAATTTATTAACAAAATCGTATTTTAGATATATATATATATATATATATATATTTTTTGAACGGTCAACGAATAATTTTTAAGTCCGGTCACCCGGGTAAACCCATTGGCGAAAGGCCACCCACGCCCGCGAACACAAACAGCGCTGGTGACCCGGCTTGCCACCATTCCAAGGGAAACCTACCACGCAAAAGCCCACTATGGTAAAACCCTTGTCCCACTTGGAGCATATTGCACCTAGTGAGACTCCAACTCATGACCTCTATTTTGAAAAGTCATATGGTGCCTCCTCCTAAACCAGTTGATCTAAGACTCATTGGCGTATTTTAGATTTAAAAAAAAAATACTCGACTGTTTTTAAAAGTTAAAAGGTATGATTATCACCATGGCACATTTTTCAAGACATTTAAAACATTTTTATTATAATTCACATTTTTCATATCTGCAAAGTTGCTATAAATAATTAAATTCAACTAGTTTGTTTGGGTGAATGGGTGATAGTATGTGATCAAATTGGAACATGTGGTCATCTTAAAATTATTAGTCCGACGTGATACAGACTAGAGAGTCATTTGGCACCATCCATTAATATGAAAGGAAAATATAGTAAACAAATAATGTATGAATGCTCTCAGCAACATGTATATGAAGTATGAAAAGAATATTGCATGTTATTAATATTGAAATAATAGAAAAAGATGTATCAAAAATAATAACATGGAGTACACCATCAATTTGTATATATATATATATATATATATATATATATATAGACGTAGCCCAAACTCAACACGCATATTCGAATTGAAGTGTGTTTTGGTGCGAGTTATAGAGAGAGATATGGACGTAGCTCAAGTGCTTTGTATGAATGGTGGGGATGGTGATTATAGCTATTCCAATAATTCTCTTCTACAGGTACCATGCATACTTAATTTACTCCTATATATATAACCTCGTATTTACATACACACACACATATATATATATAGGATAGGATAGAGAACGAATGTTAACCATTGTTTATTGCGATAACCCATTAACCAAACTAGTGGTCCATATCAGGTCACGCCATCAATGTAAGTTAAAATGTTTTATTCAACTTTGAGTCAACCTCTTCATGCATGAATACACACATAAAAATTGATAATGAATCATAATTTTTGTTTTCAATTGATGTGTGACAGAGAAAGGTTATATCAATGACAAAACCCATAATTGAAGATGCTTTGGGAAATCTCTATTGTGCTATGAACTTCCCCAAGACTCTAATCATGGCGGATCTTGGATGTTCATCTGGACCCAACACATTACTAGTGACGTCGGAGCTTGTCAAGTTGATTGACAAGATCCGACACAAATTAGGTAATGGCGAATCACCAGAAATACAAATGTACTTGAATGACCTTCCACATAATGACTTCAACACCATTTTTCATTCTGTGACAACATTTCAAAAGAACCTTACAAAGCAAATGGTCATCCCCAACTCTTCTTCACCACCTTGTTTTGTTTCTGGTGTCCCTGGATCATTTTACACTAGGCTTTTCCTTAGGAAAAGCATTCACTTTGTCTACTCTTCTTATAGTCTCATGTGGCTCTCTAAGGTTCGCTTTCTATCTGTCTTGTGTATTACATATAAAACAATAAACATATTATTGGTTCTGAAATGATAAACGAAATAAAATTATAATTATAATTGAACAGGTTCCTGAAATGATAAATGCAAACAAAGGGAACATATACATGTCAACAACAAGTCCTCCAAGTGTTATAAAAGCTTACTATGAACAATTTCAAAGGGATTTTACGACGTTTCTCAAGTATCGTGCGGAGGAGATGGTGGCCGGAGGGCGTATGGTTTTGACGATACTAGGGAGGCAAAGCGACGATCCTTGTAGCAAAGAATGTTGTTATGTTTGGGACCTCTTAGCCAAATCCCTAAATGATATGGTTGTTGAGGTACATATTCTTAATTTCAATCTTTAAAAAAATACAATTATAATCAGCTTAAAGTTAATGTTAAGCTCTTGAAAGCAGGGGCTTATAGAAGAAGAGAAACTTGATTCATTCAACATTCCACAATACACTCCAAGTCCTAAAGAAGTAAGTAACGAAGTCGAGAAAGAAGGGTCGTTCGTGATTGATTGCCTTGAGGTTTCCGAAGTGAATTGGGATGCGTGCACAGGCGACAATCTCAATTTATCCAAAGAGGATAAGCAAGGGTACAATATGGGCAAATGCATGAGAGCTGTCGCGGAACCTTTGGTCTTGAGTCACTTTGGTGAGTCGATCATCGAGGAGGTGTTTGAGAGATACACGGATAATATCAAGATTAGCATGTCCAAAGAGAAGACCAAGCTCGTTAATGTCACCGTGTCAATGACCCGAAAGGGATGATACTTATATGATTTTAGCATCTACGTTTAAGTAAACAAGTGTTTGGATTGTTTTGTTATAACTAAAAATGTAATTTCTTTTCAATAAGGTTTAAATAAAATGTTTTATCAATTGAACCCTATATTTTAAACTGTTAAACGGTTAAAACAAACCGAGTAAGAAACAAGTGTAATGAAATACACCATGAGCAAATTTCACCTTTTTGGACTTTTGGAGTTCTATTTGCATTAGTTGACCAAGTTAGTTTTCTCATTTACGTACATCTTCAAGTTAAAAGACTTTGCAAAATTACACAATGGTCCCTCCACTTAACAAAACTTCACTTGGTCACAATTTCCCAAAATGTGAGAATGTCACGTAACTATGTGAAATGTTCACATAGTTATAAGTTATGTACTTTAGAAAAAAATTTAATTTTCAAAGAATATATATGTACCCCTGGGCAAATGAAAATCACAGTCATTTTTCTTATTTATCTAAAATCTGGGCATCACATGACTATGTAGAATTAAGGCCACATCCATCATGAAGTGAGTCGTGCACTGCGTGAGGCCAGTCTTTTATACATGAGGATATTTCATGTATCAGGAGGTTGTACATGTAGTTTAAAGGTAATCTATGTATTAAATCATACGGAGAGGTGATTTATGCTTAAATTAAGACCTATCGGTTTAGTTTTCGGTTGGTTTGGTTCGGAAACTATAAACCAAACCAAATAGAATTTAGGTGGTTCAAACCGAGTCGGTTTGTTTTCAATTTGTACTGAAAATGCCGGATAACAATAATTTGTTATTGGATTGCATGGGTTGAGCGAAATAAGATTTTTGGCTAAAATTGTAAACGAATAGAACTAGATGATAAAACTTAAACAACAATTATTTATTATTTACTTTATTCAATTTCAAACCAAATTTAGATTTTTGAAAACGAAACCCAATTTGCTTTTGGTTTAATACCGAATATGCAATTAGGTTCGTGTTTAAATATTTTAATTTGGTTTGGTTTTTGGTTTAGGGTGATGAATTGGAGCCCGTGAAATGCCGGGGAAAAATTGGCTCTGAGTGCGAACACTACACCGTAGGTGAATTTTTAATGGGATCCACCGGTACCACACCATGAGATCAACCCTATGAATCTCTTTTTTTTAAGAGGAAAAAAGAGAAAATGGGGAAAACTTGGGATGACACCATGCAAAACGAAAAAAAAAAACTAAAAGAAAAAAACTAATGTGACATTGATGTGACAAGAGGAAAAACGGAGAAACTAGAACGGTTGCCCGTGTCCTTAACTAACTTAAAATGAATCCTAGACAATCTGAACCTCACACACGTGATTCATGTGCCTGTGCCTTTCACGCCTTGGCTGGCTTCACCCTTTTTGAAACCTAAAGGTTTTTTTTCTACTTTCATTATATACACACATGCAATTACAAATTGAATCAACATGAAGAGAAACTCTTTGTGACAGTTTTTTTTCTACTTTCTACTTTTATTATCTTATAGAAAAATAGTATGAAACACTTATTATATCATCCAAAATTTGAAACTTTGCAACCGGTGACGTCAAATAAAACAATGTTATGACATGTTTATTTTTTGTTTCATAAAATTCAAATTTGATCTACACTTTGAAACTTAATTAGCCACCGGTGATGTCATAAGAAACATGAAAAACCAAATGTCGAAACTTTGATGTGAACCCGTAAAGAAAACATGAATCGTATGTAACTTTATTTAAGAAAATTAAAACTTAGAATCCGTCGTACTATGCAAACCTAACATGGGTTGGGATACCTGTATCACAACATATTGCGTGTCCGGACACGTACACACACATTACACACATGCTTGGAGAGGTATATCCGTATATATGAGAAACCATTAAAAGTATAGAATTAATCTTAATTATTCATTAATTTTGATTTTAAAACCCTAATTAAAGTAGGGAAATTTGATACGTACGTTTATATTGCTCTTTGTATAAGTCAAGACCTAAAAACAAATTGAAATTTTAAAAATATTTTCCATTTAAAAAAACACCATTAAACCAACCTTTTTCTCTTTAAATAAGAACCTCACTTGATATACTTATGTTATTTTATTATTTGGTTATCAAAATATATATTTGTTCATGTATGACTTACACTTGGTCAGATATGAACCGATACTGTAATTTCATGTAGGTGCTCTAAATTTGCATGTTGGATTCAATATATATTTACATGTGAACTATTATCTGTTTTTGTTTTAATTAAATGTTGATTCACATATACAATTGATTAATCCGATACTGTAATTTCATGTAGGTGTTCTATATTTGCATGTTGGATTCAATATAAATTTACATGCATGTGAGCTTTAATTTGTTTTTTGTTTTAACTAATGTTGATTCACATATACAATAGATTAATATTAGTTCACATGCCGAACAAGTTCACCATATAATTTTAATTTAGACTGTTTAGAATCCAGCCGGTTCGACTTGAATATTTGTGGTATTGTATAAATGTAAACTAAACCAGCCAACGTTTTAACGGTTTTTATAGTTTAATGGTTCAGTTTTGAAAGTTTAAATATGTTTTCTTAATATGGATACTCCTTTCCTATCTTCAAAATTTATAAAATAGATATAAAAACCTAGGAGTTCTGAAACGAGTCATTAGCGGTTATTTGAAAAAAATAAAAAAAACCTAATCAAACCAATCGTTGTTGAGTGTTGAGTAGGAAGAAAACAAATTGAATCTAATTTGTTTTTTCAATAATTAATAATTTATCTTATTTAATGTATATATAAAAAAGTGTGTGTACACACATATATATGTGATGTAATTAGGTCGGAACTAAACATCGTTTATAATTTATTTATATCTTGCATACTTATTTGTATGACCTTTCACTACTTGCAATTGAAATATTGAATCTTATTTATGTTATTCGTTTTTTTCTTAACTTAGTCAAAATTTTATTGTTTAACTATACAATAATTAGCTTTTAGTCTTATTTAAAGTGCCTTAATTTTATAATTTACATATTGGTTCTTAAAAAATCCTATTTTCCTAACAAGCCATTGTCATCATCTTTCTGTTTCTATTGGTCCATATCAGCATCATTTTGGTGTTTATTGTCTGTGTCCTAAACATACCTCCTTTTATTTTAATTTTACTTGTCATACCCCCTCCCCTCAAGCTTTTAAAAAATGCAATTTGATCCTTTTGTTTTCCTTTTATTTCGTTTTGACATTTATTGTGATAATAACCAATAAACTTTTATACCAATTTTAATTTGGTTTTATTCTAATAACCTGTAATTTATTTGTTTAAAAAATTCAAGACATTAACACCTATACAGAAAAGATGTCTGCGTTTTCTACTAATCAGGTAAAGGTTGAAGTTAGGATTGTAAGCTTTTGTTTTTTATGTCAAATTATTTTACATGAGCACGTACAAATTATGTTTATCACTATCAAACTGTTTTGTTGTACATGAATAAAATTGTTTTTTTACTCTTATTTGACATGCTTTTCGATTGAACTTTTTTTATTTTAAAAGAAAAACTATTATTTTTTATGATTTATTATCAATATGATTATTTACAATTCATTAATTTTCTTATTTAACACTTATCTCTTCGTATTAATAAATTTAATACGATGTACTATTAATTTAATATAATTATACAGCATTTAAAATTATTTTAAAAAATAAAAATAAGATTGATTGATTTAGAATTCAAAGATTAATTTGATTTGATTTGAATGTAAAGATAAAATAGGTAATATAAAAGTCTTTTTAAAAATATTGATTTCACAAGGGGGAAGTATGTATAGCCCAACCCACATTTAATTATAGATTTCATGTGAACATGTTCACACGTCAGAACTCAACATTAAATAGTAAATATATAGGGTTATCTTATATTATTTTTAGTTTTGATAACAAGCAAAGTGATAAATCAGCAGTCCGATTGTCATGACTCGTTTGTTGGTGTCCGGTCGTCGTTTTAGACGAATCCTAACTAACCTCCATGCATCACATGATGTTATTATAAACCTCCATGAATGTTCTGGTTCGAGTTATTACCACCGTCCAAAACTTTTTTTTTTTCTAGAGTTATACTCACGCACTAATAGAAAAGTGTACTTTTACCAGTTAAAATAAAAGCTTATTTTTTTTCTGGCTGTCGAAAAATAATCAACGGATTTGCAAAGGAACCCATAAAAAATTATAATTATTTTTTTCAAAAAGTTTGAAGATTAGTATGTCCATAGTGCCTCGCAAATTAACCGACAACCATAACTGGTTGTCGGTGCAACGTGTCCGATAATTGTCCGGACAAATTTTCCAGATTGATTCTAGTAAAATGGTGCGGTAATGGTTTGCGCGCGACGTTCATTCTGTCACAAACTGTTAATTTAAAAAAAAAAAACACAATTCTTTCTATACAAACTTTCTAGAAATGATTCAATATTTTGTCTGGTGATAATTATTTTTCGACCTAAATTCGTCACAAAACCGGCTGTGAAAGTCATTACTGGACCGTTGGTGATGATGATGATGTATATAACCCCTTGAACCGAATTATATTATGTCTCTTGTTCAAACATAATATTTCGTTCATCTTTTTATCTGTGTTTATCGATAATTATGGATAATATATCGACACCACACACAATGGCGTTGGCATGTGAGGTGGGATTTGTTTGTTCGAAAGTTTAATATGGTGAATATGATGTTCAGTTTGTTATTTGCGCAAAAAATATGGTGTTAGTGGGTTAGTGGTAATCGATGGTCTTAGACTATGGAGAAGGTCCTCTAGCATAGGTTTCGGTCTAGCTTTCCATACAATGGCGGGACTTGATATATATAAAAAAATTTATACTATCGCGTTAAAAATTTACACTATCGGACCAAAACTTTACACTACTGACGAAAAGAAGAACCCCCCGGCCCCCTATTATCCTTCGCCTATGTTTCCATAGCTTGCTGGTCAAAAATAGCATTAATTTAGTTGGTATTGTATGAAATTTTAAATATCACACCTTTAAACTAATGTAATCTAATTTATTTGTTTTGAAATCTAACGTAATTTGATTTATAGTGTCGTTATAGATGCATCGACAAATATATATGAGTGTAGTTCATTTTTATGTGCCATTGACGCTCACTATTCCAAACTAATCTCTATGGCTATCATAACTGATCGATATTTACTAACGGCTTTTTAATTAAATAAAACTAACAATAATTATATAGACCAGAGGATTTTTGAAAGGTTAGTCCATAACTTTAGCATCACAAGCAGAACATGTGGGATTTATTTATGTATCATATTCTTGGACATCTAATGAATTGAAACATTAGTGGGTTGCAGTCAAAATGAAGCCAAGAGGATTAATATATGATCTAGAATAACTTGTTGGTGAACTCCTCAATGTCAATAATGAAGAAGGTGAACAATTTTTTTAATTTCAACAAATTAAAGTGTAAACTCTTCAACAGTTATACAAGTGAAGGATATCAAACCTGTTCGTCTTACCATGGGAGCTCTAGTCGAAGTCTATGATGATGACGACGAAGCTAGCGAAGAGGAAACAAAAGTGAGGATGAACCCACTTTGCCTTATCATTGTGTTGAAATTGTATATATATCTAATACTAAATGCTCTTGTTTAAAACATCAAATTAGGTGATATGTTTGATTTATATTTGTTATATTGTCGAAATTTCAAGAAACACCATTATACTCTTTTTGTTAACTTGTGGGATTGAATCTTATAACGAATGCAAATAGAATCACATGTCAAAAGGAGCCTAATCCAGCACAAGTTCATCACTAATATTCATTCTAGTTATTTTTATAGTTTTTGTAATGTAATATGAACTATAACCGGCTTTTGAGTCATTTTTCACCCATCAAATGATTAATAGTTCACTACTCTCTAACAACTATGAAATGTGAAAAGAATATTGCAACTTTTTTAATGAATTTTAACATATTGCAACACAAGACGCATACAAGAATGTATAAACTAATAGTATGGAGCTGACCCTTGATATGTATATAAATAGAGTAAGACCATACTCAACAGGCATACAAAGTCTCTCTTGGTGTAGTGTGTGTGTGTGTGTGTGAGTGAGTGTGTGTGTGTGTGAGTGAGTGTGTGTGTGAGAGAGCGATGGATGTCACTGAGGTGCTTTGTATGAATGGTGGTGATGGAGATTACAGCTATTCCAACAATTCTCTTCTACCGGTAACATACATCTTTTATATGCACACACACACGCGTATATAACGTAACACATATAGATTGATATCTACACGACTACACGTATATGTGTACGTAGAAACATACGTATTTTTTGGTATAGATTTCTCCTTGTAATTTATTTAAGCGACATGTGGTACCTCATTAAATTCATGATACATCATGTATGTTTTTAAAAGGCCTATTTGACCCTAGAAGACTATGAAACAACATTTTTTTATCACTTATTTAGTCTCTATATTCAACTAATCTGTTCATGCATGAATATACACATAAAGAAACTGTTGCAATCGATTTTCAACAGAGAAAGGTTATATCAATGACAAAACATATAATGGAAGATGCTTTGACCAACCTCTATTGCGCTATGAACTTCCCCAAAACCCTAGTCATGGCGGATCTTGAATGTTCATCTGGACCCAACACATTACTAGTGGCGTCGGAGCTCCTCAAGTCAATCGACATGATCCTACTCAAATTCGATATCCATGAATCACCCGAAATACAGATGTACTTGAATGACCTTCCACATAATGACTTCAACACTGTTTTTCATTATGTGTCAAAATTCCAAAAGAAGCTTACAAACCAAATGGTGCCCACACCATGTTACTTTTTTGGTGTCCCTGGATCATTCTACACCAGGCTTTTTCTCAAGAAAAGCATTCATTTTGTCTACTCCTCATATAGTCTCATGTGGCTCTCCGAGGTTGACATACTCATACTCTCTCTCTCTCTCTCTCTCTCTCTGTCTTTATAGATACAGACAATAATATATTTAGAACTACGAGAATCATATAATACATTTGTGTATAATGCATAAAAGATAATCCTCGAATAGTGGGAGAGAGAAAGAGTACGGTTAAATAACTGTTTTCTTTATATTACATTCAAATTATTATGTATAAGTGTTTAATGTGGTTCTAGCAGTTGTAAATATATTTTTGTTTTTTAGATTCTCCTCTGGTGTGTGGGTAAGAGAGGGATTATAGACTTATGTTGGAATAAAATTATAATTGAATTTAACAGGTTCCTAAAATGGTAAACACAAACAAAGGCAACATATACATGTCAAGAACAAGCCCTCCGAGCGTAGTAAAAGCTTATTATGAGCAATTTCAAAGGGATTTTACGACGTTTCTCAAGTGTCGTGCGGAGGAGATGGTGGGCGGAGGGCGTATGGTTTTGACGATACTAGGGAGGCGTAGCGACGATCCTTGTAGCAAGGAATGTTGTTATGTATGGGAACTCTTAGCCGAATCCCTAAATGATATGGTTGCTGAGGTATAAATTATTGCTTGCTGTTAATTTGAGTATTGCGATAGGGGTAGAGGTGTTCAATGGTTTGGTTATTGATTCGGATTGTTTTATTTGGTTAGGGAATTTTTTTGGGCCTAACTATTAACTGAAGTGATTAGAAATACAGAATTCAACTGATTAAACCATTTAAACCAATTTATTTGGACCGGTTATCCAATTAAACATTTTATTATTTGCTTTATTCGAATAATTGAACCAAATAAGTAAGTTTTTTGCAACCGTTAAGCAACCGAAAACCGAATTCACAATTTGGTTCAATCTTTTCGGTAATGGATACAATTCGGTTTTTATTTTTTATGAACACCCCTAATAGTGATGGACAAGCGGTTGTAATATGCGAAGAAACTGTTCTTTGCAAAGGTTTGGTTGGATAAACCTTTCTGCTAATCTTTATGTGACGCAAATGATACCACACTTCTAGCGACTAAAAACTGTCGCTAATCTGTGACGGATAAAGCGACGTAACACTAGTCACAAGTTCTTGGATTGTTGTTTCCTGTCGCCAATCCATTGCAATAGCGACGGATTCCGTCGCTAAGAGTGCAAAATCTTTCATTCTTTGAGAAATAATTTAAAAAACAACTTCAATTTAATTGTAACTTCTTGAAAACAGGGGCTTATAGAAGAAGAGAAACTGGATTCATTCAACATTCCACAATACACTCCAAGTCCTAAAGAAGTAAGTAACGAAGTCGAGAAAGAAGGGTCGTTCGTGATCGATTGCCTTGAGGTTTCTGAAGTGAATTGGGATGCATCGAATGGTGACAATTTCAATTTAATCAAAGAGGATGAGCAAGGATACAACATGGGCAAATGTATGAGATCCGTCGCGGAACCTATGCTCTTGAGTCACTTTGGCGAGTCAATCATCAATGAGGTGTTCGAAAGGTACGCGAATAATATCACGATTAGCATGTCCAAAGAGAAGCCAAAGCTTGTTAATGTCACCGTCGCAATGACCCGAAAAGGATGATCTTTTTTATGGTTTTAAACAAGTGTTTGGATTGTTTTGTTGTTGTTATGAATGTAATTGTTTTCTTTAAGGTTTTTAATAAAATGTGTTATCTTCTGAACATATAGTAAGATATTATTAGGTACACAAAAGAGATTTGTGTATAAGCGATATATTACCACACATGCATGATGATACTTAGTGGTTCAGCAACTCCCTACAAAACTGAGTGCGTTCAACTCCCTAAAAAAATGGCATGTGTAACTTATTTATTTACGGGTTACCGATAGAAATTACTGACGGTCACCGACGGGGTTTCAGCGACAAATTTACTGATGGAGGTTAGTGGCTGTTATCAAGTTAGTATCATTGACGGGTTAGAGCATTCACATTTCATTCCTTAAAAGTTTGTGAGTTTCCTATATTATATGGAATGGTTTTGAATGGTTATGAGTGAATAAAGAAGAAAATGTTACTGCTTATCTGTAAATTTAATTATTCACTATTCAAGCCTTAAATTTTTTTTTATATTTTTGAAACTAACTGTGAATGGATAATATAAAAAAAGGTAATAACAAATATATAAAAAGATATTATTTAATTGAAAGTACATTAAAAAATTAATGATTTTAGTGTAATTATAAGAATAAAGATAATAAATGAGATGTAAATGTTTATTATGACAATGGATCACCAACGAACCTTACTAGCGGCATATTATGTTGGAGATTAATTTTACTTTCAAAAAAATAAAAATAAAAAATGTTGAAGGTTTTCTATGCATGTGAATAAAACGTATAGATAGTAAAAGAAATGGTAATGTTAATATGAAATAATCATATTAGTAAAAAGTAGAAACAAAATATGTTATAGAAAATAGTTATAAATAAAAAATTATAACTATGCTCTCTAGTGAATGTAGATTTACAACTCTTCATATCTGTTCAGGTATAAATTTTGATCTTATGTATGAATCAATCATTTTTAAATATGAAACTAAACTAGTCTTCATTTGTAGGTTATTCGAGTCTAGGAATCAGAAGTTTATAAGTTGAGGTTAAAATTACTTCTATTCAGAGTATTTTCTTCTTTTAAAACATCGTAATTCAAACATGAATGGATAGGATTCTTTAGTGAGGATTAAGATATAAAAACAATTTATAAAAAAAAGTAATAAAAATCAACTTTTATAGATAGATAATCCGGTTATTGGGTTTTAACATATATTTCAAAACTAGTTGGGCCTATTTTAACTGCGGTCTTTGGGATTTATATTGGGCCACGTAATAGCTCTAGTGAGTCTTGTCTTATAGTTGGATAAGGTGATGATCCAACCCTTTTGTGTTGTCTGTAATACTGGCTCGAGTGTGATATTGGGCCACGCAATAGATCTAGTTGATAATTGCTATTTACAAGCCTAGCTTAAGGATCTGTCTCGGTTGGTTTGTAAATGAGACAAACCGATCTAGCTTGATATATAAACGAGCCGAGCGGAGCTAGGGTCTAGCTTGATTTGGCTTGCTTTGTAAACGAGCCAAACCGAGCTCGGTTTATAAATGAGCCTAACCGAGCTTAGCTTGGTTTATAAACAATTTGAGCCGAGTTAGCTCACGAGCTGATTTCAAGCTATTTTTCAATCTTATTTTAAGCGATATCCACGCCACGGGTTATTTAAACATCTGTAGATCTAGTCTTGACATATGAACAATAAATATTATGGAGCATATTGACTAGAATTAGACTATAAACTAAAATTTATATTGTTATTGTTATTATAAAGTGGCGAGTAGACTAACCAAACCATTCACGTACTGAAAAACAAATATATGTACATACACACATATATATAATTAAAAAATAAATAATTCAAGCCGACTAGAAACGAGACGAGCCAAGCTGGCTTAGTTCTATAAAACGTTTCGAGCCGAACTGACTCGGTTTATAAACAAGCAACTTTTGAGCGAGCTTTTTCAATCTTTTCCGAGAAAGCTCTAAGCATCGATCTATTTGACTAGAATTAGAACTCACTTTGGTACTTTACGTGCCCAATAACAAAAGAAACATTCGACCTTGGGACGATTATTATTTCTAATATGAAATCTTCAAATCCTTTACTAAGTTGGTCTTTTATGGTCATTGTTATACCATATTATCCAAACCACCATCGGTTTTTATTCTAAATGAGTGGATTTGGAAGCTCCTTGGCATCTATTCTACCTTTTTATAGAATCTATTGTGCACGTCCTATCATCTTTATATTCGACCAAAAATCAAGTAACTCAAAAAGTTAAACATACATCTTACGATATTGTACTTCTGATTGATTTCGTATCTAATTCATACAAGTTACACAATCAAGACATGTGGATATATGCTTGGGATATTTGTATCTTGGAATATATTCTTTACTTGTATGAAGCGCGTATGAAATATCCAAATTTTGTATTATGTTAGTTTATCCAATCAAACTGTGTGATACACGCATACATAAATGGAATATGATGGAGACTGGTGTCCATTGATACTTTGCCAGTCAAATTTTATGTTACATGGGTGCATGAACTTTCTTATAATCGAACATCATAAATTAATTTACACCTGTGAATGTAAATAAAATTATGTTACGGCTTATTTGATGAATAACATTTAGTTATAATTATGGATGACTATAATCTATAAAATTATTAAAATAATTAGATTTAAGGATTAAAGTATTAGAAAAAGTTTTGAAGCTACTTAATATTGCTAATATAATTGGTTAATTTGTATCATTCAATACATCAAACATGAACAATACGTGACTTATTTTATGAGATGTAGAAAACAAGTTATTACGTATGACCTTAGAAAGAACAATGGCATATTTTGTTAATAAGATTGGTAAATTAAAAATCGCATAGAAGTTAAAATCTCGCATAATTAACGCTTCATGTTTATAAAAAGTTAAAAATCAAATTAAATGGGTATTACAAAATAGTTTTTGTTAGTTGGTGGATGTTTATAGTTAATGTTTTATAAGGTTTTAAATAACACTAATATAAATTTTCGTAACTCAAAATTTTAGGGACTTGTTTTGAAGGCTTATAGTTAAAATGACATTATCACAAAGTAAGGAATAATGAAGTGTAATCTGTAACTTAGTTCATCGTGTGATATCATTGTTAATTTACATTTTTACTAACGATACAACTACATTAAACATTACAATTTTTTAGAACGGATCTCAACTACTCTTATTATCCATATATATATGTGTATCTCATAAAAATTTAAACTCCTAACCTTTTAGATAAAGTAATGATATTTTACCATCAAAATGTCCTCTTGAGAATGGTAAATTTTAATGTCCAACGCAAATTGTTTGCTTTCTTTTAATTCTTCTTTTTGACTATTAGAAAAGTTCTCGATTTAAGATGGGGATAATGTGCATGGTAGGGTTTTGTTTCAATATTCAAATAAAAACATAAAAGCACTTTTGCAAGCATTATAAATGGATCACAAATAACATAATTTTCAATAGAAGATGGAAAACATTAAACATAATACCATAATGATGTTTAATGGTGCCCACCACTTCACGAATCCTTTAATTTGGACAACCATACACCATTTCTTCGGACAACCATACACCATTTCTTCTTTTGATTTGGAAGCATGAAACTTTTTATTATAAAATCTTTCCATTTTCACAAAGTTCAAGTTAAATACATTTAAAAAAAATAAATTAAAAAAAACAAAAAAAAAAAAAACCCTCACATGTTAACGATATAATTCTGTAGTATCAATATATCCCTTGAGGAACACCGGTCACATACTTGCGTGCATTACCTAGAGTGAGGAGCCACCGAATCAACGAACCCACTCCCTTGAGGTTGATCCGTCTCCAAATCCACATTAAACGGGTTTGTTGGTGGACACGTTTATCTTTATAAAGTTTAAATGTTTTCTATATCAACTTATACGATTTGCTTGTTTTATGTGAAGACTTACAACTTAAAAAGAAATGATAACAAAATGTGTAGTTTAAGAATAATTGCTTGTAGACTTTCTATTTTTAGGTGCAAATTTTCAATTTAGAGTACCAACAAGTAAAAGATAATTAAAAGGGGCATTTTTGTGTCAACCAAAGAATACATTAGTTATGCCTAGCTCATGTTCGGATAAGATCTTTAAATTCATGTCATGTTTGGGTTCATGTTTGATTCAAGAGAATTATCCATATATTGAACACTTCAAGTAACCAACTACACTACCCTTAAGAGGTGAGATCAATTAGGATAAGATAATAAATAAATTTAAATCTTAACCATCTAAGCTTGAGGACTGATACATGATTTTGTGAAGTAAAAGAGGTAGATATTACTTATAGAACAAGTTGTCAGTTTTTATGCGAGAGTTGGTTTCGAGTTGGTATTGTATGTGGTCACATTAAATATTGATTTCATATGATTTAGAAACACTCATATTGTGATAACTTAGTGGTTGTGAAATTTCTTTATACAAATGAGGTTTTGAGTGACTTGAGTCCTACTCTCTTAACCATCCTTTTTCTTAATTCTAAATCTTTTTATTCTTCTTTTTATGATAATAATCATAATAATAAACTCATTTCCTATTTTATAGTGATACTTAGATTAAAAAAAAACAATATATAAATAAACAAACAAACTTAACTTATGCGTAAATGATAATGTCTTGTAGAATAAATTTTCTATGTAAATCTATTACACATTCTAAATACTTTCGGTATCATATATTATCTAATTTTTGTTTTTTATGTTTAATATACGATAAGTGACTCTAATTCATTATTTGAAGAATGACTTAAGGAAAAAATATTTCATAAGTACGCGTATGCAAACAAATATCACAAAAACATAAGCAAGAGCATAGAAAAGAACATAAAAGGAAACAAAAAGAATCCAAAGAGAAGAATAGGGAGGGCCATTGTATTTGACATACACATGTATCCTTTTGGCATTAAGATGGAAAAATGATGTGTTAAGATCACTTTTTGGTGGAATTAGTCATCATAACGCCTCCCATTTTTATCAAAATATATATTATTAAATTGTAAAGATAGAGGATGGAAATCTCGACTTCATTTTAATAAGTTAAAACAGATTATTAAATAGTATAGATTACTTTTTATCTTTGAAACCCAAGGAGGTTCGGGGGCAAAGCATGGATAGTGATTCATAATTACCCCATAATTTAGCTTCATTAATCATTACGTGAGGATCACGTTTGCAATTTTTTTGTTATTTTTTTAACAGCTTATAATTAATTTTTATCACGTATACATTTATATATTTCTGTTTCTTTCTTTAACAAAATTTTTTTTAACAATAAATTTTTACTCATAAATAACACCTACATTTTAACTTATAAAGATTTAAACCTGCATCACTTTTGTGAAAAGTAATCACAAATATGACTATAGTACAAGGTTATTATGAGCATTTGTGTTTGTAGTATGTTGCGTTTTTATCAAACTAGTGAGCGTAACTCGCGCGTTGCGTAAGAAGTGGTAAAACTTGAAGTATGTTTGGCTTATACATTTTTGCTTTGATAAATTGTAAATTATTTGTCTTCTATTTTAATAAAAATTCATGTTGAAGTATTAATATAAATAAGCACGATGTAAAGAAAAATTGGTAATTCTATAAAGCATCATGTATTGAAATCTAGCAAGAAGAAAACGAAAAATCAATAAAAAATAAAATCTTGAAGCATTTTAATCGTTTGTATTATTGTTTTTTGATGACTTATATATTATATATCACACACAACACAGTTTTTAATAAAATTAACATCGATGTATTATAAAATCCGGATTTTTTGTAGTTACGCATTTATTATTATTTATTTTTTGGCATGAGGTTTTTTCAAAACCGAGTTGTTGATGTAAAATTTTATTCTAAATTGTGAGGGTGAATAATAATGTATAAAAGTCCTTGAAACCAAACTTTAAAATTGCAACGTGCAAATTCACTCCCAACCCTCACGTCTTGTAACAGACGAGTTTACATCATGGTTTGATATTTTATATATAGTTAGGCAGAATACTATTAATACTTCGTCATGACACATGGGTTTAAATCTACTAGTTAATTTTTAGTTGTAAGCTAATATATTACAAATAGATTTTTTTTGCTAAATATACACGTATTAAAAAATCTAAAGCCGCTCCAAAAAGATTTAAAAATCTAAGAGGCAACTATATTGGGCTGGATATTGATAGAAAAATAACACGAAGCTAAATTCGCATGCAAGCTTTAATTGTAGTTTTAGTTTTTTTGACACTACTTTACCCATTTTTTTTACATATTTAAGAGTCTTTAAAAAATTTTACGACTGAAAAAAGTTGCAAGGGATAAAAAACAGCAATGTAACTTGGTTACTTTTATATGATAATTTCAATGTGTTTTTTTTACCAGGTGAACTAACATAAGAAGAATAAATTAAGATTTACATGACTACCAACTGTTAGTCATATGTTTCAAGAGCATAATAATAATAATCTTAATCAATATTTAGCTCTTTTGTTGTAATTTAACCTGAAAACCACTTATAGTATAATCGATTAGTTTTGTAGCATTTTATAGTGTAACTTTGAACAAATTCTTTTATGTCATGTTCATCATCATCATCATCAAATTCATCATTCATCATGATCATCATGGACATGCTTACCACTTGTTACAAGAATCTGAAACACATTCCTCTTGTTTTACCCCTCCATATTTCCATTTGTTGAGACAAATTGCAGCATTCTCCTACCCTTTTCCCAAACAAATGCTAGAAAAATTATCCCTTTAATCCATGCTTGTAGGTGTTCATATTTCATGTGCATATTTGTATTTATGGTGTTTTAATCATTTTGCTTACCTCATAATGTTAAGTAAAAACATAGTAAGTCTTGCATAATGATTTGATGTTTCTATGAAACAAAAGTTCAACTCAATCATCACTCACAACTCTTTGAACTTGTTCTATGATTATGAATATTACATGTGTCAACTCCCACTGAAATTTCATTATATTCAAAAGCATTCAACGACGCGGACCTTGAACAATGATAGAATTGCTATCCTGCGATTTGAAAGCTAATCACAAAATCATGTCTAGAAAACAATCTTTTATAAATAATACATGGTAAGTATATAACCCTCAAGACTAAGTGGTCTATTTCCCAAAACCACATATGTCTAAGTTTGCTTTTCGGATGTATTCAAAAAGTCGAAAAGATAAAAACAATAAAGATACTACTTGTGGGAAAAGATAATGAGAAATTAGAATGGATTATGTGCTACATACTTACATTAGTACATCACAATACAAATAATAATATATTTTTAACAATTTCAAACGAATGGACTTTTAACCTTTCCTCTACTTTACCTTCTTTTTTAACCATTACATACAAATGGTTTGAAAAAAAAAAAAAAAAAAAAAAAAAAAAAAAAAAAAGCACCGTAACAGTAAAATAGTTCGAATATATACATGCTTCCATAGACCTTTATAGTTTTTACCACACGCTATACGTTCCGAACTCCAAAGTAAAATAGAATATTAGAATCCATGCAATCTCGAAAACGTAAAAGTATAAAAATAAAACACAAAGCTAAAAAAGTAAAAATTTTAAAACACTGTAAAACTATAGTAATAATAATTAATAATAACTATAGTAATTTACTAATTTTCACTTTCTTTAAAAAAATGATACAGAAAATCACATTAAACCATGAGGAACAACAATCGATAGTTTTTCTTCTTGATGAAACCTCACTTGTTTAGCTATGAAGCCTTCAATTCTCCTCTGAAACTCTTCGTTACTCAGTTCATCAACAACGTCTTCATCGTCGTCGCCGACGACAATATTCTCCACCGGAGTATCATCCTTTCGCCGGCCGATCTCCGTCTCCGACCGCTTCAGCTTGCCGTACAGTTTCTCCGGCACCACACACTCTCTCACATTCAAATTCTCCGACTGACTTCTCCGGTAAGTTTTCAGATCCAGATCTGTAACCAACGGTTTCTTCGTAGCTTCAATAACTTCAATTCCGTCTTCTTCGTTAGTAATCGGTTTCGTGTTTACTTCCGATATGATTCGTTTATCCTGATAAACAATCTCCTCTGGCTCGAGAACCGGAGAAACGTCTTCGGTTACATTATTCACCATCTCTTCGTACAAATCGGTACCGGCGACGTCCACGACGGTGAAATTTCCGGTGAGGTGACCGGATTTGAGCACCAGAGTGACAACAATCACGTTACCGATGAGAAAAATGAACAATTGGCTGAAGACGATGGAGATAAGCTGCCGGAAGTAGTCGCGAAACACCGTGATGACGAACGGCAATCGAGTTGAGATCCACGAGAGTAGAACCACAGCTAGAAAGAGCTCAAGGAGACGGAAAAACTTGGCGATTGTTCTGAATCGACGGTATTGTAGCATTGCATTCTCTTTCTCCACCTTCAGGTTGTGGATGTTGAAGATATCCATGTGGTTTTGAGCTCCGATGTGATGAAGGTTAAGTTTTCCGGTGACGGATTAAGTTTTCCGGTGACGGTGACGGAAGTTAACGGTGGATTGTAACGGTGATGTATATTTTTATAAGATGATGGAATGTTATAGCGGGTTTTTATAGAGGGTTGAACACGGGGGGATGGGTCCCATGAGTACTTTAGAAAGGAGGGAAATAACAAAAGTAGAGAAAGAGGAATATATTCAAATATATTTTATTTTCTTTATTTTTAAAAAGAAATATTATTTTGGAATAACAGTGCACGTTGCCTTGCGGTTGTTATTTTTTTGAACAGTTGGTTAGTTATTAATAAGTTAATAACATCATGTAAGTAATTATCCGTTCATGTCAGGGATTGAATGCATGATCTTCTAAAGAATCAAAGCTTCTCACATCATTTTTAGATTATTAGATCAAGGGATCATCGGCATTTGAGGTTGTTGATGCTGTAAGAAATTTGTAACTTTGGTTTTTAATTTTTAATAAAATAATATTAAGATGTAGATAAAAGAAGAATATCATAGCGGTATATTCTCAATTTTGTAAAATAAGAAAGATAAATCGTGTCATTTTATATGCAATTGAAACCATGGTATAATTTTCATGACTTTTAATTTTGTGTTTCGTTTGAACTTATGATAATAATGGTTAGAAATATCTTCATATTGTAGGTTTAATTAAAGTTAAGAGCGAAAAAAAACTTGTGTCCAAACTTGAAAGAATAAAAGTTGTGTAATTAATTTTAAAAATAATAAGTTAATAAATGTGTACTGTAAGTTTTGTTAAAGTTGATAGGGTATTATGATAATAATTTAAAGTTTCAAAAGAAACTTTGAGACCAAATTTTAAAGTACAAAATAGTGAAGTATTATGTTTAATTTATAATAAATTTAAAACTATACTATTCTTTTGCAAGGTTGTTTAGAAAACTATTCTGATTTCTAAACAAATAAATAAATACTTTCTACATGAAGAGTTTTATCCAAGTACGGTACCCAAACCATTCTGTAACATCCTTAATAAGTGGCTTAAAAATAAGGCTTTGCTATATTAAGAATAAAATATATAAAAAGTTTGCATCGGATTGCTGATCACAAGTTAAATACTCAGAACTTTAAAACAAGTACATCAAATAAAGAATATGTTTTTGTTCTTTTTACTTATTGTAGTATTTGCTTATTTTCTATACTCATCCGCTAACAATAATTAAGTATTTTGTAAAGTAACCAAAACAGTAAAGTATCAATAACGATAAAAGAAATCCGTAAATTAAAAAAAATAATGTTATCAAATATATTGCTCTCACGTTTTTCTTAAATTTTTTTTACATATAACTGGTGGAAAAAAGATTATGGGTGTTCACTTAGATGAAAATTTTATAATAAAATAAAATCCGTCTAGAAGAAAATTTTTTTTGTTAAATTGTTCTATCTTATAAAACTCTCAACATAAGCTCTAGTTAAAAATGATAATTGTAACTACTTTTACAATAACCTAAAGCAAAACATATGTATTTTTACAGTAAGACAGAAAACATCACTTCAAAAGGCTACAAACAGGTGTATCAGACTATAAAATTAGTCATTTACACCATTTTGACTACAATGATCATATTTTTATTTTAAATTCCATTAGAAATAAATTAACATGAATACAAAAAGCAAGGGACTCTTCGATAGACTCTTGATGGTTATTTTTGTTTAAAAATAATGTGTTTAATACAAAATCAACTTTTTAAGTAAACAAATAAAAAATAAAAATACATATATTTATATAGTGTTGATCATGTATATTGAAAGAGCAAAAGAGAGTACGATAAACGATTACATTTAACATAATCTTCTTATGTATTATAAGAGCCGCATAACACACATATTGTAGGATTTTTACGTTTTATTTTGGACACAACGACACATACTATAGATTAGAATATATGTCCATTGGGTGCATGAATTTCTTTTTTTTTTTTCATTTTTTTTAAACGGTAAACTAATATTAAAACAAATCTAGCAAGTTACTAGAGCCGGAAGTGACACCAAATACAATAACAATCAACGAAAATTAAGATTACAACAATCTATCCAATCCATTTACATTGTATTAATCTATTGTTCACGCATAATGAGTGTGTGAGTTATATGTTAATATTGGATTTTAATAATCACAACTCTCATTTATTGTCTATTATTAATCTCAACTCAAAAAATATTTAAACACACTTCCAACTTTAAGTTCATTTTCCTCCAATTATCTCTTATCAACTAGTAGTTAACACCGTCAGTTTTTTGATAACGTAGACTGCTTATATGACCAAAACACTAATTAAAATGTTGAAATCTACCATTAGTTCCGTCAATCTAAAACTTATGCACCTTGAAATCCGTCAATCTTCGCCTTCTAATCTAAACCACTACACTCGTTATAGGTAGATTTCAGATGACGATGAAAAGTAGACACCAAAAAACGAATCTAATGAAGTTTGGGCAACGACAAGTTGAAAAATAGCTTAAAGTTAGCCTGTTTTATCGAAAGAAACTTACAGAGGTTAACTTTCAATTACTAAAGGATTGTTTGAGTAAAATATATTCAAAGTTTGCAGTGTCTGTAAACATTTAATAATTTAAGATTAAAATTCAGCAACCCTTAAAAATAGTAATAATGTTAAAATAAAATATACACAATGAAGAGTGGTTTTGAACGGATGATGTGTCAAGCAAGGGTAAAACTTAAAAGAAATTGGGCCCTTCAAATGGCGACATATTATCCTGCTTACACACTCCTATCTATAGTACTACTATGTTTCCTCAATATTCCCCCTAATTGAACATTATGTCCTTTACAACTGTTATTTTCTAGGACCAAGTTAAAAATTAGTTTGGCTCATATGATATTAAATCAACCAGAAATTGACAAGGTGATAGCAATCACTTAGCAAAGTGTTTCAAATCGGAGCTCCATGAAAAAGGTTAAGAGATTTATATTGATAAAACAAAAAGAAAAAAGAAAGAAAGAAAAACCCACGTTGCTATCACCACTAATTTACCCCATTAATATGGTAGTTTATTTCATATGTTTTAAAGGTTGTTTTTCTAGCTTCATAGGTAGTAATTAGTTAATTTATTATCCCTCTAATTAGAACGTGAAGTAGGATCTGTTTCTTCATCTATATGTATTGAATTTCAGTGAATTAAAAAAAAGTTAGTGTTTGTTTATGATTGAAATTCTCTGATGCGTTTCTCTTTGAGAGTGAACAAATCTTGAATGATGTTATTTGGAGTCTAGAGTATATCAAGTGGTGTCTATAGTATCTTGATTGAATTCTAGAATTATCTAACAAGTTGCTTAAGTGATATATTTGAATCTTGACTAACCCATTTTTTATATTTTTTATTTGAAATTTGCATCTATCCGTCACCCCAAACCGGATTTACAACATAAGGTTACCTAGGAAAACATCTGATCAATAACAATGTTAGATGAAATGAAGGATGGGATCATACCATACCGTTGTCATATCGGTACCAAACCGAATTTGAGCAACATGGGTAACAAATATATCGGTGGGGTTTCATTATCGGTTTTTTGATACTTTAACCATTTTGATGTTTTTTAAGCTAAAAAATTAAGTTTTTAAGTGATTATTGAATACTGATTTATGAATTATAATACCAAAAACATTCAAAGTTGTATAAAAAGCATTCGTAATCTTAATTGTAGAATGTAACACATTCAAAAGGTCCCAAAAAATGAACCAAAACAAAATTGACACTTTATTGGTTTCAGTACCGCGTAGTACCAATACCAAATTAGACAAAATCAAATACTAATACCTGAACCATTTTGTTCAATTAGAGGCACTATGTGTATGGTTTTGTTCATGATGTTACGGTGATTTATAATAATTTATTAAATAACAAACTGTTAAAATCAATTAAGAAAGAATAGGGAGGATGAGGAGAGTTTTTAAGATGAATCATATTGACATGATTCTAATTTTACCCGAACCTGTTTTGGGATGAACCTAGTTTAACCCAAACATGTTTTGTTCATTGATTAGCCAAATCGGGTCCTGGTTCACCATGTTTATTTTTTTTTATTAATAATAAAAGGTAGGCAGATTTGAATTAGTTTGTAACAATAAATATATATTTATGTATAGATGATATATATAATATATATATATATATATATATATATATATATATATATATATATACCTTTTTGTTTAGAAAAATTGTAAATAATAACCATAGTTTTTACTTCATCACCTAATAAAATTCATGGTATTGTAAATATTGTTGTGAATTAAAAAAAAAAGTTATATCTCTACTTTGTTTCTAAAATTTACAAAATGTAAACTTTATGATTTAAAATGATATACTTACCTTAGTAATGTGCATTATTTTCCTTCATAATATGTACCGGAGACCAACTATGAGAATCAGAAAAATAATAATGTACCTAGAAACCAAAGACTTTATTGAAGAATAAAAAATGACACACAATAGAGTGTAGTCCGACCGGGGGAAATTAAGGTTTGACGCAAAGAGTACGGATTCAATGGAAAGACGCTATCCCCCCTGACACCCCACACTACCATAAACTCATAATACTACCCAATCAAAATTAATGTGTAAAGACTAAAAATATTCTTTTTATATATTTTGGTTTACCTAAACCAGAGTTATTATAAAGTGCTTTTTTATTTTTTATGTTTTTGTTATAAGATTGTTAGACTAAAGTCAAGAAAAATGAAATATATTAATTAAAAAATAAATAGAGTTTTACGGCTAAATTTTTAAATTTTAAACTTTCAAGAAACAAGGAAATTTACTATGCATAACCAGTCGTATGAAGTAAGAACAGTACTAATTTGTACCCAAAATATACGTTTTGCATTTGGAAATATGTTCTTTAATATTTACAAAAGGTTTCAGACAATTAATTCTTTAAATCTTTTTTTATAAATGATTAGATTTTAAGTGACTTACATGAAATATTAGCGGATTAGACCCGCGCTTTGTAACGATTCAATTTTGAACATATACGAGAACGTCACAATTATAGTTTTTTGGGTTATTTTGGTTTTGGTGATTTTAGTGACATAGGCACATCACAATGATAGTTGATATTGTACATATGCTTTGGCGATTCGTTATTATATCATTATGATACTATTACTGAATGCATGGTATTTGATAGAACATGAATATCAATTAAAACAAACATGTTATAATTAAAAACTCTTATAAATATAAAAAATATGTTAAAAGTAAAAAACTCTTATAAAAAAGGGACAAATATGAAAGAAATCTGGAGAGAAAAACAAGAATACTTAATGCATTATAACTTTTCTTAGGTGTCTTAAAATAAAGAGAAAATTACTAATTTGTTTCAAAATTTTATTTTATATAGTAGTAAAGATATATAACCATCTATTACTATTAATGCTCATATTCTTCAAGTTGATTTAAATGAAACAACTAAGAAAACATCCTAGAATTGAACAAAAGACTTCATCTATGAAGTAAATCATCACACATACTGTCCAACCAATTGAGAGAAAATCAATATATTCTATTTTGGGAGCGATTCATCATTCCCGATTGTAGCATACAACTCTTTGTTGTACCGCGCTCGGTAAGTGTGCTTGTTCCCATTTCTTTCTAATCATGACAAGTATTTTTGAAAGAACTCTGATGAAAATAAAAAGGTAGATGAAGAGACCCTCCTGCCCGAAGCCTAGAGAATGACAATTACATTCTAATTTTGGTTAAACTTGAAATAGTCACCAAATAATAGTAAAGTTTCACACACACAAATATATATAATATATCATCTAAATCACTTAACTTCAAAAGTAAAACATTTATAAAAAAATTTCATAATATCAAATCTAAACTTAAGTGTTGTTGTTGTTCGTAAAGTTATAACTGATTCTAGTGACGCACCTTAAATTTTTTTTATTACGGTAGATAAAATTAACATTTTTGTCCACTGTTAGACTTAAAATCTTAACCTTTTGTGAAAAAACATATTTTTCAACACACGTTAATACCCCTAGTGTTGCCTGTTTAAAAACACCAAGGGCGGAGGGAGTTGAGTTAGGAAGGGAATCGATACCTCACCATTGCCGGCATGAACGCTACCCCCTCAGGAGGTGCCAATTTGGAAAAGAAACATAAACAACTCCTCAATATAGGGAAAAAGTTTTTAAAAAATGAGAGAGCTAGATTTTTTGAACATCAACTATTATTAAAGAAAAATAATCATTAACAAGATGCTAAAAGCACGAAAAAAAACACAATTACATAGAAAATTTACTAAAAAAAAGGTTACATCATTTTTACCATGATAAATCTCCAATTAATCAATGATTAATACATTATGGGGACATAAATTCCAATTATCCCTCCTAATTTACCATTTTTATTATTATTCATTTTTTTTAATTTTTTTTATTTTTAGAGATTTCACCTGAGGGGTGAAAGTAGAGTAGAGTAGAGCATAGAGGCAGGTGAGTGAGACCACATGGGAAATTGATGTCTGTGACTGCAGACCTCAGCATGGATGCCCAGCTGGCAGGCAACCACACAGAAACCCACCCTTGATTGATTGACTTCTCAATCCTTCATTTTTCCAACTTAACATCCTCACCCTACACGTGTCTTATTTCCTTGTTACTGCCCACACCAGCTTCCACCCACATACAAATCCCTAACACGATTTTGTAACATTTAAACACGAATGTTATCTTCAGTTTCTTTAATAATTATGTCGCTTTTGTTTTTTTTTTTTTTTTTTTTTTTGAAAGACAAACATACTATTCTATTTCAAAAGATAGATTTTATTTTAATTGAGTTCATCTATTTATTTATCAGTTAGGAACGTATCTTTAACCCCTTCACAACTGAGAAACTCTTCAGACTAACCATTGGCTATCACTTATTTAGTCCTTTAGTCGAGTGAATATACTCGAGTTTACATATTTAACTTATTTTGATGAATAGATCGACCGATCAACTCGTTTAAAAAGAGAATAACAAATAAAATGTTTATGGTTGGTTATATATTAGATTTTTGCATGATAGAGGAAGATCTTAATGGAATATATAAAAAATAGCTATTTTACTAGCAGTTTATACTTTTGAAGAATAAGTTACAAACAATTAGTTAACGACTCACTAAATCATTAAGGTTATAACACAATATAAACATTGTTAATTGAAGGCATTTGACCGTCAACTATATGTTTAACAAAATGTTGTTCGATTGATTAAAACAGAGAAAACATAAGGTGTAATAAGATGTTTCTGATGACGACGAGGAGACTTCATATCCCTCGATAATGAATATAGATTCAACATAATGATTGTTCATCATATATATCTCATCGTTGGTGATATATGGAGACACCTGACTAAAGTTGAGGTTGTTGATCAACATATATCATCATTTAGCGTCGTTAAGTTCATAATCATTTTATATTGACTAAATACATGACACATGTATTTTTTTCACTTAAATTAAATTTAATCGTCATCTTAATATACTTAATGAACAGTCGCAATTCAAAAGAAGAATTCAAACTTAACTACTTTAGATAAACAATGTATGAGCATATCGGTTTGGGTATGTAATGCTAGGTATTACATTGTGCTTGAAAAAATATTATCAAAATTAAGAACATGAAAAACTACATGTATCTAGGAACAATAGGTAGTTCAAAAAGAGTATCAAACTACATGATAGATAAGTGGCCCATTTCAAGGCATACTTACGGTTGATAGTAAGTGCAACACTAAGGGATATGGTTGATCATCAAGGTTGGGTTCATGTAGCCAAGTGCATGAATCTAGGCAATAAGAACAAAATTGGTTGTGCACATCATACTCATGCATGTGACAGTGTTAGGAAATGCAAACGTATAGTCTTAAAAGGCGATAACTTAGTAAAAGTAGAAAAATGAAGGCGATGAGAAAATTACAACAATGACGAGGATAAAATAGTAACGACCTAGTTTGTAACAACGGGTCATGACAAATTAAATGAATAACCAAATAAATAAAATGACACCGAAGACAAGAACAAATCAAGAGGAAGAAGTGTAAATAATTGAAACACATAATAAATAAGTCATTTTGAGCCCTAATCACATAGTAGTGTTTATTTGTATAAGGTTGATGGTTCGAGTCTGATCTAGATATAGGATTAGAAAGGTGTGTTTTTATTGTTCTAAAAATGAGACATAGTAAGCTCTCTTCCTCGAGAAGCGTTTTTCTACTTGTTCATGACATCTATGAATATTTAAAACTTTAGTCCATCTAGGAAGGTACAAAGCACACCATCTACAACAAAAAACCTCCAAACTTTTGTAGGATATTTGTTTATCCCTATATTGTGTTCTCTAATTCATAAGTGTTCTTGATTCGGAGTTAATTGGTTCCATATACGGGATGAAATACAAACACTAAAATGATTATACTAAACAAGTTACATTATTTGATATACTATTGGCATTTTTTTATAATTTAATCAAAAATGAAAATAAGAGAGATTGTTAAATAAAAAATAAATTTATATATCTTATTTCAAATTTTATAAAATCAACTCCATAGGATGTCTATGAAGACGATCCTTGCGTGACATGTTGTAGCCTATGGCAGAGTAAGTGTAGGACTAGAAGGATGGTGCTCAAGACGGGGAAGCCCGTTTGAAAGGATTAGTTTAAACAAGTTCTATTAGAGAAAAAGAAAAGGAGGTTAGGAAATAAAAAGACTCGTCCGTGAAAAGGAGAAGAGAGAAGCCAATCAATCGGGTTGTGCCCACATGGAGGCACCCGTCCGTCCTTCTTTTGGTTAGTTACATGATTTAGGTATCATTTTCTTAATGGTCTGGTGATATTGTATTTGTCTGTCGTAAATGTGATGCCAGTTTAAAAGAATTGCTAGTAAAAAATATTATTTACGTCAATTCAAAATTTAATCTAATATATGAGTGTATCAGAAATGTAAAACAAGTATTTATGTATATATTTGCCAAGTTTCTTTTTTTAAATAATACGCATACTGTAACTTTTATATGTTTTGTTATATACGGATTATATTCTTATCATTTCACTTTCTTACTCTAGTTTTCAAAAAGTAATATGCATGTTATAAGTTTCTATGTCGTTCAATTATTTCATAAAAAGCTGTAGATTTTACTTTTTTTTTAAATAATAATACAAGAAACGCTCAAAAGTAAAGGTTGAAAATAGCAATTAGATAATATTTTTGCCGGATACGGATCCATTTAGTCCATACTTTCCGCATTTTGACCAAAGGCCCCAAGAGTGTATAAAAAATTAAATACAGTATACTGAATTTCAGTGATAATAAAAATAAAAAATGACATTTAAAAAGGAATGATTAGGGAAAAAAAGGTTATAAATATATTTGATTAAACTAATGGGCGGTGAGGAGAATTAATAGCCATTGAAGGTTATGTATGGGCCAAGATTAAAATGCCACCTGATCCACGTAAATAATCTTTTGCTCAAAATTATATGATTTCTTTTTCAATGTGAAATTTCTTAATATTTTTCCAATATTTTTAATATTACTTACTAAAGGTGGGATAAAAATTGATTAATTTAATTTCTAATGTATGCGTCTGTAAAATAATGTAGAAATAGTTTTTGCAAAAATACAATTTCTATATGGTTCATTATTTAAAAATGCATAGATTAAAAATACAATTTTTTTCTTTTTGTTTCGTGAAAACAAAGCAAACATAATTAGAATAATAACTTTTTTTGCTTGTCCCATGATTAATGTCTTGATAACGGACATGTAGTTGAACTGAACTGAACCAGTGACTCGACTTTCTATCGTTTCAAGTTTTCAACTAGTTCTTCCGATCTTTGAATCACCAGCTTGGAAATCAAGGGCGAATATCATCAATTTTTTAATATTATTTTCATGATTTTGATTAATTTATTTAAATCGGACTATGCATTCTAGACCGTTTCAATAGCTCTAATTTGATGGCATCATCAACGGTTCTCGATTTAATCGATCAGATTGCTTTCATTTGGTTTTTTAAACACCTCCTATTTCCCAAGTTACCGTAGTGTATGGAGATTTAGTGTTCATGATCTTTTTAATAAGTTTTGGGACGTAAAAAAATTCTCAATTGCAATTTACAAATGCCTAAAAACCAAAAAGTTATTTCATTGGTTAATAAAATTTTAGTAATATTAAATGATTTAAACCACGTACTATGCAAACACAATAATAGAAAAACGAAAGATTATTTACGGCGAACTTAAACAACTTTTGGTGATTATTGATTTGAAATGAACCTAATCTGGCTAATCAACAACTCCATGGCTTTATATGCATATAAAATACTTGTGCCTATATGTCTATGTCAATTATTATTTATTTTTAAATATTTTTACGTCTAAAAGGGTTAATAACATAAAAAAGCATGCTTTTTCTATTTTGTGTAAAGGTTTTTTTAATATATATTAAAATCATTAACCTCTTTTATATAAGTATTTATGATTTTTTTATAAAAATATTTAATACATTTTAAATTAGTAAAACTTACAAAGTTTACAATTGTGTAAAAAGAATGGCGTGGATAATTTTGATTTCAGATGGTACTAATTCTAGTTTAAAGGTATAAAAGGTTGATAGGTTAATGATTTACGTCTCTAAGTACATTCAAGTTAAGTTTTGATTATACAAAACAAAGCAATAAGAATTAACAAGTTAGTGTTTCACCTTAGAAAAAGAGTGTACATGAGATCCAAGTGTGTTAAAACTCAATCAAATTCACATACGTAGTCATTGTGTTACCACTAGTCATTTTGTTACTACCTGACGCTTATCGTTAGTTTCATAAATATGTGTATAAATAAAATTATTCAAATACTTGAATATATCAAAGTTAGGTTAAATAGTTTTTGTGTGTAATGAAAAATAATGTTTTATCTTTTATAGTATTAAATCTAATAAAAAAGGTTCTGGGTTCATTTTATAAAACTTTATGCAAGTGCAGCAAACATTAAACTTGTATAAAGTATAAACACATAAATGTCGTAATACACATTTAGACAGCGAGTCAAACCCACCCACCCCACACATAAATATATTTTGATGAGTTCAAATCAGGAACTATTAGAAGTTGAAGAACCACCTTCAAAATTAAGAATTACTTCCATCATAATTAGAATTTAAACCATTATGTATTCAATGCTAAATATACTCCAGATCCTAATAGTTTTATATGTAGTGTGTTTATCGGTGAATACAAGTAAATCAAATGAGCTCCCCATTAGAAAACATGATGTATTCACTAATGAATACGTTGTATGTACACACTCAAGTAGTTACCACATACTACATGAATATACGAGTGGATATGATGATTCATTGTGCCATTTTATTCACCACGTAGTATGTAAAGAATGAATAAAGCCTGAACTTTTAAAATATATTTTTTGGTATAAATCTTAGAACAAATAACAAGCACTCGGTGAACTTGAACTTGAACTTAAAATTGCAAAGAACATGTGACACAAATCGTAGATGAACTAAATTTTTTTTTTTTCGATGTCTAATGGAAGATCTATGAATTTTAGAATATTTTGACATCAGTAGAGAAAGCAGGAGAGTTAGGGAGCGATTTGCTTGATTTTACTGCAATTTAGCATCATTATAAAACTGTCATAATAAAGTGGTTAACAATGATATACCAAAATCTAGTAAAAGTTTTCTATCCATAGTCATTCGCACCGGTTTGATGCATTTATGCATCTTGTGAGCCGTGTTGTTTTGCATTCATTGTGTAAACTGTAACCCATGCTTTTATTACTGCCAAAAATGTATGTAAATCCATGTTATTACCTCTGAACATGTTATGTACATACATTACCTCGCTAAAAGTCTTCAAAGTGAAAATTACAGTCAGATAACCTCCATGCTACTCTGCATCGCGTCCAAAAACCTAAAAGGTTAACAAAATTACCAAGAAATCACACAACCATGGATTGAAAAAAGTGATAATTGCATAACATGTAACAAACTTCGGTCAAATTATTATTTCAACTAAACCAACCGATTATATTTAAGAAAAAGCAATAGAAGTTTCCAAAAAATTGAATTTAAAGTAACCATGCATGTTTACCGGGTCAGTATGATGATGTGAAGCTGATTTGCCAAAACGATTATATAATCTTTGGCGTTATCCAGTGAGGGCAGTTTCTACCGAACAAAACGGTTGCTTCCAGAAGTATTTGTGGAAGAAGATCCTTTTCCAGTTGGGAGATAAGACCATGCTAAAGCCGCACCTCCAAGTGTGATTGCAACACCAATTGATCCCCAAATCCACCTCTGTCTTCTCTTCCTCCTTAGCCTAAGTCGACGCATGGTTTCTAAAGCATATGTGATTTAAGTTAATATAATAATAATAATAAGAAACCTGCAAAAAGTTACAAACTACTCGACCCTCACCAACGCTTTCTTGATTCCTGTGAGACATTTCATGATTAACAGCTTCATAGTAACGCAGTCTGTCTAATAACCTATTGATCTCAAAATTTTTTGGCTGCAACTGCGCTTCCATCTCAACCTCCAGCTCAGCCCTAGCAATTCCTCTTCCAACAGAACTAGACACAAAGCGGAGAACATTGACCTGATGACATAGATCTTCACCAGGGTCAATGGCTGATTCATCCTCCAGCATTGTAGGGTCTGCAGGAAGACTTAGCCCAACAACAGATAATTGTTCTCGGATTCTTCCCCATTGGCTTCTCATATCATTTAAACGGGTTTCTGCTTGCTTCCTTTTTTCCATCTCTATCAAAAAGCCCGATTGTAATTCATGTAATTCACCCTGGATGTCGGTTGCAGTGTGCTGAATTCCAGTTTCGGATGCTAGTTCTGTGGAAATAATGTAAGTGAAACCATAACTTCACTTTCGTAACTTGTAAAAGGGGCATGATTTTAATCTCATGGCATGTGAATCATAACAATGAAAATAATTATGATTGATCAAAAGATCTCTATATTGACAATTAAGGTAGACTTGCCATAATATGCTAAAATTTCATGGAATACTAGGAAAAGCGATAAGAAAGCGAAAAAGTTTAATTATGAAAGAATAGGTCGATTTAGGTTATGTAGAGGTGGCACTTTTGATCCATTTACTTATGAGTGAGTGTATTAAGATTATAATTGATCACTAACAGGTCAAACAATATATTAGTATAAAAGGAAACAGGTCGAACGGGTGAAAGGATCGAATGGATTAAAAGTTGCCCAAAGTGTCTTTTTAATGCATAATACATTTAAAATAGTTTTTCAGGTCAATACAACCCAACCCGTTGACCTGTATATAAAACTAATTGCTTTGACTTATTATCCAACCCACCCATTTCGACCTCTAACTATATTTATATGTATGCATAAAGAAGCAACATTACCTTCCCAAGCATCATAAAACTCAGCAAATGGAGTGTTGGAGTTTAATGCCTTCTCTATTGCATGAGTACTTTCCCCAGCAGTGTTGCTTATAACACTCATTGAATCATGGGGATCAAAAAAATCATCTATCTCAACATCACGTTCCAATGTATCAGACTTTTTTAAAATATCATGTTTATCTGCTTTATGCAGAAACTTAACATGTGTATCTTCAACACCACCAGAAACTTTATCTGTGATGCCCAAAAGCTTGTGAGATCCACCATCCTCTGCTCTTCCAAGATTTTCAATGGGCTGAAACTTGACATGCTTATTCTTAAGATCACCAGAAACAGCATCCACCATATCAAAAACCTTGCTAGAATCAATATCCTCTGCTTCTACACTTTTCTTGATCTTTACAGTAGGTTCATCAGCTACAACTTGATGCAGAACAGCATCATCTTGTGAAAAAGTCTTCGAAAGGCGTGGCCCTCGCCTCTTATGATCAACAATGTAAGGTGATGTAGGGAACGATAAGGGGGAATCTGGAACTGGAGTTGGTTCAGGGGTAGCATAAAGAGCAGGTGAAATCTGAGTCCAATGATGCTTTCTCTCAACAGTCATTGTGGTGTTTCTCAACATAGGTTTTCGATCAGCAACTGGAATTCCACCACTATTCCTCCTCTCCAGTTTTGGTTGAGGTTTAGTTTTCTCCGCTGCTGCCATCTTAGAAGCCTTTGGCTCTATTAAAGTATCCAAAGCTACGGTTGTAAACGTAGGCATTGCACCACGAAAAGATCTATACACCTTCCATATTTTCAATTCATCCACAAAAACAAACAACACAAATCAAAACATTGATCACAAAAAGCCACAAAATGAAATCTGATTGCTTCCACAATATCTTCACAATCAACATCTTATCTCTGCTCTCAATCATAATATACGAACTCTAAACACATTTATGATTTCTATCACACACGACATAATATGCATTCCGATTACATGAGCAGTGGCGAATCAAACAATCGAGGTCGCTAATAGATGAATCAATTCATGTATACTGCAAATTAAAACACTAGAATGTCCTTAACAGACAAATAGAACCAGATATCATCATAAAAAGCAAATTCAAATACGAAAAAAAACATGCAGATTAGAATCTGAAACATCCTAACATCACCGAATCGAAAAACAAAAGCGAGATGATCGTAAACACATATGTACAGATGAATTGTACCTTTAGGGAAGCAAAAATTGATGATCGACTTAGGGCAAAGGGGGAAATGAGAAACGAAGAAGAAGATGATTCATCCCATGGTGTTGCGGAGAGAATTTCGAACAATACTCCTTTCTTCCTTCCCCACCATGGGTTATGAGAAAGCTAAATCTTATGATATCGTTAATAACCGATAACCACCACAAAATCAAAATCACATATGATAACTAGCTTTAACCATTTATTGTAATAATAAATTTATATTATCTAATCTCAAATTACGATTATAAAAGCATAACCATTTAAAGATAAAAAAGACATGTTTATAAACTAAACTGATCTTGTATTATGATTTACAAACATTCTCTCCTTGCAATGTTCATTATATGATCTGCGTGATAATGTTCGGAACACGTTTGTTTATGAGCGAAAAGTATCGACTTCCATGTTTACTAATTATATGATTTTTGCTTTCTTTATCAATAAAAATGTATCCAAATTTATAGCCTATTCAGGTGGAGTGTAACAAAAACTGCAAGAGTAGGCTCCTACATTATACAAATTAGCTTAAAGTATTAGTTTGTTGACGATTTTAGGATTTTTAATTATTTAAATTTTAGGTTAAGTTATAAGTTATAACACAACATAGAAGGTTCAGAATACAAACTACATCTAGTAATCTAAATTCCAGATGTAGATTTCAACAGGCTAAAAATGAAAATTTGATTTATATTTAAAAAATTTAGCATTTGTAAATCTAACATAACAATTTTGGCGACATTAAACCTACTTTATACACACGCAAGTCAACTTTGTAAAAACTAAAAACACCAATTAGATCAACTGAAGACATATTTACTAAGCCAACATTCATGTTTAGTGAAACATTAGCTTTTGGATGTCCAATGTAGAACAAATTAAACATCGATGAACCAAAGCTGACTAGATTGTGTTCGCAAGAACAAAGGCTCATCATCCAATGTTGATGATCAAACACCGATGCTATCAAATGCTCGTCTGTGATGGTTTATATATTGCATTAAATGGGTAAGGAACTGTACCCATATGTTGCATTATGTTGTTAGAAATTACATATTAAGGTAAGATATGATAAGTATGTCGCTAGTGATAAAGAAAACAAGCATATTGATAAATAAAACATACATGTATTCCTCATTTACAACTAACAAGTTTCAAAAAACACTATATATAGCAAGTTTCATTGGCATTCCATAAAGGAAAATATTAGATATTAACATTTCTTTAATGTGGGGAATATATGTCTTCATATGAGGATAATATGACCACCACTCCAATTACACACATGAAATATCATATCAAAGACCATAAAGTACAACACCATAAAGCAACCTTAAGTTGTGAGAAAAGTAATTTTAGCATTTTGCAAATCACCTTCCTTTACATATTAGCATTTCAAAACTCTATCATAAAGGCTATAACTAACAACTACATTAAACAAATTGTGCAGAAGGCAATGGAATTTCTGGGAGAAAAGGACGACATCAATCATCATCATCATGGTCATCATCGTCGTTGTCATAACAATGGCAGAAAATTACTATAATTGCACCATAAAGGTGATCTTTGAACCCAATCAACATCAAACATGATAATCAATTCAGTACCAAAGAGTTACATACTCGTAACATAGATCACATATTTCATCAGAACTTCATAACAACAGGGATTGCTATATGTTTACACTAGGAAATCAAAGGAAAAAAATCTATGGTGTTTCCATGACCGGCTATAAGGTACAATGAGACACCTTGTTATCCCCTCTTTGGGTTAGTTATTCTTCCTCAAGCTTCAATCACTGACGATTATGTAAAGTCTTCCTGTGTATACTCATGAATTTTGCAACAAACTCTGCAGGGGAACAATACATATATAAAGAAATTTAAACTTTAAGCATATATCAGTTTTATGCATTCATTTTTCATAATAAATCATATAGGAAATAATATTATATATCGTTTTCACCTTCTAGCTTTAGCAAGGCACTAGTTCCAACTGGAAGTCTCTTATCCTGTAGGTCGACATTAACTTTTAGTCAAAAAATATTTTCCAAAAAAAAAAAATAAAATAACATACAAATATGGTAAAAGGACTGGAAATTTACATAATAACCATGCCAATAATATAGTTCCCTTTTGATATTAGCTTCAACACCCTTAAGGAACTGTTCAATAAGTTTCTGCATAACAGAAACATTATATCATATAATTTTGACTTATGAGGGTGAATTTGAAATGGATATTTTAACTAAAAGGTTGTAGCTTTACCCGAAGAATCAGTTTTGGGTGAACAAATTCCACCAAAAGTTTCTGTAGTTTCCCCCTTGTGAAATATAGTCTGATAAAAACAAAGTTTAACTTTGTTAGATTTTTATCAAGTTATTTAGGAAGTATAAAATTTATTTTATAAACTTGCTTCTTGTGTGATGGATCAGCTAAAATCTCAGCAGCGAGGTCAATAAGTACATCTTCCCATCCTATTGCGATTGGTTGATCCTCAACAAATGGGTAGCTGCATATGTGCTTGAGTTTTAGAATCTTATTAAGAACAGATTTTTTATTTTAAAATAAGGATATGATAAACATAATATGTATTGTCTTACTTGTGAGACTTGCAGGCTTCAAGAGCCATAATTGCTTTCCTCAAATTCTGTTTGGATTGATTAGCAATCTTCGCTGCAAATTTCATGGGCAAATCAAAATTTTCTTTCCTTGATATCTGAACAAGAATTTCCATGATCTGTGATTTTAAAACATGGAAAATCAGATGAAAGATTGGAAATTTTAGCTAATGAATATTCACGTTCTACATTCCTCTGACTTAAATGGAAGAAAATACATTTCAAGCTTCCAAATAAACTAAAAATGATAACATAGAGGGAGCAAAAAGGTGCAGGTCGGGAGGTCAGGGCCTAGAGCTAACTCATTTAGTTATTTCTTATTTTATTGATTTGGATGTTTTTGTTGGTTCAGGCCCCCAAACACACACTCAAATTCAAGAATAAAGGTGAGTTTTACTACTTTAAACACACAAAATTTACCTATGATAAGAAGGTTTTGGTGCTGCTAAACTCATATATTCATTCATTGAACAACTACATAAATAGCACATACATAGTAAACAAACGATCAACAGAAAGACCTATTCAACTGCATTTATTTCGATACTACCTGTGGACTAGGTTGACCCAATGACCCACTCAACTTCACTCCTACTTTCATGCATACAATACAATGTTCCTTTCAACGGTATGAGATTTTGTATCATTTCAACAATGACTTGTGCCTGACTTGACCCAATCAAGAATATTTCCTACAGTTTTATGCATTTTTTTGTCAACCTTGGTATCAGACTTTTTTTAGCTTAACCCATTTGAACGGTTAGAGATCAAATATGATCCAATCTAAATCATTTATAGGTAATTGGGTTAAAATCTCCACGTATAGATAATATAAATCACTTACTTCATGAGTAACGGGAGCATCAAGCTTCAAAACATGGCACCGAGTTTTCACTGATTCAAGAATGTTGACATCATCTTGACAACAAAGAACCAGCTTACAAACATCTGAATAGCAATCCATAATCCGGTTTATTAAGTTCTGACTACTCTCATTAGCTTTGTCAACATCGTAAAGGACCATTACTGTAGATAAGACAACAGAATCTACAAATTCAAATTTGAAAATGGACCTTTTAGTGTAAAAAAAACCATTAAAATGAGGGAACCTTTATAATCTGGCTTTAAATTTACTGTACTGATCTCAGAAGTAACTGCATGATCACTACTTAATTGTTTGACTGAAGCCATAAGAGCATATCTAGCATTAGCTTCCAAGTGCAGATTAAGCTCCATATGGTAAGGACTTGATGTAACAGGAACTGCTACTTGAGTCAACCTTGTTTCCTATAAACAAGATGATAAAAGATATATAATCATAGGGAGTGAACTTTGATATAAATTAAGGATGTCAATGAAGATTAAGCATCAATGATCAATCATTACACACTTGTTGCCTATTAGTGATCATGATATCCTAGAGTTCTTTTCCCTATATTTTCCTTCATTATATATTTTATCATCAAGACATATAGACTCAAGCTTTTGTATTGTTTTGGGTATCAAGTCAGAAACACATTCTAAAAAGTCAACAACTCTTACTTACCTGAATTTGGAAGTATCTTAAATCATGAGATATCTGCAAAAAAAAAAAAAAAAAAAAAAAAAAAAAAAAAAGATCTAAGTATTTGGGCACAAATCATAAAGGCTAAATCATGTTGTTTTAACTACAAGTAAAATTACATTTCGCACAGCATCTCCATATATCTCACATAGTAGGGCCATTGTAAAAGCTTTCTTCCCTGAACCTTGAGGCCCCTTCAAAAGAATATGAGGAAGTATTTCCTGGGACGCCTAAAGTAAAACAAGGTGAGAATATATAAAACCAAACACATATAGAAGACCGTATAACTCAAACTTATTAAACGAAAATTTCAGAAACTATTCAAAGAGCATGCATAATCTAAAGGACTAATAAAAAGCTAAAGCCACTTACTAATTCTTTAAGTTGCACAGCTTGTTGTTTATGGCAAGTGAACTCATTTAATGATAAGGGTTGATACTTATCAGCCCAGAACTGTCTTAAGTTTTCAACGACAAATGCTTTCTCAATAAATGAAGCTTCATCAAAGGCTCTTAATCTTTGTGGAGACTTCTTGGTGGTACCACAAGAACTTTTTCCTATGCAAGAAAACCATGTATCTGTCTGATTTTTTCGCCTATTTGCAGTAAACCTCCAAGAGCTCCCATTTGACTTCCCATTCACGTCCCCTGCATTACAAGTTTGCCTACTAATAGCAGAGCTGGAAACCATAGTTGCAGGTGTTAAATCACTACCATTAAAAAGAATGGTGTTTGACTTATTACGCCGTAGCGCGTTGGGCTTTTTTTCCATGAACAACTTGAGCTCCGGGCTGAGACGATTTGCCAACCCTTCATTCTTAATCTTTTGAGGTGACACTGTAGCATAACCCTTAGGGATTAAAATGTCACCACCTGGAAGAGAATCTGTGCTATCAGAAACAGGTGCATGCCAAACTGGACTTTTGACCAATTTCACATTTGCAACCATCTCATTGAGCTCAACCTCAGAAGGTGTACTTTTATGGTCGCCTTCTTTATTTTTTCGTGGGGTAATACTTCTGCGTGAGGGAGGTGTTCTACTCCTTCCCTCTCTTCTTTTCAACCATTGATCGTTTTCTAGTTGTTGATCTTTGTCCCTTGATCTAAGTCTAGGTGCTGACAATGTTCTAGCATAAGTTGGCTTTTCACTCTTATGATCATTTTCATCATTGAACAGTCTGTGCTTTGGCTTATAAGAGGCAGCTGACTCTTCATCATTAGCAAAAAGATCATCACCTCTTGCGGATTTGATTGGCGAAGCACGCCTCCTACGTTCGGATTTTGAAAACGGGCTAATATTTCTCCCGGGTGGAAGAGGAAGTGGGCCAGGTGTTGGCGACCTCGAACTCCCATCACCCCTTCGAGTCTTGTAGGGAGATTTACTGTGCCTTCTTGGAGGTGGCAGCCCTTCAGGATCAAACTTTGAAGATCGTCTCCTCGCGAGTCTTGATTGACTTAAGTTCCTATGTTCATCAGAACCCAATTCTCTGATCTTCTTATTGAATTCATTCCAATGAGCTTCGTGCAATTCCGTTTCAGTATCAGACGGTTCATATCCACTTCTTCCCTGTTTCATGATCAACAATGAATGCCTATTCAACACTCTGCTATGTGGTACTGGACTCTCCATATACAGACAACCAATAAGCTAAAATCCCACAAACTCTAGAACAAAAGATCAATAGTTACAAGGAAAAATCTGGTTCAGGAATTTTATCAAACACTTGGTGTGCACAAGAAAATGAAAGGGTCAGACAACAAACATGGGTTCAAGATTTTGGTGCAAAGATATGTTGTTTATGATTATATGAATACACATGCTTGAAATATTGTTTGTGATGATATAAATACAGATGCTTGAGGTGGTAAAATCGATGTGTATGAAGCATAGACATCGTTGAAGACAATGTGATTGTGGGGTTGGCACAAGATTCATGCTTGCAGTTTAAAACCAGTGAATATACAATAAGCATTATGATGTCGTTTACAACGTAATTGCATCGGTAAAGATTTTTTAATTTTTAATGAAATTGGTGGTCTGTCCGTTAGCTGCGCCCTCGGTTAGGTAAATGGTTGGGTCGCTTAATGATCTGATGTAAGTTATGTTACTTTATACCTTGTGCGGGATATTGTTTACCACAACTTGAACCTTGACCTTAAGATCACAAAACAACAATATTGCCGATTGCTCTAATACACGCTCTCTATAGGCTACCTCACTAGTTCTTTTCTTTTGATTTGTTTGATTACAAACAGTGTACAACCAAAACGTAGTTTAATTTAGAAGTGATACGCATGCAATCTAAAAAAACAAAACCTACGCACCTAGAGAACGAAATTCAAACTAATAAGATATAAAGAATAGAATGAGTAATGAGATTTAGGGGCTGTTTGGCAGCCTCATAATCAGTCTTTTAATGGTTCAAATGTCTAAATGATTCAGCACTTAATGGTTCAGACTGTTTGTTTCGCGAGCAAATGTCTGAATGGTTCAGACATTTGCCTCTGAATGGTTAAACATTATACTAATGCTGAATGGTTAAGAGGTCTAATGCTGAATGGTTAAGAACTCTTATCTGAATTGGTCAGACATTTGCTTTTGAATAGTTAAGCGATATACTAGCACTTAATGGTTCAGACCTCTTATTAGTTCAACACTTAATGGTTCAAACCTCTTATTAGTTCAGCACTTAATCATTCAGATATTACCAAACTGTCCCTTATACTAATAACTTTAATATCCAATGTAACAATAATAAAAATTAGTATATGATATAGACCCAATCAATACATAAGTGTAAATTATATAAAAACTAGAAAACAACAGCATGGGAATCAACAAGGAAGTATATAATTATCAACAATGATTATTGTGATAAATGAAGGAAAGATCTTTAAGCCAATTGAGCAAGGTATTCATCAACCGATGTGAACTTAATCTCCGGATAAAGCTCGCTCGCCTCGTTTAGGAAAGATCTTTAAGCCAATTGAGCAAGGTATTCATCAACCGATGTGAACTTAATCTCCGGATAAAGCTCGCTCGCCTCGGCACCAAACGAAGGTTCGATCTCAAAGTTTGTTGCATCTCCATTTATCAACACAGAATGCATTATGGACAAAACAATGCTTAGCCCAAATGGAGCCTCTGCAAGATGATCAACTTATTATTAGTTTCAATATATGCTTTTGATAAATCAAATGGTGTTTAAACGCGTTTTTTGTTCGAACTCACCTTCGATGTTCTTGAGAAGTTGCTCCTCGGAAACATATGTTTTCTCTAGGGTCTTACCAATCTTGCTTTCCCATATGGAAACAATTTCATTAAACGACAATGTGTTGCCTGGAGGTCTGAAAATCAATGTCTTGTTCAATGTACGTGGGTCATCAACTGTTTTGATGGTAGTCAAAGCTATATCCTCTTCTTTGACCATAACAACTATAGAATATAACAAAACAAAAACATTAATAGATGCGTCATAACGCCATATATAAAATGACACTTGTTAGGTATATTTGTTTTATTATATGTTAATATGTTAATGATTATACTTTTTGGGTTTCCATCTCCTAGGATGGTGATCTTCTCTCTAGGGGCGGTGTATGTGTCCATTTGCCCCACGGTGGGTAAAAAGTAGCCCGCGAAACCATTGCATGATACAAAAGTGTGTGGGATGCTTGCGGCTTCGATAGCTCTGCGAATGCTCGCCTTTCCTGCGAACGCGCTCTTGGCTGGTTCAACCGCGTTGACATGATCAACATCGGTTCCAAATTCCGAAGGTAGAAATCTCTACAAACATTAAAACGATAATTTAGTAATATATAAATAATTTTTATTTTATAGACTAATGTTCGTCACAAGACTTTTACTACACACCATAATATACCGATAATACAACTAGATTACAATCCCATGTTAGTTACATAATCAACAAGACATGTTTGAACAAAATGTTTTTATAACACTTGGTCTAGTTTTATATGGAAAGTTACCTTCACATTTCCTGCTTCTTTAATGGCTGCAATGAGCTTGACTTGATCAGCTATCAGTTCACCGCCTACCGTCGAGATAACAACATCAACTTTCTTGATTGCACTCACCAAACTTTCATGATCATGGATATCTCCCTGAAACATTTCACCAATAACATAAGTTCACCTCATAAACGCTACAAAATGATGAACAAAACAAGATCATCGAGAATCCATTCATAAACAAACACGCGAAAGGCTCAACTTACAAATAGAATAGTGGCACCAAGAGTTTTGAAGTTGTCTATAAGCTTGGATTTTTCAGGATGTTTGGTTGTGCTTTCTCGGACCAAAACGAAAGTAGGGTTTCCCTCTTTCGCGCTTGCCTCGACGATGAATTTTCCGATGTATCCGGTCCCTCCGATGATCAAGATCTTGCTTTTCTCTGCCATAGAGATCCCTGCTGGTCTCAAAAGGATGTATATTAAAGTAAGTTGATTTTAGGGAGATATGAGTGTTATGGGATTATATAACAAGTGGGTTGAAATGTAGAATATATAGAACCTTTTGTGAGTATTATATTGGATAAAATAAATGCATATATATTTGGTGAAGAAGTGGTCAATTTGCTTCAGCTTTTATGATGGGCCATAGAAAGTTGTTTGATTTAGTGGAGGGTGACAAATTCAACCAATGGAATGTCGGAAGAAATTTGTTAACAATTAATGTTTTTCGATGTATTTAAGAATTTGTGTATAGTGTATGATGCATTGTTTTCACGACCGGATCGGACCGGCCGGTCCGACCGGTTCGACCGGGATTCGGCTGGTCCACCGGTCCGATCCCCCCCAAATCGTTTTCAGCAAGTTGAACCGGCCGGTTCGAACCGGTTCGGCGGTTGAACCGGGAACCGGACCGGTTCGGACCGGTTTTCATATTTTTTTTTATTTTTTTGATTTTAATGGGTAAAAACGAGGTGTTGAACCATATATTAGTGTGTTGGATATAAAAGTATAGTTAAGTTTTATATATAACTATAAAATACATGTATAAATTACTTATATTTAATTATATGTATAATTATATATATAATATAGTATATATATAATTATGACGTCATCCGGTTCTTAAATCCGGTCCGACCGGTCCTACCGGTCCGACCGGTCCGACCACCAAACCAGTAAGGCGTCCGGTTCGACGTCCGATCCGGTTCTGAAAACATTGGTATGATGTGCATTAACTTTGATTAGTTTATTATGTAGAAATCATCTATAACACTATCATTTAAAATCGGGTTGAATTAACTGATAATATTATTGTTTAGTGAACTTATGGTTATGGATTGGAAAACAAATTTTTACACAAAATGTAGGGTAAGCCTGCGTATATTAAATCAAGCGATCCAACCCTTCCTTCATACTGACATAAAACGGGAGTGAAGTCAAGCGACAAAAACAACCTGTAACTCATTACTCAATGTCTAGGTGTGCCTATTTTGCGTGTGTTTATATGTATATGTTCCCCTCGTAGATAGATGAAATAGAACAACTTTTTTCTATCCAAAATAACATATTTTTTAATCTATAAATTTAAATATATGTTTGGAAAACATTTCGCTAAAAATGAGAAATTTATCTTGCGCACATATAACCATTTTTTAGTAATTGTGTTTTTTAAGTAAACAATAAAATTGATAAATGTGTTTTAACTAGCTTTATTACCAGCCGCGCGTTGCGGCGGCATCAGACGCGACGTGATAAAATATAGATTACAATCGACTAAACTCTAAACTAAATTTACGTCAAAACGTAGAGAACTCATTAGACCCCACTCTTTTTCAAATAAAATTTATATCGAAACGTAGACCAATTCTAAACGTAAAAAAAGCACTTGCAGCAATACCATATACAATATGATAAAGTATAGATCACAATCATCCCGCTCATATCCGAACTAAATTATTAACGTCAAAACGTAAAGCAACTCTTATTTTTAAATTAAGCTCGCGTGGTACGGCGCTTTTTCAAACCTTGTTATGCGCGTTACTACAGTGACATTAATGTGGTTAAGTACGTAAAAAGAAACGTGTAAATTTGTGACGATTTGATATAGATAGAAAAGAGTACTATGTCTAGTACGTTACGACGTTCTTAAAACATAACGTTGACGCGACAACCACTCAAGAAAAACTAAAAGTGATTGGAAAAAAAAATATCAAAAGAGTAAAACAAACAAAAAAAACAAAAGTTGCACCTCGTTAGATTTCAACCCCGACCGATTGACTATAAATCCAAGTCATTAACCACCCCACCCACTACACACTATGAGTAATAGGTTTGAAACAATAAAATATAACATGACTTCAGAGGAGTAAAAAATTAAAAAAAAAAATCCATCGACCTTCATTTTTAAGTATAAGTAAATTAGGTTATTACTTTAACTTCTGGAACATAATTTGCTTTCACACATGAATAATATAAATTGATCTTTGGTCGTTGCTAATAAATCATTTACGCCTTTTAAAAATGATAAGCTACAGGAATCTCGTTAGTTGCGTAGGGATGCACGACATTTAGGTACGTATTTCCAAATGTTTGCAACTACACAATTATTTATTTAGAATGACATCATTTTGTTTGTAGTAAAAGTCTTTAATCGTAAAAGAAAAAAAAAAGGAATCCTAGAGATCACTGATCATTCGATGAGAAACTGACAACAATATAAAATTGCGTTTTAATAAATAACCGTTATTTACAATGAAAACTACAAGAAACAATTTTATTAATGGTGATTGACTGTAATATTATTATTTTAATAAATAACCGTTATTTATCCCTTAAATATAATCATAATTTGTGTAAGGTTATAATAAAAAAGATATTTAATTTAAAATGGTTAAGAAAGATTGTAGATTTAACTGTTTTTTATTATTTTAAAAATAAGGGTATTTTGTCATTATTTCTATAAATTATATAAATTTGTTATCTATAATTGTGTTTTATAATTAGAAGTACACAATGATATACTTTTACCGATATATTTATCAAAATTCATAATATTGAAAATGACACAATGTGTTATTTTTGTCATTGTTTTTTATACATTATATAAATTTGTTGTTATCTATTATTGTGTCTTACAATTAAAAGTATACAATGATGTTATTTTATCAATATATTTTTTAAAACTCATAGTGTTCAAAACAACACAATAGACAATAAAAAAACACAATAGGACATTGTGTTAGTTTGTCATTGTTTTTAATGAATTAAATTAATTAGTTGTTAATTTATTAATGCGTTTTGTATATTAAAGATACATGATAATGCTATTTCACCATTATAATTTTTTTAAATATTTATTATTTTAGAAAACACAATAACTAACATAAATACATAATTAACTGCACTAAAAGACATAATGACAATATATGAGTTTAAAAATTTAACTCGTTTTAAACATAAAAACTCTCGTTTCTATGGTGTAATTTTATATAAAAATAATATCGTACATAAAAGTTATTAAAGTTTAAAAAAATAAAAAATTTACAAAAAGTCAACAAAAATGACTATTTCTAAAATAACACTATAACAAACTTTTACCTACAAATTGATCTCAATCATTGATTGTGTGTATATTAATATATGTATATATATCCTGTAAGTTGACTGTGTGTGTATTCATATATGTATATATGTGTATATATATTATTAATATATTATGATTATTTATTTTATATATATAATTGAATTAAAAGAAAGCGATCTCATATATATTTTGTCTTTTAGTTAGGGGTAATAAAGTTTTTTTACACTCATTTAACTTAAAAGTTTAACAGTAGTTAATGTCAATGACCAATAGTTTTACGGTTTGATAAACAGTAATGACTAATAATGTAATTTCACAAAAGTTGGAAACAATCCTGCAATATGGACAAACTATATGGAGCAATCGTGTAATTAACTCTACTTTTTAATAAAAAACTAAGTAAAAAAATACAAAGGATCATCATAATTGATGAAATACAAATGTCGTATCATTGTTTTAACGAGTTAAGATAAAGAAATATAAAAAATATTATATTTTGTTTTTATATATATGAATATTGGTAAAAAATAACACAATTTTTTTAAATAAGCCGAGCCCGAGCTCACATTTTGGCTCATAAAGATAAACGAGCTAGCTCGACTCAGCTTGATTTTTAAACGAGCCAAACCCGAGTCCACCCTAACTCGACTCGGCTTAGCTCATTTAACCGTAGTGTTATTGATAATGCATATACGTTGTCTATTTACAAAAGTAAACTAGATTAATCATTTGAATTCTAAACGTGAGTAGGGGAAAACAACTATCGTCACCAAATTTAACATAACTAAACACACTTAGGTAGCGTTTGGTATGCAGTAATTAAGGGCGGAATGGAATGAATCATTGAGGGTGAATGAAAAAAAACATGTTTGGTTGGCAAAGGTAATGAAATAAAGCATTATATAGTTGATTTCATTCCCTCAAATTCATTCTATCAAACCCTCCTTTTTTTTTTTTTTTTTCATTTCATCCCTTCTTGTCACCAACACCATCCACTCACCCACCACAACAATCACCACTGGCCACCAAGATCATTCGTCACCGGCAACCACCACTAGCCATGATCACCACCACAACCACCGGCCGTCGCCGCCAACCTCCGGCCACCGCCATCGCCGTGGCCAACCACCGGCCACCGCCACCACCGACCACCACCGCCGCCAAAAACCACTGCCACCCGGAACCACCACTGACCACCATCGCCGCTGAAAACCACCGCCACCCGGAACCACCACCGGTCACCGCCGCCAACCACCTACCACCACCACCGCCGCCAACCACCCAGAATCACCGCCGCCGAAAACCACCGCCACCTAGAACCACCGCCACCTAGAACCACCGCCGCCGGAAAACCACCCCCCGGCCCCCGCCGCCGCCGGAAAACCACCCCCTGGCCCCCGCCGCCGCTGGAAACCTTCATCGACCACCATCACCACTATGACTATTTTTACATTTTATTTTTTCGTTTTTTAATACGTAATAAATAACACAAAGTAATAATTAATTTCAATTCTAAAAAGTAACCAAACAGTACTATGGAATGCAATGATTCATTTAATTCTCTCATTCATTCTATTCTCTTATTTATTCCATTCATTCATTCATTCCATTACCCCATACCAAACAGACCATTCTCAGCCAGATTTGACATTTACACTTTTCACCCTTATTTTTACAATTAATGACATTTTGCGTCTAAAACTAATCATATTTAAAATGAAAGATGCCGATATATCACTACCAAGTAAACACTATACGTCACCACAAGGAGTTCATGCTCATTGACTTTACCCCCAACTATTTAAAATCCTCTTGTTACTTCCAAAATTTCACAAGGTAATACTTCACGCACAAATCACCGGCCGAACTTACCGATAGCTTACCTGAAACAAGTTCATTTAAGGAACACCGCTGAATATTAATAACACATCACCAATGACAATTGAAGTTAAATTATTAACCAAAATTAAGAGCTGCACTTATCATTTGATGCAATTGAAAGTAAGTCGCAACTATGCTTTCTATCGAGCCCAGTCGCATATTAGTTCCGATTGAAATCGCATCCCATATTCACATCTTTCTAGCAGCTAGTCTTCTTATTTTTTTTTTATTTTTTATTTTTGAACGGCAAATGTGCGACCCAACTTCGGAGAATAAGTGTTATCTTAATCGGGCCCACTTATTCGTTTCCCAACTGAGACCGCACCCCCAATCCCCTCAGGAGGAAACCCATTGCTGAGAAAACCCCCTGGCTCAACCCTGAGCATTTTTGCTCAGAGTCAGACTTGAACCCATGATCTTTCAATATTTACATGTCATGAGCACCTCACCTTAACCAGTTGAGCTAAGGATCATTGGTAGCTAATCTTCTTATTTAAAAGCTTGTTTTTGGTACAATGTCTGAAAACCAGTCTAAACTAACAATATTTTTTTATTCTCACCAACCGCTTATAATTAATTTACTTTTGTTAGTACGTGTTTTCGTTGTTCCAATTTGAAGTGTTGAATAGTTAAATAGACCTCAACAAACTACAATAGTCGTTGGCTTCTAGAAACCCATCCAATATATAAATTAAAGTTTTAGAACTTTCATTGGTCCTATTTTTATTTTATTTGTTTTCATATGTTTGAAAATAGAACCGAGTATTATTAAATGAATATCAGTATTAATGTGTCCGGTCAACCTCTTATACTTTAGGCACCAGGTACGGCCGGCCCAATTTTTAAATCATGATTAAGACTCGTGAATAAAATAACTTAGCTATAAGTTAGTTATACCTGAATTGATTACCATTAATTGTCATGGTAATAGCATATTTTAATCACATAGTTTATTATTTAGCATCATATCATCACATCATTATTTCATTTATAAAAATGTATTTGATTTACAATGTAGACAGTCACGGGCGTAACTAGAGTGTAAGTAGCCACCACCGCGTCACATAATTTTTTTCCTAATAGCATATATATACAATTTAATATAGACCGATCTGCATCAAAATTTGAGACCGACACCATGAAGTTTTGACACCATCCTAAAAAATCCAAAGTTACTTGAAAAACCAACAAGTTTTCCGGTTCTTGGTGCTGGTTGAGACCCAGAGAGATATGAGAAGCGAAGAGTTTTCTTGAGACATAATTAGGGTTTGTGGGTCATTTTAAAGAGCTAGTTAAGTTGGGAACAAAAAGGGGTAAACAAGCATTAACAAAAATGTTTAACAAACAAGTCAAACACGGGACTAAGGGTATAGAAAAAATTGGCTTCGCCACTATGCTAGAAATTAAATTTTAGTATCATTTTCCACTAATTCATTATTGCGGCTAATTTTTGTAATGTAAACTTATATTTGGTGACAAATTCTACGCATAAAAAGATATAATGTCTATATGGGGTCACTTGACGCCAATATTCCTTATATGGCTCTGCCCCTTTTTAGCTTATTGAACACCGCACCACCCCTTGAATGAACTACCGGGAATAAGTTCAAGATCTCAGTAGTCATGAGTGTGGTGCCAAGAATAAGGGAGAGAGAGAGAGAGAGAGAGAGAGAGAGAGAGAGAGTGTTTGTGTAATTGCATGTACATTGTGATTTAAAGTATTAGTAGTATTGTTCGACTCTTACACTCCTAATTTAACGTGAGATTTTTGAGTTTGAAAGTATTAGTATCGTTCGTAGATTTTCAAGGATAGATACATCACAATCTGCACTTTACAAGATTTAAACTTATAATCTATTTATTGTGAGCCAAACTACAAATACCACAAAAATGTCCCCTACCATAACTTATATTTTTATTTGCTTAGGTTTTTAGTGAGACAAATTTACCCATGAGGCCATGACACACATATTATATATGTATAAAAGCTAGTTTGAAATGTATGTATACCATTTAGTTATGCCACATGCAATCATTTAATGAAATTTTTTATTATTAGTCGAATGGAAGAATATCTAAATTATTAATTTTCAACATTGACAAGAAAGATAAATTCAATTAATCAACACGGGGGTGTACCTGTACTTTATGATGATTGATCATGAGAAGAAAAAAGATGCGCTTTTAGATTAAAACTATAGCAAACGAAATCTTTTAAACCTTTTTAAAGAGTACATGTCACTTAAAAGTAACCAAATATACAAATATGATTAATCAAATTTATTTTTCTTTAATCTAGGAGAACATTCCACCTAGTAGTAACCAAATATACTCTTAACATTAACCATAATATTCATCTTTTTTTGATTCAGGTTACCCTCAACCTTTCTTCAATTCTACCACTAGAAAACATGGTCGTTTCCAATGAAAAGTTCATCGGAAATGCATAGAAAATGGCTATTAGCGACACTTTTCCAACTAAACTGATTTCATGAGAAAATTTTGCAAAAAAATTTTTCCGAAAACTTTTTAACAAACCTTCCGACAAGTTTTTGACAAATAAGAGTAGTCAGAAGTATGAACACGTTCCTGATACATGAATTTTCTGACAAATGAATTTCTGACATAAATGTTTTGACGGATTTCTAAAAATCTTTTTAGACGCATTTCTAACGAAACTTATTTGTCATAGTTTATTAATGACACTCTTTGATAATTTTCTAACAAAATTTTAGTACTATTTTTCTTGAACATCTCTAACAAAAAGCGATTTTAAAAGAACATAAAACAGGAAAATTCCGGATGCTTTCTACTCAAAATGCAGAAAAAATCTAATACAATTATCAAATGTTGTTTTAAAGTTCAACTGCAAAAACAATAAACATAAAAGTACCTATTACAACACAGGCTTTAACATATGTTTAAACTATAAACCTGATAAAGATAAATTCAAATGTCTGAAAAAGTTCAACAAGTGTTTAAAACAACAAAATATGATGCATATAGGATTGTTGGGAGTATTATCAAATCATCGCATAAATTCGGCCATTTGCTTTTGCATCGCTTCACTTGATTTTCAATTTTCATTCATTTGCAACTTTTTACATTTGGGATCGCAAGTCCATACCTAAAATTATGTTAAAACAAACATGTATAATTAGTAAACAAATAATATATAATTAGTGAAACATACTTATACCTTTTACCAATATAAGCAACACAATATATTTTGTATCCATAATAACAACATTTTTAAAGGACGATACATAAACACATTGCATTATTAAATAAGTATACCTCTGGTTGACGAGACAGACTTAGAATTCATGTTGCGGTCACAACGAATAAAGATCTGAACATTCTATTCTAAATAGGCGCATGCTGCTCATGCTCTCTCCTATGTAAGTGCCCACGACTTAGCGTCATCCTACGGATTGTAAGTGATCGCCCTTTCGCTATACTTCTCAAGCATGGCTTCGACGTATGCCTCCTATAACCCATGGGCGAAGCTTAAGTAGGGCCGGGGGGGGCCGCCGCCCCCCCTGTTTTTTTCGCCAGTAGTGTTAAATTTTAGTCCGATAGTGTAAATTTTTGGCCGGGTAGTGTAAATTTTTATATAAATATCGAGTTCGCCCCCCCTAAAAAAAATTAAATTCGCCCCCGCCCCCCCTACGAAAGATTTCAAGCTCCGCCGCTGCTATAACCTATCAAATCAACACGATTGTTATTGTAATCAGCACCGTCCCCGAAAACCGTTGAAAATTTTTGGGCCCTGGGCGAGTACAGAAAAACAAGGCTCTTATTATATATAAAAAAATGAATAACTCACATGTAAACATTTTATGCATTGTGCGAGAAAAAACGAGGCCCTAGTTTGATCAATCGATTGCTCTGACCTCATGTGTTCTGACAGTTTTTTTACCGCCCACACTTTAAATAGCAAGTTATTTTGTTTGAGTTTTAAAATGGGTTTAAATCCTAGTAATAAGTAATTGATCATAGGTTAAATAATAAAAATTTTAATGTACTCTAATGTTTGTTTGGGTTTTAAATAATTAAAATGTTAATAAGTTTATTAATGACCTAATGAGTTTGAGTGTTTAACAAAGTATGTATGAGTTTCATTTTAAAAAAAAAAAATACATAATACAACTTTTTTTTTAGAAATTCCGGGCCCCTATGGAGATCAAGCTTTAGACGGTCGCCCACCTCGCCACCTTTCAGGGCCGGCCCCGGCCCTGGTTGTACTAATAGTTGAGACGATAATGATCTAAAATAAATTACATATGTGTTCTTGACCTAGAAATACAACTGGCTAGCCCAAAAATGTTTTTTTGGACTCTTCAGTAAGGTGTGTATCAAAAAAGTGTTTCAAATTTGGTGTTACAACCTAATTTCTTATCTTATTCTACATAAAACATAGAGTATTATCAATATATGTGTTTAGGATAGACTAAAATTTATAGATGTAATTAGCTTACAAGCTTGATTCGCTACTCATCATATCCTATGGATCCGCCTGTACTAGGTACCGAACCAAAGCTAGTAGTGTTGTTGCAGTTGCTTCTCCTGAAACCTTCTTTTTCATGCATATGTGTTTCAACTCTATATAAAGAGTAACGTATGACAATACAAAAGGCAACAAATATAACATAAAAACAAAAAAAATTATTAAATCGCGCTTATTGAACACTAATCATACCATGTATCAACATGGATCAAACCAGAGGGTAATTATGAATTATTGCAAGGTTATCTTCCCCTTGTGTGATAAATGACTGTCCGACACTCCGACCACCATGGCTTTTTCTCGGATTCTTTTCTCAGCTCCCTCATTATGTCTAAGAAGCATGCCTTCGATACATTCTTCTCTTCTTGCACTCTAATGCCTCAAATTGGGATTTCTTTTGCTATAAGAGAGCCTTGAGTAAAACATTAAACCACAAGGAGGTTGGTCTTCAATACATTCATGAATCTCTCTTTAATGATATACTAATTTGATGGATCCCTCTATAAGAGGTGTGTAAAACATAAAAAAAAATTATAGTTAGAAAAGCAAACTTAAAACAATCAATGATAAGATATACAAATAATTATATTACATATTACCTCAAAACAATCAAACACCCGGTCCATTACCTTCTTAAGGACATGTTTGTATGTTAGCCAAGGTCCATCATGATTAAGTATGAATTTCATTATGGCGCGTCTTAATCGTTAAGGGAAAAGTATAGAGAATAATAAGTAGCGAGGTCATTATTCACTAGATGTTTCTTGACGACTGAGCCCTAAACCTTGTTTGTTTCTAATACCTTTTTCATCATGCCAAGCTTCCTATATACATTTTAGAATTATCGAAGATGTGTTGGGCCGGAATACCAAACATAATATAAAGAATGTGACCTATAATAAGTAATTTGTTATATTCTTCGACTAGACCATGGGGCAGCTATTCCTTCATGGTACTTACTGACGAATTACCGACCTCATTAGTTAATTAACATTTTTATTTCAGGGAAAGTGAGATCTGTTCTTCCCTTGGTTATAATGTCTGATGGGCAACTCTATCGGTAAGCGGCCATTAGTGATGATTAACTGTTTAGTAGTGTGATGTATAGGAGTCTTCATTAGTTTGTTTTAGCTAAAAAATACTAAAACTTATTACTTTAATAAATAAACAACAAAGGAATTACGATCTTTATATATTATTAAATAGAAAGTGCCTCATTTCATAGGCAACATACATAACTAAAATGACGATTTTTTTAATAGGCTTAAGTTGGTAGCTAGAAAAAAACTTAAAAAACAACTAATGAAGACTCCTATATGTGAACCAACCTTATGAGTAATGACAGGACTGTTAGAGCCTGACAAACCTTCTAGTAGCTTAAATTATCGAATCTCTTTTTATAAATCATAAGTGATACCATTAATGTTGGTCGTACATACCAACATCACGTGAAAATTTCATTTTCCGATTAAAAGAATTATGCATTAATTTACGAGGGAAGAGTTGTTGACCTAAGCATGTCACAAGAGTTTATAGATAAACATATATAATTTGAAGCATAAATCAATCTTTATTACTCAAACCTTGAGATACATATAGAAATTTAAAATACCACGTAGTTAGTAATCTTTTACATCAACCTGATCAATCGATCTTTTTTACTCAAACGAGGACACAAAACCTTCATATGCCGAAGAATTTGACTTCTTATTTTTTAGTTAATTAACCATTGTAAAGACCATCTTCCGAATTAATATTTGGAACATATTATGGTGGCAGTTAATCACATGAGCTTATATAACGATGGCATTAACCACAAGGGACCTGATATGATTCATAAGTTCTTCACCAACGTCTGTGAAATGGTCTTTATTCTTATATAGGACATCCATAGCTCGTGCCAAGTTGATCACCAGCTTAATTACAGGCATTTTAACTTCTTTACAGCTTAGAGACTCTAGATTCAAAATTTTCCAATTTTCTTCAACTTTTTCTTTAAACAAATCATAGGCGTGTTGTTTGGAGACATCATGTTCTTTCATGTAGCATTGAATGGCAGATGCCACATGCATTCTTTCTTGCTCATCCTGAATTAGTATTCAAAATCTTGAATATTAGCTGGAGTCACATAACAAAAGTTATCAAAGAACGAGTATAACTAAAATTTAAGTTACTACCTCAACTAATGTGGTCGATAATTAGGTTGAGATATAATAGAAAATCAATATATAAGTCGCTTAATAAATAAAAGCATATGGTTTGTAAGACTATCTTTAGGCTTCCACATGTATTTTACAAAATGATATATATGTTTTGTGTAAATCCACCCTATTTTGTGCGACATTATTTTTAGGTTGTGACATTATGATAAGAGTTGGGTATGTACCTTGCGGGTGACAATATCATCCATTATCCTACAAAGCACACAGCAAGCTCTTGCAAGGGGAGGCATTGTTAGAGCCCATTTGAATGTTTCATCTGTGATTACATCACCCATGGCAACAAAACTTGCTATTAGAGTGTTTTTATATCCGCTACTAATAATTGCAACTTCTCTATGCTCCTCCACTGTTGGTATGTACCCGTCATTTGCCCATTTAGCTTCTTTCAAGTAGGATTCAATGTATTCGATCATCTGTAATCGATAGTAGGCATAGTCACATGTGACCAAATCGATATCACTCGAGCTAGAGCTAACCTAAACTCGAAGTTTGAAACTAATAGAAAGTAATAATAGTAGGTAGTATGATTTATTCCTTTCTAATAAAAACTAACTCCAACAAAATACTTAAAAACTAAGGTGAGAAATTATGTTAAGTTTATAAAAATATACCATTAATTACAAATGAAAAGTAGTGAAAACTTACTGCTTCTTTGCTATAGTTGAGATGATGTGCTTTTTCAATCCTTATTAGGATTTTTTCCATATCTTCATACAAATCTAGAAGCATTCGAGATATAAGTTTCATGCTTTCTGGAAGATCATCTGAGCATGTAACTGACCACCTAAAAACATGTACAAGCAACATGATAGAACTGACTACAAGATTAGGTTGTAATGGATATTAAGGTGCATGTTGGTTCATATACCTTTTAATTTCTTTAGTGAAAGTATCAAGTTCTTCATAAGTACCATAAGCATCGTAAGTGTCATCAAGAAGTGTTTCAATTGAAAGAAATTTAGCTAGGAACATTCTAGATTCAGAATATTGAGGCTCAAAGTACACACTTAGTGACCAAAAGTAGCATTCTACCAATCTATTTCTGGCAAAGGGTAGATTAGTTGGGACATCAAAGCCTTTCCACCACCTATAATAAATTAATAATCATGTATAGATTTATCAGATATATTTTAGACATATAACGTGTACCATTTAATTCTATTTTTAAATCTACAAGGAACGTAAAGTATGTATTCTATGTACAATTGATTTTAAAATGTTAAAGATTGAATTAAAAATGATAGATGGCTTATATGTGCATACTTATAAATTTGACTGAGCTCTTTCTTATGTAGTGATTGAAGTAGGTTGAACCCTAACTTTGCAAGCTTTAGTAAAGACTTGTTATGATAAGTCTGTTGTTGGTAAAAAGGTATGTATCGTAACGCTTCAAGTCTTGGCAACCTTTTATGTAAAGGTTGCTTTAGTGCTTCATGTATTTGTTTAGCGACGATAGAGTTGCTCAGAGAAGGATCTTTTGAAATGTCAACAAGACGAGCTCTTGCGAATGCAAGAGCGTCATCTAATATGACTTCGCCAGGAACCCTTAGATATGCTGCTTCATACAACTCAAGTAAACCCTGAGTATCATTCTCTAATGGCTCCTTAAAAGCTCCATCTTTGCCTTTGTAGCTGTTGAAAACATCTATTTCATTTCATAAGAGACATCATTAGCTTATTTTCCATCTTGATATATAAACTTAATCTATAACCACTAACCGCTTGAAACAAAAAAACCATGTTGCCGCATGATTCGAAACCAAACAGAAGTGGCACCACCATTCCAGTTGTTACCATATGTCTCATAAAAGTGTTGCAAGGCTTGATTGACCTCCTGCTCAAAATAATATTCAATGCCTAAGCGTTGGATTGCATCAACCAATTTTAACAAATTTGTATGTTCTGTAGGAATAGCCAAAGCTCGCAATATTTCTTTCCTCGCTTCATCTTTGAGGACTTCAACTTCTTTTTCAACACCAGCCTGATCTTCCAGCTACATTAACGAACAAACTATTATTACAATTCGTGTCAATTCAACCGAAGAGATCATCAGGTTGCATTCGCAATGCTTAAATACATCCGCAAAATCTCTTAAACATTCACACAAACATGAATACACATTGAATTTAAAGATGTTTTGCTTTAAATTCGAATAACTCATCTGTTATGTTTAAAAAAAAATTTAACTTGAAAATTGTTGTTGTTTCCATGATAAACTTATCAAGGTGCATACCTCGTCATATGCAAGAAACTGATCTCCCCAAACACTAGGAGGAAAATTTACAGTGGGACGCTTAACATCCTTTTGTTTAATAGACATTTATCTTGTAAAAGATTTTGATAGGATAAAACTGTTTAAATTTATATACAGCTAAAGGTTCTATATATAGTGCGTGGTGAATGTCATCTTTATCACGTCATTCGTACCATAGAGTTGGGAAATATAAGATTAATGTCCACGTCATCATTGAAACAATCGAATATTATATACATTGTTAGAGAAACATTGTTACACAAAAGTTTTGGGGGTAAAGTGGTCACTAAAGCTTTTTAGGTTGTCACATGTGTTAGAATTCAACGTATAATATCTATTTATTTTAATAAAAAAATAATTAATGAGTCACATGATAGTAACATATTTTTTCTCATTAAAATTTTTCTTTTTTTTTTGTTATTAAATAATCATATTAATTACTAATAATATTATCTAATTCATTTTTTAGTTTAAAATAGTTTTTTAATAAATTAAGAAAGAGATTTTTTATTAATGTAATTTCTAAAAACACAAATTTTTATGAAATAAGAATTTTTTTCTAAAACATCAACCTTTTTAAAAATACAAAATATTTTAAATTGGTGTTTTCAAAAAGTAAAATTTTTTATAAACAAAATAAGAAAGTTTTAAAAATGATATTTTTTAAAACGTTTGTTTTGAAACAAAATTTTTATTCTATTTATAATAAGAAAGATTTGAATCAAATATTATCTTAGAATATCATTTATAATTAATAAAATTTTATTATATTTAATATTTTATATATTATACCCATGTAATAAATAAGTTTACTAAAAATTTGTTTGTTTTGATATATATGGTTTTATTAAACAGAACCCTTATTTGAAAACTTTTAATACATACTCTTTTACTTAATTATATTGAAATTAAAAATTCAATGTACTTTTGGGCCGAAGTGGTCACCACATAAGCTTTTTAGGGTGCCATACGTGCTAGAATAAAATACAGCATTTGCTTTAACATATATTGTATGATTACGAATAAAAGTTAACTCTTTTGGTTTTTTGATAAAGTGTACTGTATATATCAAAATATTAAGTAGAAAGTTACAATCTACCATCGAGTATGTCAATTTGAAACTTGTGCATCCTGAAACTTATCAATCTCCACCTTTTGAAATGAAACACTTGACTCATTGGATGTAGATTCAGGTGATTATGAAGGCTAAATACCAGAAAATGGACCTGATAAAGGCTGGGCGGCAGCGGAATCGAAAATAAACTTAAATTATGCCACATTTCATCAAAAAAACTAATAAAGTTAACTCTTGAGTAAAAGATTATTGGATGAAAATAAACTTAATGTTGAGAGCGTACGTAAATATTTCATGCGTTTTGATTTATCCCTGTCAATAAATAAAAGTTACGATTATTAAAATTCAATGAACCTATAACAGGTACAAAACTTAGAGATGCAAGTTGTACTCATTGAAATAAATGACTGCTTTAAGCATACAAATACGTATCGTAAAATAATATCTGATAAGGTTTCAGTTACCTATATAGCTCCATTTTCATGATATTAGAAAACATAACTCTTTAAATGTTTTAAACAAATGTTTCACACGCTATAGCTAAAGAACAAAGAACATTGGTGTTGTAATTATGACTTGTCAGAAAAATCAAAATCTAACAACCAACGCACAATATAAACTACTAAAAGACTTAGCGGGCCAAACTCGTGGATTGCAAACAACATTAACATATATAACGCGCTTGTATTTTAGTCGAATATGTGGAATCTTAGTACATAACTTTTGGATTTTGGAACGTTGTTGGAATTTGAAAATGTTTGAAAATATTATTTTTTTAACGGTAAACGTACAATCCTTAAATCTGTAAAGTTTAGTTATAAATGTAAATGATATTTTAAAATAAAAAGAGAAAATAAAATGAGTATGTAAGCTATGTTTCTAAAATAAATGATACCTCAAAATGTATAATATGTTATCTTAATCGAAACTACTTATCATTTTTTATTATGATTAAATGAGTTTTTAAGTATTTTATATATTCTAATAAAAAGCAACCAAATAGAAGCCTAACTGTTAAAAAGCTATGCCACTGGTTAATTTTTTTAATAGTAAAACTAAATATTTTAAAATTTTCGATCATAAATCTTAAGATCATGACATTAGTATGCATAACCATTTGAACTCGACAAAATAAAATGGGTTTGGGTTCTAAGAGAAGGTTAAGGTTAAAAAGAAAATGAAAATAAAAAATTAGAGGGCAACTCTGTCTTCGCTTTTGCTCGTGCACTTGTTAAAGCAAACTCATGACCTACTTAACAATATGTCAAATAATATTAAGGAAACTGATGAATGTTAGGGTTCGTAAACAAAATAACAATATTAATTTCTAAGAGTACATAATTCGTAATAAAACTCGTTAATCGAAAAAGGTGAGATTTTTGTTAAAATTTGGAAACTAAAATCGTATACAAGTAAATATAATTGCTATCAATTTGTTAGTTGTTAAATGCGAGGAAACAAGAGGTGGTGAAGATGAAGAACTGAAAACACCCAAATCCGTGGTTTATTTGGACTTTAGGGTTTTATGTTAGTATTTCGTGTATTACACGAGTTCAATAGATAAAATATTAAATACTTAGTAGAAAATTAATAAATTATAAAACGATATTTTCAGATAATATATTATTGTAATTATGTATGGCTAACAACTTTAAGTAATATAACAATGATATTATATTTTAAACTTTTCTTTTTAGTTTTTTTTTTTTCAAAAAAGTTGGTTTTTAAACATATTATTTTAAACCAAACCGTTCTTAAAAAAGTGTCATTTTTAAATTTTTTTATTATTATAACTTTGAATTCTAATTATTTTCATTTCATAATAATTTTGTATTTTAAAAACATAGGTTTAAAACTATTTTGTATTTAAAAAAATTGATGTTTTAGAAAAATTATTATTCAAAAAATATTATTTCTTTACAAATTGCATTTATAGAAGAAAGATCTATTTTTTAATTTAATAAAAAATATTTTTAGTCTAAAACAAATTAAGTAATATCGTTAGTAGTTAATTTAATTATTTAATAAAAGATAAAAACGAAAAAATTAGATTTAAAAGGTCTAGATATATATCGTGTGTCATTCAAAATTTTTTTATTGGTACAGATAAATTTAAACTGATGAAAGCCAAAAAGTTTTAAAGCAAAGGCAATGGTGATCTGGGCTGAATATGCCTATCATGATAATTTCAATTTTTGAGTAAGCTCCAATCCAATTCTCAATTTTTGTATCAATTCCAATCCAAATCGATCCAACAATCACAAGCAATCTAGGGTTTCAATTATGGTGGTTCTAAGATTAGGGGACGGTGGTGACAAAATCACCAATATCACGGATCATATAACGGTTTATTAAGATCAGATTTTCGGATTTTAAATTTTAATAACCTTATTAGAAATACGATTAGATCCGGATTGGGGGTATTCAAATTGGATCCGAATCTAACGGAATTCAGTTGGATCAGAATAATCCTAGTTAAATTGAATAATTTAATTAAAACCAAATAACATTTCATATAATTTTTTATTTTTGTTTATTTTTTCCTAAATTTTGGTGTGACTTTCTCCTCTCTGTTTTCCTTGATAATTCGATTAGGTTTGTGAATGGTCAAAGCTGACTATATCGAATAAACGATCATCGAATACCTTATTAGAAATACGATTAGATGTTAATTTTTAAAATTAGAAATTAATCAAAATGTAGGAAAACATATACACGTCACAACTATATCTAGAATTTTATAAAACAAAATTTTAAAAGTTATAAGATAAAAACAAAATACTACAACAACTAATTATTATTATAATACTAATATATTATATAAATTAAAATATAAAAATAATGTTAAAAAACTATTACATATGAAGAAAAACAAAAATGTTACTGTTTATCGTTTTGTCTTCATAATTTAATAAAAGAGTAACTAAAAAGGGACACGTGGCGGCATCAAAATTTTTTAAAAATTACAAAATATTTTAAAATTGGTGTTTTTAAAATTAAATTTTTATAAATTAAAAATAATTAAAATTGAGAGTTACAATAAAAAAATTCTATAAATGATATTTTTTAAAACGTTTATTTTAAAACAAAATGTTTATATTTTTTGGGAAAAGCAAAAAAGTTTAAAAAAAAGATTAAAATTGATATCATTATTTTATTACTTATAATTTTTACTCATACGTAATTTCAATCATATCTTATTTTTATAATATAATTTTTTTAATTATTAAATTTTATTATAATTTGTATTTTCTTTATTAAACTAAAGTTATTTGATATTTGACATGTATATAACGAAGAACTGTGCGGCCATTTTGACTTGGTGAACTTGATAATAACACGAAGGAAAAGAAAGCATCATTGTTCTAGAAAAACTTAGTACGTTGCAATATCATGACCAATAAAAGAAGAATCACTCCCATGTTAATCAATATAGAAATGAATAGTAATAATATTAATAAAATAATAATATTAATATTAATAATATATTTATTAGTCAAGTTATTATTATTATTATTATTATTATTATTATTATTATTATTATTATTATTATTATTATTATTATTATTATTATTATAATATGATATTTGATTATTGAATATAGATTTGGTTTTGACATGTCATTTTACCTCTTTAAGTTGGAAAATTTCGTGTTTACCCCAATATAATTTTTACTTAAAAAACTAATTTCTTATGTTAGTATTTTTAGGTACGATTTAGGTTAAATATAAAACATTTTCGTGCATCTGTTTATATACGCTTTTAGATTATCTACGTTTGAGTAGGGTCAAATATAAACGTTTTCTACTCTACGTTTCAACGTAAGTTTTGTTCGGAAATATGTCGAGATGATTGAAATTTGTGTGCTTTTTTTATGTGATTGACTTGGTCTACATTCTGATATAATTTTGTTTGGGAAAGAGGCGGATCAAGTATGATATATTTTCATTTAACGGTATTAGTTCGAGTTACTTTACGATTTGACGTGAATTTGATCTGGAGACAAGTCGGGTCGATTGTTTGTCTATAATTTATCATGTCACGCATAATGTCGCCGCAACGCGCGACCGGTGTAACACTAGTTTAATTAAATCACGAATAAAATGAGCATAGACCGGATTGTCATTGACTTAGATATTAAAAAGAACACTTTTTGTGTATACAGCATCATTCATTCATGCATATCAATATAGCACCTTTAAGTAGTCATGGATAACAAGAATAGAAAAAATTACAAGTTGTATCATTTATTAAGGTATGAAAGTACGTGATAAGTTTTTTAGCTTTAACAATTACATGCAATTTTTTTTTTAAAATTGCACACATATTATAATTTATATTAACTTTTATCCAAATGTATAGTTAAGCCAGACATGTGTTCATCATGTAAGGGGTATTTTTGTCGTTTGCTTTACACATCTAAAATATTAAAAAATAAGACTATTAATTAATGGAGTAAAAACCTTTATTGCGTCATTAATTCACATCTAATCGTTCATCCCTTTCATTGTATCTATGATTTGTCGAATGTCTACATTCACATCATCAAACCCCAGTTCGAATTGTCCCACAAGGATGGTTGATGCTCGCCGACATACTGCAGAAGATGAAGGCAATAATAAGAAAATTTTCAAAATGACTTTTTTTAAATGGTAATATATTTTCATTCTATTTAATATTTTTTTAAATAACCAGTATAATACACGTGTTTACTAAAGTTAGTTATTAAATGAGTATCTTCTTACCATAATAAAAGGGTAACTAAGAACGACACATGACAGTATTATATTTCTTCTTATCAAAGTTTTCTTACTTCTTTCTCTTATTAAATAATTATATTAATTACTAATAATATTATTTAATGCTTTCTTAGATTAAAATAGTTTTTTAATAAATTAAGAAATAGATCTTTTTATTAATGTTATTTTTAAAACACAAATTTTTAAATATTTTTTCTAAAACATCAAAATTTTTTAAAATTATAAAATGTTTTGAAGCTGGTGGCTTTAGAAAGTAAAATTCTGATAAATAAAAAATAATTAAAACTAAGAGTTATAATAAGAAAATTTTTAGAAATGATATTTTTTTTAAATGGTTTAAATTGAAACAAAATATTTAGTTTTTTTTTGGAAAAAAAATTAAAAACAAAGTTTAAAAAGTTTATATCAATATTTTATTACTTATAGTCCTTACTTATATGTAATTTTAAAATATATCTTATATTAGAATATCATTTTGTAAATAATAAAGTTTTATTCTATTTATCAAACTCGTATAATAAACGGGTTACTAAAGTTAATTTCTAATATATAAGGTGTGAAAAGCAAATCATAAAAATATCTCTCATGTGAAGGAGACATAACGAAGTTAACTATACATTAGATAACAATTAGTGAAAATGATAATAGGTGTGCAATTTTTTTTTCAAAAAAACATTACATGTAATTATTAAAACTAAAGGTCATACTAAGCAATTTCATATTTTAGTAAATGACACAATTTATAATTTACTCAATACATTAACACTAGTTATGTTAAGTAGGTTTTACATGTTTGAAGTTTTAAAGATAAATTTTTCAAAACTTTTAAAAATCATTTCCAAATTAAAATAAATTTGTGATGCTCTAAAGTATTAAATTGGATAATACTAAAGAAAAAAAGAGCAAGTATTCAAGTTCTATTCTTAAAACATAGCAAGATTAATATATGAATTTGATATGTAAAACATACTAGATATATCATATAAAGAGTACGAACTGTCATGACGTTTTAACAAGTTAGTGATAGTTATAACTGGTAGTGGTAGGATATGATATTTATATCATTACAAAAAACATCAGCATAAACTCCATCAATAGTGTAGTTTCCTTTCATTATCAACTTAATTTTTCTACGATCAATAGTTGTTGCTAATCATAATTGTTGCTAATGATCAAACTGCTACTATGTATCAAGTTATGTGGCATCCACTTATGCTTAGTTGCCACAAGATTAGTAGCAACTTACTACCGATAAGGAGCTCATACTATGAATCAACTTTCATGCAAATTTTCATCGATCAATCAACTTGATCCAAAGCTGATTCAAAGTAACTTCCAATAGTATTATACTAAGATAACATGAACAGTTTCCACCATAAGCACTACTCTCTTACTAGGAAGCGAGACCCCTACCACAATCTTCACATGGACCACACCTGGGTGTTGTCTCCGACACCAGCGAAGCTTCATAGGGGGGGGGGGGGGGGGGGGGCGCCCGCCCCCCTATTTTTTCCGTCAGTAGTGTTAATTTTTGGCTCGGTAGTGTCAATTTTCGGTCCGGTAGTTGAAATTTTTTAATAAATCTAGACTTCGCCCCCCCTAAAATAGTTTGCTTTCGCCCCCGCCCCCCCTAACCTGTGGTTCAAGCTCCGCCACTGGTCTCCGAACCCCACCAAGGGGCGCAGCCTTGGGGGCACTTCCTTATTAAGCCTCTAAGTTAGTTGATGCATGCAGTAAGATTAATGATGATGAAGCATGCACTCCACACTTTATAGCTTGTGATATTGTTTATTCTTATTTCTTCATTAGTCTCATGTGAATCCTTGTCATCCAAAATGCCTTATGACCCTAAAACACTAACATTTAGATGCACGCGCACTAATACTAGTTGGTGAAATCCGCACGCTACAGTGGGTGTATTGAAACGTGTAAGACTAGATTTTGACGACTTATATATTAGTATACATTAATTATTGATAGTGGGTATCTATCTTTTGTCATTTTGTTTGATTCTTAAAAATAACTAAAATTACATATTATTATAAACAAAGTATAATGTTAAAGTCTAATGAAGAAGAATACATCAATCTTATCTACACATAAATATAAACATATATAATGTTATAATATTGATAATTAAATTGCATATTGCGTAAAAGTTATTTTTCTGTACCGCTCGTTACCATTGCGATAAAATTGTATTTGATCAAGAATTCAAGATGATGTATCTTGAATATAATATTTACACATATATTAAATTATGAATGAATTGAAAGGTAATAAAATTACTATTTTCGTTAACGAAGGTTATTTTCTACGATGCAATTTAGTTCGGAAATAAATCGGAATGACAATGATATATACTTTATTACGGCGCATACGACGTAGCTGTGAGTTCTTTTTTTATGTATATTTTGAGTTGATCTACGTTTTGACGTAATTTTGTTTGGGAAAGAGTCGTGTCAAGTATAATACTTTTTTGTTAAACGGTATAAATTCGATTACTTTATGTTTCGACGTATATTACTCCGGAAACAAGTCAAACCGATTGTTAGTCTATATTTTATCACGTAGCATACGTTCCAGCCGCGTACGATGCCACCACAATATGGCTGGTAAAAATACTAGTTATATATACAGTATGTGCTACGTTCGAGAACGCTTCAATTCACTTCGGAAATTATATAAAACTAACTCAGCTTGGTGGATATGTATATGGGTTACATAAAGTTGTTTCATAAAATAAGAGGCGCAATTAGAACAAAGATATAATTTAATAATACAATATTTATTACTCAAACATTGAGATACACACAGAAAATTAAAATCACAAAGCACATAACAATCTTAAACATCAACTTAATCGATCTATCCTTATTACCTAATGAGGACACGCGAACCATCATATGTCAAATAACCTGATTTGATATCTTTTCCGTTGCAATAATCAACCATCCTAAAGATGAGCCATCTTCCAAGCATATTATGATGCCTCGTTAAGGACATAAACTCATATATCAATAGCATCAACTACAAGAGCCTTGATATGATTTATGAGTTCTTCATCAACATGAGTGAAATGGTCCTTATTCTTGTAAAGGATATCCATAGCACGTGCCAAATTAATGGCCCGTAAAATCACAGGCCTTTCAACATCTTTACACCTTAGGGACTCTTGATTTGTTTCTTTCCAAGATTCTTCAACTTTGTCATTGAACAAACTGTAAACATGTTGTTCAGTGACATCATATTCTTTCATGTAGCATTGAATGCCAGAGGCAACATGCATTCTTTCTTGCTCCTCCTGATTTTTTTCATATATTAAGAAAACAAGTTACTCTTAATCTTTTACATTATAAAATATGCATAACATATAATTAAGTTTGTGTGCATTGTAAATAAATCACTCTCTTAACACGAGGTATAGATACAAAAAAGAGTAGGATACGAGTTGAATCTACCTTGTGTTGCAATAGAAAATAAATCACATTTTAGCATGCATTGCAAAGATATGAATTGGATTTACCTTGTGGGTGACAATATCATCCATGATCCTACAAAGCAAAGAACAAGCTCTTGCAAGAGGAGGCATGGCTAGAGCCCATTTGAATGTTTCGTCTTTGATTACATCACCCATGGCAGCAAAGCTTGCTACTAGTGTGAATTTATATCCGACACTAATATTTGTAACTTCTTTATGCTCCTCCATTGTTGGTATGTACTCATAATTTGCCCATCTAGCTTCTTTCAAGTAACTTTCAATGAATTCATTCATCTGCAAATGACAACATAGGCACAACCATATACAACCAAATAATTGCTTCACTACGAATAAACTTACAGAATAGATATACAAATGTTCATATCTAAAAAAGGGAATATGCAAAAATCCACTTATTTGGAGACTTCAAACACTCCCCACCCTCAAAAAAGAAAAAGTTTCTAATTAACTATAACTTTGAAAGGAAACACATGCTGTTGAAAAAGAAAACAAAAATGATCATCTTAAAAAAATATACCATTACATCTAGTATATGTTGGAAACTTACTGCTTCTCTAATATAGTTGAGATGATGTGCTTTTTCCGTCTTTATCAAGATTTTTTCCATATCTCCATACATATCTAGGAGCATCCGGTAAATAAGTTTAATATTTTCCGGTAAACCATCCAAGCATGTAATTGACCACCTGGAAATTGAAATATTTATGTATAACTAGTTAAATTTGAGTATCATATATATGTATGTATGCGGATAAATTTTTATATTAGGTACGTGTTGGTTCATATACCTTTTAATTGCTTCGGTAAAGATCTCAAGTTCTTCTAAAGTCCCATAAGCATCATAAGTGTCATCAAGAAGTGTTTCCATTGAGAGAACTTTAGTTAAGAACATTCTAGACTGAGAATATTGAGGTTCACTGTAAATGCATGATGACCAAAAGTAGCATTCAACTAATCTATTCCTGGCATAAGGTAGATTAGTTGGGACATCGAAGCATTTCCACCACCTATAATAAATTTATAAACATGCCCAGATATATTTAGATACACATCAAAATTAAGACGGATGGAAAGAGCATAACACATGTATCCTAACTTGGCTTATATATGCATACTTGTAAACTTGGCTGAGCTCTTTCTTATGTAGTGATTAAACAAGGTTGAACCCCAACTTAGCTAGCTTTAGTAAAGACTTGTTATGAGACGTTTGTTGTTGGTAAAAAGGTATGTAGCGCAACGCCTCAAGTCTTGGCACCCTTTTATGCAACGGTTGCTTCAATGCTTCTTGTATATATCTAAAGACAATAGGGTTGCTTAAAGAAGGATCTTTTGAAATTTCATCAAGGCGACCTCTTGCGAAGACAAGAGCATCATCTACTATGACTTCTCCAGGAACCCTTAGATAAGCCGCCTCATACAACTCAAGTAAACCCTCAACATCATTCTCTAATGGCTCCTTAAAAGCTTCGTCTTTACCCTTGTAGCTGTTGAAAATATCTGTTTCATATAATGCTAGAGGTCATGAGCTTCTTTTGCATCATGATAATTAAAATAACTTATGTTGTAAACACTAACCACTTGAAACAAGAAAGCCATGCTGCCGCATGATTCGAAACCAAACAGAAGTAGCATCACCATTCCAGTTGTCACCGTATGCATCATAAAAGTGTTGTAGTGCTTGATTAATCTCCTCCTCAAAATAATAGTCAATGCCTAGGCGTTCGATCGCGTCTACTAGCTAGTTTTAACAGATTCATATGTTCTGTAGGCATATTCATAGTTCGCAATATTTCTTTCCTCACTTCTTGTTTGAGGTCTTCGACTACTTTTTCAACACCAGCTTGATTTTCTAGCTTCTTTTAGAAACAAACAATTGTTACAATTCTTGTAAATCCAAAGAAATTAATGGATCATTTACTAGCTACATTCATAGTATATAAACAAGTCGTCAAGAAATCTAATCATTTATAGAATCTTGAATATAAATATCATTTTCGGTGTTTTGCTTTAAACTTCATATGATTTATGAGCTTTGTTTAAGAACAAGTTCAAACATGAAAACTGTTTATGTTGCCATGATCAATTTGTAGATACATACCTGATCATAGACAAGAAATTGATCTCCCCAAACGGTGGAAGGGAAATTAGCAATGGGACGCTTAACATTCTCTTCTTTGACAGACATTTTTTTTATGATAGATTTAGGTTGGATTAAGTTGCTTAAATTTGAAGTAGAGCTAAAGGGTATATATAGGTAGGGGTCTGTGGTGACGTCTTTGTTATCATATGGTTGGGTCTCAGTTTTGGAAATATAGCATTATTGTCCCCATAAAAAAAATCATTTCTTTCAAAATCACTATTCATAATTTAACATTGTATTTTGCTTCAAACCAATTCTAGTAGTGATTAGAGCCTTCACATTTGGTTCTCCATACATATTCGCATCTCCAAACTTTAAAGAAATTATGATAATTTGTGTAATTTGGTTCTACATCAAATATCACATTCCTTAATTTTTAAAAGAAAACATAATGATCTCTCAAATTTAAAGTCAACTCATGATCTCTATAAATTAAAGAGAAAAAAAGTACCATAATGAAAATTTGACTATCCTAATTTACCACAATAAACATTAATTAAAAATATTTTCAAAATAGACAATTAACCTTCACCGGCCAGATGTTTACATAATTCCTCGCCGGCAAGGAGTGTTGAAGAGGATTTCAAGCGAGTGATTTAATTTCAGGCGGGGAAACACAAGTTTCAAAGTCATACCATTTCCATCTTTTAACATTACCATTTCTATTGTAAATTTAAATTTAATTCTTATAAATAGTTAAATTGTTAAATTTAATTCTTACATGAATTCTATTTTGTATTCATATATGAAACAAAATTATTTTTAGTTAAATTGTCTAATTAACATGTAATGTATAAAAGAAACAAAATCATTTATTTTCTATATTTTATTATAATATTTTAATAAACATTAAATGATTTTTCTCAAATTATCGTTAGCTTTTCTAAAAAAATGAAACAATAGTTTTTTTTATATTCTTTCTTCTAAAAATCCTCAATATAATTATTAACTAGAACATAGATGTTTTTAGAAAAAAATATTATTGGTCTTGCAAACGATTTTGATCTGTGTTGGAATCGATATTTCGGACGTGACCATATATTTCGTTAATATATTGCCGACATAGTGATATATTGCTCTAATATATCACCAGCGTGACACTTTTTATTTCAAATAATAAAATATGTTTTTTTGAACTTATTGTTGTTTTTATCTATATCGTCTTTTAGTTTTTTTTTATGTTTAGTTAATCATTTGACAGGAAAGTTGTTCATGTTTGTTAAATTATTTAGTAAAAAATTGTTGTTTTTGTTAAGAGATTTATTGGTATAAAGAGTATTTATGTTAAAATTAAAGCTTTTAAAAATTAAAATTTCTATGAAATAAATTAAAATATTATTTTAAAATTACTCTTATTATTTTGATGGTACCGATATATTTTTTAACTAACTTTAATAAACCTGTGTATTACACGTGTTGAATATATAAAATATTAAATAACATACAAATTTATTAATTATAAGAAGATATATTAAGATATAATATGATTTAATTACGTATGAGTAAAGAATATAAGTAATAAAACAACGATATCAACTTTTTAAGCTTTTTTTTATCAAAAAAAAGTTATACACTTTGTTTCAAAATAAATCGTTTAAAAAATTATCATTTTTTAAAAATTTTCTGATTAGAAATTCTAATTTTAATTATTTTTAATTTATAAAAATTATACATTTTAAAAACATTAATTTTAAAATAATATTTTGTATTTAAAAATGTTTGATGTTTTGAAAAATTTATTATGTTATAAAAATTTGTTTATGTAGAAATTATATTAATAAAAAAACTTTTTTTAATTTATTAAAAAGCTATTTTTAATATAAAAAGAATTAAATAATATTTTTAGTAATTAATGTAATTATAATAGGAGAGAGAAACGAGAAAATTTGTTGAAAAGAATTATGATGATGACATGTGTCATTTTTAGTTACTATTTTATTATAGTAGAATGATTTTTAATTTAACTTTTGAATTTAAGAAGTGAAATTTTATTTTTGACTAATTTGGGAAAAATTTTATATTTTATAAATATAGAATATAAAAAAAATTTCAAAAATTCAAGCAAGGAGGAGCAATTTCGTAATTTTGGGAGGGGAAAATATATGAATCTCACCTAATCAGCAAGGAAAAGCAACAAAAGTGACACATCAACGAGGAAAAATAATTATTTTCTTGCTTAGTTAGCGAAAATCCATATAAAATGTCATGTCAACAAGGGATTAGGAGCTTTACTCTCCTACTCAGCAAGAAAGTTCCACCTCAGCTAGAATTTATGACTTTTCCTCGTCATACGATGAGGATGGGATGGCCACGTTTTGTTTTTCGGTTTGTTTATTTTTTGTAATTATTGTTTTGGAATGTTTATTTTGGTAGTCTCATCTGATCAATCGGTTAATCTAATAATTTTACTATTATAGGTATGATGATTGAGATGTGAGATGAATTTATACAACATGAAATAAATTTAAGAGATGATGTTTTATTAGATAAATAATAGGTATTGGGATAGAGAACCTATTATGAATGCTCTTAGAGTTAATATATTTCACTTGGTTATGTTTAAACATAAATATTATCATAAAAGTCCACTCAACGTCGTAAATTGTGGTTAAACTCATCAAGAACTCAAATTACTAACAATTTTTTTTTGAACAACAATTCCGAGGTTTTTAAAAGATAAGCATATACACAACCTACACAGTATAAGATTTAAACCTTAACCTTTTGGTAACATTGTTTAATTACTAGGATGTCTCCTTTGAGACCAAATTACTAAATTATTGATGTGGTTACATAACTAGAACCGATGAACTGTAACAACTTTTTAACATATATGATGATTTAAATTAATAGATGCCCTCATTACGGTTAGTTTACATAAATATCATATTCGTTCGCATATTCACTCAAAAACATAGAAATAAAAATGAGATGGAGAGAAATGCTTGCCAAGGAGATTTCTAGGAAAGCCAATGCCTTAGGAATGTTGAAATGAGGATTGGATACTAATTTAATTAGTTGCTTCAACTAGAGATCACTTGAATTCGTTGGAAACACACTAAGCTAGGTTCATACGTAGTTCCTAGGCCTCTATTTTTCCTGCAACCCGACTTCAACTCGAGAATAAACATCTAGGTCAAAACCTAATTGGATTGAAAAGACATTCACATACATGTTCCCTTAAGTTCACGTATTTAGACTTAGAACTAGATCTTAATATTTACACCTTTCAACCCTAGTTTGATGAAATTTTAATGTAGTGTACACAATTATCATAATTTCTTTATATTCATTTTATCAATTAAAATTAATAAATCTGATTATTGAGTTCATTTGGATAGTGATAAAAAAAGATACCAAATAGTTTAGTACAAAGATTCAACGGTTATTTGGATCACTGCCGAACTACTGCCCACCTGATCATCGAAACTTTAAGCTTTAGACTGACAATTTCTCATCAGACCTGAACCTAAGATCACCCTAGCCTTAAGAGGTTTTCACCTTTAGTGATGAAATCCTCCTGCCCAACTTGTACCAATTTTTGTCACCTTACTTTGATAATTATATGACACTCTGATGAGATTTCAACTATAATAAATAAACAGTTACTAAAAAGGTCTTTGGTATACAAAAGGTATTTGATCTAATGGTATCTAGACATATTTTATGGTGTCTCCTTCCTATAAGGTTATAGGTTCTAATCTTGTCGTGAATATATAAAGTAGATTTAGAGTGTATGTGGCTATGCCATTTAAAGAAAAGAGTAGATAAATAAATTGAATAGTTGCTAACGTATCACAATTATTATTTCACTGATTCCATGATAATACATCCAATTTGTAGAAATGTACTGCATTGAGGGTTTTACCATATATAACACACACGTATAACGCGTTATCAAATATCAATTATAAATGAGTACATACTCAAAAACTAGTTTGAAATTCCAATTTAAATCCCTAAGTTTAATTTTGAGGGGGATCAAGTGGCATGGTTAAATTATTCAATTTTCTGGAACATAGTTATTGTATGGCTTGCCACATAATTATTTCTAGTTTAGATTTAGCCATTTAGGGTAACGTAGCCTGTGGCTCTAAAGTCTAAACACCATAAATCAAGGGTGATGGTAACGTCGGCAACATCCTCATTTTTGTTTTGTTTTTTTTTTTTTCCATATTTTTAACAGTAAATTTATTTCAATAGGACAGGAGACCACCAACAAAATGCTCGAATCAAAATACACCAATCACTTACAAAGAAACTCCAACAAACTTAAAATTACACCAATTGTGCCACACTAAATCACCTAACTTGGTCTTATGTAGAATATTTGAAATCAAACTTGGATAATCTGAGAGTCGTGAAGATCACTTTCAAATCAAAATTATTCGGTGGTTCACACGAATAAATCAATCAGATATAACTCAGACGAGATCAAGAATTAATATGATTTTTTGTGTGATATTCGAGAACCAGAAGAACAGAACGAAAAAGATCGACCAATTTCATTATTTCAGGGATGGGGAAAACTACCGAAGGTAGTTTTTCTTATTCGAATTTACACTTTTTACCCCGAAGTTTCACATGTGAAATTTCGGGAAAAACAAATTCTAATGCATTTTCGATCCCAGCCAGGGGCTCTGCCCCTTGGACCCCGGCGCTGCCCCCGGACCCCCGCCAAGGGGGCGCTGCCCCCTTGGAACCCCCATCGCACCTAATAAGGTTTTCAATTTCAAAGATCAAAATAAATTCAAACAAGTGTGCACTCCTCGCACCTCTTAACTTGTTTGATAGATATTATGATTAAATTGGTCGTTAGTCAATCCAATTACACTAAAATATCTAACATCTTATGTTTCATTCTTGTATTTAACTTCATCCATCAACCTACATAAAGACATAGGAATGGAGTTGAAGATGAGACCGTTTCTAGCCTTCACAGAATCCATAAAGTTGCAACGAAGATGGAATAAATTGCCGATGCTATGTGCCTTTTCAGCACATAGTCGTGCCCCTACTCCATTTCTACCTAGATGACTTTTTTAAATCATTTTACTAATTCACTTGCAATTCTTTTGAATCACTTTAATTGATTAGGCAAACAAGATAATATATGTCCACCTATCCCGATATTAGCTTGTTTTATTAATTGTATATCTTTCCAATTAGTTCCAACTTTTTATTCAACTATAGACAGCTATTTGAAAGTGGAATTGCGCCTTATCGACTCACTTTCAACCTAACTCAATCCCTTAGCTATAAATTCTACCAAATCAAACTTGGCCAGCCAATCACCATATGCATATTAAAGTCCAAACACAATTAGATAAGAATTATATTCACTACAAAAATTGTTGGGACAGATATTAGCGGCGACTATCATACCAAACCATAGCAGGCGCCCGCTAAAACTAATAGCGGTGACAAGGTAAACCTTTTGAATAAGCGAAATCTTTGTAGTGATAGATCATACCAGACCACCCTTTACTAATTTGGTTAATGAACACTCGTATTACCATCTTGGGTCAATTTAGTCAAGTTACATGCATAATTATTCTAATCACTTAATCTCATATGTGTCTCACCCGTGAAAGTTTTTAAAGCTAATCCCATATCCGGACCCAAACCCAAATATCTGTTCCGAATGTTTCAAGATTCGAGTTTCTGTGCCATCACTAGTGGCGGTACTATGATTACTGAATTTGTTTTGAGGGTCATGAGGCAAAGAGCAAAAAGGGAAGGAGTTATTGAGAGAGAAAATGGAGTTGAGTAGTTAATAAATTTGCTTTGATCTAAAATTATTGATTGTAAAGCCTTCCTCGTTAACAACCTATATTAGATGATAAGTCTACTGATTTAACATAATGGGCCTTATCATATACTAACGACTTGTTTTAGGCTACTCGATCTGGTCAAGCTATGTGATAACAATCTACTTTGGTTAAAATGACTATAAGTCCACTAATCCATTGTTATTAATGGTCCTTAACAAGCATTATCATGTTCTAAAGAGTTTATAGTTACACAAAGTTTTGTGACAGCAAGTCAATAAGTGTTAATGACATATGTTTGACAATGTATCGAATTAACAATTAGGCCTCATCATGCGTTGATGAATTTTTTAGGTTACACCAAGGTCATATTAGGTGATTCCAAATCATTTAGGTGTGAATGACTCATGTTTAATGATAAGTAATGTTAACGGGTCTCATAATACCATAAATAAAAACAAACTATACATGGAAATCTTTTTTAGCACAATATATGTTTCCGACTCACATGTTTTGAATCACTTGGTATTTATCATCATCCGTTTATATATATAGGAATTGTAGAAGACTAGAAGATGCATTCGCACTTGAATCATCTACCCCTGTTGCATGATACTTCCACCACATTAGCACACGACTCAACATCACATTTGGATCGCTTTAATTTAGTTCCGAAACCACCTTAGAACATTAACCGTATAAAATGCAAAGATGTGTCTATAAAAGTCATAGATAAACCACAATTTATCAAGAATGAAAAATATGAAAACTTAAGGGGTCTCAAGAATATTTATGATGAGTATTTTATACGCATAGAATCATAGACGCAATTACCCGACTTCGTTTGTGCTCATATCTAAAGGATTATATGTCTCAAAGTAGCACCTACAGATAAGTGTGGCAACAGTAAAGATCTTTTTAAAAAAAATTGATCTCAAATCTTATCCTTAAAATTAAACTTTCACTAATCATTTAAGATTACCCGACGGTTATGAAACTATAACTTTTTTGGATTTTCTCCTACTCGTCGGGTATATGCTAGTGATCACCAAGAGATTGCGACAACGGGTACTTAATTTTCAAAATTAAATTATTTAAAATTCTTTTAAATTTTCTTCAACCTTTCCGTAATCGTTAACCTCCAACGATAAATTTCGGATCCAAATCTGTGTGATGGGTTCTATTGAGTATTGACCCATTTGGATTCAACTATTTTAAACATATTACTATACTTTAAAACACAAATGGGGGAATAGTGCCAACTGCATGGCAGCTGGCCATTGGTTTTTTTATTTTATGAAAAGTCAAACAGCATAACTGGTTAATAATATTGTTTCAAATGAATTTTCACTAATAGCATCTTGGTCCGGTGGTAAGGAAGCTGTGTTTCAACTTGGTCCACCTAGGTTCAAATCTAGGTAGCAATTCTTTTTTTTTTCTTTTTAGTTTTTTACTTTTTCTCAGTTAAAACACATGTTTTTTTTAATATGAAATGGGCTTGGTAGAGTTTAGTTATGTAAATTTTGTTTTTTTTTTTTTGGTTTTTTTTTGCGATTTGTTTTGTTATCCTTATATTTTTTTGAGCTCAACAAAATAATTATGTCACTTTTACAACGGAGTTGGCATTAAGATTTTACAAAGAAGTGAAAGTCGTAGCGGTGAGTTTTACGATAGCTACATGCTTTAGAATTTTACGTTGAAAATGCAACCGTTACATCCTGTTTGACATCTGTATTTTGATGTTTAGGATCATAACGAAAGACCCCGCTCAACGTGCGGGACAAAAATCTAGTTGGTATTAAAGCACATTCAAAATACTTTGGCCCAACCTTTATGGTAATTCTACGGACCAATTCTCATAATTTCTAATTCTCTATTCTACAACACACGAAGGGCCTGTTTTATTATTACTTTTGCAAGCTAAATTTTGATATTGACGTTTAGCTTGAGGGTGGATGTTAGAGAAATAATATTATTAGCTAGTAGCGGCATTGTGGTCTATTTTATTTGGTTTAATTGTTAATGGTATCATTATTTCTACAATAGTATACTTAAAAAAAAAAAAAAAAGAAAAAGAAAAAGAATGAGAGCTATCTCAGTTAAGAGCATTCAAATTCCTATCTTCATCTCTATTTATATAATTTAATTAAAACAAGTAAATTTTGTTTCTTTTAAAAAACGCTCGCACATCTCATTCTTCATCTTTATAGGGATCTTACTTACAAACATATATTATATTCCTTTTTTCTTTTTCCATGCACTCAAATAGAAAATGAATAGTGGGTTTCTAAATATAAAGACTTAAAGAACAATCTATAAAACTCAACTATAAAATACAGAATGGGATGGAGATGTAAATTTAAACATTACTCTAAATTAGAATGGGATGTGAGTGCCCTGCACAAATAAAACTGTATGTCAGACTATGGTTTATTTATTTATTTATACTATGTGTCATACGATAATTAAGTATATTTATACATGGAACTTCTTGTAAAATTGCATTTTTATGATTCGAGGAGTTTTTGGATTACAATTTCTAATAAAACAAAATATTTTTCGTCGCATATTATCATCTCAAATTTATTTTATCACATCTTACTATCATGTTAACCACTTAATTCTGATAGTAAATACAATAGATGCTATTCATATCCTTTCTAAATTTAAAATTTTATAATAAATTTAAAACCTTATCTTTTCTATTAGAAAACACACTTGAAAAAATTGTTATAAAATATGTAAATTTTATGATACAATGAACTTTTTTATAAAAGTTACATTTAAAAAAAAGTTTTTTAAATGAAATGTTTAAAAGAAATAAAAAGTATAATATTTCTTTAAAAATAGGTAAAAAAATATGATACTATTGTTTTATTACTTAAAATAGCTATTTATATAAAATTTTAATCATATCTTATCTTAAAATATTGTTTTTATAATTCTAAATATTCTTCATCACTAATTATTTAATATTTTTAATTTTAATTTTCTATTTTTAACCCGTGTGATTCACACGCGCGCGCGCACACACATACACACTATATATATACACACACACATATATATATATATATATATATATAGTATTTAAGCACCACAATTTACAAGTGTTAAAAACACATTTAAATAGCGAATTGAGCCCAAGTTCTAAAGCGCTTCACCCCACTTTGCAAATTAGACAAAAATAACTTCCCTTATTGTATTTTATCTAGACAATTAAATAATTTGAAACATCAATTAATCTTTATTACCAAAGCTTTGAGATATCGACATAAAATTAAAATCACACGTACATAACAATCTTAAATATCAACTTGATGAATCTTTATTTGTAGCAATTAAGGGGGCGCTTGTAATCCTCGTGTTTTACAGACATGTTTTGTGAAAGATTTAGATGGATGTTGCCTACTAAATTGCTTGAATGATCATAAGGGGTATATATAACGGGTGGTGATGACTGATGACATCTTTATCACATGTTTTGTGTGATATGAACCTCATTGAAACCTTAATAACATGACTATATAAAAGCTTTGTAGGTGCGCGATATTTAATGATAAAAGTTGAAGATTATGCTTAAGGCAAATTGGATTTTAATAATTCAAACTATTACATATTGACCGATAATAATCCATACTATCAATTTGGCTTGTAACACTCTCAACTTTCATTTTTATTACCAACAATAGTCCCAATGACATAATTTTCAATCTTTTATGTTTGATTTGGACTCGAGTCGATTCGCAACAATAATTATGAACGAAATGAAGAAACATACAAGCTAAATTGAGACTAAAATAGATACAAATTGAGCGTAAAAATTTGAAAATTATGTTACTGGTACTGTTGTTGGTTATAAAAGTGAAAGTTTGGAGTGTTACCGACCAAATTAATAGTATGGATTATTATTGGCCAATAGATAATAGTTTGGATTATTAAAATCCAATTTGCCTATGCTTAATATTATTTTTTATTCAACCAACGATATTTAAAATTAAGGCCATCATATGCAACCATGAACCAAAGATGTAGAACATGTAAAAGTCATTTATGAGATTATCCTTAATATTGTTTTTAAAGTTCAACCAACGATCTGAAAAAAGTAAATCTGTAATATACAACAAAAGATCTATAAATTTGAAGGAGATTATCCTTAATATTATTTTTAAGTTATTTATTTTGAAGAACATAGTCAACTTACATTTACAATATAACTGGTTGCTATGCTCGCAACTATGTTTAATTGCATACAGAATGTGATATTAATGGACCTAGTGTATATGGTGTGTTTGTGTGTGTGTGTGTGGGGGGGGGGGGGGGGGGGGGGCACTTCCCGTAAAAAAAAAATTAGCGTTATATGTATGTTAAAATCCCGAACGCCCCACCTAAAAAAATTATACAATCGCCCCACTTTTGCCCCCAATGTAATAAATTTTCTTGGGTTCGCCACCAGTGATATTAATGAATCAAACGAAGCATTATATATATCGACCTTTTTGAAACAGTGGGACAGCCTATAATTATTTTTAACATTTATATATTTTCTTATTCTAAACTATAAGAATACAAGATAACTTCTTTATTAAATTAAAACCAAACCACATGAATTAAGAGGAATTTATCTCCTGAGTAACTTTTTGAAAACTTTGGTATCAAAAGCTCATAATCGAATTCATTGGAATGAGGAACATAAATACAAATTGAGATCCGATCAACTAGGAGAAGGAAAAGGAAACCATAATCACTTCCTAATTGATAGGGAGGGTAAATATAAACTAAATAAATAAAAGATAATTCCAATACTCCCCCTCAACCTGGAGTATGAAGATCACGAATGCCCAGCTTGTTAAGAAGAAACTGAAGTTGTTGAGCTCCCAAAGGTTTAGTTAAAAGATCAGCAAGTTGGAGTTTTGAATCAACATGAACAGGCTGAATTTCTTGAGAAGTCACACATTCACGGACAAAGTAGCAATCCATCTCAACATGTTTTGTGCGTTCATGGAAAACGGGATTGTTGGTTATGTGGCGAGCAGCTTGGTTATCACAGAACATCGGAGTGGGACCGGCAATATGAATATTGAAGTCTTGTAATAGCCATCGAAGCCAAAGAACCTCACTAACAGTGGCAGCCATGGCCTTGTATTCTGCTTCTGCTGAGGAACGGGAAACAACCGACTGTTTATTTGTCTTCCATGACACTGGAGAACCACCTAAAATCAAAATGTATCCGGTCCGTGACCGTCGAGTGGTGAGACAGCCAAGCCAATCGGCATCGCAATAAGCAACAAGCTGAAAATCATCATGCTTTGGAATGAAAATTCCTTGACCAGGTGTTGCCTTGAGATAACGAAGGATTCTTGTGACAGCCTCCATGTGTTCTTTTCGGGGATCGGAGACAAATTGGCTCAAAATGTTAACTGAATAGGCAATGTCGGGTCTAGTGGCTTGTAGATATAGCAAATGGCCAATGATTCGTCGGTATTGTGTAGCATCAGTTCGTGGACTATCCGGAAATTCATCAATTTTAGCATTCTGCTCCATTGGGAACGAACTGGGGCGACTACTAAGGAGACCGCAATCTTTTAGAATATCAATGGTATATTTTCGTTGGCTTAAAACAAGACCATCGGACGTCTTGGCGACCTCAATTCCAAGGAAATATTTAAGAGGGCCTAAATCCTTGATGCTGAAAACATTGTTGAGATGTTGCTTGGTAGAATTGATCTTGGAGAGATGATTTCCCGTGATGATAACATCGTCAACATAGATAAGGATGGCAACAAATAACTCTCCCTCTTGAACCGTGAAGAGTGAGTGATCGGCCCTCGACTGCTTGTAACCAAAATGGATCAAGGCATTAGTGAATTTTTGGTACCACGTACGAGATGCTTGTTTCAAACCGTAGAGTGACTTTTTCAATTTGCAGACATGAGTGTCGTTATTTTTGGAAAATCCTTGGGGAATCTTCATATAGACTTCTTCTTGCAAGTCTCCATGCAAAAAGGCATTGTTAACGTCTAACTAATGCAAGAGCCAATTTCTTTTAACAGCTACAGTTAGGAGACACCGAACCGTTACTAGTTTGGCAACTGGGGCAAAGGTGTCATGATAGTCAACGCCTTCAACTTGTGTAAAGCCCTTTGCCACTAAACGTGCTTTGTACCTCTCTATGTCTCCGTTAGGTTTGTATTTGATTTTATAGACCCACTTGGAGTCGATGGCATGTTTCCCTTCAGGGAGATCCTCCAAGGACCAGGTGTCATTTTCTTCGAGGGCCTCGATTTCCCTTTGCATGGCCTTTCGCCATTCAATATCCTGCATGGCTTGGTAAAAAGTTTTAGGCTCACTATTTTTAGTAATGGCCGCCAAGTAAGCTTTGTGAGAATCAGAGAATTTATCATATGAAACATGGTTAGAAAAGGGATATACCGTCGAAGAAGACTGATCGGAGTCGGGTCGCGTGTGGTCTATGGAAGGAGGTAACTCAACATCAAAATCTCGGAAGCGTGCTGGTTGGCTTTTGTCACGTTTGGATCTGACCGGTTGCTCTTCATCATTGGCAATTGTTTCAACAACATATGGATTATCCATAGGCACACTTGGTTGCTCTTGTTCACTAATAGGTTGCATGAGTGGGCTAGAAGGCCCAGAGGTGTCATGGGAATTTCTATTATCATTTGCTGGGCTTAATGATTCGGTGGTAGGTTGAGATGGCCCACCTTCATGAGAGTTTGATTGATTGTTTCCTTCTTCATCAGTGTCCTCTAACCACGTAGGAATTTCAAAAGCACTATTATCAACACTTTCTTTTTCCAACTTCATGTAAGGGAATATCTTCTCAAAGAACCGAACATCACGTGATACCACGAATTTCCCATCTTCAATGTCAAAAATTTTATATCCCTTTATGCCAATTGGGTAACCAATAAAAATGCCCGGTTTTCCCTTTGGCTCAAATTTATCTCCCCCTGTCACCGTACTATGATAATATACTAGACATCCCATAGTCCTCATTTTCTCGTAATCAGGTATTTTACCCATGATAATTTCGTGAGGTGTTTTGTGGTGTATAACCTTGGAAGGCAACCTGTTGATGATGAAACCGCCGTTTCAATGCACTCGCCCCAAAATCTCTTTGGGAGGCTTCCTTGAAACATGAGGGCTCGGGCCATTTCAAGTAAGTGGCGATGTTTACGTTCAACCACCCCGTTTTGTTAGGGTGTGTGTGGACATGTTGTTTCAAGCAATATACCTTCTTGTGAATAAAAATTTTTCATTCTGTTAGATGTGAACTTTCCTCCGTTATCACATCTAATTCTTTTTATCCGTTTTCTAAATTGAGTTTCAATCATTTTATGAAAACTAATCAAGCAGTCACTTGCTTGATCTTTATGTTTAATGAGATAAACCCACACATCCCGACTATAATCGTCGACAATAGTAAAGAAATAGTTAGCAAGAGTGGTAGACGGTTTTCTATATTTTCCCCAAATGTCACAGTGAATAAGCTCAAAACATTCATTGGATTTAATAAAGCTTTTAGGAACTGCAGATCGAGTGTGTTTGGCCTTCATACATGCATGACAAACATCGTCTTTAAAACCAAAAGAAACATTTTTCAAAGACTCAATGTGACTAAGTTTCGAGGTGGAGGCGTGACCTAATCTAGAATGCCAAACTTGCGCATCAGTCTTCAAAGTCATGACTCTTCTATCGTCCCCCAGTACACTCATTCGATACAGACCATGCACGCATTTACCCGCTCCAATCAACTTCTTCGAGTGTAAGCCCTGCATAACACAAAAATCCGGGTAAAAACTTACAACACAGTTCAGTTCTCTGGATAATCGGCTTACAGAAAGAAGATTGCAATTAAATTTGGGAATATATAAGACTCCTCCTATTTTGGTACCACCCATTAGAGTGAAGTCACCCGTGGCCTCCACAGAGATACTTTCTCCATTGGGAATGACTACGGGTGTTTCAGAATGTGCCCTGGATGCGTTTTCGAGCATGCCATGTTTATGGACTATATGCTCTGTGGATCCCGAGTCAACGATCCATTCATCGTTATTAAAATTAACTGTACCTGCCATGTTGGCCTTGCGAGGAACATCACCTTGTGTCTTGTCATTGGTTTCTGAAAAATGCTTCAACAATGCTTGATATTGTGTATCGCTTAGTCTTCCCACAGTGGATCCTTCGCCATCAACATGAGCCACCTTCGGCTTGGCCTTTTCGTTCTTCAATTTTCCGGGCCACCAATCCGGATACCCAATAACCTTGAAGCACCCTTCTTTCTTGTGACCGTCCCGTCCACAAACGGTACAATGCTCCTGATTATTACTGTTCCCCTTGTAATGCCTTTGCAAAGCTTTATCTCCGGGATTCCCACGCCTGTTGAAGCCATCTCGCTGTCCCTGAGAGTGAGTTTGAAACGCAGTGGGTTCGATATGACCTTCTTTAGACCCAGTTATGGATCGCTGCTGTTCATCCTCGAACGCAAGTCTATAAGCCTCTCTAAGCGTGGGGGTTGGTTTCATAGACAACACCTGTGTACGAATGGTTGAGAAGCCACCATCCAATCCCATAAGAAACTGGTACAAACGTTCCTTTTCTTGAAATTCATTCAACCGTTTTCCGATTTCACAGGTGCAGTGACCACAAGTACAACGAGGAGTGGGGAGCACGGACGAGATCTCATCCCAAAGGCTCCTAAGAGCTGTATAGTAAGCCGAGACAGAATTATTATCTTGCCTTATGACAGTGAGTTTTTGTTTCAACTCATACGCGCGTGGGGCGCTTTCTTTCCCAAACCGTTCTTGGAGGTTGGCCCAAATCTCTGCCGAAGTGTTGGCATATTTAACGCTGCCTCTGATCGTCTTCTCCATGGATGCCGTCAACCAGCCCTTGATCATTGCATCACAGCGCATCCACGCCGTGTATGTGTTATGTTTTTGTCGGGTTTCGGAATGGTTCCATCGACAAAACCCATCTTGTTCTTGGCAAAGAGAAAGTTCTTCATCTCTTGAACCCAATCACTATAGTTGCTGTCAGTGAGGGGGTCATTCGTTTGCATCTGCCTTGGCGAATCAGAGGCATGGATGTAATAGGGGGAGCTACTGTCGATAACTTCGGTTTTCTGGTTCTTTGGTTCTTCGCCAGCCATGTCAACAGCTTGGTAATTGAGGATCTTTAGTGTTTTAAAGTTTTAGAACATGCTCTGATACCATGAAAACTTTGGTATCAAAAGCTCATAATCGAATTCATTGGAATGAGGAACATAAATACAAATTGAGATCCGATCAACTAGGAGAAGGAAAAGGAAACCATAATCACTTCCTAATTGATAGGGAGGGTAAATATAAACTAAATAAATAAAAGATAATTCCAATACTTTTACCATGTCATATATTTTGTCATTAAACAACTTTCCTTTCCTTAATTATCTTCCATAAACCATAAGGATAAAGGCGTGTGAAGCTCAAAGATGAAAGGTGCCGAGATATATCACGAGTGGGTGTTCTCTATCTACGTAAGTATATAATTATATGTGACATCCATTGTAAGTTTATAAAGAATTATCACCATGTGAACACACATGTGTTCTATAATTTACATAGATGTCTTAGCGTTGTCTGTATTGAAATATTCTATGCTAGACAAAAAGCCCATGCAATCACTAAAATACATAGGAATGTGCGTTGGTGCCCTACATGCATGCAATTATTTGCTCCAAAATACGTAGGCGTATGAGATGCAGTGTGGGGTGGTTATAATGTGATTGTGAGGTCAAAAGCGAAGAGGTTGTTGAAGTTAAAACTAAATTTATAGATTACTTAATGCATGTTAATTTATTATAAGTTAGTGTAACAAATTATATGATTAGGTTTATTATAGGTAAGGTAGTTATGGTGGTTATATAACCCGCCGAGTCATAAACTGGTTGGTGGCTTTACCTTCCAATCCTACACCTATAAATATTCTTGTATTACTCTGTTTGACGATGATGAAATCCTATACACTAAACATATTTTTTGCAAAGTGTGTATATAATTGGGTTTAGTGTGTGATTCATCCTCTCTGATCCCAAGAGAGGTCTTACACCATTAGAGAGCTATTTGATAGTAAGAGATATGATTTTGAAGACTAAATTTTATTTTTTTTAATTCTAGTGTTTACTTTTGTTGCTTTTTTATTTTATAGTGAGTGCATTTAATGTTGTTATCGGGTGAACAAAATCAAAACACAATCTTCTAAAATTTGTGAAACAGGTTCTAATACCTTTGAATCCTTACGATTAATAACAGAAGCCTATTCTTTTGAACCAAGCGATTTGAAACCAAAGAGTGTTTGTTGAACCCAGCGAACAAATCAAAAATCTTCGAACTAAAACTTGGATAAATCTCAGAAATGTGATAAGACATTATCAGATTAAACCAATTGATCGTACATCTTAGATTGTTTAATCGGATTCAAAACTGAGATTTTTGAGAGAATCAAACTTTTGATTTATGCGAGAGGGAAACTGTACGCTTCTCTTTTCTTATCTTTTTCATTTGATCTCAATATTTTCATATATGTGAGCGTATATATGTATTCAACGTTGGATTCCACGGGTCTGATAAGGAACGGGTTGCGTTGGAACACATAATAAAAATAAATAAATTATAAACACCATATTTGAGATATATTCTAAGAACCATATATTTATTCGCATAACGTTTTAACACAAAATTAATAAACATTCTCAATATCCAAAAAAACACAAAAATAGTCGAAGAACCAAAATTTTAACATATTTTTCAGTAATATAACAAAAAAAAAATCAGAATAGATTTTAGTTATTTTTATACTTATTAAAATAAACAAATTCAAAATTACTAAAAAAACTAAACATGTACCTACATTTAATTTCTAAATTTGATTTAATTTCACAGAAAATACTTCAAACTTCTTTTTTTTTTTGAACAGCATAGAAAATACTACGTGATTAGATATTTTAATTAGGAAGTAATTAACTAATCCAAATCATTTAATTAATAAATAATCAATTATTTAATTAGAATTTTACAATCCCAAAAAATCAAGAAATATATATTTTCATTAATGTTATCTCTAAAGAAACAAATTTTTATAAAAAAAAAAAAATTAAAACATCAAACTTTTAAAAAGTAAAAAAAAATTAAATTGATGTTTTTAAAAAGTAAAATATTTATAAACAAAAAATAATTAAACTTGGGAGCTATAATAAGAATATTTTTAAAAATAATTTTTCTAAAACGTTTTATTTTGAAACAAAATGTTTAATTTAAAAAAAAAACAAAAAATAAAAATAAAAATTTGATATCATTGTTTTATTACTTATAATCTTTCATCATATGTAATTTCAATTATATCTTATCTTATAATATCTTTTTATAATTAATCAATTTTCATTCTATTTTATATTTTATTTATTCAATCAGTGTAATACACAGTTTTATTAAAATTAATTGTTTATATAAAATGTTTCTATTATTGAAATAATTATTTAATTATAATTATTTATTTGCTTTAGCACCTTCGGTATGTATTTTTTTCTAACTCACTCATAGTTCGAATGAACAAAAAGTTCATCTCTCTTTTACCCTTCTTCCTGTTAAGTTTTATATTTCTAACTAGCTTTAATAAATCGTGTATTACTCGAGTTAAATAAATATAAAATTAAATAAAATAAAATTTTTAATAATTATAAAAAAATATTAAATAATATATTATTAAAATTATATATGAGTAAAAACTACAAGTAGTAAAACAATGATATCAATTGTTTAAACTTTTTTTTTATTTAAAAAACAAAATATTTTGTTTTAAAACAAACTGTTTTAAAAAAATTTGTTATTATCTCCCAATTTTAGTTTTGATTTATAAAAATTTTACTTTCTAAAAACATTAATTTTAAAATAGAGTTAAATGCGTTTTTCATCCCTGAGGTTTCATATAAATTGCCATTTGAATCCAAAAGTTTAAAAGGTTGCCATTTGCATCCAAAAGTTTCACAAAAATTGCCATTTAAATCCACTTAACTACTCCTAGTTAACGCCGTTAAGTTTTTCCGTTAAGTTTCCTACATTAGAGGTATTTTAGTCAAAACAATTACAAAATAATAAAAATAAGATCTACGTGATAAGTTTTAGGCGTTCAGTATATTTTGGTAATCATCATTGCAATTTTAATTTACGAGAAATGATAGGTCAACAGTTATTTTATTTTATCAAGAAATTTATCTCTGAACGTCCTATTAGATAAAATAAAATAGAAGTTTAACTAACTAAAAGTGATTCATTTCCAACTTTATAAAACATACAAAACAAAAAAATATATAAATAAACAAACAAGTCAAATAACATAAATTATTTGAATTATAACCTTAAAAGACAGATTATCATAAAAGTATAAAACAATTAATAATATGACATTAACTACCATGAATAATAATCATAAAATATCAATTATCGTAACCATAATTAAACTTTAAATAAAATAAATCTATGTTTAATAAAACGGGCAAAAGTAACACGATTACTAAACCAAAATACATTAACAAGACAAAACAATAAAATAATATTATAAAGTCAAACATAACTGCAATTATCAAAAGAAGCTAAACATATAAAAACCCTCACGTGAGTTGGTGTTTTATTTTCTAATTTTTTTTATTAAAATAACTCTCATGTTGGAAACTTAACGAAAAAAATTAACTGTGTTAGTTAGATGAAGCCAAATGGATTCAAATGACAATTTTAGTGAAACCTTTGGATGCAAATGGTAATTTTTGTGAAACCTTTGGATGCAAATGGCAACTTTTTAAACTTTTGGATTCAAATGGCAATTTTTATGAAACCTTAGGGACGTAAAACGCATTTAACTCTTTAAAATATTTCATATTTTTAAAAAAGTTTAATGTTTTAGAATATTTATTATTTTATAAAAACTTTCTTTTTTAGAAATAATATTAAAAAACTCTTTGTTAATTTATTAAAAATGTAATTTTAGTTAAAAAATTAAATAATATTATATACTATATAAAAGTAAAATTTTAGCTACAGGAGAGTTTAAGCATTTTATATTCAAGCCATAAAGGTTTGTTTCTTTTACATTATAGCCCACCTTTATTAGCAGTATAGCCCATCTTTGTTACTGCTAATGGAACCCACATAGCACATCTACAATGTATGTTGTTCAACTCAACTATGCATGTAGTTTGATTATCATTTTCTATTCTGGTTATACGTGTATTTTCACCACCAAATACTCAAGCCGTCGTTTCCACGCAAACTAGCTAAAATATATTTAAAGTTTATCATACTTATTTACATTATCCTAAAACAATAAATAACTTAATAAAATACATAATTATATATACTATTAAATTCTTATGTCGGTTGACATGGGAAATTTTAAAGCTTTATAGTTTGGCCACCAAAGTGGCATAGTTTGATAACTTGCCAAAAACATGCATTTGAGTGTACATCTATTGCAAAGATAACAGGTTCCAGTTATTTGATTCGTACAAGTTGCTAAGAGATAGGGAGATAACTTTGAAATGACGTACTTAAATTTCTAAAATTGCGGGTTTTTGCAAGCATAATTTTTATTTATATAAACTAATTTTTTATGTTTATATTTTTATGTATGCATCGGTACGAGTCATGCCACATATAAAATGTTTCTGTGCATATTTTTATATACAGTTTTAGATGATCTACGCGGGTCAAATATAAAACATTTTCATTTGAATGTATTAATCTGTGTTACTCTACGTTTCAACGTAAATTGAGTTTGGAAACGAGTCTGGGCGATTGTAATTTGTGTTTTTTCATGTATGTTTTGAGTTATTTTACGTTTCTACATAATGTTATTTGAAAAAAAAAAGACGAGTCAAGTATATTACGTTTTCCTTCAACAGTATAAATTCGAGTTAGTTTACGATTCGGCATAAATTTACTCTAGAGATAAATCGGATCGATTGTTAGTTTATATTTTATCATGCTGGGTACGATAGCGCCGCAAAGCCCGGCGGTTAAAAAACTAGTTATTATTAATTAACGTAGTTATTAAATAGGAGATAAAACCAGGAAAATTTGGTGAGTATGAATAAAATGTTATCATATGTCTATTATAGTTATTCTTTTATTAAAGTAGATAGATTTCTACTAGTTTGGAGAAAATTATGTAAATAGTACATGTGGTTTAACCAAATTACATGTTTGGTATCCAAACTTTAAAAATTACAAAAATAGTCCAACTTTTGTGTAATCATTGCATGTTTGGTCCCTTGCATTAAATTCATTTATTTTTTATTCATTTCATAAAATTTGAACTAACTTTTAATTTCAATTTTAAAGACCAAACGTGCAACGTTCACATAAAATTTTAGACTAACTTTGCAATTTTGTAAAATTTAGGGACTGAATTTGCAATGACTACACAAAAATTTAGACTAATTTTGTAATTTTTAAAGTATGGGGACCAATCATGTAATCGAATCAAACCACAGTGAATATTTATGCAATTTTCTCTACTAGTTTGCAATTATTTTTCCTCTTAAGTTACATTATCGGTTCACTATCCAAAATTTTTGAGGTTTGGTATCAAAATTTCTTGATAGTCAATCAATATTTGATGAAATATATACTTATCAAAATTTTCATGGGGCAGCCTTAGGTCCACCCCGGATTAGGATATATTTTGTATATAAGCATGTCAAAAATGTTAATTCATAACGCACTAAAGAAAGAAACGTGCCCACGTTCTAGAACATTTCACTGCACTTGGGAAACTAAACAAAACACTCCACTTGGTGTATCTTATGTGGCTTATATAAATAATAAACACAATTATGAATAAAGATGTAATTTGGTGCATAAATCAATCTTTATTACTCAAACCTTGATATACTAGCACAACATTAAAATCACACGTACATAATCTTAAACATCAACTTGATCAATCTTTATTCCTCAATAACGACACGCAAACCATCATATGCCAATAGACAATGGCCATATATAATTCAAACATAGATAAGAAACATATTATGAAACTTCTTTAAGGACATGAACTCATATAACGATAGCATCCACGAAAAGCGACTTGATATGATTTATGAGTTCTTCATCAACATATGTGTAATGGTCCTTATCCTTATAGAGGACATCCATAGCACGTGCCAAATTGATCACCCGCATAATCACAGGCATTTCAACATCTTTACAACTCAAAGACTCTCGATTCATTTCTTTCCAAGCTTCTTCAACTCTTTCATTGAATAAATCATAGACATGTTGCTCAGTAACGTTATATTCCTTCATATAGCATTGAATGCCAGAGGCAACATGCATTCTTTCTTGCTCCTTCTAAATTTTTTTCCAAAATTATTAAAGAATGAGTATTCCTAATCTTTTACATTATAGCATTTATTTAATTGTTTGCAAAGAATTAAAAATCACGCGCTTAACACGAAATATAAGTATATAAATAAGCAACACCTAAACTTTTTAATTAGCATTTTAGCATCACTAAGATACAAGTTGGATTTACCTTGTTGGTGACAATATCATCCATGATCCTACACAGTAGACAACAAGATCTTGCAAGGGGAGGCATAGTTAGAGCCCATTTAAATGGTTCATCTGTGATTACTTCATCCATGGCAAGAAAACTTGCTATTAGAGTGTTTTTATACCCGCTACTAAGAATTGTTACTTCTTTATGCTCCTCCACTGTTGGTATGTACCCATTATTTGCCCATCTAGCTTCTTTCAAGTAACTTTCAATGAACTCAATCATCTGTAAATGACAATACAGGCATAATCACATGCAACCAAATCATTTCCCTCTAGAAATAACTAAAAAAAATAGATACATAAATGCTTAAATTCAATGATAAAAAATATACAAATATTGACATTGTAGAAGTTCAAACACCTCCGCCCCCCTCCAAAACAAAAATAATAATAAAGAACTCAAATTAGGTAAATGTTTGAGTAAAATGCATAAAAGCCGAAAACTTACTGCTTTTATGCTATAGTCGTTATGATGTGCTTTTCCCATCTTTGTCAAGACTTTTTCCATATCTCCATACATATCTAGGAGCATTCGGTATACAAGTTGCATGTTCTTTGGTAGACCGTCCAAGCATGTAATTGACCACCTAATAAACATTATGTGTAATTAAGTGATGATTTTGAGTAGCATATATATTTTATTAATGGAGGACAAGGTGCAGGTTGGTTCATCATACCTTTTAATTGCTTCGGTAAAGATCTCTAGTTCTTCCAAAGTACCATATGCATCATAAGTGTCATCAAGAATTGTTTCCATTGAAAGAAATTTACCCAAGAACATTCTAGATTCAGAATATTTAGGCTCAGAGTACACACATAATGACCAAAAGTAGCTTTCAATCATTCGATTTCTAGCATAGGGTAGATTAGTTGGGACATCGAAGCCTTTCCACCACCTACAGTAATAAATTAAGAACATGTTATACGATATTTTAAGATATATAACACTATCTAGTATGGTGAAGTTTGCACAAACTTGTAAACTTGGCTGAGCTCTTTCTTATGTAGTGATTGAAGTAAGTTGAACCCTAACTTAGCAAGTTTTAGTAAAGACTTGTTATGAGAAGTTTGTTGTTGGTAAAAAGGCATGTAGCGTAATGCCTCAATCCTCGGCACCCTTTTATGCAAAGGTTGCTTTAGTGCTTCTTGTATTCGTTTACCGACAGGAGAGTCGCTCAAAGAAGGGTCTTTTGAAATGTCATCAAGACGGCCTCTTGCGAAGGCAAGAGCATCATCTAATATGACTTCGCCAGGAACCCTAAGATATGTTGCCTCATACAACTCAAGTAAACCTTCAATATCATTCTCAAATGGCTCCTTAAAAGTTCCATCTTTGTCTTTGTAGCTGTTGAAAACATCTGTTTCATTTCATATGATCAATTCATCATTAGCTTCTTTTGCATCATGACATAAACATAATACATGCACACTAACCGCTTGAAACATAAAAGCCATGTTGTCGCATGATTCGAAACCAAACAGAAGTAGCACCACCATTCCAGTTGTCACCATATGCATCATAGAAGTGTTGCAAGGCTTGATTGATCTCCTCCTCAAAATAATAGCCAATGCCTAAGCGTTCGATTGCATCAATCAGTTTTAATAAATTTGTATGTTCAGTAGGAGTATTCAAAGCTCGCAATATCTCTTTTTGCACTTCTTCTTTGAGGTCTTCAACTACTTTTTCAACACCAGCTTCATCTTCTAGCTTCATTTACGAACAAAAGGATTATTACACTTGCATTCATAGTATATAAACACACACACAATATATCTAAAACTTTCTTGAAAGCTTTAATACTCTATATACGAATATCATTGATGATTTTATTTGCTTTAAGTTTTAAATCATTTGTCAACTATGTTTAAAAACAAGTTCAAACATGTGAAATAATATTGTTTTCATGATCACCTGATCATAGAGAAGAAATTGATCTCCCCAAACACAGGGAGGAAATGTAGCAAGGGGGCGCTTAACATCCTCTTGTTTGATGGACATTTTTCGTGACAGATTTTAATTGATATATAAATTGTATGAATTTGAAGTAGAGTGAAAGGATATATATAGCGGGTGGTGATGACACCTTTATCATATCTTTTGTGAAATAATTGAATCTCAGTGAATCCTTACTAGAACATTCATATATTAAATTGTTTAAATGTGCGCGCGATATCAAATGATAAAACAAGAATATTATCCTACTATTATTTTTATTCAACAAAGGATCTATATAATAAATGCTGTCAAGATTCAACCAAGGATCTATAAAATTTGAAATTTCTTAATTGTTTTGTAGAAAGATGGTTTTGGTGAACCATAAATTTTTTTTATAGGGGACGAAAATAGGATGATTGTATAACGGGGGTGGTCGGGATTTTCACACGTATATAACACTGGAAATTTTTTTTTTACGGTGGGTGGTTGCCCCACCCCCACCCCCCTCTTGGCTTTAGGTCCGCCACTGAGTACATATATTTACAAAGATAACTCGTAGGATCAGTGGCACCATATACATATTCCATTTAGAAAACTCGGAGTTTTTCAAAATATCGAGACACCATATAATTATTTATTTAATTGTTCCATGTTTTTTTAGCAGAAAACTACTCTATTTAGGAAACTGGACTCGTTTACTTGCTGCAAGAAATTGGGCCAATTTCCCGACTAAACAAAGGAGAAAAATTATCATTCTCCAAAAAATTATATCAAATATTCAAATTAGAAGGTTTTAAAATTATAACACTAAGTTTCATGACTAAACAAAGGAGTAACACCAGCAGAATGTTACCGACATAAGCAAGCCTATAAATGGAACTTCACGTGCGGTGGCGGAGCTTGAACTATTCCGTAGGGGGGGCGGGGGCGAAATTAATTTTTTTTAGGGGGGGCGAACTCGATATTTATATAAAAATTTACACTACCCGTCCAAAAATTTACACTACACGTGCCGGACATTGGCATAAACCAAAAGATGAAAAGATTATCAATTTAAGTAAAACCTTCCATACAATTTAACATTGAAAATTACCAAAATAGTTCTTTTTTTTTTTTTGGTCTTTATAATGGCTACAATGAAAAATATTTCATTAAAAGCTAGCAAGAAGCTACAAAAACAAACACCAAATATCCAATAGCTATATATACATATAGGAAAAACCATGCCTATTAAGTATTAGAATATGTGTAGTGGTTTATTTAGTTAAAATATCACCTAGACATATATGAATTTATTAATATCACATTAAATCAATTGTAGTGGGTTCAAAGCTTTTTTTAGTTAAAAATTATTAAAAATGAGAAAAAATGAATTTAATATATAATAATTGAATAGTATGATAATGGAATAAAATTATAACGCTTATATGATATGAAATGGTGATCCGAGTGAATTGAGAATCGGTTTTGAACTTAAAAGTTTTATCTTGACCTTAAATAAAAATGTTAAACAGTGATTATGTTCTTTGTATTAAAAAATTTTTTATATCAAAATTGTACGATTCACTATTATAATTTGTATTCAGCTCGTAAGGTAAAAAACTCATATAGCTAAATTAGATAATTCTGTTTTTTCAGGTTTTGTAGTAATTCGGTTGGGTACTCCCTTAATCAGGTATTGTAGGTACTTACCCGATGCCGATCCCAATATTTAATAAAAACTAATATTGGATACCTATACACATATATAAGATCAGTCCGGGAGTAGGCACCACTTCGGTTTAAGAGTCGGTAATTTCGAGGATTCTCTAATTCTGCTCACCCCTACATATTACAATGTCTATTAAGGCCTAATAATATGCTACCCATCGTAAACATAATGTTGATGTTAAAACTCCTACTCCTTGATCTTATAGTCGACAATTTTATTTATCTATTTTTTTTCTAAACTGGCATGGTAGAGTTTATCAATAACTAATCTACTCACTCTAATAAAATATGAGATTAGTTTATCAATAACTAATCTATTTTTTCTCTTAGGAGAACACTTTTATCACATTTTTTCTTATCAAAATTTTATTGCTTCTATCTCCTATTAAATATCATTAATTACTAATAATATTATTTAACTTATTTTTAGATTAAACATAATTTTTTAATAAATTAAGAAATAGATATTTTATAAATGTTATTTTGAAAGAAATAAATTTTATAAAATAAATTTTTTTCTAAAATATAAAAAAAAATTTCAAAATATGAAATAATTTAAAATTTGTGTTTTTAAAAAGTATCTTTTTATAAATAAAAATGATTAAAACTGGAATTTATAATAAATAATTTTTAAAAATTAACATTTTAAGCAGTTTTATAATTAATAAGTTTTCATTATATTTAATATTTTTTATTTAACTCGTGTAACATACAATACTCTTTCATCCTATCAAAGTATATATGACTTTTCTGACATCCGGATAATCTTGATATGAATCACTGATTTTATCTGGTTAAAATCACTATTACAACCCAAAATCTTTTGGGTAGTGTCATATTTTATCTTCTTTGTAATTAAAATAGTGATCATCTTCGCAATTTTTCTCTGATCTCGATAGAGATTACATTCCTATTGCATTTTATAAACAAAATATACAATTTATGATGTCACTAATGATATGGAAAATGTTTGACAAACTACATATTCTTAGGTTTTAACTTTGGATCTGTTGTCGTGAGACTTAACGTAACCCTAGGGACGAACCCACGCAGAAGGTTGACGGGCACAACCCCCCCCCCCCCCACCCACACACACACGCACACTCACACACACAACGGTAAATTTTTTAATATTATATGTATGTGAAAATCCTGAGCACTCATATAAAAATACGCAATTGTCCTACTTTTACACATGTGAAATTTTTTTCTGGGTCCGTCAGTGCATAAACCTAAAAAAGAAACATTGTTTAGAGCACTCACAAACCGTTCCTTAAATATATGTGAATAGAATCCTTATATTATATGAAATGGTTTTGAGTATGCCCGGCAAAATGGGCGGGTTGGGCCGGGCAAGATGTCGAGTCAAAACGAGTTCGGGTCAAGATGGGTTGGATTAGGATGAGCCAATTTAGAAACCAGGTCAGAATGGGTTCATGTCATAATGAGTCCGGGTCGGAACAGGCCGATTTTAAAAATTGCAAAAATTCACCTTGCAAACTCCGATTTCCAGCAAAAAATCACTAAAGGTTATCTGCTACCAAAATTCATTTACCTCTAATTGCAAGAATTAATATACAAAATAGCATACCCATGATTAGAGAGAAAATCCATGAAATGGAATTGTTGCTTCGACGAAGGTATTCTAACAGGGGATGCTTTCAAACTGCTGTTGTTCTTAGATCTCAAGCATCCATCACAGGAGATGCGGGTTTTTAGTTTTTTCGACCAAAACCGCCGTCATGCCTTAGTAACCATCGCTTGAGTTGAAACCCAACATGGGGTGATTATTTCGTTGGTGATGGTGGTGGTCGGTATGTAGTGGTGGTGTGGTTGCTACAGCATATTATGAATGGGTGAAAGGAGGGGCACATTGATCCATAGACACATTTAATTTAGAGTAAATTGTTATTTTTCTTGCTGTGCTTTGATCACATATGTTATTTTCATTAAAAAAGTTATTGTTTTGCAAGTGGCTTACCAAGTTTTGAAAAAATTGTCATTTTCATCCAACAACATGAATTCTATGAATGAGATTTTACTAGCAATACGTAAACAAAAATTAGTTTTTTTGTTTTTATATGAAAAATTACATAAGTACCATTTTAAGGATAAATATTTAACATTTTAAAATAATATAATTAACATTTTTAGATGAAAATGACAACTTTTTCAAATCTTAGGGATCCAAATACAAGAAAAAATATTTTTAGATGAAAATAACAAATGTGACCAAACTACAATGAGTAAAATGTCAATTCACTCTTTAATTTACTTAGATTTTATTTTTTAAAGAGGGGTACTTTTGTCATTAACTTAAAAATTAATAGAAAAATTAACATCCATTTATGTTAGGGACCATTTGTGTTACATTTGTCAGTTTGTGGATACCTTTGAGCCTTCTTTGTAATTCTCATATTTAAAGACAAAATATAAAATCAAACTTTACCACATGAGCATTTCATGTAATTAAGTCATATTCATAAGATTACTATAATTAAAAACTTCTAAAAAAATCAAATAAAAGAAAAAAAAATATTATTTGTAAACAATAAGAAAAAGTAGTAGTATCAACAACAACAACAATAACAATAATAACAATAATAGAAACTATGCTAAATAATCAACTAAAATGGTTTTTTTTAAATGGTGTGAGGGTTGCGTAGGGTGAACTTGAACCCGCACACCATTACTAATTGGCAAACCACTCAATCAGCATGCTAAGCTAACTTAATTTTTGTTTGTTAGCTTATCTCTTTGTCTATTTTTGCAAATACGCACAATGAAAATTCAAAAAAAAAATCATAAGATATAATAAAATAAGATTTGGGACATCACGTGTCATTTTTCTAGACCATCTCATGTCATTTTTTTCTTAAAAGGATGATATAGTCATTTGAGCATTTATATAATTTTCTCTATTTTATCAAAATTCAATATAATTAATTATCTTTACTACTATATAAAACAAAATCTTGGGACACAAATGTAATTTTACAAAAAAAAAAATTAAGACACCTAATACAACTTCTTAAGCATTTGGTACAAGTGCTCAATGCAATCATTCCTATTTTACCTCTAATTTAATAAACTTCATTTAATTAATATATTCATTAATGCATATTATTAATATATTATTTAATAACGTGAGATTATTTAATTCACTACATTAAATATTTTATTATTTATAATACTTTAAGTTAATACTTTAATTTATAAATAAGTATTATCTTCTTTAAATACTTATCTATATAATTGCTAAATACTTTTATAATAATAATAATAATAATAATAATAAATATAATAATAATAATAATATATAATAATAATAGTAATAATACCCAACTATGATCAGTGTTTAAGACAGATCGAACAAAAGTCCTTGTAGCACGCACCGAATCATGCGGGCCAACTCGCTATCTATACTACCTTATAAAGTATCTTTTTAGGGAAAAATAGATATGTCACTTAAGACACTAAGTAGGGTTATTTTGTGTATTTAGAATTTTGATATTTATGAATAAAGTTTGTTATTTAATTAAATATTATTTAAATTAAAGATTAAATATGAACATTAATAAAGTATCAAATAAATATGTGTTCTAATTTAAATTTAAACTTACATAGTTTATGAATTTTATTTTTGTTTTTATCTTATGTCAATTTAGTTTTTCTAAATATTTAGGGTAACAGATGTTTTTGTTTTAAAATATTTTTTTAGTTTTTGATAAACAATGATGTTTTAAAAAATAAATCTTTCATAAAATTTATTTATTTCATAAATGATTAATCGGATTATTAACTGATATAAAGTGGATTAAAGAAATGAATAAATGGTGTAAACAAAGAAAAAAATAGTTTAAAGGTTGTTAGTCATTTTAACTTATTATATAAATATATAATATGAATTTAGTAATATATATTACATAGGCCGGGTTTAAAATATAAATTATTTTTTTTAATATATAACACTTAAAGTATAATTTAAATGATGTAAATTTATAAAGTAATTTACAAACGAAGTCTTTAAAAATACAAAAATAATATTTAGAAATAAAATAATGTTAACTTATTTTTGAAATAAATAATTCCTTGTTACTTTTTTATATTAAAAAATTTAATAACTTTAAGATTTGTGATTAAGAGGTAAAAAAATTACAAACCATTTTTCTATCAAAATAATCTATTGCCATATCCAAAATTTACAAAAAATAGATTAGTTTTTGGACAATAAAATTATAGTTATAGTTTGATGCATAACTTGTAAAATAAAACGTAAAACATAAAAAGTGTGAGTTTAATAAAACCGTCAACCTTATGGATTTTTTCAAATGCATGTGCATTTCTTTTTCTTTTTCTTTTTAAGTGTTTAATAATATATATGTATATCTGCATTGAGTGAGTAGAGAACGTACCTTGTCGTGAAGCACGGTTTATACTATATAATACATTTGAGATAGACATAATAGTAATTAATTTACTTAAACTTTAAGACACCTAAAATCACTTTTTAAGCATAGAGTACAAATATTATATGCAATACTTGCTAAATTCTTCTTATTTAATAAACTTATTCTAATTAATACATTAATTATTAAATATTAGATTATTTAATACACTACATTAGTTATTTTGTATTTATAATATTTTAAATTAATATTTTTATTTACCTTTACCTTTTATATTTTAAGACTAAATACTATTTAAATTATGCATTATCTTATTTAAAAATTAAGTCTATATTTACCAAATATAATAATAAAATAATAATAATAATAATAATATAATAATATAATAATAAAATATAATCAATGTGTAATAATGTACAAGCACTCAAAACTGCTTCGAGGTTTTGTATATTTTTTTATTTTTCACTTATAATTTTAAAATAAGATGAGTTATAAAATATAAATTTGTTGTTACAATGTAATAGATTTTATCAACGTTTTGACATAATTTTTTTTCCAAAACTGAGTTGTCAATATCATTTTTATTCAAAACTATAGATTGAATACTAATGTACAAGTAACTGAAATCAAATGTTATAAATTTTAACAATCCATGGCAAAATGTGGGTTCACACACTAGTATGTGTGTGTATGTATAAATATATACATATATATATATCTCTTTTTTCTCTCTCTCATTCTCTCTTCCATTTAGATTTTCTAAAAGCAAGACTATTCTAAAAGAGATTTTTTAATCAACTTATAAACCACATCTTTTATTAAAAACAAATTTTTATTAAATATGGTATTTCTTAAAACATTGAGATTTTTTAAAACAAAATATTTTAAATCGATCTTTTTAAATTATGGTATAAAAATTGAAATCAAAAGACAAAGAAATTAAAATAGACAAGATTTTTATAAAAAAATATTTTTCAATAACTTTTTTTAAAACGTATGTTTAAAAATAAATTTATTTAGATGCGAAAGTTTAATAAAAAATGTTATTATTTTATCTCATTAACCAATTACCTATACGCAATTTCAGTTATATGTTATTTTAAAAATATTATTTTATAATTTTTTTATTTTTATTAGTAACTATTAAATATTTTATTTATTTAACCGTATAATACATATTTTTATAACCTAATGATAATAATCAAACAAGTTCAGCTTGTCACATGGCAAGCTCTAATCGAAGGAATATCTTCTTGACTTCTTATTCACTCCTCTCACAACCACAACGAGTTTTACTATAACAGTATAAGAGCATTCACAGTGGATTATTTAAAAGTATGTGAGTGTGTTTCTTATATTATAAGGAATGAGTTTGAGTGGTTGTGAGTGTATGAGAGAGAAAATGTTACTGTTCATCTGTATATTTGATAAAGCACTGTTTAACCCTTATAAATTTTTAATATTTTTGAAAGTGGTTGTAAGTGAACGAGAGAGAAAAAAGTAATGATAAAGGTATAAAAAATATTATTTAATCGTAAAGTAGAGAGAAAAAATAATGATTTTTTAGTGTAATTATATGGATAAAGATAAGTATTTCACTGTAAAATGCTCTGATGTGTTGTCTTATGTACTAGTGTTAACACGGATATAAAATAAATATTTTGGAAGTTGAGTTCTAATGTTGGACTATATCTCAATCCGTAAGGTCGGTGACCAATCTTCCATCTTCCTATTTTCTGTAAAAAAAATATTTTTTGTAAAAATTTTAATATTTATAAAATAAATTTATTATATCTTTTCAACTATTTATCTCTTTTCAAATATTTAGAAAAACTGAAAAAGAAAATTCTCTTATTTAGCTTTCATTTTTAATAAGTTAATTTTTAAGGAAAATTTTAACTATAAAGTCTTGTAAAACTAAAAGGTTTAAAAATGATGAAGATGTGCATACGTATCTTTTTGATCAAATTAGGTTGGGGCCAAAACTGGTAATGTTTCCCGTTCTCAAGTTCTATTTTTTTTTAAACATTCATAACTTTTACATACGATATTATTTTTTAAATAATTACACCTTAAAAATGAGTATTTTTTTACCTTTAAAACGCATATAGTATTAATATTTAAAAGATTTATTTTTCATGTTTTATTACTCATTGTGTAATTTCATTGGATCATTGTGTAATCTTCTTAATTGATGAGGATTACATGGATATCTGATAAGGAATACAAAATGAACTTGAAACATAAAATGTTTATATTTTTTATTATTTTATTATTCAAAAATTATCATTTTAAAAAATACAACGCATAACAGAATGGTCAACATTTGACATAATGGGTAACACAATGACCAGCACTAGATTCGATGATTAGTTAGCAATAAACACAATTAGCTGATTGACGAGAATATAATGAACTGAAAACGTAAAAAAATTACATTTTCAAAATTATGTTATTTGAAAATCATTATTTTAAAAAACACAATACATAACACAATTGTTAACATTAGACACAATGGATAATATAATGAATAGCACTAGACTTAGTGATTATCAACAAATACAATGAGCTGTTTGGCGAGGGACACAATGGCTTAATTAGGATTACAAAACGAAGAAAACGTAAAAATTTTATATTTTTAGCATTATGTTATTTGAAAATCATCATTTTAAAAAATACAATGCATAACAATTGTCAACATTAGACACAATGGGTAACACTAGACTCGATTATTAGCAATAGACACAATGAGTTGCTTGACGATAATTACACAATGATTTGATCAGTATAACACAATAAACTTAAAAAACGTAAAAAAAGTTACATTTTCAGCATTGTATTATTTGAAAATTATTATTTTAAAAAACAAAATACATAACAAAATGGTCAACATTAGACACAATGATTTGACCAATATTACACAATAACCTAATATTACACAATGATCAAACGAATATTACATAATGAGCGGAAATAACAAGAAAAAAACTTTTTTTTATGTATCAACATCATAGGCGTTTTAAAGTTAAAAAACACTTTTTTATGGTATATTTTTTTTTTAAATAAAGTTGTATGTAAAGGTTAGCGTTTAAAAAGGGCGGAACTTGAAAATATGATTAAGACTAAAATACTCTTAGTCTATCATTAAAGTTTCAATTATTTACCATTATGTCATCGAATTTTCTTAACTCTTGGATCCAAGATCTAAATAATAATCTTTCTCATTCTTTTAAGTTTTTTCTTTCTTTTTAAGATAACCTCACCCTAATCTTTCTACTCTAATAAAAAAATAAATATGAGGTACACGTGTTACTACCACATTCCTTTTCATTAATTTTTTCCGCTTCTCTCTTCTATTAAATAATCACATTAATTACTAATAATATTATTTAATTATATTTAAGATTAAAATAGATTTTAATAAATTAAGAAAGATATTTTTTTATTAATTTATTTTTAAATAAATAAATTTTTATATAATACGAATCTTTTGTAAAACATCAAACATTTTCTAAAAAATGAAATATTTTAAAATTGATTTTTTTAAAAAGAAAAATTTTAATAAATAAAATATAATTAAGTTTGAAATTATAATAAAAAAATTTTTAAAAGTGGCATTGTTTTAAAATGTTTGTTTTAATACAGAATTTTCATTAAAATTTCAATTATATATTATTTTAAAATATCATTTTATAATTAATAAATTTTTATTACATTTAATATTTTATATATTCCACTTATGTAATACACAGGTTTATCAAAACTAGTTTTTACACGTATAATGGTTTCGTATTTTTATTCACGAGGGTTTACATAAGACTCACATAAAAACTTTGCCACGTGCGTGCGAACTTCCGACTCCAAAATGACTTAACCACTTTAATCTTTTTATTTTTCTAATTTATTTCCATTTAAATGTTTTTTTAATCTTTCTTAATTTTCTTAGAAATCCTTTTTTTGGGTTATTTTAAATTTTGATTTAAAATCTATCTTACGAGGCTTTTATGAAGTTTCAGTTGAGACCTGTTTATTTTTATTAATATTTCAAAGTGAATTTTTAATGGTTATATTTTTATTATATAAAGTCGTAACACGTAATTTTACATCACGGTTTCATATTTTCTATCTTAAGTCTTGGAGAACTAGCATGTTTATTTTCATTAATGTTTCGACATTAGTTTCTTCATGATTCAACGCCGCCGCTGTAACATGTGGGTACGTATTAATTATTAGTAAAAATACGAAAAAGTTATAGTCATTTAAAACTCTTAAAAAAGATGGTTTAAAAGTTTATATTTAATTGTAATCACATAATTGACATATGCGTAAAAGATAATTAAGGTAGTTAAATTCATAAATAAAAAACAATTTTTTATTTTAATCTCTTTAAAATTAATGTAAAAAGATAATTTCATTTTCGTCAAATATATTATAATATAATGTAAATACACAAAATGATTAGAACATTAAAACAAATTTGGTGTAGATGTCACGAAATAAACTACTAACAAATATTAAAAACAAAAAGTGTGATTTGATTGGAATGACAAATTTTTATTTATAACCTTGTGTGCAGTTTTTACATATTAAACGTATATTAAAAACTACAAGTGTGATTAGATTTGAATGACATTTTTTTATTTATAACCATGTGTGCAGTTTTTACATATTAAACGTATGCAATATGCAACTCCATAGCTTTTTCGAATAGTTTAAAATAATTGTAACCAACAATCAAACAAATAAAAACAACATAAAGTGTATCGTTCTTATTTTATAGAATAATAGAGATCGCGTCCCTGTTTTGACTTGCTATATTTGATAATGAACAAACAACCGAAATAAAGATTACGGTAGATCTGATTAGTTGAAAATCGTTTGTTATTTATTTGAGAAAATACTATAATAGCACCAAGAAGATAAAAGCTTCATCATCGTAAAATAATTTAGTACGTTTATTAAATAAAAACTAGAGCGCGGTTTGCGCGCATGATGTACATGATAAATCCAGGTTCAGACCAGAGACATAATTATTTATTAAAAGGCTCGGAAATAGAAATTCATCGTGGCTGCAAACATCATGTTTTCCGCGCCATAACAATGAACCCTTTTGCCTCTCTCCGCCTCCTCTCTCTAAACACACTAAACACGCTCAATAGATTAAATATAGCCACAGATAGGGGCACAAAAACAAAAAATAAAACTTGTATAGCCAAACTAAAAACCACCTAAAAACACCTATTGCTCAACTTTCTTTTTTCATATATAGGTTAACTAGAATGTAAGAAGTATTAGGTTAAATTCACAGGAGAGGAAAGTTGAATTTTACTAATTCAAATTATAACTCATTGATTGATAATAACTTATGTTAACAATTAACTCAGATGATACTTTCAACTTTTATTTTTATTTTAAATAGAAATCGCAATATCATTTTTATCATATATATTCAAATTTGATTTATAGTTATTTTTCACTTTATTATGCTTGTATGTTTTTTTCATATCGTTTAAAATCATCATCACCAGCGAAGAAGAGTAAAAATCAAATGTACGAATATCCGTTTAAAGCTCATTGCAAGGGAAGTCGAGTTAATAATTAGAGTAGGCCATTTTTTACTAGAATGTTATTATCTTTCTACTCTAATAAAAGGGTAACTATGGGTGCCATGTGTCAACATCACATTCATTCTCATCAAAATTTTCCTGTTTCTCTCTCCTATTAAATAACTAAATTAATTACTAATATTATTATTAATTATTAATTCTAAAATATCAAACTTTTTTTAAATAACGAAATACTTTAAAATTAGTTTGTCAAAAAGTAAAATTTTTATAGATAAAAAATAATTAAAATTGGGAGTTATAATAAGAAAATTTTTAAAAATGATATTTTTTTTAAAAATAGTTTGTTTTGAAACAAATTGTTTAATTTATTTTTAAAAAATACAAAAAAAAGGTTTAAAAATTGATATTATTGTTTTATTACTTATAATTCTTACTCATACATAACTTTAGTCATGTATTATTATTTTTAATTAATAAAATTTTATTATATTTAATATTTTATTTATTCAACCCGTGTGATACACGAGTTTACTAAAGCTGGTTAATCTATGTCTATCTATTATAATAAAAGAAGCTTTTGATCAGTTGCCATTTGTCATAGTATTAGACATCCTAAGCCTAATTTTCTCGCGTCTCTCTCATATTAAATATTTACATTCACTACTAATTATATTATTTAATTATTTTAAGATTAAAATAGTTTTTAATAAATTAAAAAAGATTTATTTTATAAATGTAACTTTTAAAGAAACAATCTTTTGTATAACATAATTAATTTTTGAAAATATAAAACTTTTTAAAAATTACAAAATATTTAAAATCAATGTATTTAAAATTAATTTTTTTATGAACCATAAAAAAATTAAAATTCAAAGTTACAATAAGAAATTTTTAGAAAATGAATTTTTTTTAAAACATTTTGATTTTGAATGAATTTTAAATTATTTTTTTATTAGATTTAAAAAATTTAAAACTGGTTCACAAGAAAATAATATCATTTTTTTTTTACTTATAGTATTTACTCATACGTAATTTCAATCATATTATATTTCAAAATATCATTTTATAATTAATATTTTTTACTATTATTTATTCAACCCGTGTAATACATGAGGTACTAACCTAGTCATATAATAAAAGAAAGTTTTTTTAAGACACGCGTCATCATTCTAGCACATCAAATGACACGTGTTATCATTCAAACAGATCAAAAAAATTATTTTTCGCCTCTCTCTCATAATAAATACGAAAATTATTATAACAATTAATCTGACTTTTCTTTTTTACTGAGTTGGGATTAATCACGACAAATGAATATAACACCACGTTAGTTTTAAACAATTGTTTTAAATACATCTAAGTTATTTGTCACAATTCTCTTATACATATTTATAAAGTATAAACTGATTTTCTAAATTTTACATGTAATATTATTACTGTTATTATACGATATATAAAATATTTGGGTGTTACAAAAGTAGATTGTAATCAAGAGATTAATCATTTTCATAACTTCAGCTAATTTTAACAGAGATTATAACTCATAACTTTGACAGAAACTATAAATCATAATTATACACAAACGTCTAAATAAATATTGCAATATGACTCGTGAACCTCGACTTATAGAATATATTTGATAGTGTTTATAAACTTCATAAAACTTCAACTATAAAATATTGGGGGATAATTATCCCATGACTTCCTTAGCAATTCATGAATTATATTTATGAGTAACAAGTCAAGAGATTTTGAAAATAAAAATGATTTGTTTAAGCAAATGGTACCACTCTCTTTAAATAAAATTCTAAGATATATTTTTTTGAAATACCAACTCTTTTACTTATTGTGTCGTTGCATAATACATGTGCGTGAATGTTTCAGGTGCTGAAACTATAATTGACAAATTAACTTTCAATTTAGGTTTGTATGAATATGATCCAAACTTTGCAACCAATGCAAATGTTCTTTCCACCATAGTCTTCATACAATGTATGATTTTTATTTGATAAGATATCATCTCAAAACATACATGTGTCAATGACATAGGGATCAAGTGGTGGTAACTCCGGAAGGAACCAATGCTCAATTCATATAATACTTTGATTGACGAGATGACTATAGCATAAAAGAGCGACAACACCCCAAGTAGCGATATCGAGAGGTATATTAGAACAGATTTTATATTTATTACGACCAATGATCGTCAATAGAGTCAACAAAAATAATTTAAAAAAATGCTAAACACAAGCCCTAATCACAAAAACACATCCAGATGATTCACGAGTAAAAATAATATAAACATCTTCATGTTCTTAGCAAAGTTCATAAATTAAGTTGAATACAATTGCATAACGAAAACCTACACCCGATTGTAACCACGGAAAGTTTAACTAATCATAATAACAAAGAGTTTATATATCGTCAATAAACAAACCCATTTAACCAATCATAATAACAAAGAGTTCATATACCGTCAATAAACAAACTCGTATTAATGTTAATAAGAAAAACTTTACTAACCATCTCTATCAACGATTGCATATTAACGATTGATCGTGCTAAAAGTCCTGATGTGCTTGTGCGAACCAGCCAAGCAGCCTCCTTGTGAACCCTCTATCGTTGAACACCTACTCGTGCGAACCTCTCTTTTCAGAACTGTTGCTGCTCCATTTAATTGGTCTACAAAACTTTTGTGGACCATGGGTTCATTCGGCTGCAAGTTATATATGAATCATAAAATTAATCGTGCCCATAAGTCAAACTAATTATAATCCATTTAACTAGTATGTTTAAAAACTTGAGCTTGAATTTATTCTAGTCCACACATTCATCAAATTAAACATGTTATCTTATGATTATTTTTATGCCCCAAGTAATTATCAATACGGTTTCATGTGATGCAAGCCATGGAAAATTTTGAACTCTTTCTTACATTTATTATTATTAACTTTTTAATTTATTTTGTTACTAAACATATTTCTATTATGATAAAAGAGTAATTAGAATTAACACGTGTCATTATCACATTTATTATTATTAAAATTTTCCCGTGATTCTTTTTGGTCTAAAATAGTATTATAAATAGAAAGAGATTATTTTATTAAGGTTATTTCTAAATAAATAATTTTTATAAAATAAATTTTTTTTCTAAAACCTCAAACTTTTTTAAAAATATAAAATATTTTAAAATTGATTTTTTTAAAAGTAAACTTTTATAAACCAAAATAATTAAATTGGAAATTAAAATAAAGTAAGTATTTAAATAATATTTTTTTAAACAGTTTGTTTTGAAATAAAATATTTAATTTAAAAACAAAAAAAGTTTAAAATTTTGATATATTATCTTAGAATATTATTTTATAATTAATAAAATTTTATTTTATATAATATTTATTTATTAAACACGTGTAATATACAAGTCACTAAAACTAATAATATATAAAAACAAATTTTACTTTGAATCAACTAGTTCCCCATTTTAACTCATGGACTCTTTTAAACCTTTAAAATCTAAGTATGAACTGCTTAAGTATAGATTAATTAAGGCCTAAAAAATATATTTACATACGATTGGCGTATGTAAATCACCCGTCCATCACCGACCATTTCAAAGCTACAAGGTGGTTTCTAAAAGTATTCTCATACACGAATACATGTCTCATGCCTAAATGTCTAAATTTCCCATCTTGAGTTTTTCTCGCACTAAGGCTGGCTCGAATATAAAATGATCCCTTGACTTCTTGAGCCCCTTATTTTTATACTTTAACTTCTATACTAATAATCATTTACATTGTGGGACACGTGGCATTCTCACAAGGCTTCACCCACTTGTTTTCCCACCTAAATGATCAGAACCCGAATTAAGGAACACGCGGACCTTATTGACCCGCTTAGTGGTACGCATGGATCTTTTGTTGATCTAATTGGCTAATTGTATCTCATTCTTCTAATCTGAAACCTCTTGGCACTTTCGATCATTAAAGATGGCAGATGCGATGACGATGCAACATGAAGAAAGAGGTGGCGGCAGTGGGAACGACGATTCTGATGACAACAACGGTGCGATTATGAACTTTTTCAAAGTCTTCTTTGTCTTGATTTTCTCTTCGATTTTGCTTGGTTTTCTCTTCTCCGTTGTTTAATTGAGTTCACGAGGTACGTATATAATCCACGTTTGCTTATTTGTAGCTTGTCTACATAATGTTTACTTCTGATTTAATGTGTAACCAAGGTAGATCAACCTTAATGCATTCAAATCATTGATTAGAGTATAAGGTTTAGACCATTTTGGTATAATTTGTGATGTATTTCTACAAATTAACATCAACCATTCGGTTTTGTCTCAGTACTCAACAACTATTGTCGTGTTTATTGGTGGATGAAGATCCGAGAGGTGATTTTGGTTATTTGAAATTTTGAATATTTAGCTAGAAAACATTAAATACTTTTATACTTGTGCTTAATCTACTTGTGTATTTGTGAGAATTCGAATCTTGCTTCTAATTGCTTGGTTTGTGTCATAAAACTTACATTTGTGTCTAATCTTCCATTTCACTTGAAAAACAGGTAGAAATTTGTACTTCATATACATCTGAATTTAAGTTTTTATGTGGAAAGGATTTAATTTCTAAACATGAATTGATATGTATCAAGATATTTGTGTGTTTTATGTTTTTTCTGTAGTTGGTTCTTGGGCTGAAAGAAGAGAGCAATCGATATACAACTCATTGGTGGTAAGTAAATTTATTAATATTTGTTATCATACCCTTTATCGTTCTTGAAAAAAATGATTTCTATATGCATAGTGCTATCCTCGTATTCTCCCCACACCCCATTTCTAATATATATTGGTAACCTGACATATTAGCAAGTTATGCTTATAAAATCTCATTTATCAATCATATTGTTTTTAGTTTCCATTTTGGCTTTACTTTCATTAATTTTGTCTTATTATTTTAGTGTAAAATGACTGATGGCACTATTAGAGTTGATATCAATATCAAGATTATTATAAAAAAATATTTCATCAAATGACTCATGGCTAAATTGATGGCAGTCTTTACTTACATGGTTATTGAATTTAATCTCATTAGAGTGATCCTTTGCACCTTTCTGTTGTGGTTTACTATAATAAATCCATGCATAACTTCTACAAAAGCCAATTATTAATATATTTGGTAGGGTAATGCTAATTTGATCATCCAGGGTATTAGATAATAATATATCAATCATCTGACAACTGCAAATGGTAAATGATATGATGGCTGCTTTCCTTCTTAAGGGTAGACTAATTAATGAAGAAGATGCCAAAAGTAAGAAGAAGAGAGCTGTAATCACAGAGTAGTAGCTATCAGATTGGTTTTACCCACTGTCATCTTTACTACCTCTTTAAAAGATTTTGAAACTTATTAATCTAAATGCTTGAACGAGATGAGACTTATGACGTTGTATGCATTAGTAAGACACTTTGGGTGACTTTTAACTGGTTAAGGGGATGCTGGGTTTGCATCATTGATAAATGTCCCTTATAATCATAATATTTGGATTGTAGATCCTTTACAGGAAAAAATTAAATAACATCTATGTAACAAATAACCTGAAGACCTTGGGTAAGTGACATGATTACTTGTGGATCAGAAGACCAGCTTAAAGATGTGGTCATAAAGGTCGGTTCCAAGAGATCAACAAAATATGTAGAGGATGAAGAAGGGAATCTTGAATGCCATAACACTTCGAGATATAATTTCAAGAATCGTACACGAGTCTCATGGATTTTTGGGTGACTTTTGATGGTGTGTTTACTTTACCTGTGAATAGCCCCGTGTTTAACCCAAAGAATGTTTTTTAACTCTTCTTTTTTCAATTTCAAACAATATTGTTTTACATTTATCTTGTATATTTGGATAAATCAGTTTGGGCAAATAAGAGGTTTGTTGGACTTAATGTTTATTATGCATTCAAATATTTCTTCTTCAACGAGTCTTTATTAAATGATGTGAATTTGAGCTTAATCAAGTTCAAATTTATAAGATAACTTGATTCAAATGAAATTATTCAAGCCATGTGTATGTGTTAATATTAAGTTTGCCTAAAGGCTTAGACAACTTACAATTAGTATTTTTTTTTTAATACAAACTCTCTCATATTCGTCTCACAAAAATGGTTTTTTACTCATTTAATCAAAAATTAGCTAAAGAGAGAACGGGTCAAATGAGTTGAGTGTAGTTAATGTGTATTTTCTAAAAATTGTTTTCATTTAAAGATTCATAACATCATTGTACAACTATTATTTTTAGCTGAACCTTCTCATTAGTAGTATGAAACATAAAAATAAACAAAAAATGCTAATGGTTAACCCACCTCAACCGTAGTGTAAAAAAACTAACATACTTCAAATTAAACATCAAATGTTGTACACAAAAAAGTTTTTAAAAATTTATGAATTATAATTGTCGCTTTATATTTGTATCATTATACATAATATGTAATTTATTTTACAAGAAGCATTTATAAATTATATCATTTTATTTAATAAAACCCGTGTAATACACGGGTCTATAACCTATTTGTATAATATTTAGCTTTTAATATACTTAGTAAAGAATTTATTTTCATCGAGTCACTGAATTTTTTATATACTAGAGGAAATTCCCGCGCGTTGCGGCGGTACGGCAGTTGCGTGATTTTTTGGGAATTCGATTTTAGTTAGTATCGGCTTTGTGCGTTATGATGTAAATTAAAAAATAAAAATATGATTTTTGAAAAAATTGAATGAAAGAAAACAATTACGTATATTACAAAAGTCTTTAAGACAATTATATTATCCCAACAAGATTAGTGAAAACATGGGTAATATTTGTGGTCGGAAATCACTTATTACCAAGATTTTAAGGGTTTCGTTTTATTAATATAGTTTAGAGTTTTATGATCATCGGAGGCAACTTTCGGTGGTGATTTGCATATACCGGAAAAAGTTAATGGAGAAATTATCACAACAAATTACCATTTTTATTGTTATTAAGCTTTTAAGAACCGGCAAGGAAAAGGGAAAGAGTGATTACCGCTCAATCGTAGTGGATGAACGGAATTGAAAGTAAATGACGGTTTTGTTTGGTCACGTGTATGTGCTTTAGCATTTGTATTATAAACATCATATATTATATTTTTATTGTAAGGGTATAAATAAAATAAAAAGATTAACTTTTTGAAATATAAGCATAACTTTTCTTATGGGTGTCTTAATCCATATGTAAAATTATCATTCAATACTGCTTTCACTTTTATTAAAAAAGATATAGATAAATATTATGATTATTAAACTCACAATATGCCTCTAAAAATATTAGTATTATAGTTGTCATAAACATGAAGATATATATATAATATACATATATATATATTATATAAAGTTATATACTTAACTATTTAAATAAAATAATACTTAATTTAAATAATATTTAGTTATAAAAGTATAATTAGTAAATATAAATTTAAATGTCAATTTATAGTATCGCAAATAAAATAAAATTTAATGAAGTGAATTGAATAATATCATATTATTAAATAATGTATCAATAATGTTTATTAAATACATAAAAGAGACAATGATAAAAATATCAAAGTATATAAATTTTAATTAATAAATTTACCATATTGCCCGTAAAGTATTTTAAAATCTTAATTAATTCTCTATACCACCCTTCTTAAATGTCTTACACTTCTTTGTACATGTTGATTAAAACCTTGTATGTTTGGCAAAAATTACATCTCTATCTAGAGATATTTATTATAAAGTAGTATAGATATGAGTATTTAAATAAAATAATACTTAATTTAAATAGTATTTAGTTAAAAAATATGATAAATGATTATAAATTTAAATATGAATTTATATTATTATAAATAAAATAAAACTTTAGTTTTAAAAGTATGATTAGTAATTATAAATATAAATGTCAATTTATATTATTATAAATAAAATAAATTTAATGAAGTGAACCAAATAATATCACATTATTAAATAATGTATTAATAATGTGTATTAAATAAAAAACAATAATTAGAAGAATTTAATTAAATGAGGGCAAAAGTGGAATTGCATAAACCACTTATACTATATGCTTAAAATATTGTATAGGTGTCTTACATTTTAAATAAAATTATCATCTTATCCTTCTAATATGTATTAGATAGTGGTATAGATAATACTTAATTTTAATATATAGTTTTAAATATATAAATAGTAAGTATAAATTTAATTATTATTTTAAAAGCATTATTAATAAGATAATACTTAATTTAGTGAATTAAATAATGCATTAATTAGAAGAAGTATATATTTAATAAGGGCTATTTAGGAACTATTGCATAACACACTTGTATATTGTGCTTAAAAAGTTGTCTTAGGTGTCTTACACTTTAAATAAAATTACAATTATATCCTTCATATATACTTTATATAGTAGTATAGATGATAATAAAAGCAGTAAATTACTATTTTGGTCCATGTGGTTTGTTCATTTTAACCATTTGAGTTCAAAAACGAATTTTTTAACAAATCAAGCCCTATAATTTGTATTCTATAACTCTTTCAGTACAATACACTAACAGAGTTAGATTTTTCAGTTAGTTTTTAATAAAATGATCAAAATACCCTTGGACTGAAATGGTTATTTTTAATAACCTCAGGACCAAAAACGTAATTTACACTCTCACACAAACATATTATATATATATACATGAAAATGTTTTTATTTTTATTTTTCAAAGTTTTTTAAATTTTAATTTTAAATCGCTCGGTTTTAAACGTCGTATTTAAACTATTCATCTTATCTAACGGAAAATTTAAAACCGTTTGCTTATTATACTTCTTATTTAAACTGCTAAGCTTACTTAAACGTTCTTTTAATTTATTTGTTTTATTTAAACCGCAAAGTCTTTTTAACTCTTATTTTATTTAAACATTTTTTTTAATTGTTCAATTATATTAAGTTTCTTTTTTAAATTTTTTATATTTATACATATTTTTAATTATCCGGCTTGTTTAAATGTAATTTAATCCTGTTCTTTTGTTTGAACATTTTTTTTACTATTCGATTATTAAAAAGTTTTCTTTTTAAACCAACCTTTTAAAATTATTTAACTATATAACTAATATGTGTGTATATGTATAAATATTTTTATTTTTATTTTTTAAAGTTTTAAAAATATTTTTTTAAACCGTTTGGATTTAAACCGATAATTTAATTACTAAAAAATGTTTTAAGTGTTTTTAAACCATTTGGTTTTCTAAATATCATTCTTAAAACAATTGGGTTTTAAAAATAATTTTTAAAAGGTTGGCTTTCTAAACAATTTTTAAAATCATTCATCTTCAAACCGTTCGGCTTTAAAATCTTCGGCTTTTTAAACGTATTTTTTATAATCATTCGGCTTTTTAAATTTATTTTTTAATCGTTCGTCTTACTTAAAAGTCTTTTAAAATCTCTTTGTTTTTTAAATATTTTATTTAAATGGCTTTTTAAATCGTTCAACTAATTAAACTCCTTTCTAAATTTGTTTGCCTTATTTAAACGTCTTTTTCAAATCGATTGGTAATTCAAACGCAATGATTGACTTAAAAAGTTTAAATAAACTAAACGCAGGTAATTTTAATATCGTAAAAGCCCTAATTGTAATAATCAAAACTCAAGTTAATCCTTAAAATAATACAAATGACATAAATTTAGAAATCACTTTAAAGTCAACTTGAATAAAAGATGACAAAAATTGAAAGAGAAAAAAGATGTTATAATAAAATTAATTGTTTAAAAAGAAAGCTTTTTAATAAATGAATAGTAAAAAGACGTTCAAATAAAAGAACGGGATAAAATTACGTTTAAACGAGCCGAACAATTAAAAATATGCATAAATAAAAAAAATTTAAAAAAGAAGCTTAATAGAATTGAACGATTAAAAAAAGACATTTAAATAAAATAACAGTTAAAAAGACTTTGTGTTTTAAATAAAACAAATAGATTAAAAGGACGTTTAAGTAAGCTTAACAGTTTACATAAAAAGTATAATAATCCAAACGATTTTAAATATTCCGTTAGATAAGATGAATGGTTTAAATATGGCGTTTAAAACCGAGCGATTTAAAATTAAAATTTAACATATTTTGAAAAATAAAAATAAAAACATTTCGTGTATATATATAATATATATATAATACATATATATATATATATAATATATAATATGTTTGTGTGAAAGAGTAAATTACGCTTTTGGTCCCTGAGGTTATTAAAAATAATCATTTCAGTCCAATGGCATTTTGGTCATTTAATTAAAAACTAACTGAAAAATCTAACTCGGTTAGTGTATTGAACTGAAAGAGTTATAGAATACAAACCATAGGGCTTGATTTTTTTGAAAAATTATTTTTAGATTCAAATTGTTAAAATGATCAAACCACAGTAACCAAAATCGTAACTTACTCTAATAAAAGGGAGTGGGAAAACTACAGTAATTTTTTGGAAAAACACCCCTTTTAGAAATAAAGTACATAAAATGTGTATCGTCATATTCTACATATTAGATACCAAGTAAAAAATATTCTTTTTTAATTCCAATTTTAAGCACCTAAAAAGGTTTCATTGTTGTATTAGAGGTGCATAAAAAAATTGGTTCGCAAATCGTAACCGACAAATCAAATCGGAGTTAAACCAGTTTGGACCGGTACCTTCCTAAACCAGTCCCTTGCGAGAAATAATCTTCGGTTCCAAATCGGTTTCATATTATGTAGCACAAACTTGTTCTCATCTCAAACCGTTTCCAAACTATACCGGCTCAAGCCAGTTCTAGCCATTTGTATATTTTTTAACATTGCATAGCAAGTGTATAGCAATTTTCTAGCTACTTTTGACCTTTTTTTTCTTTATTTTTGTGAACCTTTTTACTCTTATATGTTAACCAAAATAGATAATGAGTGTGAACCTTTTCATCAATTGGTGTTGGTGCATCCTCAAGAGAAGACATCATTGTGAGGAATTTACCAACAACGAGGAACCCTAAAGTTTGTGAAAATTTGACTTATGTAAAATGTTGAATGATACTAAAACGACTTGTTGCAAGAATTGGTTTACTTTTTTCCGTAGGGAATTTAAACTCGACTTTGAAAAAACATTTGTCAAAATATTGCAACAACGGGAGATGATGGTGGCATTTTTATTTTCGACCTAAATGTGGTTCGAGATTGAATGGCGAACTTTGTGATTTAGGTTTGTCGTTTGACCACTTCGACATCCTCGCTTGACAAAGTTGATCCGATAAACTCTCCAATCTTGTTACATTCACATAAATAGTACTACCCTTAGACATAGTAGTTTAAAAAGTGGAAAATGGGAAAAGAATAATTAATTTTAGCTTTCATAAATTTAAAACATGTATATATGAACTTAACAACCAAAGTTTGGTCAGCTCCGCACGATTTACCGATTGTATCTCTGCATCACTATTCATTATGCAAATCATAATACCAACCCTAACCAAAACCGCTTCTTGGTTATGGTTAATCGGTTATAGTTTCAGTTAATTGTTACTCTCAGATAAATATCTGACTTGACCCCATAGTGACCAAAAATTTTAAACTAAACTTGAAAAGACCCAATCAAAAAAATATTTAAACTGGTTTTTTTTATTTGCCTGAGGTTTAGACCTGTTCGCAGGTTTATTCTTTTTGATTAACTAGTACTATTATATCACTCTTGCCAGTAAGCTCAACTCATCGTCAAGTAAGCTTATGTTCATTTTGGAAAAAGTTCAAAAATATCCTTCATTTTTACATGATTTTGGAATATACATAGCTTTGCATACGACATTTCCCTTTTTTTTAAATAGTTACAGTGTTCTTCAAGTTGGGTTTTATAACTTCAATAATTGCAAATTCACTATCAAAATTCTCACAAGTCCGTTAACACGCGTTTGGGTAAACAAGTCATATAAAATTATAAATTATGGATATTCTCCTCTTATTGGGCAAATCAAATTTACGGCAAATCTTCTATTCTTTTATTCTAATAAAAAATTTACCAAATTTTTCCGTTTCTATCTTTTGTTAAATAATTGTTTTAATTACTAATAATATTATTTAACTCTTTTTTAAATTAAATATATTTTTTTAATAAATTAAGAAAGATATCTTTTTATTAATGTTATTTCTAAAAATCTAAATTTTTATTCTAAAACATCAACTTTATTAAAAATAAAAAATATTTTAAAAAATAAATTTTTATAAATCAAAAATAATTAAAAATTGAAAGTTATAATAATGAAATTTTTAAAAATGATATTTTTAATATGGCTTGTTTTGAAATAAAATGTTTAATTTCATTTGAAAAAAAGTTTAAAAACAAAAGTTTTTAAAAAGTTGATATCATTGTTTTATTACTTATAATTCTTACTCATATATAATTTCAATCATATATTTATATTTAGTTTATTCAACCCGTCTAATATACGGGTTTACTAAAACTAGTCCTCTGATATTCTTCTTTCTCATGTTGGTTGAAATGTTGGATTATTAAAATTTAGAAAGCGTTCAAATATAAATATAATAATTCTAAAAAAACATAAAAGGTAATTTAACCATTAATTTTTTAATCAATGACTGAGATCGAATTGAAAAAAAAAAGAACTTTGTTAGAGAGTATTTTAGGCATAATATTTCTGTTAATTTTTTTTAAGTTCTCTCACTTTTTTAAATATTTATAACTTTTATATACGACAATTTTTTATATAAAGTAACATCATAAAGTTGAGCATTTTTTATCTTTAAAATAAGTACAATATCGTTATATAAAAATAATAAATTTTTTACGTGTTTTAACTCATGAATTTGCACGTCATTGTGTGTCTTAGTGTAGTTTATTATGTACTTTTGTTAGTCATTTTGTCTTTTTGAACACTGTTATGTTTTTTTAAAATGATAAATACAAAAGAACATAATGATGAAATAACAACTATTAATCTAATATGTTGAAAACAACGACAAATAACACAAAATAATATAAAACGTAAAACACAATAATTAAGTATCTCATTGTGGTTTTTGCTCGTAATCATGTTATCCTGGTTATAATAAGCTGCGCCTATCCATGTGAGCAAGCTTGTCTGCCAAAGCCTTAAGGTGGTGATCATAATGGACAAGTGTCTTTTATATATTGGTCCGGTTAGGAGGCGTTTAGCCCCCTCTCTGAGAAGGCTCATGCGACTTGTCAGCAATGGACATTTCGGAGAACTTTGAAAAAGATGAGACATTTGAGAAAAAGTAGAGCAAAAGAGACATTTTAGGAATTTTCACCTATTTTTATATATTGAAGGCTATTTTATTTTGTTTTGTTTTATTAACCTAATTCAATACATTTTAAATCTACATCTCTATACTTCTTAAAATAATTGAAAAATGACAGCAGCCAGCTGAGCAGTAAAAATGAAATTGTAAGTTACATTATCTTTTTTTTTTTAACTATGTACCATACAATAATTAAGTTTAGTTATATATCCAACTTCTTGTGAAATTAAATTGCATTTTATGATAGAAATTTGGAAGAGTTTTCTGATTAGACTATGTATAGTATTTAAACATCACAATTCACAAGTGTTAAAAACGTTTTTTTAAGAAAGAAATGTGCCCAAGTTCTAGATTGCTTCACCCCACTTGGCAAATTTGATAAAAATAACTTCATTTGATGTATCTTTATCTAGATAACAAAATAATTTGATGCATCAATCAATCTTTATATTAAAACTTTGAGATACAGACAGAAAATTCAAATCACACGTATATAATAACAATCTTAAACATCAACTTGATGGATCTTTATTAGTCAACAAGGACGCGCGACCCATCCTACGCCAAAGAACTTGACGACTTATTTTTTTGTTGTCGTTATCAACCATCTTACAGACAATAGGAGATCTTTCAAATACATGGAACATATTATGATGCATCGCTAAGGACGAGAACTCATATAACGATGGTATCCACAACAAGCGATTTGATGTGATTTATGAGTTCTTCATCAACATGTGTGAAATGATCCTTATTTTTATAGAGGACATCCATAGCTCGGGCCAAATTGATCACCTGCATAATTACTGGCATTTTAACATCTTTACACCTCAGAGACTCAAGATTCATTTCTTTCCAGGCTTCTTCGACTTTTTCATTGAACAAATCATAGACATGTTGCTCAGTAACATCATATTCCTTCATGTAACATTGAATGCTAGATGCAACATGCACTCTTTCTTGCTCCACCTAAAATTTTTTACAAATATTGTTTAACATGCTTTTCAAAAGCATATGTACAAAAAATAAGAAATACAAACTTTTGATGGAGGTTGATTAATCAGGTTGCATTTTAATAGAAAATCAATCACATTTTCACATGGTTAAGATAGGAGTCAGCTAACATACCTTGTGGGTGACAATATCATCCATGATCCTACAAAGCACACAACAAGATCTTGCAAGGGGAGGCATAGTGAGAGCCCATTTGAATGTTTCGTCTGTGATTACATCACCCATGGCAGCAAAGCTTGCTATTAGAGTGTGCTTATATCCACTACTAACAGTTGTAACTTCTTTATGCTCCTCCATTGTTGGTATGTATCCATCATTTGCCCATCGAGCTTCTTTCAAGTAGCATCCTATGTATTCCATCATCTATAAATCACAAGCAACCAAATCAATTTTCCCTAGAAGCCATCTAAAATAATAGATACACACATGCTAAAATTTAAGGATAACAATATACAGATATGAACACTTTATCAACCCCCCTCCCCCATTCCTCCCAAAAAAAAATATATTAGAGAAGTCTAATTAAGTAAGCTTGAATGAAATGCATAAAAGTTAAAAACTTACTGCTTCTCTAATATAGTTGAGATGATGTGCTTTTCCCATCTTTGTTAAGATTTTTTCCATATCTCCATACATATCTAAGAGTATTTGGTATATAAGTTGCATATTCTTTGGCAGGCCGTCCAAGCATGTAATTGACCACCTAACAAACATTTATGTGTAATTACTTGATGAATTTGAGTAGCATATATATTTTGCTAATGGATGACAAGGTGCATGTTGGTTCATATACCTTTTAATTGCTTCGGTAAAGATCTCCAGTTCTTTCAAAGTACCATATGCATCATAAGTGTCATCAAGAAGTGTTTCTATAGAAAGAACCTTAGCTAAGAACATTCTGGATTGAGAATATTTAGGCTTAGAGTACACACTTAAGGACCAAAAGTAGCATTCAACCAATCTGTTTCTTGCATAGAATAGATTAGTTGGGACATCGAAGCTTTTCCACCACCTACAAAATTATGTATATAAATGTATAGATCTATGTGATATTTCCATATATATATGAATATATATATATATATATATATATATATATATATATATATATATATATATATATATATACATGAAGTGAAGGAACACAACATGCATACTTGTAAATTTGGTTGAGCTCTTTCTTATGGAGTGATTGGAGTAGGTTGAACCCTAACTTAGCAAGTTTTAGTAAAGACTTGTTATGAGACTTTTGTTGTTGGTAAAAAGGTATGTAACGCAATGCCTCGATCCTCGGCACCCTTTTATGCAAAGGTTGCTTTAGTGCTTCTTCTATTCGTTTAGTGACAACAGAGTTGACCAAAGAAGGGTCTTTCGAGATGTCATCAAGACGACCTCTTGCAAAGGCTAGAGCGTCCTCTAATATGACTTCACCAGGAACCATTAGGTATGTTGCCTCATACAACTCAAGTAAACCCTCAATATCATCCGCTAATGACTCCTTAAAAGCTCCATCTTTGTCTTTGTATCTTTCAAAAACACCTGTTTTAAATCATAAGAGACGTCATTATCTTATTTTGCATTATATGTATATTATATATATATATATATATATATATATATATATATATATATAACCATGTTACAATTGAAAAATCATGATAACCATGTGTACAACTATGGTTTACGTATATGTAACTCGTTTCGCTATCATCTTAATTTCGTTGGGGTTTAAATTAAAGAATGTGTAACAACAGAAAATAATAAGATTAAAGTTTACTCAACCACACTATAAACAATAACTATATTAATTTATAAATTATATGATTGGCTATAGGTGGTTTTCGTAGTTTTTAATTATAAACATGGTTTTCATTTTATTCATCACCTATATATATATATATATATATATTAATATATATATATATATATAATAAACTTAATATATGCATACTAATTACCACTTGAAACAAAATAGCCATGTTGTCGCATGATTCGAAACCAAACAAAAGTAGCACCACCATTCCAGTTGTCACCGTATGCATTGTAGAAGTGTTGCAGGGCTTGATTAATCTCCTCCTCAAAATAATAATCAATGCCTAGGCGTTCAACTACGTCAATCAGTTTTAATAAATTCGTATGTTCCATAGGAATATCCAAAACTCGTAATATTTCTTTTAGTACTTCTTCTTTGAGGTCTTCAACTACTTTTTCAATACCAGCTTCATCTTCTAGCTTCATTTGCGAACAAAGGATTGTTACAATACATACATAGCATATAAACACATGATCCGCTAAATATCTAAACCTTCATGTAAGCTAGCTTGTATATGCATATCATTAGATGATATTAATTTCACTTTAATTTTTCACTCATTTACGAGTTATGTTCTAATTAAAAAAAGTACATATATACCTTGTCATAGAGAAGAAATTGATCTCCCCAAACGCTAGGAGGAAAAGTAGCAAGAGGGCGTTTGACATCCTCTTGTTTGACGGACATGTTTCAATTTGTGATAGATATAGATGGCTATATGCCTACTAAATTGCATGAAGTTTAAGTAGAGCTAAAGGGTATTTATAAGGGGTGGTGATGACATATTTATCACATCTTTTGTCCAATAATTCATTGAATCCTTAAACAAAACATTACTATATAATAGCTATTTAAATGCATAAATATTAATAAAACGAGAAGATTATGCTTAATATTATTTTTTATTTAAGGTCATGTAAAGTAAAAGCCGGCATATACAACCAAAGATCTATACAATTTAAAAGTCATTTAGGAGATTATCATTAAAATTTAATTTTTCATTCAAATAATGTACGATCTGTAACGTAAAAACCGTCATATATGTAGTCATATTTTTTAATGGCTAACACACATACCTTTTAATTTAAACTACACACCCTAAATTATGTTATTGCCTAGAATTTAACTCGGGTCTTTTTCCTCGAAGGCAAATTACCTTACCACCACACCAGTAAGTGGTAGGGCATATTTGTAGTCATATACCACTAAAGATATATAAAATTTAACGGAGATTATCATTAATAATATTTTAAGTCACATGTTTATATATTTTAAAGAAAATATCCCACTTATGATTACAAAGATATAAGCGATTGCTATGCTCGAAATTATGTTCAATTGCATAAGAACGCGAAAATTTATGAATAAAACGAATTGAGATGACAATGGGTCGGGTTTGGGACCGGTATAGGTAATCCCAAGCCCATGCCCGATTATAAAAGTGTGTCCCATACCCAGCCAAAATATCATCGGGTATTTCCGGCCCATCAGGTATCGGGCATACCTGCGGGTAATCGAATATGCCCGTTAAAGTTGTAAAAATTACCCGTTGGGTACACCCATTGGGCATCTATTAAAATTTAAAAAAAAAAACATATAAATCTAATTTGTATATACGTAATAGACAATATTTTAATTTTTATGTTACTTCTAATAATTTTTGTTATGTTCCACTACTACTATTTAGTTTAAAGGAAAAATATTAAAATTTTCTTATGACTTGTGTAAGATACGATATAGTGCAAGTGATAGGAAGCTTAGTAGTTTATTTTCAACGCATAAATATAAAGTAAAAAGATATCAATTAAAAAGCCAAAAAGATATAATTATATATAATATAATTGTTAAGTAGAATAAATTAAAAACTAAAATAACTTCCGGAACATAATCGGGTTGGGTAAACGGGTAAATGATGCAATCCCATACCCGTCTCATGCCCGTGAAAAAAATAAAAATGAATCACATACCTAGTCCCATATCCGCTTACCCAACCCCATTCCCGTCCAAATGTCTCGGGTTTTCGGCATTCTAATTGGGTTCGGCTTCGATGGCTATCCCTACAAACGAGTCATTATATCGATCTTTTTGAAATAGCGAGACACCCTATAATTATTTAAAACATGTAGTTATTAACTAGAATTAAGTATAAGAGATTTCAAGTATAAGATTAGCGGAAACCCTAAAGATTAATATAAAGGGCTCCACATGAATTTGTAGCATCCATGGACTTTAAAGATCCGCGTGCCACCAAGAGAGAAAGAGGGTAGCAGCCAACAGTAACCAGCAAAAGCCCAGCACCAGGCCCATAGCAAAGCCCAAAAACAAATAAAAATAAGAAAAAACATGAACGGTATTAAAAGGCAACCACATTAGAATTTTAACAGTATTTTATTAAAACCAAACCAATAAGGCAATAAACTTACAAGGTGCTAGTATCCTACTCTAATAAAAAGATATCTAGTAGGGACACATATCAATATTATATCCCTGCTCAATAATTTTTTTCATGTTTCTCTGCTTATTTAATAATCACATTAATTAATAATAATATTATTTATTTTTTTTATAAAAATAGTTTTTAATAAATTAAATAAAAGATATTTTTACTAATTTTATTTCTTAGGAAATAATTATTCATAAGATTAGAAAACTTTTAGAACATCAAACTTTTTAAAAAATACAAAATATTTTATATTTGGTGTTTTAAAAAGTAAAACTTTTATAAACAAAAAATAATTATTGAGAGATATAAGAAAAAAGTTTTAAGTATGACATTTTTTAAAACGTTTGTTTTGAAATAAAAATTTTATTTTATTTATTATAAGAAACATTTCAATCATATCTTATTTTACAATATCGATTTATAATTAATAAATTTTTATTCTATTTAATATTTTTTATTCAATCCGTGTAATACACGGGTTTACTAAAGCTAGTACATAATATTCTGGGAAATTTAGAAAATGCAATTAAAACCTGATCTAGATCGTAAGATTTTCCTCATATTTATGATCCACGAGAACTAGTTTTATATTCGTTCGGTGACCAGGTATTTTATTACAACAATAAATATCATAATGATGATGATGATGATGATGATAATAATAATAATAATAATAATAATAATAATAATATAATAAATAATAATAATAATACTAATATATAATAATAATAATCACAAATAATATATAACACATAATAATAATAATGATGATAATAATAATAATAATAATAATAATAAAAATAATAATAATAATAATAATATAATATAATATAATAATATCATAATAATAATATAATAATAATAATACTAATAATAATAATAATAATAATAATAATATAATAACAATAACAATAAATAATGTTAACAATAATGATAATAACAATAATAATAATAAAAATAATAACATCAATAATGACAATAATAATAACAATAATAAATTAGAATCGTCGGCTTCTGTGAAGTTTTAAACTACTTAACAGTTTTTGATGTCCTCTGTGGCATCTCCAATGTTCAGGCTCTATTTTAGATCCGATTCATTCATATGTTAACTAATAGGATTAGAGTCTGCCAGCATATTGTGATGGGCTTTTGAAATGCAATTTCTGTGAAAATAAGGTATATGAGCTTTTATCGAGTGGGGATAAAAAAAACTATCAGTGAGGACAAAATAGTAATTTTAAACTTAAACATTTTTCAAAATCAATTAAAGTGAAAAAATAAATAGTGTTACATCCAAAAAAAAATACTGAAAACGGTTAGCATGAACACGATCCTATTGTTAAACCAATATCCAAAGACGCTACTCGGCAAGCCCAAAACAAACGATTACCCTTTAAATTATTAGAAACAACCAACTTTTATATAGAAAAACAAATCATTTTTGTATTTTAAAAAAAAAATTTGAGTGTAAACTGGCAAATTTACTACAATGTACAAACCTCATTGCGTGATCAAAATATTGAAATTCAAGTCACCATAACATCAACGCCTAAAAATTAACTCGTCCAAAATAACACATCATCTTTGTTATTATAAAGGTAAGAACTCATTTCATATTAGTTTATGAATAAGCATATGGGATTTGTAATAAAATGCGCATTCCGAGTAAACAAAGTAAATTTGTAGGTGTTATCAATTAGTTTCCACACGCTCTTTAGTTGAACGGAGAGGATGAGTAATCTACATGTTCTCTATCGAGTCAAAAGACCAAAATATACCTACTCTTAAGTATAACTAACATGAAATACTTGTAATCATAGATAGGAGAAATATTCTGAATTAACGAAGGAACGACAGACTTGCACATGATGAACGACAGACTTCCTCATTTTCATTTCAAGGTACCGTTGTTTGAAGTAGCCGACTAATTAAACCTAGTCAACCCCAAAATACTACATAATTTTATATATTATCTTTGTAGAAATAATAGTGAAAAAATAACAAATAGTAATGTATTTTAGGATAAGCTAGATATACCATATTCCATATGACCTTGCCTTGAGCATAATAAAAGAAAACCACTCAAGATGTTATAAAGGCGAATGGTTAATTTAGGTTGTATTCATCTTCAATGGGTCAAACAAGGGATGATATATTAATAATTTTAAATTAATAAGTTCACTAAATCTATGAATAAAGTAATTAAAAATTAATGCATATAAAAACGTTTTTAACTATATACATAAAAAGATTATAAAATTAAACAAATCTGGTGTAGATACCACAAAATAAACTACTTACAAATCTGTGACTTTTAGGTCATGGGATAAATGATTGAGCTCTATGCCTTTTAATATGTTAGATATCCACTGTAGGGGTTTTATCATATTTGTGAGCTTCTTTTTAAATAAGATGAAACATGGTGTTGTATTTGATGTACAAGCTATCATTGGGGATGTACCAGACAATCGACTTTAAGCTTTAAAAAAATATATCATAAAATAAACTACTTACAAATATTAAAAACTAAAAGTGTGATTAAATTTGAATGACATTTTTTTGTTATTTATAACCATTTGTGCAGTTTTTACACATTAAACAGGTACAACTCTAAAGCTTTTGCAATAGTTTAAAATATTGTAACCAACAATCAAACAAAGTAAAAAAAAACAACATAATCATATTCTAATGTATTATAGACCGTGCCCATTTTTTGACTTACTGTACTTGATAATGAACCGAAGTAGAGATAACAGTAATTCTGGTTAGTTGAAAACCGTTGGCTCTCTTTGTGATAATATTTTAAGTTTATAACAGCACCAAGAAGAAGAAAGTTTCGTCATTCTAGAAAAAAAGAGTATGCTTTTTAAACATGACGAGAATAAAAGAAATATTTGGTTAAGAATAAAACAATCATGAGGGGGGGGGGGGGGGGGGGGGTTCAATAATATATATATGCACAATTAAATTTTTATTTATTTAGTAGTGGAATTTCATATGATGTGACGAGAATTTTATATATATGCATAAAAAAGAAAATATTGTTTCAATGAAATGTGAATTTTAGACGGATTTTGAATATGTATCTGGTGAATCTAATAAACAGTATGACACTCGGTAAAAATAGATAAAAATTAGTATATCGTAATGTATTTAGAATTCCGGAAAACATTATATATCAAGAAATACAAAAATATAAATATATTATACTATATTTGACCCGGTTTGGTTTTAAATAAAAAATTATATTTTAAAAATTATTAGAATAAATAAAACAAGTTGTTTAAAATTTAATAATAATAATTTAAATCACCAACTGAACCTAGCGGATTGGAGCAAAAATAAAATTTTGACAGAAATTATAACACAATTACAAAAAACTAAATAAATATATATTGTAATATGACTCATGAAACGTATCTTCTCTTATTAATCAATGATCTTATAATATGAGAAATGTTCAAGAAACTAGAGAAGTAGAGATCCTTAGATTGCAAGTTGGGTGGAGCTGTTGGTCAATAAAAAATGAATTAACATCAAAAAAGTTGGTATTGTTTGGAATCAAGAAATAGCAGGCGAAATAAAATAAACGATTAATGATTAATGAAAAATAACATGTTTGGTTGTTAAAAAGAATAAAATTAATCATTACATAAGTAATTTAATTCCTTCTAATCATACTAAATATATTTTATTCACCTCCTCTTCTTTTCTTTTTTTTTTTTCATTTCATCCCATTTTATCCATAGTCACCACCATCACCACCCATTCACCATCACCAACCACCACTAGCACCGGCTACAACCACCACCACTACCAACCACCAAGGCAACCACCACCACCGCTCACCAAGATTAAGAGCCACCGGCCACCACCATCGACCACCACAGCCACCATCGTCGGCCGCCGTCAACACCACCCACCGCAGCCACCACCATCGGCCGTCACCACCAACCACCACTGCCACCACCGTCGACCATCACCACCGCCAATCACCACTACACCCAACACCACCTATCACCATGCACCACCTCCATCGGCCACCATTGGCCACCGACCATCGGCCACCGACCATCACCACCATAACCACTTTTATATTTTATTATCTCGTATTTTCCTACTTAACAAACAATACAAAGTAATGATTTATTTTATTCTTAAATTTTAATCAAACAGGACAATGAAATGTATAATCCAATTTATTTTCCCATTCATTACATTCTTCGCCTATTTCATTCTTCGTCGATTCCATTATCTCATACTAAATAGACCTTTAAGGTTAGTTGTGATGTACGATTAAACTACCTTGTGCGTTATATAAAGAGTTTTATTTATAAAAGTTATAGAGAAAATCTACATGTTTATCACATTTTTATAATGTATATTAACTTTTTTCTCTCTAAAACTACATATATTCTGAACGAGACATTTATATTATATCACAAACATCATTGGCGTCAAAAGCAATAAGCGTGTAGCCTCCAAACCAATCATTAAAAGAATATAATGGTCTACAAGGATACCCACTGATATCATATCATGGGTCACTTAACGACGCATGCTAGCCTTTTCGTTATAGACTTGTAGCCTAAGGGGTTATAGGCTTGGAGCCTAACGGATAGCCTCTTACTTTCAATCTCTTACTTCTTACTCTTTTGAGGTTGCAGTCCGATGAAACCTTGACTTATAAGATGTTGTCATGTATACTTTTAAGTTAAAAAGCAAGCTTGTAATCTAAATGCTAGCATATATCTGTTAAGTGGCAAGTGGCGTGATATAAGTGTGTATTCTTGTGGATCCATTTTATTTTTTTCAATGATGTTTGGAGGTTACACACTTGCCGCCTTAGCCGTCAAGAGATGTACATGACAAATATGATTGACTCTAGGGGTGTGCGCGGTGCGGTTCGGTGCGGTTAATACAATTTTCGAAACCGAAACCGCGAGTTCGGTTAATAGCATTTTTTTAACCGTAACCGCAACCGAAACTTCGGTTAACCACACTTCGGTTAACCACCGGTTATGGTTAATTTGCGGTTGATTTCGGTTAATTGACCAATATGTTTAACATATGCTTTTAAACCAAAATATTAACTAATAAATTATTGTTAGGTTAAGTTTAGACCAATTTTATAAGGGTGTGCACGATATGATTTGTTTTTAAGGTGTTGTCAAAACCGAAATCGAAGTCAGGGTGCCCATACAACAATATGTGTGCGTGTTTTGCATTGCTTCTGTTTGTTTATGTTGTTTCTTTAATACATTACAGATGCCACTATGTAAATATATTTTTATAAATGAGAATTAGAAGGATGAATATATGAAATTCTATTAAAATCATGAGAAATATTGTGAATTTATTATACATTAATGACATTCGGTTCGGTGCGGTTAATGCAGTTAATTTGCACATCAAAACCGAAACCGAACCGCAATGTGCGGTTAATCGATTATGCTTAACCGAACCGTCGGTTAATTGTTCAATTCGGTTAATTTGGTTCAGTTAATGCGGTTAATTCGGTTATGATTCGGTTAAATCGGTTATCTGCTCACCCCTAATTGACTCTTTGCGGATATGTTTAGTTTTATGGGGCCAAAAGTTCAATATACATTTTTACAATTTTGGTGGTCAACACGTACATTTTGTTATTTTTTCCAAAGTGTGTTCATATCTTGATAAAAAAACACATTTAAACTCATTTTCTCCTTTAAACACCTTGATAATTAGGCACAACCACATTTAAACTCATTTTTTATTTTAACAACATTAGGCACCACATTTAAACTCATTTTTCATTTTAACCACATTAATTAACTAAGCATCTAAGAGCTCTTCCCACTTTGTTTGTTAGAATTTAAATGAAAAAATGGTAGTTAAATAAAACAATGACATATCATATATGTGTTTGCAAGTTGAGGCATTTATCAATTTACAAATATAACGAACTTGATGGGTTAATTCATCTGAGGCTGGGGAAGTACAAAATGGAGCAGCAAATGTGAATATAGACATGAAGGAACCTTTGTTCATTGAGGTTTTGCTTTTGACATTATTTGAGAAGCTCTTCTCGTATCTTCTTGAACTCCCAGATATAAAGAAGTAAGTACATGTTTTTGTAGTTTCTAAACACACAGCAATTTATTCCCTCCCTCTAGAGTCTAGACTATAGAGTAAGCAAAATGGGCACTTGGGCTGCATGGGCAGGTTGTGTAACGGCTTAAAACGGGTTCAGGCTGAAAACAAATGTTTTGTGTGAGTTGAAGCATTGTTTTATAAATATCTAGTGTGTCAAATGTCAGTTATGATTGTAAAACATATATTCTTTCCATAAAATTTAGTTTTCTTAATAATATGATTTAAAAGGTTTTTTGCATTAAATATACAAATGGGTTGATTTTGATCCATTTGACTTTCTTTATCAGGTTGAAAAGAGGTGTTTTGTGTGAGTTGAAACACTTTTTTATAAATGTTTAGTGTGTCCGGGTAATTACCAGAATTAATAAGGTGTTAAGTTTCGTTTTAATTATATTTTTTTAACATAGTAGTAAAATTGGCAAGGCACACTTAAGGAGCAAGCTGCAAAGGACTCGCTTGTCACTATGCTCAAGACGCAAAAGAAATGCACACTCGAGACAGAAACAAGCGCAATAATAGGAAAAACAGAAATATATATATGGTATTTATAGAAAATTTAAAAATTAATACCGTTCCACGAATATAATAAGAAGACCTACTAAAATCAGCAAAATAACAATTCTCGATAAATCAATAACATTTATTGTAGGATCGCAAAGTCATGGGCTTTCTAATTAAACTTAGCATTGTCACATGGAAAGATAATTTAAAGAGAAAAAAATAAACGTGAGGTAAGAATGTTAGATTAGTCCACTCAATTCATGCCTTTCATCCAAAACTATGTATTACATGTTGGCAAGAGGAAGTGAGACACCGAGTAACGACTGCTAAAGGGGTAACAATCCGAGAAGGTTAAGAATCAGACCTAACAGTCAGCAATCGAGGTAGGTTGCTGGCGATGCTTATGGTCTTTAGGGTTAAATAGTTGAGTCTTATTCGGCAAATCAAAATTATTGCAAATCCTCTAACATTCTCCTTTCTCATGTTGGTTGAATTGATGGATTACTAAAAATTTAGAAAGTGTTCAAATATAAAGATAATAATTATAAATAGTATAAAAAATAATCTTAACCACTAATTTTTTAATTAATTATTGAGATCAAATTAGAGCAAAGAACTTTGTTTCAGAGTATTTTAGGCATAGCACTTTTGTTAAATTTTTTTATTTTTTTAAACATTCATAACTTTTATATACGACAATTTTTTATATTAAATTACAACATAAAATTGAGCATTTCTTATCTTTAAAATGAGTATAATATCGTTATATAAAAATAATAAATTTTTTACGTATTTTAACTCATATGAAATTTGCTCGTCATTGTGTGTCTTTTATGTCGTTCATTATTTATTTTTGTTAGTTATCATGTCTTTGAACAGTTTTATGTTTTTCAAAAATTATGAATAATAAGAAAACATAATGATGAAATAACAACTATTAATCTAATATGTTGAAAACAATAACAAATAACACTAAATAATATAAAATGTAAAACACAATAATAAAAATCTCATTATGGTTTTTACCCGTAATAGTGTTATCCCGTGTATAATAAGTTTTGAAATACACTTAAAATTTTAGGCTTTACTATAAGTCTATAACCCCACCCTTAAAATTTTATTAAAATATTAGGGTGTTGGTATTTTAGAATTTGGATAAGCTATTTAGTAAGTTGTAATGCATATTTTTATTCGATAAGAATATAAGATACTGTATTTATAATTTTAAGAGTTAGTGTATGTCATAATAATGTTCTGTATGCTTTTGCTTGGATTATTAGAAAACGGTCGGATTTTTTCAAGGAATTAACCGGATAAACTGTATGAATATATTTACGAGACTTTGATCAAGATTCTAAAAGAGAATATTAGGGAAAAAAATTATCAAATCCAAAATGATTACTACCTAAAATCGACTGGATATAGATTTTTTTTAATTAGGTTCATTTTGAAATGTCAAATGATTTTTAAGTTGATTTTTTAATATTGTACGTTTTTAGGTGTTCTGCTAGTTGAGATGGTAGAGTTGTTTGACGTGGCACCTCATCCCTACAAGAGGAAGTGAGACACAGAGTAACGACTGCTAAAGGGGTAACAATCCGAGAAGGTTAAGGATCAAACCTAACAGTCAGCAATCGAGGTAGGTTGATGGCGATGCTTGTGGTCTTTAGGGTTAAATAGTTGAGTCTTATTGGGCAAATCAAAATTATTGCAAATCCTCTAATATTCTCCTTTCTCATGTTGGTTGAATTGATGGATTACTAAAAATTTAGAAAGTGTTCAAATATAAAGATAATAATTATAAATAGTATAAAAAATAATCTTAACCATTAATTTTTTAATTAATTATTGAGATCAAATTAGATAGAACTTTGTTTCAAAGTATTTTAGGCATAGCACTTTTGTTAAATTTTTTTAAATTTTTTTATTTTTTTAAATATTCATAACTTTTATATACGACAATTTTTTATATAAAATTACAACATAAAATTGAGCATTTCTTATCTTTAAAATGAGTATAATATCGTTATATAAAAATAATAAATTTTTTACGTATTTTAACTCATATGAAATTTGCTCGTCATTGTGCGTCTTTTATGTGGTTCATTATTTATTTTTGTTAGTTAATCATGTCTTTGAACAGAATTATGTTTTTCTAAAATTATGAATAATAAGAAAACATAATGATGAAATAACAACTATTAATCTAATATGTTGAAAACAATAACAAGTAACACAAAATGATATAAAATGTAAAACACAATGATAAAAGTCTCATTATGGTTTTTACCCGTAATGGTGTTATCCTGTGTATAATAAGTTTTGAAATACACTTAAAATTTTAGGGAATGTTGTTGAGTCCGGATCGGATCGGACCGGCCGGTCCGACCGGGGATCGGCTAGGTGGCCGTTCCGGTTCTCATTGATTCGTTTTTGGCCGGTCGAACCGGCCGGTACATCCCGAACCGCTGGTCGGACCGGGAAACCGGACCGGTTCGGACCGGATTTTGTATTTTTTTTTTTTATTTTTTTTTTAATGGGTAAAAACGGGGTGTTGAACCATAAATTCGTATGTTTGATATAAAAATATAGTTAAGTTTTATATATAACTATAAAATACATATATAAATTACTTATATTTAACTATATATATAACTATATATATAATATAATATATATATATATAATTATGACGTCATCCGGTTCATAAAACCGGTCCGACCACCAAACCTGTAAGGCGTCCGGTTCGACGTCCGATCCGGTTCTGAAAACATTGATTTTAGGCTTTACTATAAGTCTATAACCCCACCCTTAAAATTTTATTAAAATATTAGGGTGTTGGTATTTTAGAATTTGGATAAGCTATTTAGTAAGTTGTATTGCATATTTTTATTCGATAAGAATATAAGATACTTTATTTATAATTTTAAGAGTTAGTGTATATCATAATAATAACTAGGTTTTACCCCGCGCGCGTTGCGCGGGGAATCTAGACGAAAACGTTGTAGTTGAAACATTTCTAAAAATAATAAGCCTTGAGGAACACAAACCCAACTTAGAAACTCACCATGTGTCGGTCATCCCATCCTTTGTAATTCTTTCATCTTCAAAATGTGAAATGCCCATTTTATTGAGATATCTTGTGTATGTAGATGGAGTTACAATACTCAAACACCAAAATGAGATCTGCGGCAGGTAAAAACTTCATTGTTGCGTGACGTAAATGATTGTTTTAAATTCCAAAATTTCAACAAACATTCCTAGCACAAAAATTAAGTTATGGTTATTAGAATCCAAAAGGTAAGGATGACATAGTATTGAAACACTCAACCTTTAAACTCCAATTTAAGCACTTAAATGATTACCCTGAGAAAAATAAGAAACTTGTAACTATCAAATCAAACATATAAACTCACACTTCGAACATATAATTCCATGCAAGAATATAATTCAATATACAAAGCCCCTTGTGAAAGTCGCTTTTGATAAGTATCAACCCGTTAAATGGGTTACTTGTGGAATTTAAGTTCAGATCCTTGAACATAACTCCTTTGACAATAAGAAAAAGTATTATAATCCTAATTATTAGTTTTGTTTTGAGACAAGTAAAATATATAAGATCTTAAATATATATTTACCCAATAACCTTCAGTTTGTTGTCATAACTTTACATAATTTAAAAGTTTTTATTCTCTTTTGGGTCCCTGACTTTTTTAAAAATTTGTCCTTTTCATTCATTTTCGTTAACTCAGTTAATTATGTTGTTAAGTTAAGGGCATTAAAATAATTATACAATTAAAAACTTAAACTAAAAAAGAAAAATAAGAATAAGAATATAAAAAACTTACCACCTAATTCACCACATCTTCTTGGATTTATCTTCGGCCAAATATCCGGTAGCCACCGTCACCGTTTGTAACTGACCCCCGAGTATCCGGCCACCAACCTAAACCACCCCCACGTTCTTCTCTCCATCTATTCCCACCCTTGTTTTACTTTGCCATTTCTACCTCTTTCATCTCTCTCTAAATACTATACTAGTAACAAAGTAAGCAGCAACAGTGGCTGCCATCAAACTTGCTACCATGATATGCAAGAACACAAACATTCTTTCTCTAATCCTCAACTCCTTTTTTTTCTTTCCAATAGTAAAGTTATCCTGAGTATTTTCCTTAATACCCTCTTGTTTATGGTCTTCTTCTCTCCGTCGTTTCTTCCTATTCAAGATTCTACCCAATTATAAGAAAAAAATTGCTTTTTATTCCTTCCGATTTCCAATAAAAGATGAAACATACTAAAAAGAAGATTACTAATTGACAGCGAATCAAAACGAAAAAGATGAAAAACTAAATTTTGGATGGTGGGTTAGGTCGGTGGCTGGATATTTGGGGGTCAACTTCTAGCGGTGGCTTTGGTCGCGGATGAATCGAAGAAGACGTGGTGAATTAGGTGGTAAATTTTTTATATTCTTATTCTTATTTTTCTTTATTAGTTTAAGTTTTTAATTGTATAATTACTTAAATGTCTTTAACTTAACAAAAATAATTAACTGAGTTAACGAAAATGGATGGAAATGACAAAATTTTAAAAAAGTTAGGGACCAAGAAGGGAAAAAATACTATTTTGGATGGAAATGACAAAACAAACGAAAACTCAGGAACGAAAATAGCAATTAACTCTAACTAAAATTAGGTTTGTAGGATAAAGAAAACTCACCAAGTGCTGTTACTTAATCCTTTCCAATGGAAACCAATTCTGAAAGCTCCTTCAGTTCAATTATCAAAAGCACATCTCTAGCTTTAATCATTAAAATCTAAAAAATCTTGAGTATTTACAATTGAACTTTACCTAATTACAATTATGGAAAACTCAAGGGAATAATGATTCTTTTATTTTCTTCTTGAGTTCAGTTGACCATCACACATTTAACATTGATATGTAGATTGTAATTAAATATCAGCAAGATTTGTTGTTGAGTTTAGTTGACCTCACACGTCTGACATTGATATGTAGGCTATAATTAAACATCAGCAATATTTATTGTTATAATTTTACATGACTTCAACAATAACCACTAAACTTAGGTTCATACAATAAAGGACGCTTACCAGTTGTTGCTTGGACACTAAACTTTTAGATTATCTAAAGCACAAATTGTTAATAAGAATTAAGAACCAAATCACCTTTAAAGCACAAATCCAAACACCACCTAAACTTCTACAAATTGTGACTGGATTGGAACTTTTAGATAATTTATTTGAAGATCCAACTATAAGCTAATTTGGCTTTAAACTTGAGGAACTAAATTGCCTTTAGTGGATGTTCTTCATTATATTGGTGCTATTATGATTTTGCTACATTCGAAATGATATTATACGGATTCAGCATAGGTTTCTCATATTTTTGGTCTTAAGATCTTTTATTGAGTTGAATCAAGACTTGCTAGATCAGTCATACTATTTGGTGCTTATACAAATAATTTTTTAAACTAACCCATCCTGACGGAACATTTATTGGTCTGGACCCAATTTTCCTGACCAAAGTGACCCCCTTTCAAGTCGAACTAACCTCACCCGAACCCATTCCATCCAAAACACATCCTAACCTGTTACCCCAGCCGACCCAACCCGTGTTGACACAGATTCAACCACCATATAATATCCATATTAAAGCCTTCTGTTTGTCATCACAAAAAAGTTAATATATGAGGCCCAGATATAAAGTTCAAGTTTTTCTGATTTATACACACATATAATCAACCATTAATGTGTTTCTATAAGCAATCAAAATAGACTGAAACTGTAACTCATAAAGATTTAGGTAAACCACATAAAGTCAATTCATTATGCATTAGATTTGAGTTCATAAGAACACCATATTATGCTTGCATTTTTTATTATTTTTTCATATATACCAAAGTCAGTAGGTTTTTAGGATTGCAAATTAATTATAACTCTAGTTTTACTTCTAATCTTATAAGGTTTGAGTTTATGATCCTTACCTAATGAAGACTCATAGATTGCTGAAGTGATCTGTCCGGACGATAGTAAAAATATCTTTTAATTTGCCGCACCGCCAAGGAGGCCTGCGTTCCAAAACATCTCATTTTTATGGCTCCTTGTCAGTAAGTACCTGAAAGACCACTCCAAACATAAGCAATTAGATTTATACTAACTGTGTCATTTGCGTTGACCAAGATAATCAAAAACACTTTTGGCCCTGCACAAATCATCATGTGACAATACTTTATCTGTTTTTAAACCATTTCCAACCAAGCCACCAAAATGATGTATTATATTGGTGTAAACCTATACATAACCCCAAAGATTAATAAGATAATAATAATTTAGAATGGTATTATCAAAAAAATCTCATTACGACGTTTAAAATAAGAACAATCTAAATCTAGTTAGTTGAATAATAGAAAGCAGATCAATGGTTAATAAGCCAATCCACTGGTCCGAAATAATAACTCGGGTGCCGGAAAATCAAAAAGAGTGACTAAAATCATACCGATGGCAGGGCCAAACGACGGCCTGCACTTGCTGTCGTCCTCATTTTTGTCATCATTTCACCTTGTTATATCCAGACCTACATCAAAAATCGCTGCCCCAAGTTCGACAGGAGTGCAGCATCCAATGAGCAAACCTAACTACAAAGTACAAAAGTCAAAATTCAACTGAGAAATGAACCACAACAAAATCAAGAAATCCAAGTTAAGAGAAACCAATGATAGAACCTGATTGTACGGGAACATCAGGAAGGGTGAAATCCTTTCTGTGATAAAAAAAGGGAACCAATAAATAGTGAGGCACTGATCGTCACTCCATCGATGATTAAAAGGAACTCAAAACCATCACAATGCATCTTGCAACACCAAAACTAAACGACTACCTTACAATAAAACCCTAGCTCTTGAATCTGTGCCATGTGTAATAATAATAGGGCAATGTTCTGTATGCTTTTGCTGGGATTATTAGAAAACGGTAAAATATATTTTCTTCTCGGATTTTTTCAAGGAATTAACCGGATAAACTGTATGTATGGAATATATTTATTACGGAGACTTTGATCAAGATTCTAAAAGAGAATATTACGGAAAAAAATTATCAAATCCAAAATGAGTACTACCTAAAATCGACTGGATATAGATTTTTTTTAATTAGGTTCATTTTGAAATGTCAAGTGACTTTTAAGTTGATTTTTTAATATTGTACGTTTTTAGGTGTTCTGCTAGTTGAGATAGTAGAGTTGTTTGACGTGGCACATCATCCCTACAAGCCTTCGGACTTTATAATAAGTGGATGTGTGATGTGACACCGGAAGTGAAACAAAAAGTTGACTTACTTTTATTTTAACAAAATATTATTTTTCTTTAATAGTACATGCCTACCTTATTACAAAAAAAATAATATAAACTTATTATTACTTACATTAAAATGCAACTCTTCTTCTAATGTGATTTTTTGTTGGTTTACTTTTTAACCATCAAGATCTTTGGTTTGTTTACTTTTAGTTACCAATGTTTAAATTGTTTTGTTTTAACAAACTTTTAAGTAATAACAATAATAAACTTTTTATGGCATTAAATTGATTTATTTTTATTTTACTTTTGGCAACGTTATGAATCGAACCAATTATGATAAAACTTCATGAAAGCGGCATCGATATTCGCTTTTACGATTTTCAACGAGCCGCGTAATACAGGAGATAAATGACCAAACTCACATCGCCTAACGTAAGGTAAAACTCATTATTATATATGTCACATTCACCACACATCTTGGTTAACCATTTTTTGGAATAAAAGATTGATGAGAAAAAAGATACGAGTGGTGAATGAGATAGTTGGTGAATAAGACATATATAATAATGATTTTGATTTTTATAATAGCATAGGTATGTATTATCTATGTTGTCGAAGACGGTAAGTGTACCCACGGCGCTTAAGCCTCACCTGGGACCTAGGCACAAGGTGTGAAAAATACGATCGTCTGAGAAAAAAAAAACACACATTGTGTTATTAAAGAAAAATAACTAAAAAATATAACGTGCGATAGAAATAATTTCTTTCTAATAAATATAATATATGATATTAATGAATAACAATTTAACCATTTACATAATAATGAATAGCAACAAATGTACTACTTTTTGATGAAATAAATGGGTAGAAGAGAAAAGAGAGGCGCTTACTTTTGACAACACAATGTATTATTAATGAAAATAATATTTTGTTAAAAAGTAATAAATGTTTGAGTATTCACGAGAGCCTAGGCACTTACGCTATCTCAACTAGCAGAAGTCAACTTTTTTCCCCATTTCTTCTATCTCAACTAGCGGAAGTGTCACCTCACACGTCAACTCATCATAAAGTTTGAAGGTTTGCAGGGAAAGTGTGTCGCGTAAGCTAGTTTTACTATCTTAACTAGCGGAACACCTAAAAACACATAACACCAAAAAATAATGATACCAATGTTTTTCGATCAATATCGGTCTCATTTTTCACAATACATGTACGTTAACTTTAGTCGGTATAACCTACAATACATATAAAGATACCCTTTTTTTGAATACAACCTTAATTTTAACATACTAATACTATGGTGCTAAGAAAAAGAAAATTAATCACAACTGCAAACTATATTTAAAAAAAAAAATCAATGAACAAAAATTACTAAGAAAAATCAAATTAGTAAAAAAGTTAATCGGTTAAAAATCAATAAATATTTAGTAAAATGTTTGAATTGATCAAACATTAAAAGTTTAAGGGCTTAAGTTGAAAAATTCAGTAGGGGTCTAAGTTGTAAAAGTGAGCTTTGCAAAAAAAATTACTACTGTTGCATGCTCAACTTCTACCGCATCAGCACACGATTCAACATCACATTTTGGATCGCTTAATTTAGTTCCGAAAGCACCTATTATAACATTGACCGTATATAAGTGAAGATGTGTCTAGCTTTAGGAGGATTTTAGAGATATAATATTATTAGCTAGCTAGTAGTGCGTTATGGTCTTCTTCATATGTTGTTATGGTTTGCTAATGGCTTCATTACTTCTCTTCTTCATATGTTGTTATGGTTTGCTAATGGCTTCATTACTTCCATACAGGGAAGTAACCAAACCTTTAACGAACTGTTCGACAGAAAATTCGTTTATATTTGTTCGTTTAACAAAGGAACGAACACGAATAAGAAAATTATGTTCTTGATTTAAGTTTAATAAACGGATATGAATAGAGACCATGTTCGTACATTTATGTTCACAAACATTCGATTATGTGTTCATGTATATTCGTTTTGATTTGTTCAGTTAAAGATTTTGTATTTTATATTTTATATTTTATTTTGCTAGTTTTAATTATTAAAATTATGAAACCCTATTTATATTATATGTCTCCGTCAAGGCGTCAACATCCTCCATTTGACTATTTTTAACCTCATTTTATTATAAAGCTTGACAACTTTTCAATTTTGTGTTAATTAATTATATGTATAATAATTTTGTAATATGTTCAGATAATTATGTTAAGTTTATGTTAAAACTTGACAAGGTTTCGTTTATATTTATAAAAAAAATTTTGTGTTCTTTTGTTTTTGTTATATTCATTTATGTTCGGTAAGTGTTCGTGAACAATTCATTTTCATACGGAAAGCGGCGAACAAGAAATCTCACTTGTTTGGTAAGTTTTCATGAAGAGTTTATAAACAACTTCATCTTATAGTAAATGAACATAAACAAAAACTTATTTGTGTTCGTTTGTTCGTTTACAACTATACTCTTATATATTGAAGACTATTTTGTTTTGTTCTTATTTAACCTATTCAATACATTTTCAATCTACAATAATATACTTTTTAAAAGAGTCATTACACTTCACTTAACCATACAATAATTAAGTTTAGTTATATATCCAACTTCTTGTGAAATTAAATTGCATTTTATGATTAGAACTTTGGAAGAGTTTTCCGATTAGACTATATATATAGTATACAAACATCACAATTCACAAGTGTTAAAAATGTATTTAAAGAACGAAATGTGCCCAAGTTCAAGAACGCTTCACCCCACTTGTCAAATCTGATAAAAATAACTCTATTTGGTGTAACTTTATCTATATAATAAAATAATTTGATGCATCAATCAATCTTTATTAGTAAAACTTTGAGACACCAACAGAAAATTAAAATCACACGTACATAGCAATCTTAAACATCAACTTGAGTAAAAGAGGACACGCGACCCATCCTACGCCAAAGAACTTGACGACTTATTATTTTTTTTTTTTGTTGACATAATCGATCATCTTAAAGACAATATGAGATCTTTCATATACATGGAACATATTATGATGCCTCGCTAAGGACAAGAACTCAAATAACGATGGCATCCACGACAAGCGATTTGATGTGATTTATGAGTTCTTCATCAACATGTGTGAAATGGTCCTTATTCTTATAGAGGACATCCATAGCTCGGGCCAAATTGATAACCCGCATAATTACTGGCATTTTAACATCTTTACACCTTAAGGACTCTAGATTCATTTCTTTCCAGGCTTCTTCAACTTTTTCATTGAACAAATCATAGACATGTTGCTCGGTAACATCATATTCCTTCATGTAGCATTGAATGCCAGATGCAACATGCACTCTTTCTTGCTCCACCTAAAATTTTTTTACAAATATTGTTTAACTTGCTTTGCACAAAGCATATGTACAAAAAATAAGAAAGATAAACTTGTGATGGAAGTTAATTAATCAGGTTGCATTTCATTAACCACATTTTCGCATGGTTAAGATACGAGTCGGCTAACGTACCTTGTGGGTGACAATATCATCCATGATCCTACAAAGCACACAACAAGATCTCGCAAGGGGAGGCATAGTGAGAGCCCATTTGAATGTTTCGTCTGTGATTACATCACCCATGGCAGCAAAGCTTGCTATTAGAGTGTACTTATATCCGCTACTAACAATTGCAACTTCTTTATGCTCCTCCATTGTTGGTATGTATCCATCATTTGCCCATCGAGCTTCTTTCAAGTAGCATCCTATGTATTCCATCATCTATAAATTACAAGCAACCAAATCAATTTTCCCTAGAAGCAATCTAAAATAATAGATACACACATGCTAAAATTTAAGGATAACAATATACAGACATGAACACTTTATCAAATCCCCCTCCCCCACCCTCCTCCCAAAACAATTTAATTAGAGAAGTCTAATTAAGTAAGCTTGAATGAAATGCATAAAAGTTAAAACTTACAGCTTCTCTAATATAGTTGAGATGATGTGCTTTTCCCATCTTTGTTAAGATTTTTTCCATATCTCGATACAAATCTAAGAGCATTTGGTATATAAGTTGCATATTCTTTGGTAGGCCGTCCAAGCATGTAATTGACCACCTAACAAACATTTATGTGTAATTACTTGATGAATTTGAGTAATATATTTTCCCAATGATGGCAAGGTGCATGTTGGTTCATATACCTTTTAATTGCTTTGGTAAAGATCTCCAGTTCTTTCAGAGTACCATATGCATCATAAGTGTCATCAAGAAGTGTTTCCATAGACATAACCTTAGCTAAGAACATTCTGGATTGAGAATATTTAGGTTTAGAGTACACACTTAAGGACCAAAAGTAGCATTCAACCAATCTATTTCTAGCATAGAATAAATTAGTTGGAACATCAAAGCTTTTCCACCACCTACAAAATTATATATAAAAATGTCTAAATCTAAGTGATATTGCCATATATATAACACTATCTACAGGAAGTGAAGGAACACAACATGCTTACTTGTAAATTTGGTTGAGCTCTTTCTTATGGAGTGATTGGAGTAGGTTGAACCCTAGCTTAGCAAGTTTTAGTAAAGACTTGTTACGAGACTTTTTTTGTTGGTAAAAAGGTATGTAGCGCAACGCCTCGATCCTCGGCACCCTTTTATGCAAAGGTTGCTTTAGTGCTTCTTCTATTCGTTTAGTGACAATAGAGTTGACTAAAGAAGGGTCTTTCAAGATGTCATCAAGATGACCTCTTGCGAAGGCAAGAGCGTCATCTAATATGACTTCGCCAGGAACCCTTAGATATGTTGCTTCATATAACTCAAGTAAACCCTCAATATCATCCGTTAATGGCTCCTTAAAAGCTCCATCTTTGCCCTGATACCTTTCAAAAACACCTATTTTGATTCATAAGAGATGTCATTATCTTATTTTGCATCATGATATATATAACCATGTTATAATTGAAATTATGAAAACCATGTGTTACGTATATGTAACCATGTGTTATCATGTGTACAACTATGGTTTGTGTATATGTAACTCGTACAAGTTACGTATATGTAGCTCGTTTAGCCATCACACACACACACACACACACACACACATATATATATATATATAAACTTAATATATGCACACTAACCACTTGAAACAAAAAATCCATGTTGTCGCATGATTCGAAACCAAACAGAAATAGCACCACCATTCCAGTTGTCACTGTATGCATCATATAAGTGTTGCAGGGCTTGATTAATCTCCTCCTCAAAATAATAATCAATTCCTAGGCGTTCGACTGCGTCAATTAGTTTTAATAAATTCGTATGTTCCGTAGGAATATCCAAAACTCGTAATATTTCTTTTCGTACTTCTTCTTTGAGGTCCTCAACTACTTTTTCAACACCAGCTTCATCTTCTAGCTTCATTTGCGAACAAAGGATTGTTACAATACATACATAGCATATAAACGCATCCGCTAAATATCTAAACCTTCATGGAAGCTTGTATATGCATATCATTAGATGATATTAATTTCACTTTAATTTTTCACTCTATTACGAGTTATGTTCTAATTAAACAAGTACATATATACCTGGTCATAAAGAAGAAATTGATCTCCCCAAACACTAGGAGGAAAAGTAGCGACATCCTCTTGTTTGACGAACATGTTTTGTGATAAATATAGATGGCTATATGCCTACTAAATTGCCTGAATTTAAAGTAGAGTTAAAGGATATTTATAAGGGGTGGTGTTGACATATATTTTGTGCAATAATTCATTGAATCCTTAAAAAAACATTACTATATAATAGCTATTTAAATGCACGATATTGATAAAACGAGAAGATTATGCTTAATATTATTTTTTATTTAAGGTCATGTAAAGTAAAAACCGGCATATACAAGTAATACAACCAAAGATCTATACAATTTAAAAGTCATTTACAAGATTATCATTAAAATCAATTTTTTATTCAATCAACGTATGATATGTAACGTAAAAGCCGTCATATATGCAGCCATATTTTGTAATGGCTAACACACGTACTCTTTTATTTAAACTACACACCTTAAATTATGGCATCGTCTGGAATTTAACCCGGGTCTTTTCCCTCAAGGGCAAATTACCTTACCACCACACCACTAAGGGGTGGGGCATATTTGTAGTCATATACCACTAAAGATCTATAAAATTTAACGGAGGTTATCATTAATATTATTTTAATCGCATATTTATATATTTTAAAGAAAACATCCCACTCTTGTTTACAAAGATATAAGTGATTGCTACGCTCGAAATTATGTTCAATTGCATAAGAAAGCGAAAATTTATGAATAAAATGAGAGGGATGAAAATGGGTCGGGTTTGGGATATGTATGGGTAATCCCAAGGCCATATCCGATTATAAAAGTGTGTCTTATATCCGGCCAAAAATTCATTGGGTATTTACGGCCCATCGGGTATCGGGCATACCCGCGGGTAATCGAGTATGCTCGTTAAGGTTGTTAAAATTACCCGTTGAATATATCCATTAGGCATCTATTAAAATTTTAAAAAGAAAACATATAAATCTAATTTGTATATACGTACTAGACAATATTTTATATTAATTCTAATAAATTTTGTTATGTTCCACTACTACAAGTCTACAACTATTTAGTTTAAGGGATAAATATTAAAATTTTCTAATAACTTTGTAAGATACAATATAGTGCAAGTAATAGGAAGCTTAGTAGTTTATATTCAACGCATAAATATAAAGTAAAAAGATATAAAGTAAAAAGCCAAAAAGATATAATTATATATAATATAATTGTTAAGTAGAATAAATTAAAAACTAAAATAACTTTGGATATATAATCGGGTAAACGATGCAATCCCATACCCGTCTCATACCCGTGAAAAATATAAAAATGAATCACATACCCTGTGCCATACCCGCTTACCCAATCCCATTCCCGTCCAAATGTCTCGGGCTTCGGGTATTCTCATCGGGTTCGGGTTCGGGTTCGATGGCTATCGCTATAAATGAGTCATTATATCGATCTTTTTGAAATAGCAAGACACCATATAATTATGTTTAACATTTAGTTATTTAACTAGAATTAAGCCCCCCCCCCCCCCCCCTGCATTGCGGTCGCCGGTCTGGCATAAAACCTTGTCAAATTAACATCATTGTCACAACCGGTTGCTATCACCAAGATGTGTTAATGCGAAAAAAATTAGACCGAAACGTAAAACATGGAAAAACACAACTAAGCCGATCTAGGATTAGCCCGTTACGACAAACCCGTCAAACAAAAAGAAAATAGATATAAAAACGTTGAACCACACACACACACACACGTTGCGCCATGTTAACTCATAAAATTTAGAACGTACAAAAATTAAAGCAAAATGTAAAAGTGTTGAACTACACATGCATGTTGCATAATGTTAACTTGCAAAACTTAAAAAAATAAAAAAATATATATATGGGATCAAAGTTGAAGGTAAAAAGGCAGTGAGGTCAACATGTAAAAGATAAAAAGTTTAGGTTAACAGTAAAAAAATCAAATTTTGTGAGGTTAAATTACAAAAAATAAAAGCAATGGGTTAAAAGTAAAAAAATTAATATTTTTTATAATAACATTATAAGCATAAGGTGCAACACCATAATAAATAAACAATTTGATAATTAATATAATTTAAATTTTTGAACTGCAAAATACTTATATATAATTAATTAGTATGTTCGGTTGTGACCATGCTAATTTACACTCTATACACTTGTCAAATTTACACTATATTATTAAAAGAGTTATTATTTGATTTCTTCTACGTTTTGATTTAAATTTTGTTCAAGAATAACTTGGGTTAGATATAATATACTTCCGTACTTCTTTTGTACGTGACGTGTTGGGCTATGTTTTGACATAAGTTTTGTACGTGACGATGGGTACGCCATCACCGAAACACGCGACATGTAAAAGTTTAGTTGTATTATTAAAACCAAACCAATAAACTTGCAAGGTGCTAGTATACATAATATACTTGGAAATTTAGAAAATGAAATTAAAACCTGATCTAGATCATAAGATTTTCCTTCTATTCATGATCCACAAGAACAAGTTTTACTTCCATTAAGTGACCGGGTATTTTATATACATTTCAAAGGGTAATGGCCGGTCCAGTATGGTATGGTTTTAGAAATCTCTGCTGATAAAACTATGTATCATACTCGTTCTCATGTTCGTCTCCATTATCAACAGTTCATGTGTACCCGTTTACTATCTTGTGGTTAAAAATTATCCGTTGTGATGCCTATTACCCAAAACATATTCTTAAACTCACCTTAAAAACCAGCTTACAATATTAAATCCTCAAGTACATTTTTACGTTTAACCTACTGTTGTCGGAAGAATATATCCGGTGATTCACTTATCTTTTGTTTCATCATTCGAACATTCGAAAATCTTGAAGACTTCAACCAATATCGCCGGCTTTCATCGTTGATCCCGTCAGCAGCTCTTTACAATCATCTTCAATCCCATTTCATCGTTACCCTAAATCCCAATTTCCGCCATGGAAGCTTCAATCAGCAGATCACTCATGAAATCCACCAATCGCCACTTTATCACTACATTCCTTCACTCCAAACGCCACTCACTCAATCTCACCCCACATCAATCGCACCTACATGTTCGTCACCACATCCCACTCACCACCCTCTCATTCTCAAACCCTAATTCTCACCCTCGAATCAATTTCCCCAATTTAAACCCCACTATCTTCACTCCATCATCATCATCATCATCATCATCATCACACTCCACTGTCAACACTCCGATATCCATCAATCGTTTCGCTCGAATTTTATCCGGACACAACGACAAGTCGTTCGAATGGAAGTTCGCTCTCGACGGGGTGAATAATGGAGACTTAGGGCTTGTTGTTGAAGATAAGCGACCGGTGGTGACGGTGGTGGTGTTAGGGTGGTTAGGGTCCAAGCAGAAGCACTTGAGGAGGTATGCTGAGATGTATAACATGTTTGGTATGAATGTAGTTACGTTTGCTGCTTCTGTTAACGATGTTCTAGGGTTTGATTTGGGGAGGAGATTGGAGGCGAGAATTGCAGCCTTGACTGATGAACTTGTGTTGTGGTTGGAGAAGAAGGAGAATGATGGGAGAGAACGGTTCTTGATCTTTCATACCTTCAGTAATACTGGTTGGCTTGCGTAGGTCGATTCATTGGATTTTGTAACAGTTTTGATTCAGTTTTGTGGTTTGGTTACTGATAACTTGTGGTTGCAGCTATGGTTCTATTTTGAACTTATTACAGGGGAGAGAGGAGCTGCTTGAGAGGATTAAAGGGTGTGTTTGTGATTCAGGAGGGGACCCTGAGCTTGATCCTAAGGTTGTATCTTGTTTTGTTGTTTGATTTTGATTGTTGAAAACTTGAAATTGATTTAATTTGCAAAATGTTATGCGTGCTATACTAAGGTTGAAGTGATTAATTGATTAGGAATTGGTTAGTTTTTTTTTTTTTTTTGAACGTCTAGTTGGTGGTTAGTTGTTAGTATCACCAAGTTAGTAATATTCGCCAATGTCAAGGTTTGAACCTTGGACCTCCAAGAGAGGCAAAGCCTCCCACCTCCCCTTAACCACTAGGCCAAGAGATCATTGGTAGGAATTGGTTAGTTGATAAAGAAGGTTGATGTGTAAAAGAGACGAGAGAGATGTAGCTTTTGGTTGCAGGTAAAGCTTAAATGATTGTATATTGAGTAATGCCTTACGTACATGAAGCTCGTGCCTCGGCTTTTGGGACCTGACCTTAATGCTTCCGAGCATCTTGTACTTTTTCAAAACTAAGTTCGTGTTAATCAATAGAGAAGCTTACACTTTGCATTAGATATGGGACTGATAAATTATGTAATGCATGCTAATGGTAAATATATGTAATACTCTCGCGGGTAATGAAGCTTACCACATAATCATTGTTTATTAGTTATTATGGTTGGATGATGAGGATTAAGAGGGTTCACTTATAAATCACTTATGCATTGCTGGTTCATATATGTTTTAGGCTTATTAATATTCATAATCTTTGTAGATACTTTGTTGCTAAACATTATATTTTTTCCTTAGTTTTATCAAGGAAAATACAGGGTTGGTTAATTTTGTATGGTTTGTCATCTTTTTGCAGGTATGGGCTGCTGGATTCACTACAGCAATGCTTAAAAAGCAAAGCTCTGCTGTTAACTCATCTGAGGCTGGGGAAGTACAAAATGGAGCAACAAATGTGAATATAGACGTGAAGGAACCTTTGTTCATTGAGGTTTTGCTTTTGACATTATTTGAGAAGCTCTTCTCGTATCTTCTTGAACTCCCGGATATAAAGAAGTAAGTACATGTTTTTGTAGTTTCTAAACACAGAGCAATTTATTCCCTCCCTCTAGACTATAGAGTTAGCAAAATGGGCCCTTGGGCAGGTTGTGTAATGGCTTAAAACAGGTTCACGTTGAAAACAAGTGTTTTGTGTGAGTTGAAACATTGTTCTATAAATATCTAGTGTGTTGATTTAGAATTAAATATACAATTGGGTTGATTTTGATCCATTTGACTTTTTCTTTCTCAGGTTGAAAAGAGGTGTTTTGTGTGAGTTGAAACATTGTCTCATAAATATTTAGTGTGTCCGGGTAATTACTAGAATTAATAAGGTGTTAAGTTTCGTTTTAATTATATTTTTTTAACATAGTAGTAAAATAGGCAACGCACACTTAAGGTGCAGGCAAAGGACTTGCTTGCCACTATGCTCAAGACGCAGAAGAAATGCACACCCGAGACAGAAACAAGCACAATAACAGGAAAAACAGAAATATATATGATATTTATAGAAAATTTAAAAATTAATACCGTTCCACAAATATAATAAGAAAACCTACTAGAATTAGCAAAATAACAATTCTCGATAAATCAATAACATTTATTGTAGAATCGCAAAGTCATGGGCTTTCTAATTAAACTTAACATTCTCACATGGAAAGATAGTTTAAAGAGAAAAGAGTAAACGTGACGTAAGAATGTTGGATTAGTCCACTCAATTCTTGCCTTTCATCCAAAATTATGAATTACATGTTGGCAAGAGGACGTGAGACAACTAACGACGACTGCTAAAGGGTTAACAATCCGAGAAGGTTAAGGATCAGTGCTAACAGTCAGCAATCGAGGTAGGTTGCTGGCGATGCTTATGGTCTTTAGGGTTAAATAGTTGAAGTCCAATGGTTAGTGCTTACTACGAAAAAAACTCCTGTCTGCCCCTTGATTAAAGGAACACATCAATCATACCTTTAGAAAAACCACGCCTTGCGTCTACTTGAGGTGCAGTGGCCTCACATCGCTTGACCGACTAGGTGCACCCCACCCTTGAGTGCTTTTGACTACAAAGATTAATAACAAGGGGGGATATATTAGTTTACTAGATTAATAACAAGGGGGGATGTATTAGTTTACTTCTGGGAGTTGATATCCTTTTATTAGTTTTCTAGCTAAACAAGCTAGGGAATAATTATAAATAGAAACTAGAGGACGAAGAAATATGAAGTCTTTGGACTTCTGGGAGACCCTACATCTTGAATAGAAGGAACTAGGAACTGTCTTGCATTTCATTTGTTTTTGTGTTTTGTTGATAAGATTCTGATTTGGTTCTTATTAAATTTGTATCAGAGTAGTTGGTTCTGGATCGATTGAAAAAAAAGAAGTTATTGCCCACGTATACGGTTCACATGACCTTTTCATGCATACTGTTTACACTACATACAACAATCGACTCATTCCATAAAACTTACAACAGCTATTGCAACTTTATAGAATCAAATGTAGTTATAATTTCTTACCAATACTATTTCAATGTTTTATGTCGCAGGAGGTTGACAAAAGTAACAACCACTCTCTCAGAAAACCTGCCTTCTTGTCCTCAGATCTACCTCTACAGTACAGCTGATAAGGTTATTCCATTTCAAAAAATAGAATCATTTGCAGAACACCAGAAGAAACTTGGAAGGCTAGTTACGACATTTAACTTTAAGTCGACCCCACATGTAGATCATTATAGAACATTCCCAGATACATACCGGTCTCTGATTCAAAATTTCTTGAAAGATTGTTTTACTGCCAAAGTTTTGCGATTGTAAAACAAACATTGAAAACCAGAAAATTGAGAAAATGGCTTCTTGATTTCTTAGTTTCAGTCAAGATATGTTAAATCTTGAATTTATAAGCTACTTTATAAGCTACCAAATATGTATATGTTAAATCTAGCATAAAAACATGTAGGGTATTGTATAATCTTGAATTTTTTTAAAAACTAAAAATATACTTCGTGCACTTTTTTCTTTCCTACAAAGTTAATAAGTGTGCTGTCGAAAACATGGAGATTTGCTAATGTACATTGTTTTTGCTCGATTTATATAAAACATGGAGATGGTGGGGGTTGAATACTTGAATGTAGTAGTGGTAAATGGTGTTTTGTCACAATAAAAGTTATGAGTTAGAGTTTTGAGCTGACAATTTATCTTGAATTATTTAAGTGTTGTTTGTTTATGTTGTTTTAAAATAGAATAGATAGTGTGTGAGTTATCATTCTAAAAAATATATAAAACAAAGCAGGTCCTAGTTTACATACAGCAAATCTAGAAGTTTATACCTTTTGACCAAAGTAAATGATTGCTTACCAAGCAATAAACGAGTGTTTATCTTTGTTGAATTTAATGCATTTAATTCAAACCTACCAAACCATCACTGTGCATTAAATTCAAAGTAAACGACCATTTTATGAAGTAAACGACCACTTATCTATCTTCGATCGTATCGCTACTGTACAAGCTAGTTAATGCTTTTGTCTTACACAGGAATATTGATCTCAAACATGTTTGATGTAATTGTTTGATGTTTATCTCACAAAGTTTGTTCCTATTTACTTTTCGTTGTGGAAAGGAAGGTCCGCATGAAGTCATGAACTCATGTTGCACCCAATTGTTACAATTGCCTATGCGAACTCATGCATAATTATTCTATAATAGAATACACTCGGAAAAAAACACCATTTTTAACACCGTTTGGAACCAACCAAATACTCGAGTAAGTTTTATTGAAAGAGATTGTCAACTGTCTATACTAATTTTAGCATTTGATACCTAACTCACATAGAAACACAATCAAATAGGAAACCACCAATGTGAGAAAATTCTCTTAAGTTAGGTTTAAATCTAAAACCTTAAATATTCCAAGCCCAAATTATCATTCTCGTTGGATCCGATCTAAAAAAAAATAAAATATAACTGCTTTGTGTTTTTTCGCATAATTTTATTTATATGTTTAAGATATCAAATCAATGTATCCAACAAGAAAATTAATGTAAAGTACATAAATCAACACATATGAATAAGACCAAAACACATAAATTCTACCCCACCAAAATTGCTATTTTCATGATGAAACAATTCTAGCGTCTTTGCGTCACCGTTTTGGATTGAATTTATTTTCTATCTTTTAATCGGTTTTCACCAACAAACCCTTGTTCGGTATTTCCTTCTAAACCCACCATGATCATCGCTTGATCCGCCGAAGGTTCTGGAAAAACTTCAATTCACCGAAGCCGTAGCGGACTTATCGTCTTACGTTATTGAAATCGCTTGACTTAGGGTTCTTCTTCATCGGAATCGGTTCACAGAAAGATATAGGTGATTGTTGGCACTCTTATGAACTGAGAATCGTTCAATTTGGTTTTGCTTTATTTCAATAGGTTTTGTTCACCAAAAATGCAAAATAGGTATGGATTTTGCTTTTAATGAATGACAAACGTCGAATGTTATAACAAATTGTTGGCACTTTTAATGAATGACAACTTACATCCAAACACATTTTTTTTTCTTTAGAGACTAACAAATTATAAGAAATTGACCAAAAAAATCCCCAAAAGAAGTATTTTGTTTACTTATATTGGGTTGTTCAGTATGCATTGGTGTTATCGTTTTAGGTTATGGCTAATTTAAGCAAATTTGGCCGAACATATTATCATTGTTTGACAGGATCTGCGTCTGCTTGGTAGGGGTCCATATGAACCATATCTATTTACATATGTCAACTAATTAATAATGATCTAGTTATAATTCTTCAAGCAGAAACCATCACTTTTAATTTAAACATATAAGCATTCCCCCCAGTATACGCGAACACACACAAATCCACTTGAGTTCATTTTCACTTGACCTTCAGGTAAGTATAATTAATGTTTCTAAACTGCCTTGTTGTGTAGTTTTTCTTGGTTATCTGAGCGGAGTGATCGAAATGTTGAGGCCTTCTATTATTGGATACTAATTTTCAATCTTATATGCTGAATTTGACTGGACAGTTGCAAGAGACAATAGTACAATACATTGCAAATATTCAATTTGAAAGAGCAGAAACCAGATATCTAACAGCTGGGACAGAATGACAATTGTGGAGGACCCAAATCCAGAGATTGCATCTAATTTATCAACTATTTCTCCACCGAATTCCTACGGAGCTGTTGTTCTAGGTGGCACCTTTGATCGCTTACATGATGGTCATCGTCTCTTCCTAAAGGTTTTTGTCATCAATCTGTTTTTGTCTATTTCATGTCACATGCTTAACAGACACGGATGAGTTTTTGGTTAGTTTCTCTGAGTTGTGGAGGATTTGATTGTTGATTACAGGCAGCTGCAGAGTTGGCCAGGGATCGAATTGTCGTTGGCGTTTGTGATGGACCTATGCTTTCCAAGAAACAGGTTTGGACCTTGCTCCTTCCCTTTTTTGCCACATGCACACACTTACATATTTCACTTGTTACCATTGTATGCTGGCAGTTGCATATATGACATGCTTTGTTGTGTGAAATTTGACTCCAGTATAGAGCAATTCAGGACAATCCACCCCCGGCAAAAGAAAAGCAAAAAGAAAAAAAAATTGAATGAAAAAGGGATAACTATCAAACAAAGCTCTGGCTACCACCTCCTCTTTGAGTGTATCTTGGGAATATTATCAAATATGACAAATAAATGCGTATTTTGGGTTGAGTCTTAGGCAAATAAAAAAGGGATTTTGATGGTAATTTTTTGTCCCTCATAGGAACCTGAGAACTGTCATTATATTTTCGTCGGTAACTGTCGGATTTGCTCGAAAGGGTTGACACCTATCAGATTTGTGAGGACTGACGATTGGGTCATTGCCTGACCGATGAACTGGAGTCTATTCTAAAGGTGGTCAATTGCGATGGTTCAAAGAGTTGTATTTGTTAATGAACCTTCACGAAATGGGCTATATTTAAAAGCGACATTACCATTGATTGGACATGAATACCCTCCCATTCCTTAAACTCATACCAACTCTTTTGTGATGACAAAATTTTGGTCAGTGGTGCAATGTTTCACTACTTCTGATAGTAGTGACCACTAAACACATTGTCGCCGACAGTTTTTTGAGATAAATCAGCCTCAAGTGACATAATAGAGATCATCGCTCTTTGATCCATTCATTTAAATCAGAAGTTAGCGACGTATCAGGGTGTTGCTAACTGATATGCTCACAGAACTGTGGTCCACAATCCTATACACTACTCTGTTCCTATCTAATTTTAGACAATTTATCTAAACTAAATGAAATACCTGGGGCTAGAGAACAAGGGGAATATCTATGTGATGGAGGTCGCATTCGCTCAACTGTTGCTGATTTATGTAATATGGATGATAATTGGGTAGAGAACTTGTCATTGATGTGGTTGTCAAGATCTATCTACTTGACATCTGATTTATGCGACTGAAAAAACAATGAAAGTTTAGTGATTACTTTGTCTTTTTAGCCTATATTTTTTTCAAGTGCACCTTTAAGAATTATAAATATCGTAGGCACACTCGTGTAGTTGCATAGAGTTTGCAAAAATAAATTTTCATTTTACAGTGTTTGCTGTCTTTTCTTGAAGGTACTATTCTGTTTGATTTCCAGTTAACCATATATTTCATATTTCTGTTATGACCATGCTCATTATGACATGCTTCTAGCTCTGGAGTCAATTTCCGTGACTTATGTAATGTGATGTTGATGTGGCAACTTTTGCAGTTTGCAGATCTTATTATGCCTGTTGAAGAGAGAATGAAAGTTGTTGAAGATTACATTAAGGTACAAAATGTTCTATTTGTTGCATTTCTTTTTCTGATTTATTTACTCTATTTTTTTCCTGCACTAATAGGCTGTCGAACATGTCTACTAATTTCTCTTGTTTCAGTCCATCAAGCCTGGGCTGGTAGTACAAGTTGAACCTATTACAGATCCTTATGGTCCTTCAATTGTCGACCAAAATCTTGAGGCTGTTGTTGTCAGGTTTGCTCCTCTGGACCTCTATCATGATTTTAGGTTAACCAGTTATTAGATCTTCATGGAGTTAACACATTGTGGGTAAAAAATGTTGTTTTATTTTAAGGTGAATATTGCTCTATAAATTCCACAATAATGTGACCACATAGCCACATCTCTTGTTTTCTTTACGTTTAAGGGCACCCATTTGGGTTAATTTGGTTGTGTTTTGTCTCGAATGGGTCAAACTTTTTGCAAGTGTTCCCAAGTCTAGTTTTAACGCATACAATCTCCTTGATCCTTTTATCCGAAGATTAATATTAGAATTATAATAATGAACTTTTTGTCATTTTAAGCATATTAACTATGTAAAAATAATTTAGGGACTGAAAGTGTTTGTGGTGACCCACCCAAGCCGTTTAAACTTGAACTGTTTTGACCTGTTACCTGTCCCTTGTTTGGCAGCAAGGAGACGTTACCTGGTGGACTATCAGTCAACAAGAAGAGAGCAGAGAGAGGCCTCTCACAACTGAAGGCATGTATCTTCCATTAAACGCTCCTTATTTTCTTAACATGCAATTATACATCTTAAATACAATAATTTGCAGATTGAAGTTGTGAATCTGGTCTCTGAAGAATCAAGTGGGGAAAAGCTGAGTTCATCAACACTTAGGAAGCTTGAGGCTGAGAAAGCCGGAAAAGCTTAGCCTGCATGAACTTGATATACATAATGTGTAGCCGATACAAAGTGTCGACATCTTTTCTTGCTTCGCAAGTTTGTCTTGTATTTCCCATGCACGAATACATTTTTGTTGAATGGAAGTGCGCATACAAACTACAAAGTGTAAGTCACTAAGTTGGACACTGTATATGTCGTCATCTTGTATACATGATGGTAACCTAAAATCCATTCATTTACTAACTTAAGATTGATTTACAAGATTTGCTTTTTTAGGTCATGTGGTTCTGGTTTGAGTTCTGGTTCGAGTTCTGGTTCTTTGCCACTTATCGATGTTATTAACCATTTGTTTAGAACATCAACTCCTGACTTGGGCATAAACCATGAACAGTTTCTTGAATTTATCACTGATTTTTGCACACATTTCACCATAATAGTCTGGCCAATTGTGCAGTCAAGTTGAAACTGGTAAATAGAATACAACCAAAATGGGTTTTCATCAATACAGGTCCCTTTGAAAAAAAGATCAATTTAGTAGTGGTGGTGATAGGCAACTGGTGACAGGTATTAGTAGGTAGTTGCAACACTGCTCGTCCAAAATCAGCCTACTGTGTGATTTAAGTTGGCCCTAAATCTATCCACAAGTAAAAAAAAAGTATTTAAATCAACTCTTTTCATGATGAAAGAGTCCTACGGTAGAACAATGTTAAATAGTAATAAAAATGTTAAATGGTTCGAACTTTGTTGGTTTGGATAATCAGGACCCCATCTGACCCAATGCATAATGTGATCAAAAACACATTGAATACTAGTTTTTTGTTTTCAACAACAATAATTAAGAAAAATGAGACACAATGGACCATAAACACTACACTTAGTCTGGCAGGCAAAACTGTACCCAACACTCTTAGGTTCCTCATCTTAGAGTCGAGTAAGTAATGAATTCGGTTGAAGTGAATTGAAATGGTTGGTGTGGTATATGGTTCCTGCAACACCCAATAAAACAAGATTATTGCATTAGATATCAATCACTTCTATCTAAAAACTTCTAAAGGTGGCAAAATAAGGTCAGGTGGATTGGGTCACGAATCAACATAATGAGCTCTAGTCAAATCGATTAGCTTTTTTATTTTTATTTTTTTGAACGACCCAAATCTCCTCATACCCTACTTCAAACTAAATCTACTTCAATTGCCTCAAGTGAGGCGAGAACCTACCATCTTAAGAATGAGGAGCATACACCTTGCCACTAGGCTATGCTAGTCGTTAAATTCAATTAGCTATCGGCCTATTGCATAGGTGACAAAAAAATATAACTTGAATTGACCCATTCAACCCATTCACTTTCAAGCTTTTTTTCATTTTTACCCTTTTGGTCCCTTAGACATAAAACACAACTTGAATTGACACATTCATACAAGTAAATGGATCGAAATTGCAATCACTAGAAACTTTAAATAAAAGGAGTATGACGTACGGTTGTGGTCCATAGACTTTTATCTGGCGGACGTGTGTATCCCTCCCGTTGAGATGATTTGACAATATACCAATTTGCAACATGAATGTATTAACAAAAGTTTCCCTGCCACAAGAAAAGGATCACAATGAAATTTTTAGCATATAATTTAGTAACGCTTACAAATTTAGTATGTTTTCTACAAGATCCTTAATACTATTCTAGAAATTCCTGACATATCCAAAAAGATAACTGACGAGAATGCAGGCTGATAATATGAAGATAAACTTTCAGTTCAAACATTCCAGCGATGAATCAAACACATTGAAAAAGAAGACTGATTCATTAAAAACACAAATAGAAAACAGAAGTTAACCAGTATTGCTTACCGAGGATCATTGCCAGATAAAGATATGTACACCCAACCAGTTGGTTTGACAAGCTCTACTACTTTAATCTCCTACAATCATAAAATAAGTAACCGCATTAAGCTGATCCGAATCAAAATATTGCATATTCCAATAATTAACAATCATAGATAACAACAAATGCCAAAGATCAGAACTTCAAGAAGAATACCTTCAAGTTATGAAAACCATCTCCACCCCGAATCGAGATCTTACTAGGTGTATAACTCTCATCAAGATTAAAATCGACATAAAGCACCACCAACTGAAAGAACAAGAAAACCCCAACTGAGAACAAGAAAACCCCAACACAAAACTAAAACCCTACTAACCACAACTGAAATTAATATCATTTAACTACAGAAATCAATATAGATGTTAAGATAAGATCAAACATCTAGGGCTTACTTGAAGCTTAACTTTCTTCTGAAATTGAATATTAACAAGGTGCGGTTGTGCACCATCTGATCTGAATCCAAAATCAACCAAACATCAGACACAAATTCAAACGCGCACACACCAAAAACAATAGAAATTGGGGGAAATCGCGTACTGCCAGTAGGTTTCATAATTGTCATCACGAAGAGAAGATACGCCATTGCCAGGCTTACAGGAGCTTACACTCCAAGCGGCGTTCTTCGCCATCTCACGGAGGTCACCATCCACCACCAGCTGAGGGTTTCCCCCCATCAGCTTCGTTTCTTCTTCTCCCTCCGATGATTCCGTCGCCATTTGCTACTGTAATTCCCTTAGATTCAACCTCTAACAGATTATGATGTGGTCTTGTGCGTAATAGCTGTGAAATGGAAGGATAAGGGTTTCACATAAGTTAATGGCGAAAGTAAAACCCTAAACCCTTCGATTACAGCAAAAATTTCGGAAGTTGTAACAGATCCGCCACTTCTTCACATAATAAGTTGCTAAATTGGAGCAATAAGTTGTGGGAAGACGCCATAGATGATAGATCATACCTGATGCTCGAAGCTTCTTCAATTCGTAGGTCGGTGGTTTCGATACAGAGGAGGAAGAATGTACTTTTGAAAGACAGCGGGCTCGTTCAAAACGTTAAAATTGTCAATATAGGAGATATATGAATTTGCTCTTTTATTTTTTATTATGCGTTTACTCATGTGACAAGTCGCCCCCACGTCCGGATTGCTATACGTATATGTGTACGTTTTTAGTCTGAGTTTTCAAAAGGAAAAGGATAAATGAATAAATGATAAAATGGCTTTGATTATTTTCAATGACTCGTTGAGAGAAAATGCTGGGATAAAGACTTGAATATGTAACAAGCTGTTTCGTTTCGAAAACCATATGAATAGACTGGTTAGTGAAGTTAAACCGATCGGGTGTTTACATTGGTTTGATGGTCATTCAGTAACTACATACGAATTTATGAATTTATGGAATTTTCTTTTATACTATGGTGACTACTCACATTGCTCATGGTGATGCTTGAATGGCGGTAGTGTATATCAACGGCAACGATAATCTCGGGTCTAGACACGAGGTCTCTACTAGCCAGGTCGAGAGTTAAGGAAAGAAGGGGAGAAAAAGAACCATTCACCATTCACTCATTCAAGAGCCATACAAGTGATCATTGGCTCTTAAAATACTTCTTAGTTATCCATAAAGTCTAGTTATTTAGTGTTGATTTATATTAACAAACAACCAACTGACATGAATAATGTTAATGACTGAAAGTATCATTATTAAAATCTTCCAGCTTGATCAACGTACGATTAACCTTACATACTCAAACAGTTCACCAATGGTTATACGCTATCCCACATAGTTATAATATAGCAAATATCGTAAGTAATCTATACAACTATATCTACAAATATATACAAGAACTTGATTCAGCAATACACTATACAAGTAATACTCGCGTGACATCCAACACCTTTTAAACATTCAAATCGTTGGATGTGATTAGGATAGCTTCCACTGGATCAAATCTCATGCCATACAACTTGGATGTGTCACACCAAGTTATAAGTCTAGTTGGTTTAGATAACTAGGATTTTGATAAATGATAATATCCTACTTTTCATCAAGGAATATGGTCCAAAATAGAACAATGAAAGATGAAAGAATCAGGTTCTTTAACACAAGTAGAAACAAACTTGAATTCGTACATAAATCGACACCCTTACTGAAAAGACAAAATAGAACAATATTTAACATATTATGAGATGATGATGATGATAATGGATGGCTTACAATTTGACGCTATTGCAATTTTATTCGCCCTATTAGACAACAACCACTGTCCTACGTCTATAAAGAGCTAAATGCCCCTTATAACATGCTCCAAACCATCAACCATCCTCTTAGAGGATTTCAAAAACACAGTTTGAAAACTTTTTAGATATTTGAAATGCCTTCAAACTCCATCTCGTATAGTGCTAGCGGCTCTTGGACCGCTAAGCAGAACAAGTTATTTGAAACAGCACTCGCTGTTTATGATCAAGACACCCCTGATAAGTGGCAGAAGATTGCGAGGGCGGTGGGTGGCAAGTCTGCAGAAGAAGTGAAGAGACACTATGAAGTGCTTCTTGAAGACCTTAGATACATAGAGTTTGGTTACGTTCCTTTCCCTAATTATAGACATTTATCCAGTTTTTCAATCGATTTTTTTTATCTTATATTCTACTAATTGTATAATTCATGAGTTCAACTAAGGTTAAACTATAACTATATCAACTTATGATTTGTTGTGTTTGCAGGATTCTATCAAATTCAAGAATAGCATCCAATGAAACAAATTGTGCAGTAGACTGAACTCAAATTCCACATTCAAAATAATGTCTCTGAACTTTGTGGACCGAAATGTTGAACTTCTTTTGATCAATATAAACTACTCATTACTCGCTTATCAAGTGTAATGAACTGATGATCGTGTATAGGAAAGCTAATTACAGATTAGGCTAAATTTTACTTAATGGACCTTAATTTGAATGCATGATCATGAGATTGAATATTTGAATTATTGATGATTAGCGTCAATTTAATAAGTTCATCAAACAAGCTTGAAATTTAGGTGCAAATTTCGTCCTGTTGTTTGACCAGATTGATTCATGAGATTGAGCTGAATGTTTAAACTACTAACATCCACTGATTATCACCGATCATGCTCCTTTGTGTTGCAAAATTTACCTTTCCAGTTATAAATATCGATGAGGTTGTATTGATTTGGTACAAACTTTAACTTGTGATTAAAATCATGTACTAAACTTTTAATCATGTACTAAACTAAAGGGTTGAGATACGACCAATCATGTCAAATTGAAGAAAATGTAACGATCATCTATTTCATCTTACTCTCATGGATATGCTCTACATGCTAAACTATAGTAATAATGTCTCAATCATTTGACAATCTTGTGTTGACCATTAAAAAACCTGACTGAATAAGGTATAGTCTCTAAATCAATCAACATGTTTTTAAAACTTATATATTAAAAGTCTTCATGAATTATTAAAAGTTATATATTAATGAATCAAACCCACTTTGCCTCTAAACAATTCAGATATAACATTTTAATGGAATCATGAAAATTTTATAAGATTACCGAACTTTTAAATGTCGAAATGGAATTACATATACCTATATTTTTCCCTCATGTACACAATCTTCATTATTTTTAACAGTCAAGGCACCGTCATGCTTGATATATCAAGCCTCTTTTACCTTACTCTCAAACTGCTCACCCAATTTGATGGTTTAACAAATCAGTTTTGACGGTTTACAATGATTTTCAAATCACTACTTCACATTATATTTTTAAAATAACAGACACGATTCATGATTATAATGCGTATACATAACAAAATATTTTAAAATTAAAAGAGAACATACACATACATTTATCGAGTTAAACTATGAATTAAATTTACACCATCAATTCCAAGTTCCAAACAGAATCAAACCATTAAAACAGCAAAACCTGCTTTGATTTGAATTACTCAGTTGGTTTCAAAGGCTGGAAACTCCTAGATATCCCTACCATTAGAGGATGTTAATGCATGATACAATCAATGGTTTATTCATGAAGATCTGAAGACCAATTTTATGATAACAAGGACACAGGCATAGAAAAAACATAAACCCTACCTGCCAAAGCCTCAAAATCTAATGCTCAACCCTCAAAATCCTACAAAAAGCCTTTCCTTTCAGTCTGCTTTTTTAACATTTATATCTATATCGGTTCAAAAATCAAATATCAGACACCGAACAACCAAGGACAAGAACTCACCTCAAAAATAAAAAAAGTTTCATTTGTTAAAATTTAAATTGATTATGCTAGCTGACTACCTGCATTTGCTAGCTCGATTCTTTGATGATGCTCACCTACCTTATAATCAACAATCTCCATGAACAGCTGGGAGTCTAAAGTACAATCTGGTCTGCCGTAAACAGCTGCTTGAACACTAGCAATAAGTTTTGCAATTTCACGGCCAGAAAACCCTTCTGTCTTTTTAGCAGCCTCTCGAATAACATCATCAGACAAATCTTTGACCACTATTTTTTGTGTTTTCTTGGTGAAGAGCGAACGCCATTTGGATTCTTTGTTATCATTTTCCTCGTAAAGATATTTGTGCAAATAGAGTTTTAATAGTTTGAACCGTTCTTCCTCTTGTGGAAGGGGGAATTCAATGACATCATCGATACGGTCAGTTATAGCACTGTCGAGATCACCAGGCCTATTGGTGGCTAAAACAAGAACAACATCTCTTGATTGGTCTCCGGTTCTGAAGAGCAATGCATTTAGAGCACTTCTTTGGGCTTCACTCATGTGTGTGCTATTACGCCTGCATTAGAGATGTACTGCAATTGTCAACTAGAGGTGGAAAATGGGAGGAACGGTCAACAGGTCAAATAAGTTGATTGGTATTTCACTATTTTGAATCAAGTAGGATTGACCCGATACACTTTTTAAATTTTAGTAACTTACTCGCAAAGAAAAGCATCAGCCTCATCAATAAAGAGAAGCAAACCCCTCTTTGACTTCTTAGACCAATCAAATATCTCATGAATTTTAGTAACGGCTTGTGCCCCAAGTGGAGCAACATCTCCACCTGTCATCATTGCATAATCTAAGCCCTGCGCAACACACGTGTACTTGATATGAGCAAAATTTCTATCATGCATAGAATATCAGCAAACCTAATGCATATGAGAATTTTACATACATAAGTAATCAGAAGCATAATCAAGGTTAGAGGTGGGACTATGGGTTATCGAGCAGGTTCAGTAATGGGTCAAAGGGGTAACTTTATACAGGTTTGATCAAGCTTGTGTTAAATCCAAGATGCTTTTTAGTCCAAAGTTTTGAACTTCTTTAAATATGTAAAGTCAAGTAATGTGAAATTACATTACCTCAATAACAGTTAAGTTTATAGAATAAGATAATTTATGAGGTTTTATGCGCTATAAATGCACGTTGGACTTCGAACCATTTGACCCTTATAGATAAAACCAACACAAATCTAACAATCATAAGTGGATGGAATTTGACAAAAAAGGATAACATATCCAGAAGGTATTGCTGCATTAACTTTAGACAAACCAAATACTTGAAACTTATTTCTTAAGCATACCGATTTTCGGGCTATTTCCCTAGCAACCAAAGTTTTGCCAGTACCAGGAGGCCCATAAAAGAGCATGTTGCGAAATGGGGCCTGATGAGATTTGGTATTTGCAGTAGCTCGAGCAATGTGCTCTATTCTCCTCTGCAAAGAAGGATGAAGTATGATATTCCCAAATTTATGTTTATTTTCCTCAGAAGCTGATTTTCCCAAATTACTGATTCTTTGTTTTCCTTGGGTTATCATCCTTGACCAAGGGAATTTCGGCATAGAAGATTCCCGAATTAATGATGGTTGTCCAAGAATCCGATTTACATATCCCCACATCACTCTCGCACCTTCCCTGGAATCATCCAGTGGAGTGTACCAATCAAATATGTAACAATAATGTGCTGCTAGTAATGTCATTTGCTACACAAACTATGGCAAGTAAAGCACTAAGATAGTGAATGGAAGGCGGAATGGAATAAACCATTCCACCAGGAAGAAACAAAACATGTTTGTTGATCATGTAATGGAACATTCCATAAGGAATATGACTCCTTCCATATTAAGGATTTTCATTGGGGGGTATTTCTTTCTCATCCCTAAAAAAAATAGAATGAAAGTTTAACATTTTAATCTAATTTTTTTCCTTTAAAAAGTTATCGCAATTTGTGGACTATTAATTTGTTTATGAATACTTTTTTACTTTTGTAAATAATTTTTTATTAAATTGCATAATAAGTACAAGTACATGAATCTTGATTTATATAAGATTAGAAAAATTGATATGCAAATAAACAGACTTTGTTTATTAAAATATAAACATATAAAATATATATGATCTTTTCTAAGTATGTCATGTTTGAATTCTAATGATAATTTGAATATGAATGGCAAAGAACTAAGATCACAAAATCAAAACATACTTTAATGTCTCTTTCCATTGCCATGTTAACCAAACAGGATAATGGAATCTGTTGGATCATTCCATTCCATTACATCATCGTTCCATTCTTTTGTCATTCCATTTTGTCTAACCAAACCGCCCTAATTAGATATAAGTTGAAGTACCTGGTTGTATAAACTCCTGCAGCTAAGGCAGTAACTCCACCAACAGTCATTACTAGTTTGCTTCTATCCGTCAACAACATCCTCACACCACCTATGAAAACAAAAGAAGTTAACAATTATTGATATAAGTGTACGGTACTACGGTTAATTGTTGTTTGATAATTTATTACCTTCAATGTGACTAAAAGTTGTATTGATTGCAGCAAGCCATTTTTCCTTTTCACCATTTACTCGTTCTATAAGCATCCTTCTGTTATGGTCCTCGGTTAGTTTTGCTTCGTGGGCCCGGCCTTCAGCTTCAGCCAATGCTTTAACTCTAATGGTTTCACGTTCTATCTCAGCTCTCTCTTTCTCTGTCTGTCTTTGTTGAGCTTGAATCTGTTCTTCGGTTGCTCGTCTTGCTTGTTCTTTTCGTATTAAAGACTCTTCTTGCATCCTTGCCAGCTCAGCATTGTGTTGTCTTTGGGCCTCGTGATCTGTCTACAGATATTATTGATGATAAAAAATCAAACTTATGAGAATAATCAGATTATGGTATACACATTTATTGAAATACGCTACAAGGAACTAACCTGCATCCTTTTCCTAGCCAATTCATCTTCATATCGCAATAATTGGGCCTTAGCTTGTGATTGTTGTTGTACTAAATTCCTTTGCTCTTCCGCAAGTTTTTGTTGTCTTTCCTGCATATGAAGGAATGCATTGCAAAGCATAGATTGTGAGATATTAAGATATACCAAAACAGACACTTTTGGGGCCAATTACTTTTGCTCCAAATATCGAGATGAAGAAATGATCTAAAATATTACTCACAATATCAAGTTGAGCTTGAATAGCTTCCTGATGAGCCTTCTCTGCTGCCAACTCAGTAAGACGAACTTGCTCCTGCTTTCTCATTAACTCAAATACCTAACAGAAATGAACAAGATTTGCTCTAAACACCCATCGCATTAGCATGGCACGTTGTTACAACAAGCAAGCATTTACAACCATACAGCTTGCGTCCGTATGAACATTTCACAAACAAAATCATGCAAACAAGAATATCCATCCTTCCTTAACTTTGTAACCTAACTAAAGGAAAATGTTAAGGAGCAATTAATCTCCAGTTCCATACTCACAAAACTTGCATTCCAACAAGAACATGATTGATTTTTAATTTGTTATAATACACATAGAACTGAAAATGTTATAATACCATAAACTAAAAATGCCCATAATCATCTTTTTTCCCAACCAAAAAGATATCTTCCTTAAACTCTGCGTATAACCAAAGCATCATTCTAGAAACTAAATCTCATAATGAAAACAACAAATATTAATATCTCCAATTGAGTAGTAACAACTAATAACAACAGAAACATTTCATAACATTCACCTGTTTGGAGTACGGAGAACTATTGATTTCTCTAAGTGCCTTAGCCCCCCTTTCTAGAGCTTCAGGATCAAATCCACCTTTAGAATCCTCGACCTCAGGCTTAGACTCCGCCTTTGGAGGCTGCGACTCCAATTGAGGCGACTGTGGTTGATTCGTAGGTTGACCAAACGGATTGAACCGATACGACGGACCATCGGCGTATGAGTAAGTGGTGGTTGATGCGGCCGCAACTGCCGCCATAGCAGCCAACGATGCGAGCCTAGAAACCGCCATTGACGGACCTTCGACAGTATATAGTTATAAGCTTATCTGCAGATGAATTGATAGAAATGAAAGGCTCTGTGTTGAAGATTTGGTGGTGGAAGCATAAACCCCTTTTCCAAGTTTAGGGTTTTAACTTTTAACAAAAACCAGTTGAAGATTGTTTAACGAACATGTAATGAAGGAGAATTTGGTCGGTTAAGAGGGTTCACGATTGGGGCTTTTCTTGCACAAGAGGTTAGGCCCAAAACGGCTTAAAGATTGAAAATCACCCCATGTAAATAATGTATGTGACATTAAAATGAAGAAAAAATTTCATATATTTATTTTTAAATCTTTTGGATGTCATCAAATTTAAAAATATCATATGTATTATTTTCTAATATTTTTATATTATGACAATTTAATCCTCTTATGTAACTTTTTGATATCTAAGTATTTTTAGTTTAGAACTGAGTTATTGATGATCAATTAGATTTTTTCGCTGATATGTTAAAAAGTTGAAGAAGCTAAAGACCTTGTTATTGTATGTTGTTGAGTAGTATATGAAAGGCCTAACAGTGGAGAATGTCATCAAATAAAACAAGGAGATGATTATGTGATTTGGGAAATTGAAATATCCTTATACCTCATATGAACAACTTGATTTCTTGCTATATACAAATAACTTGGTCATAAACCTTGAATTTCATCAACAAAAATCTATCGAAAACTGTAGGTAACCATAACTTTTATTTTTGGATCTTTGGTTTTCTAACGGAGTATTAATTTAAGACTTATTCTAGTTGTTGACCTGAATATCACTAGAAAGTCAACATCATCATAATGGTTAATCTCCGGATGTAAATATTTGTTTTTTCAATTGCTCCTCAACATGCAAATGAAAGCTGTGATGAATTATAACAATACATCAAGAATACTATTGTAAAATCATAGAAGGTTGTAGTACACATGTAATTCTAGTAATAGAGAATTGAATCGGAAGAAGCAACAATCATCAGTAGCTTGAAAGCATAGCATCTGATGAAGTTTCAAAACTTAATGAAACGGGGGATCCGTTGGACAAAAAGATATAGAATTACACGTTTTCAATACAAATTTAGTCGTTTAGATGTATGAGCAACTGTAATCAATAAAGAAGATGGTTCAACACTGGCTAATTTAATAATAGAAAAATGAAGGTAAAATAGTCAACTTAGAAATTGCTTTAAATAAAATAAGTTAAAATGTATAAATATGAACTTTAGGTTATGTATTAACTATGTGTGATATTTCAAAGTTTGTTTGGATGTATGTGATTTATTAAGTTTACAGGACATACATGTAATAATATATAATGTTTCATACAATATATTAAAAGTAATTATGAAATTTATGATTTCTACGAGTATGCTTTATTAGAAATAACATTTTAGGAGATAATAAAATTTCATAAGATAGAAATTTTTATGAGATTACATCTTTTATGAATATGCATACTAACATAAAACACTTACAAATCAAATAGTGTAATTGTTACTTCATGCATAATACATATATATATATATCACAACTTTAAGGGTTCTTTAGTGGAAGTTCTTCTAACATGAATGTTATGTCTAGCTTTCATGACGATCGAGTAATAGACATGTTAAAGGGTAATGTTGTGATTTTGAAATGTGTTGATAATGGTAACCTATGTCAAGTTGCATATATAAAGACATGAAAGTTTTTGAAAATCTTAACCCAAAGGGGAGACTGTCATTATGATTCAACTTAGGGCTAATTGTTATGAATTGGTATTGTGTTTCAAACAAAGCATAAAGTCTTGCTTTTATATTTGAAATTAACAATCCAAAACACCTAAAACGTCGAACGGAGTTGGACGAAAATTTAAGCCTATAAAATGCATTTAATAGATTTCTTGACTTGGTCTAAAACCCACTTGAAACAAAAAATTGTTATTAAAACTATTGAGTCAAACTGAAACTATTATGAATCAATGCAGAACATACTACCTAGCTCTGAACCTCGATAAAACCATGTTCAATAGAAATTACATCAGAAGAAACTAACACTTTTAACATATTTAAACATACAAACTTTATACATAACTATGATATTCATTTTAGTTTAGTTTGAAACGAGTGTTGGTTCTGGTTCGTTACACAATACAATACAGATCCAGAAAAATATGAATACCCATTAACCATAATTATATGTAGTTATATTTGTCTAAAGTTAATGAAAAATCAATTTTTACACTTAAAAAAACATATTTTTACCTTTTCTTCCCTCGCCTTTTAACCTATTATTAAAGTCAACTTTACACTAGCTATATCTTGCTAGATCCCTTGATTACTAGGGCATTGACCTGTCGTAGTAACGAATTTTCACTTGATTATTCAATATATTTTCGTACAACGATTATAACGTCTTGTTACTCGAGTCTATTTTACTGAGAGAGAGAGAAACGTGGCGGACTGGCGGGAAGATATCTCTACGCGAAATATGAAGAAGCAGCAGAAATCGCCACGTGGCCCAATGTTGTCGGTGCACCGACTTTCACCGAATATTAGCTCTCTCTTCCATAATATTTTCGCTTTATCAAATTTTCCCTTCGATATATCAATTGCTGTTTTAATTTGTATTCGCCGGAAATTGACGTAAAAATCGGGAAAGCGGTGGTTCTTCTGGTGTTATGGTTAACGTTGATTGCGACGGTTGGCCGGAGTTCTAACGGTAACCTTCAAGTACGTTGTCTCGAAAGTTAAACGTCAAATTATGTTGGAATTTGAATGTTACAGCATTACTTGATGATGAAAATGGTAATAATTATCAATTTATTATCTTCATTATGTTAATCAATGTTCTAAAAATTCCTCTTAGGGCTTAATTAGTCGGTTGTCTTGTCACGGAATAACTTTATGGATGTAAAACTATTGATAAAATTGAGGACGGTGAGAACCACATGATGTTGTATGTAGTACTTTGTACTTTGCTGATATAATATATATGAGTTAGAAAGAGAGCAGGCATGAAGTGAAGTTTATGTATTGCACCCAATGTATGCTGATGCTTAAATTTGTTCCGTGTGCTTGATCGATTAGTCCACTAATCAAATTTAGGGTTCTAGTGATCTTATCAATGAAATACCTAGTGTAGTGAAGACCAGATTGCTTTGAAATGCACAGAAAGAAATCAAAGACATATGTGAATAGGTTACTCTTAGAGAGAAATAGATTACCTTTTGTTTTCCGTGATTTTGATATCACTACTTAGGGAATATTTTGATTTTCCTGAGATTGCATATAGGGAATTTATATCAAACTAGTGTTTGGAAACAATTTAGGGGTCTTGGTTTGGACCAGGATGACGTGAGAGTGTGTGCTCACGGTGCAGTTAGTAAGGCCGGCGAGGCTGCATCAAGAACACATCTACATTGATTTTTTCTGCTTCTGATAATCATGTTATACATATCCATAGATAAGCATACATAGATCTTTAGGCACGTATGTACAAATGCATTTTGCTATGTATGCACGCATACGTGTGGCCCTCATGTAATTAAGCCTATTTTCTTTCTGAATCATCAAAGTATGTTTAGGATGAGACTGGTGAGGTTGGAAGCTTGGCATTGAGAAGGCAGGTTAATACACCAAGCTATGGACATGGCTAGTGATGCAAAGGAGACTGCTAAAGACGATGAAAGTGTATGGGATACTCATGCATCTCTGAACTAGCACATGAAGACATAAAAAAGGTTTAATTTTTAACTGGTGGTGCTGAAGAAACAGCAGAAGAAAAAGGTAATTATGCATATATGGTTTTGCAAGCGAAGAAGGTGCTGGTAAAGCAGTTGCCATAAGTTCCGATATGGCCCAAAATGCCAAAGAAACTTATATTATGTTTTTGAGTATGCATCTGAGAAAGCAGGTCAGAAAATACGAATGATGTTAGATGAGGTTCTGAAATCAAAGCATCCATGGAAGGAGTGATAGTGTATGGGCAAAATAAAGCACAAAACGGATACAACTGTGCCTACGACTCTCTTCAATCGATTGATGCTTATGACATGGCTTCAGAGAAGGTTGGTGAAGCTAAAGATTCTTTTAAAGAAACAATGTCTCAAGGAAAAGCTCAAACTTCAAATACATATGTTGTTGCTAAAGCTAAGCTTGATAAATCTTATGGAGTTCAAAACAATTCAATAAAGGAGCAAGCTAAGGAAACCTATGAGGTTGCTAAAGAAAAAGCATCAGATGCTGCAGGGAATACCTATGATGCAGCTAAAGCCAAGGTTGATGATTCTTTGGTTTCGGAGGACTCAAGGAAGGAGCAGGTTAAGGAAACCTATGAATTTGCCAAGGAAAAAGCATGGGATACATAGAAGCCATGAGAATCCAACATGTATGCTTATGGTGACTCCGGATAAGGTTTCTTTCTCTTTGACTCTTTGTTAGTATGAAATGGTTGTTAGACTATTTAGGTTATTGGGCTTACATAGTTTAAGTTATATAATGATTTAAATTTGTTGGAAAGTGAGATGCTTATGGTAATAGCATGCCAAGGTGGGGTTTATTTCTATTACCGCCTAAAGGAACTAGTGTAGCTTGTGATCATTCTCATGTATAATTTTCTGTGGAAAGAACCAAAATATTAACTCTTATTGGAGGACACATTCTTGAGATGACAAGACCACAACAAATCTCTATATTATGCATTCACATATCAGCATTTGGCACTTTCTGTATCTTTTGATGGATTTAAGTTTTCTGACCACTTGCTTACTTTTAAGTTCAGTGAACATCTTAACATGTATCTAATTACATCAATGGGATTGGATCTTCCCTCTCTGGTAACTCAAGTTATTGGTTTTAATTTTGAGCTAATTTGTTTCACTTCAATTTATAGTATCTGTTCGATCTTAAGCTGCATTAGTAAGCATCTAATTGTGTTGAGTGCGGGGTACAAAGGGGGTGTAATCAGGTTGTGTTAGTGGTAGTTGTCCCCTTCTTTAATAATTAATTGACCCATAAAAGGGTTTAGGGTTTAATCTTTGTTATTTAATTATACTTTTGGATTCTCTCAGTTTTTTATTATTATTTTTGTTGTCATTATCATTACTAACATATTATTAATGTTATGGTGGGATTTTGGTTGCAGATAACCTCACTACCTGATGCCATGCACTTAATGGGCAATGAATCTAATGCAGTCCTTTTGGAGTACTTTCCAATTCCATTTTTCTCACTAAAATTTAAGTTCTATCTATTTTGTTAAGTTTAATAAATGGCTAAGCATGTCTTTGTAGTAACAATTACTATACAACTAAAAGTCAAATACCCAAATTGTACTGGTAGATCTACCAAATTAAGTAACTATCTTAAACAATGTTTTCAGAACTGGTAACCGAACACATATATATCCGATCCAGTTGCGTGTTTTTGCAACCGGTTCAGATTGGTAAGACCACTGAACTAGTACAAAAAAACATCAATCTTTAGTGCAGCATTTTTAAATATTTGCCTCATAGCTCATAAATTATATAACTTTTTTAGATTTCTTGAATGACGCATGCATTTATGTTTTTATGTGTGGTGGAAATCTATGAGAGATTTGGGATTCTAGGGTACATGCATTATTGTGTAGGGTACCACCCTTTAGGGCAGAAGAAAGTTTTAAATGGTCCCAAAATTGAAGGGTGCACAGTGATAGCTCTATGAAGATATAGTACAAGAAGAAACAAGGCAATCAAACTGTAAATCACTAAATTCATGGAGGAAATTAATCTTCTGACTGCTGTTTAATGTCTGCATTTAGACTGTAAATAAGCACATCAAATTCATAACTATTGGGATGAGTGTTTTTAATCATAAGATATTAATAATCCATAAGATTTTAGAGTCAAAATAGCACAAACTGAGGGATACTTGTTGATCTTAATTGAAATCTTGAAAATTATAATATGACTTACGTTTAAACCCTAAGATCAGTGGGTCAAGAAACGGTAGAAAGCTGTCAAATCTTGGTTAAACTTAAGTAAATCTTACTCTTGTTTCTTCTTGGAGGCTTGTTTGCTGTTATGCATCCATACTTTGAACACTTTTCTTTTCAATCCAACTTCATTGCAGAACTGTAGGATCTCTTGTTCATCTTGCTTTTGAATCTTCCACCCTATTTTTTCTGCAAAATCATGCATTTTTGCCTTCTGTTCGTCTGTAAATTTCGTTCGGAATCTTTTCTTCACCGGCTGTTGTCCGGCGTGTGTCTGGTACATATCAAGATCTTCACTTGATGACTCCGTCGGTGCAACACTGTTCCCACCAAACGCCACCATGATTGGTGGCATCTGGTGGTTGTACCTGTGGTGGTGCTGCTGATAAGGTGGCTGCATTGTGGTGGCAGCAGCAGCAGCTCGTGGTGGTGGGTTTTGTATAGCAGGTATCCATGTGGTGGATTGTGACTCACCTTCAACCTCTCGCCGGTGGAAGCTCCGGTGGCATTCACAGGCGGCGCATTTTAAGCCTTCTGGTGTGCCTTCATCTCCATTAGCCATGAATTCCCCACACCCATCTACAACATAAGCCCCCATGCTTGCAGCATGGTTCTTCTGGCATTCTCGATATCGGACCACCACCGCAGCGTCACCACTATTCGACGGTGACGACGGCAGCTGCGGTGGCGGTGGATCTGGATCTGGGTTTGATTCCATTCGTTCTCTTGGTGCTCCGATTTGTTCTTGTAACCCATGGTAAGTTTCTCTTTGATGCAGATGCACACGAGGGTGCTGATCTAGGGTTTCATTTGATGAATTCACAGGTGCATAAGTGAAGATTGAAGATGATGCCCGATTAAACTGAGGTGGGTTGTTGTGATTAATGTTCGACATCTGATCTCTCTCTCTCTCTCTCTCTCTCTCTCTTAGTCTTTTATGTCTATCTGAACAACTGTTAAAGATTTCTTTCAAGCTGCAAACAACTGCAAATCTACCAGAAACATATGCTTCTTCTAATCTTTTACAACTTGATCTGAAAGTAGATGAAGAAGGATATATAGAATGCACTAAACTGTAGTAAAGAAAATCTTGAACTGCTAAAAAGATGACATTTTGCTATCAAATGGGACCCTTAAACTTTGCTTGATAATTGATGTAGTAGATTGTAACAGCTCTATAATATGCATACACAGATGAAATCCAGATTTCCAGGAATGGGATTTGCAGACAGCATACATGAACATAAAAGCAGTTTGTGGGTGGGAGTGGGGGTAAGGGTGGGGTGGGGTTGGGGATAGGGGTAGGGGTAGGGGGTATGGTGTGAAGCAAGTGTCTCCTGCAGGCCATCAGGACTAAAGTACCTATAAAGAAAAAACTAGAAAACAAGATGGGTCTGGTTTGGAGGTGAAAAGTAAGAAACTTGTGAGGCAGGTGTCAATTGCTGCTTCATTTTTGCCCATTATGTTCTTCATCTTTAGTTCATAAGATTAGAGGAAGATGATAGTGGTTTATATGTTTCTATATGATGCTAATAGTGATCATTATATGTTTATGGCCAGGGATGGTTTTTAGAGCCAGAGGTCTCAACAGAGCAGTCACTTATTTTTCTATGATAGACGAAATATTTGTTTTTATCAAACTCCTTCCAGACCCTACTCGTAACTTTGTTATGAGTTAGATTTTATTAGATACGTTTATTTGTTTCTTATTGTGTTGAAACGACCAAATCCAGGTTAATGTTTGTCTATTGATGTGTACATTGTGCCTAGGGAGTTGTACAATGAGGTTTGTTTAGTGATTTTAGAGTTGGAAGAAGGTGATGTAACCTTGGGTGTGGTTTATAATTTTATTAGGTGGGGCTTGGGATTAAAGGGAAAATGATGGTCCACAGAGGGGGCACTGTTAAGCCTGTCTGATTCTCACTCTTTGAGGACAGGGATGTGCCAGGGCCTGGAAGTTCCCTTCTTTTGTCCTCTAATGGTTTGGTCGACTAGATGTCCTTTTTATATATTTAAATGCCCATGTATATACATGGGCTATCATTAAATTTACAGAAAAATGCATTAATATCCCGCTTTTGTAATAATGATGTGTTACGTGTTCAATTTTTAGAAAAGGAAGAAAAAAAAAGATACGGGTCGGATTCTAGCGTTATGTTATTGATTTTGAGAATAATTTGTTTAGTTAATATTGGTTGTTTTAACATAGTTGTGAGTTAAAATTAGTACATACCGGAAAAATACTGGTCGTTTGCGTCCTATAAAGGTATGCATTGTTACATGCTATTTTTAGTATGTTATTTTTTTAATGTTGCGTATATAGGATGGCTAATATTGTGTATGTCAGGTTTTTGTAAAACATGGTTTAAAAGCAAGCGTTGAGGTAGATGTTCAGGTGGGCGTGTGGAGGTTGCATAAATGAAAATGTTGAGATGGATGTGTTGGCGTACTAACCTGGACCAGATAAGGAATGAAGGTTTTCGAGAAATATTAAAGGTGACTAGTATAATAGATAAAAAAAAGAGAGGGAAGTTGAGATGGTTTGGGCATATTAAAAAGAGATAAATGTTTATCGCTGTTAGAGTTGTTAAGGCTATCACTATGGATATGAGGTGAAGTAGAGGTAAACACAAATTAAAAAGTTGACTAGACATGACTTGAGAGATCTCCACCTCTCTAAGGATATTGTCGAGTATAAGAGTTTGTGAAAACATAAAGTTAGGGTTAAGGATTGTTAGGAAGATGATACATATTTACATTTTTGAACTAGAAGCTTAGATTTTGCAGTCACCTTTGCATGTTATTATTTGTCTACGTGTTGTTATCTATATTTATCATAATTGTTTCCCCATACCTTCTGACGTGATTTTCTATTTATGATGTGTTATCTGTATCCAACATAACTATATTAATTGAATTTATCATTATCATACTAGCATCCTATATTAAACTGATTTACTCGATAAATGTTTTATCGAACCCCTTAGTGAGGTAACAAATTATGGATGATATACACTTTTTATAGGGTGGTTATTGTGTGAAGGGTGAATTTCTATGAAGCGCATGAAACCACCAAGTTGTGTATGTGTACTTTAGTGAGTGTGTAATCGTTGTATACATTAGCGCATACCATTTATAGGTAATTACGTACCATGGTACATACAGTTGTGTGTTGTCATGATTGTTTAAAAATTATGAATAGCATAATTACTAGCACATATATATAATTTTTTGAATAGTATAGCTCAATTTGATGATAGTAAAAAGGTTTAGTTTTTTTCTTTATAAGTGGTAGAATGTATAAAAGTTTGTTATGCTCACTTTGATCAAAACAGATTTTAATAGGACGATATTTGGCAATTGCATCTTAAAATATAGTTTAACATAACATTATGCAAGTGCAAATCTAATTCTATTGTCTTGTCAATTAGATTTGCACTTGTATAAAATATGACTAGAATTCACAAATTTTCAACTTGTATTAACCTGGTTTGTCACAAAACCATCAATATTAATTTTATGTGTTCAACTTCTCATTTGTAGCTTCAAGAGACTTGTGGAAGAATTTTAGGCTTTTCGAACCCATTGTTGATCAATTTGGTCAACCAATTCACCAAGATGGTAATTTAGGTGAGTTTGGTCAAATCATTCAAAACCTAAATTAACCATACTAATACTTGGGCTATCATCAAAACACAGTTAAATGATGATTGTAATACGTTTTAAATAACTATTGGTGTTATAAACAAAAAATTTTATGATAACCTAACCCATATCAAATTAACTAATTTCCATTGACTATTACATACATGAAAATTCTATTGTTAAAGGCCAAAAGTAAACTTATTTAACAAGTTCTAGTCGTCCCTCACATTATTATAAATTATTAGATAGTACAATTTTGTTGTGGCATCCATAATCACTATTTGAGTTCAAACCACCACTTAATTGTAAGTATTGCAACCAATAAGATGAATAACATTTGTAGTGAAGATATTCAAATCGTCCAACACATTAATTTTTATTGTTTTCTACAATATCCAGTTCGAGCATTATTTTGTTATCCTTATATTTTTTAATATTTAAGACAACTCACTTACAGTGTAAACCTCTAGGTCTTAACAAAAGCCCTACTAACTACCAAGGACGGTAAAAGCGCGACCCTACATCACGCCTTAGACACCAACTTACGCGGTAACCCCGTTCTCCCTCTTCATTGCACCTTACCAACTTGAATTATTTTCTTTAATTACATAATTTGAGTTTCTTTAATTTATAGTCCCAAAATCATTATAAGTAAATCATTTTCACTCAACACAAATATTTAGAACTTTTTTTCCTTACAATAATTGATAACTCCGAATAAAGTATTATATCATATTTAAGGATGTTAGAAGAATAATTTATGTCTATATAATACCATGATAAATATATATAAATCATATGAGTGGTTTACTAAAAAAATTTTTATACCGTAGGATTGTCACCCATGAAGATAAGTTTCTGATAACAACCTTCTATTATAACGCATTTTCTAAAAATGATTAGAAAAGAAAAAAAACACAAAATTAATCGCTACTTTGTGATAGCAACTTCACCGGTATAATCTCATTGACTAACCATGTTAGTAGTTACAACTTCTTCTATTTCTATTATAAATCTATTTAAATTTTCTATTATATGAACTAGAAATAAAGTATAGTTTTTAATAACATCGTGTGTAGAATATTTAATAATTAATAGACATAATCTTTCTTTATCTGGAAAGTTTTGATTCGTAAAGCATGAATATACGTGCTACTAACGATAAAGTCAACAAATAGAGCTCACTTACTTAAACTTGTTCCAAAGTCTTTTTGGGTATTCTTATTTTTTTCCTCCAGCAAAATTTGTAAATTTCTATTTATTAAATTGTTACACAATATATTTCAGGTCGTAGGTTATAATTATTTTAATAGGTGTCCTGGCCGGGGATAACTTAAAAAAAAAAAGTATCTTATGAAATGAAGTTCATCTTGATTAATTTTAAGTTGTTTTTCCTAAATAATTTGAAATTACTAAGATAAAACTGAATAATATATTAGGACATCAGATTTGCCTATTTTCATTTTTAATTTAAAACAACAAACAAAAATTAGATTTATTACAATTTTTAAATACAGGTTTTAGAGTTTGACTCCTATCAACTGTCACACATATAATAGTTGGTGTGAATTTAAAAATATTTCAGTTATGACTTTATTTGAAAAATATTGTTTCCATTGACAATGCATTAAGATATATATGGTATACTTATGTAATGTTATAGCACAATTTGCCTTATTAACCAGCAAAGCACTTTATAATTGAGAGGGCACCACTCAACCAAATACTCCTACTCTAAAAATTCCTTTTTTATTACCTAGTAGTTGTAACTTCATCCCGTTGTTAATATAACTTTATCATTTCTATGGCAAAGTCTATATTTTTAGTGTATGCAACAATAATACCCTTAATTAAAAGAAAAGATATTACAATTGAATGCAACTATGCAATATACATGTAACAGGAAACGATGTCATAAAACAAGCTATAATGTGTAGTATTAGGAATAAAACATAAAAAGAATGAGTCTGATTGAGTCTGTATTTTATATTTTATGAGAGAGTGAATTTTTGTTTAATAGACTACACTTCCCTTAAAATGATTTGAAGTCATTGTGTTAAATGTGGTTCTTTTAATATATAGGTTGGGTTCAAGTAAAAAGCAAGAGAAATTATGAAAACCAATAAACAAATCTTCACCTTTGATAATTAAAATTAATAGCTTATATTTTTTTAACTTTTTGTACACATAGTTCCACAATAGTACAAGTTTTTATTTTTTTATTTAAAAAAATATGAATGGTTGATCTTAATACATCAAAATTAAAGATTTGATTTATTATTTTTTATATATTTTTTGTTTTCATTTGAACCCAACCCCTTTTAAAATAACCATTAAACTTAATTAAGTGCATAAGTATTTCCAAATGAAAACAATTTTGATTTAAGTAATTTTTCCAGACACCTGAAGTGAGACTCAACCAAACAACTGATGGACTTGCAGGACCGTTTGAAGGTGTTCAATGCAACTCAGTTTCACAATAAGGAGAGACTTAGAACACTTAACAGATCAAATAGGGAACTGGAGCCTTTTATGGTGATGCTAAGAACAACACAAGTAAGCAAGAGACAGAAACTCAAAAACAACAAGATTGGTTTTCAAGGATAAAATATATTGCTCTCAAGTTCTATTACAAGTGTTACAAAGCATGAAAATAAAATACAAGGACCTGAGATACTTTATACTACATCCTACAACCGGCCATACTTTGAAAGCCAGCTGGAAACACTAATCTAGACAACAAGATCAATGTAAAGTCAAAAGGCAGATTGCCTTTTGACATGTGACTATGACATGACATAGCTCACATCCTATTGTAATACAAAAAGGATAAAAGTACATAAAGTAGAAAGTTACAGACTCAAGACCTTAATCTACAGCTTCCTAAAGCATGAACCTTTTCACCAACTTGTATAAGTTGGTGAGTCTGCAGAGTGGCAGCGGAAAGTTGGTCAGCTTTTCTGAAAAGTTGTTGATCACAGAGAGCATGTCTTCTCTGTATTCGGAAGAAATCAGTCTTCTATCTTTGAGGCTTCGGAAGACTTTGTCTTCTAAGCTTCGGAAGACTTCATCTTTGGCTTCGGAAGAATTGGTCTTTGGCTTTGGAAGATTTTACACTTGGAGTAATTTCCTTGCAGTGTGTAAAACTTCCGAAGTAACTTCTACCATGCATGCAGAAGACTTTCTTGACTGTTTTGTGTGCATCAGCCTCTTTCAAATATCTTACAGGACTCGATAACTTAGAGATAAGCTTTTAGCCTTTTGCCTGTTACCATTTTCATTTACAATCGTAATATTGAATTAAACATTTGTATAAAAGTAAAAATTTCATTTATCAGCTAAAAAGACTTCAAACTTTTAGATAATATCTTTAATTAATTAGGTATGATAACTTTTAAGGTTTCAGATTCACACCTAATTTATGGAGATTTTCTTATAATGATATGTTTTCTTCTTAATGATGATTCTAAATGAGTAAACTTGGAGCGTCAAAATCAATATGAACGATTGACATCTGGCCTGTCAAAAAATACTCGTGGGTAATTTCACACGTCGTTAAAAAATATATCCTAGTAACCGTTAATATATCGTATATAAAATTTTCCCCTTTATTAAAACCCTATCAAAAGCAATTAAGAAAAGGTTGTAAATTATTATTATAATTAAAAGATCAATTGCTTGATTAGTGGGGTAAATCTTGACTTGTCCATTTATGGCATTTTGTTTAGTCATGAGGCCATGTGGACGTAACATAATGAATCCCCCAATCAACTAAAGGATCCTAATTTATTATTTTAAAGGGGTTTACATAGGCTACAATAATTAAATTATATTCAATAATAAATAGAGAAAAGTCGGTAGGATTATTTTAGTTAGTCCACAAAACACCAAGATTGTGGTGAACAATTCCCAAGTGTTTGATTTAATATGGTTGATAAATATAGAAACCCTTATATTCGTTTCATTTATATATTGTTGATATCTCCCCATTTATTCTTTTACTTTTCGTAGTAATGTTTATTTAAATCGTATATGAAAAGACTTGTTAAATTGTGAAGAATATGAATTTTTATGCATTTCACTAGTCGAAGATATTCATCTTTTGGTTATTAAATGCGTCAAAATTAGTTTGATCGATTAATATTCTGTTGTAAAAAGTCTCAATTAATTATTGAGGGTAATTTCAAACATTGTTAGAAAACATACTTAAAATATTGAAGTAATTCATATATACCATTATAAACTTGCTTAATGTCATATAAAGTAAATTTCATGTCATAACCATCAAATATTTGCACTCGATTTACCTTACATTTGTTACTGTGAATGAAATGAAAAGAAAGAGCATATAAACGAAATAGGATGGAAAACAATTAAACAAATTAAAATTCAACGTAAATCTATCATAATTATGTAACTGAGATTGTCATTGATAACATAAGCGAACATTGATAATGTGTCACAAATAAATCTAATGACATAAATTATTATCAGTCACTAATTAACAGTTTGTATTCTTAAAATCTAATTCGTATATTTTTATTAAGAGAGTTTACGATAATCATTGATTTTGATGAGTTAATCAACACTTACTATTTGTCTATTTGTGTCGATAACAAAAGTTCGTGTAGAGGTCACATCACAATGAGCATGCGTGAGTACGTTAGACAGTAGCAGCATGGGTTAAAGCAATAGTGTGGTATCATTCGCGCTTTTGATCATCAAGAATTTGTTTAAATGGGTATATGGTGCCTTTTCCAATCATTCTTCCCCCAACTTCCAAACCATTATAAAATTTTTGCCTCAATAATAATTTTACTTTTGACCATTGAACTTCTTCACAAAATAAATTTTTTATTGTTGTCATTAATACAATAGTTTTTATTGTTTTTATAAGGGGTAAGCTCTCACCTTTGTCTAACGAGTATACTACAAGAATGATTCTTGAAATAAGTTAAATTTCACACTTAATACTAGCTTTCAGAAGTTATGTATTGTGTTCTCAAAATTTTATTTAATCGTCACACTTTTTTTTCCTTATAATTGAACAAATGTTTGTTTTGATGTTAGTTTTTTCAATTAACCATTTTACCTTATTATGCATATATAAAAAAACAAGTTGTTAATACATATAAAATTAATATATCTTCTTGTTCATGGAATAGTCACAACATGAAGTTTTGTATATTTAAGTTTTTGCAGAAATATACAAAAAAAGTCCCCAAACAAAATTTCATTTATATATCGGTTTCTTGAAAAAACGAATAAATAGGATCAATAACCTATGACCCACCCCCCCCCCCCCCCCCCTCTCCATTCACCCATCTCTATATCTGATCACCATTCGATGTATTCATCATTTATTCGTCCTTGAAATATACCAGAACGTAAAATACAGCGCGACCATTAAACGAAAAAATAGAGGTAAAAACGTTAAACCACATATGCATGTTGTGGCTTGTTAACTTGAAAATTTTAGAACGAGACGTAAAACGAAAATTTTATAAAAATGAAAAGTATACGAGACTATTGTTGAAAGTGAAAAAACAAACTATATGTAAAATACAACCTATAAAGCATAAAATACAAACCATTATGCATGATTATGCTGAAATTAGTAATATATATAATGGTTTAACAAACTCATTGAAATATAAACTTTATTTAATAATAGTCAAACTTTTAAAATGTTTTATACAAATATACTAGGAATATTATTTTTTCTGAAAATAAGATTACTTTTAAATAATACAATTTTAGAGAAAAAAATATTACATTTATTTAATAAAATGTGGTTTTATTAGAAAGAATTAATTACACGGTTGGTTTTTAATTTGATTGCTTGCTATTGTGTTTTTTTAAATAGATTAATCTTAAAAAAATATAATAACAAAATAACATAGTTGGATACTTTTATTATGTAAAACACGATGATAAAATAACAACTAATTGATCTAATACATTAAAAACAATGATAAAATAACATATAATGATGTAAAACGTAAAACACGATAATAAAATATTTTATTGTGTTTTTTTGCTTGTCATTGTGTTTTTCTAAAGAATGGGAGTTTTAAAAAACACATTGGTAAAAATACTATTATTGTGTACTTCTAAAATTGAAAAACAATTATAAGATAACATCAAAATTGTATAATATATAAAAATAATGGCAAACATTCTATAAAATAATCTAAAACATAAAAAAAAAACAATGATGAATATAACAAATGATGAAAAAATTGTTTTGACACAATGACCTAATATTTAACATCATAACCTGATGTATTAAACATAATGACCAGACATATTTAACGCAATTATCAAAACGTCCACTACTTTAGAAATAATAGAGACACATGTCAAGACCAAAATTATTTTGAATTTTTTTCGATTAAATACCCCATTACTATAACCATTAAGAAAAATTTCTTGTAATCCATTTTGAATAAATTCTAAGGATTTGAGAAAAAAAAATACTTAAATTAATAACTTAAAATACTTTAAATTTTGGCAATATTAAATTGCAAAATGTTTGTAAAAGTATGCACGTAAATCAATTTTTATAATGAACTAAATTGTTTAAATGTTAAAAGTTTGAGAAACTATAAATTAGTATAATTTAATAAATAAAATAAATAACCTGTTGTAACTTTAAAAATTCTGACTCCTCATTTAAGAACAAATACATTGTTGTATTTGAGGTATATATTATAACTAGAAACTAAAAAAATATAATTTCGCTTAATGCTCTTTTATATAAGTGTATATCAAACAATGTTACTTGTAATATGATGCATATTAAGCTAAGATATTATTTTAATATATTTGTGGCTCAAAATGAAGCACATGGCCACAATGTATAAAAAAGTGTTATTTAGAAATTAAAATATAAAAAACTCTCCAGTGGTCAATTGCGCGTTATATGAAAATCTAGCGAGAACTCATTCTATCCTCAATTCAAGACATCGAGAAAAGATATGTTTTTTCTAATAAATTGCCCCTAAAACTTACAACAAAATAATGAAATGGGTAAATAAAGTATTAGTTTGTTGTGTGTATTTTAGTGGCTTTTGCTAATTTCTCTTTTCTTAAATCAATTTGGCAGATAACAGAAGTATTAGAAATCCTCATTTAAGAAATTATATTAAATACAAATACCACCACCCTCTATGTCTCTATTTAATGGAGAAAACCTATTTTAATGTCTTGTAATTTACATTTAAAAAATACCAGTTCATGCATGTTTTTAAAAACCGTTGTCGTCCAAATAACTTTTAGACGAAACACCTAATGTAGATAACAATAATTTATACATTTGAAGTTCGCTATCTACTAATAAATTTTAACAAGTTTGATTACGAATAATACAACAAATTTTATGTTCGAGCCAAACTCAAGCTTACATCATGAAGACCGTAAGCCATCGAGAGGGGTCCAAGCATACCCTAATGTTCAAGGGTACTCGAGTCAGGTTCGGATTAATTGAAGGCATAAAAGCTTAATGGCCGATTGTAATCTACTTTACCACCCAAAAGTCTCCCCAACCAAGGAGACAGACAGACAGAGTGGACACCATATCACACTTCACAAGCCCTTTGTGAAAATCCGACATACAAAACTCCGACATTAGGCCTAAATGCCTAATGCCCATTTCTCAGTGTCAAGTACGCTTTTTGGGCCTATGAGCACTTTAACCATCTTTAGGCCCATATACCCCATTGGATTTGAATTTTGGAGGATCATGATTTGCCCCAGATGAATTTAAAAGAAACTAATTTAATCACATGATATTGATTCAACCCAAAGGACTTGTGGTGTAATGGTACTAAGATGAATATGAAAGACTTTCCTTCTTAAATGAATGAATATTCAAATCTCATGGTAGACAAATGTGTAGATTTAATAATAGGATTAGAGGATGTGTGTTCATTGTTCTAAAAAAATGATAATTGATCCGGTCACTCTTAGCTAAAAAGTATCTAGCATTACCAATTTGTCACTACTCTAGCTGTCTCTAGCATAAATAGTAATTGGTTATTGGCAAACAAACTTTGAAAGAAGAAAAATAGATAAAATTTTAGGTACATGAAAAGAAGTTTGTTATTGCGTGTGACGAATCCATTTACATACCGAATTGCAGACCAATAATCAATTTGAAAATGACCACTCATCTGCATTTCTGCTAATGATCTCCAATTCTCCATGAGTGTTTTGTAACCCAATGGATATTATTTCACCTGAATTAGTTGATGTGGTCTTCCTGTCATCACCCCCAAATGCAAGCTCTGCAAAAAGAAGGCACCAGATTCTATAACATTATAAAGATGTAATAATACCATTTGGTATAAGATGAATAAGATGTTCCCAAAAATGCCATAATAAAATGTAACTGTGATGTTATAGCGAGGCAAAATAGAAATATGTAGCCTGAATATCAAGTGGTATTTTGGACCCTTGGCAAATTGAAACTAGTGACCTCAAAACAAGCTCAAACACACAAACAAGATATTAAACCTAGATCTGGAATTTAGTGCAAGATTTGTATCAATCTATCTTAAATACAATTTGATCTTATAGTTAGTCATATGTCAGCTTCTAGCCAAAACTAAATAGCAATATAGCATATTAAACAGGTACTTTTGTGTGGATAGGGTTGTCCAAGTGTGCTAATAAATCTAAGTTCTCCCAATATGAATAGAAAACCCATATTCTTACAACGCTATATCTCTTTTTTTAAACAAATCAATTTATGGGGTTCTACGTATTAAAAAATTATACTTCCAGACAAATCCAACCTGTCTCCTATTTTGTTACCTTCTTTAAGTCTTAACCATAATACCACTCTATGTTACTAACTTGATGAGGGATCGCATCAATATACACTGAATAAGCAAGCTTTAGATTCTAATGGAATATTAAGAAACATTAAAATGAAAGAACTAATTCCTAATATGTAATTAATTACAAATTTACAATGACTAATAAAGTTAATAATTATCCTAATAATAACAAAAAGAACTCATAACCAGTAAATAATGTTCTGAACAACCTTTATTCTAATTAGTAATTATCCCTTACACTTGTACAAATAAATATAAAATTTATCTCAAGAATAATACAAAATTTTCAAATATTCTTAAATTTAATTCAGGCCACGGATCAATTGAATAAACCCAAACAGAAATCAAATTTTTTTTTTATTTTCATTACAAGATGATGACAAAATTGTTCCAATTGTAGAAATCAACAAGTTGTTTGTTTCATCAGTTAAGATCACAACAAGTTGTAGCCATTTCATGCATAACAAGTTCTCTGTCAACAGACTCAGGGAAAACAACCTACATGTTTTGTAATCAAAATGTCACGGCTAAACATCATATGTACCTAAGATATAGGATAACTACCAGCCAACTAATAGATTTTCAAACCTACTTTAAGAGAAAACAAAGTATATTCAGAAAATAAAATCCACGAACAATGATATTATTCCCTCATCTTCAAGTCAATTATGTCAAAGAAAAGTGGATTCAATAGCTCATTGCAGGCTTAATTGATGACAAATATGCAGTTGACTTAAAGGGTTCAACGGGCATTTGTGTGTCAGCTCTAACATGAATTCAACTTTAGGTTGAAGCAAGCAGGGTATGCCATCTTTCTAGCCTCCTACTAAGAAACAACATGAAGTATATGTTTCTGATTCCAGACGAACAAAAAGAATACTTAATCTAAAAACATACATTTATTGATTGTAATGTCTACAGTCTACTTAACAAGTATAACCTCCAACATCATAATGCATCATTCGCATAAGCATCCAAGCATAAAACGCGTATATATAACCAATAAGTGGATAAAAGTATCAGAATAAACACCCGAGATTTCCAATGTTATTGATTGGATCCAAAAGCTGCAACTGAAGTTGTTGTTGCTGTTGATGCTGCTGTTGTTGTGCCTCTTCAGACTGCCCTAACTGCTGCTGCCCCATAATCCCATCATTCACCAAACCAGCTGCAGCCCCACCAGTCACCGAAGCACCCTTACCCTCCACAAACCGCCACATATACCACGCCCCAACCGACCTGTAAGGCCGCCATTTTCCACAAAGCTGCTCCATTTGCGACGGCCTAGGCAACTCATCCAACATATACAACAACTGCACCCCTTTCCTAACTCCCAAATCACTAACAGGCAAAACGTCCGGCCGATGCAGCGAAAATATCATAAACATGTGCACAGACCATGACCCAATCCCCTTAACCATTGAAAGCATTGTGAAAAGAGACCTATCATCCATCTTTACAACCATATCATCTGACAATATCCCATTGTTATACTTATTAGCAAGATCATAAAGGTAACTAGCCTTACGCCCAGAGACCCCAATTTGCTTAAGCTGTTGGGGGGTTAAAGAAAGAACGGTCTCCGGGAAGACGTCGTTTTCGCCACCGCATAGGTGCACAAATCGGTTGTATATCGATGTACCTGCTTTGAATGCAAGCTGTTGATAAAGAATGCTTTTAGTTAGGGCTAAAAATGGTGGTTGATTTATATCAAATGTCGGTGGTCGGTGATTGTCGATTAAGTTAGCAAACAGAGGATCGACGGATCGGAGGTGGTCGAGAGCGACGGCGATCTCGCCGGGGGCGGATAAGGGTTTAATCACTTTCGGCAAATTCACCGCTGATCGAGAAGGGTTTTTACGACGGTTTTTTGTTACGACGGATGTGGTGGTGGTTGAAACGACGATGGATTTGGATGCATCGGCTTCTGCAATGGTTGATGGAGGCTTGATTTCTTCGATTGCAGGGTCGATGGCGGGGGGTGATGAGAGTTTTCGGATCTTCTGTGGGCGAATTGGGATTTTTGAAGGGTTAGAAGTGACAATTTGGGAAAAATCGGTGGTTAAAGATGGCTCTTCCGTCGGTAATCGCGGTGGTGGTGATTGTTGATTGAGTGGGAGCTGGGGTTCTTGTGAATGGATTGTGTGTTGTTCCATGTTTGATTCGTGTTTTCGTAATGGCAATTGGGGATGTGGAAATTGGTTTTAGGGTTTCTAGGGTTGGGTATACGTGACCGTGGCCGGAGACGATGGTGGTGGTGGTGGTGGTGGTGGTGGTGGTGATGGTGTGTCGGTAAGTTTCAGTTGCCGATAGGTATTTTGGAGAGGGTGATGAATCTGGTGAGGTGAGAATGTTAGGGTTAACAATATAAAGACAGTATTTGTGAAAGTTTCGTTTATGGTTCAAATTGTTAGTCATCTTCTAAAAACATATTTTAAGAAGTTGATAGGTTTGTTAATTATCTTACTGACCAAGGACACACTATGTAATACATACATACGTACATAGTTTGAACGGATTGGATTCACAAAGGAATATAGTAAACTTTCCCACCTACATGAAGATGTATATAGAAATTTTCAAGTGATAATATCATGTTTTTGGACAGTGGCTTCATTAGTTATAAAAAAAAAACACGTCAACTCAAAACTTAGAAAAAGCCTATGAGTTTTAAATAACTAAAAAAGCTCACTCCCACTAAACACCTATAAATCCTATTAGTTAATTAAATTAAATAAACCCACTAAAAAAGCCCTAAAAAATAGACTTGCAAATTGCAATCAAAACTCTAAAGGTAGAAGGGGCAATTTGTAAATTGAAAGACAAAACTTATCATTTAAGGGATTGTTGTTAGTTTTTTGAATAAACATATACTACATTAAAGTCTTATGGTTTTAAAAACATACACATATTTGAAAAGTCAGATGGTAGTTTTACCTATGAATTACATTCGTTCGGAGAAAAAATACACTGAGTTGAGCCGGAGAGTTTTTACTTTTTCTAGTTGGAGATTTTATATTGAGGGGTTGAGGTGTAGTTTTAGCTGAAAAATAAATAGGTAGACCCGGTTAAGATAACATGTATCATCTGAAACAGGGTTGCATATTTATCGTTCATAAAATGTACATTAAGACTTAGAAACATGCGATTAGTAGAGTTTAGTGATGTTTTACGATTAAGATGTAATATAATCTTGATAAATTATTTTATAAGTGGATATGTATTTCTTGATTAAAAAGTAAAAATAAAAATAAAAACAAAAGTATATATTTATTGTTGGATGAAGGGGTGACTCTTATGATAACGTCATTACGAGTTAAATATGTGTCATTCGGAGGTGGATGCGTGTAATAATCTAGAATTTGAAGTTCAACACTAATTCCATTAAGCTAAATGTAGAGCTGCAATGTTATTAGCTAGATGTGTGTAACTATCTAAAAGTGGAAAAATGTTAAACACTTTTGAGTCATGTATAGGTATTCAATAAATTGAAAAGTCTAGAAATTTATCCTTCGATTAACACAATGATACGTCTTGTATCACCTCTTTCGGTTTCAACAACCAAAAGTGAAAGAGGTTTATAACCAACATGAAATTGTAAAAACTAGCCTTTGTTAACATGGATATGACCTCCTTAAATTTACATGATTCTTAAACATTATATATACAAAAATTATGTTTTCAATTTAGAGGTACTCTTAGAGATCATGATTTCAAGACGTGTGAAAACAACCTCATGTACAAAGCATAGAATAAGATCGCGTATATTATGTCATGAAGCGACTCATCCCCTGTGTAAAATGTGAGCTAAGTCAAACACCGAATATACTCTTTTCTTTGTTGTGCTTTTGTAGGTTTAGACTTAGTGGCCCTTAAATGATTTGGCTCTAATTTAAAAGAAAATATATACATAGTTCTATCTAGGTATCTTGTTTTGGATCTAAAAATATCCTATCCTAGTTTATACTTATTGTTTCTATTAAAATAATAAAATACGTGTATAAATTTAAGCACACAATATACAAATACCTAAAAAGAAAATACTTTTGCTACCAATGTATGTTTTTAACAACATATACTTATGTGTTACTGTTTTGTTTATCTTTTATTAGTAGGTTAGTTCGTGATACAACGAATTCGTGTCCATGACTATTAATAAAGCATTTGAATAAATTTCAGCAGATTGTTATTTTAGCATGTAAAATTACAAGACTTTTCGTTCTTCGTATCTTTTATACATACTGAGCGTCCGAAACTTTACTATGTTTAAAATATAACTTTTATCGTTACGGTTATCTAATATAGCTTGCCATGTAATTTGGCTCGTGATCACCATAAACATATAAAAAGTCTTTACTATGATACGAATCACACACGACACGCGACGAGCCTACAAACTAACATTCAACAATTAAAGCAAAACAAAAACTTATTTATCGAATAATAAATAACGCATCAGACTAAAAAGCAACGTAAAGAACGTGCCTTATCCTTAAAATAGTATAAGACGAACAAATGAAATTAAACATTACAAATCATTATAAACCCAAACAACATACACCTAAAAGTGTCACTTCAAACAAAACAAAGGCAAAACATGCAAACGAATAACCTATAGACAAAGGGCTAAGGTGTAACTACCCCTAAAACAAAGCACAAAACTCCCGCGAAAACCGTAGTCATACTCATACCCATATGTCCCCAAAGACTCCGTCTTCCGGCTTATAATCAGTAACACCTCATCTCCACACGTACCCTTGTTTCTTCATCACATTTCTTCATAATAACAGTAATAATAATAATAATCAAGATCTCTAAACATTAACTTTCCGATGGCTTCACGAGACCCTGAGATCGTTGAAGGTGGCGGAGGCGGAGGTGGCGGCAGCCTCAAGAAGCCCCTCCTACACTCCGGCAGCTGGTACCGTATGGCCGGTATGAGCTCCCGACAGTCGAGCATGTTAGCGTCTTCCGCTCAGATTATTAAAGAATCAGTGTCTATTTACCTCTGCGTTTCGATTGTCGCTCTGGGTCCCATTCAGTTTGGGTTTACGGTGATCTCTTTTTCTTGTGTGATTTGTGATCGGATTGTGGGAATGTGTATGTGATTGAGTTTATTGGTGTTTTTGGTTTTGTTGCAGTGTGGGTATTCGAATCCTACCCAGGCTGATATCATTACGGATCTTAAACTTAAGATTTCTGAGGTTTGGTTTTTGAGAAATAGGTTAGGATCATTGTTTAAGTGGATTGATTTTGACTGTGTGTAGTTTTTGTTGATGAACAGTTTTCGGTGTTTGGTTCTTTGGCAAATGTGGGTGCGATGGTGGGTGCGATCGCGAGTGGCCAGATCGCGGAGTACATTGGGCGAAAAGGGGTAAGATAGATGTAGAGTTGATAGTATGAGTTTGATGTTTAAGAATATGATCTGTGTTGATCATTTTGTTGTATGAAGTTTTAAATGAATAAACATTGAATGGTGGAAATCTGTTGTGTTGAAACTGCAGTCATTGATGATTGCTGCTATACCTAACATACTTGGATGGCTTGCTATTTCATTTGCCAAAGTTAGTGACCTTTAAGTAACCATCTCTAATAACCTCCTGCTCAAATAATCATTCATTTCCAGTGGTTTTCGATATTAATATATGGGTATATTTGTTTAATTTTTCATAGGATTCATCGTTCTTGTTTATGGGAAGGTTATTGGAAGGCTTTGGTGTTGGTGTAATATCTTACACAGTGAGTCTTATGCATCTACTCATTTTGATATCCTTTGTTCCACAAGAAGTAAACATATACTAGGAGTGTTTTTGCCTATAGGTTCCTGTGTATATCGCGGAGATCTCACCTCAAAATATGAGAGGGAGCCTCGGATCTGTGAACCAGGTTGGTTATGATTCTTTCTTTATTTTAGGCAACATACAATACTTCCTGTGAGCTGGTGTACCATAACTTACCATAAAATTCCTTTTTTCTAGCTCTCTGTCACGATTGGAATACTCTTGGCATACCTATTGGGACTATTTCTTCCATGGAGAGTACTTGCAGCTTTTGGTGAGGTTTAACATTCTGCTAGTTCTTTGTTAATTGGGTTGCATTATATAGCACGTAGCATTATAATGAGTTTAGATAGTACAAATACTTCATTTATTTGGAGAGCATGTATAAACTGTAAGGTATCAAGTATATTTGAACCCATTTTCTGAGAGAATGATCTTTTTTAAACATGAAGTGCGTCCATTTGTGGAATGATTAAGTAAATATTAGTGCTTAATTATTTAAGTAAACAAGTTCATCACCTTCAAAACTAATTCATCTTCTTATTTATCATCAGGAACTTTGCCATGCATCTTTTTGATACCTGGTTTATTTTTCATTCCTGAATCTCCTCGCTGGTTGGTAAGAGTCATAAACTTGAATTTAGTACATTAATTCTAGTTCAGATAATTTAAGCTATATTGCTTTGTTTGTTTGTTTGTTTTACTTTTAATATTCTGCAGGCCAAGATGGGGTTTATGGAAGATTGTGAAACCTCTTTACAAGTTTTGCGGGGATTTGATACAGATATTTCCTCTGAACTTAATGAGATCAAGGTATAAGATTTAACTAGTATCAATTATATCTTCATACAAATTGCTTGATTTTCTATATCATAATACCAATAGAGATCTGTGCCAACAACAAGCAAACGAGCTACAATTCGATTTTCTGAGTTTAAGAGAAGAAGATATTGGTATCCCTTAATGGTATAGTTACTATTCTAAATTTAAATACTACATCATGCGTTTTTTTACTCGAGCAAACTTTTAAATCTGTTTTATGTTATTTTCTTCTTGTTGGATTATGTGATGCAGGTAGGAATAGGGTTGCTTCTTCTTCAACAGCTCAGTGGTATAAATGGTGTTTTGTTCTACTCTAGTAACATCTTCTACTCAGCTGGTTAGTTCATGATGTATATAATTGTATCCACAGTGCATCAGTCCTATTTGTCTTTAACTCAAATATTCTTAAATGCAAAAATGAATATTAAGTTCAGGTTTTCCAATTTGTTGTCACTTTCATGAGTTATTTAGTAACTAATACTCCACCTTTTAGGATTAACTTTGTAATCACATTCTGAACAGGAATTTCATCGAGCAAAGCTGCAACATTTGGACTTGGTGCAATTCAGGTTATTATTAACTAGTCTATGTGGACTTTGATGCAAAATACTTAATGCTCAATGGCTAGCACTTGGTATTTACGTAGGTTGTTGCTACCGCAGTTACAACATCGTTGGTGGACAAAAGTGGTCGCAGAGCTCTTCTATTGGTAATAACTTGTTGAAATTTAGATGACATATTTTATTCCCAATTTAAGCAGAGTATTAAAACTAAATCCATGTTTTCATATTGCAGCTGTCTTCATTTCTGATGGTTGCAAGCAACCTTCTTGTTTCAATGAGTTTCTTCTTAAAGGCTAGTAACGCTTTCATTTTATATTTCAAAAGTTATTAAACTATCATCTACATCTGGACTGGTATTTCAAGATTCTCACATCTTGCTTCTTTTTGTTGAATTTCAGCTCCTGGTTTCTAAAGATTCATCTCTTTATGGCTTCTTGGGAATGTTGTCACTTATTGGATTACTAGTGTGTTTTACTTGAATCCATGATGCAGTTTTTTTTAGTTTCACTTCTATTTTATACATGTATGCTGAGTCATTACTTTCAACGTAATCGATTCAGATTATGGTGACTGGCTTTTCTCTTGGGCTTGGACCTATTCCATGGGTTATAATGTCTGAGGTATGCTTAATTCATCATATTCATATCTTTAAGGTTTTTTTTCACAATGAGTTAAGTGATTACATGTTTTAAGTCTATTTTCATCTCAGATACTTCCTGTAAATATTAAGAGCCTTGCTGGTAGTGTCGCAACGCTCTTTAATTGGTTAGCAGCGTCAATTGTTACAATGACAGCACCGCTACTCTTGACATGGAGCAGTGGAGGTACATACATTTCGTGTGTGCGTGTTTTTGTAGTTTTGTAATGGAATCTATTGAAGTATGGCCTTTTATACAGGAACCTTCATCATCTATGCCGCTGTGTGTACTTTCACTCTACTTTTCGTGAAGTTATGGGTTCCTGAAACAAAAGGAAAAACTTTGGAAGAGATACAATGGTCCTTCAGATGACATTGTTGTGGTCTTCTTACATGATTCTTCACAGGACAATTGCATTTTTCAAGAACTATATGGTGTTGAAAGCTACAATTTCATATTAGCAACAATCCCTAACTTCAACATGTTTGATCACGAGACTCACAGATTTCGTATATTCTCTAGCTTTTCATAAGAGGACACAGTTGGTCATGAAGGAAGTTTGGGAAAGAGAGGAACAAGTTTACGAGTTGATTTGTGCCTATCGGAATTAAGAAATGGTTGATAATAATCATGATTATGTATACACCGGGTCATGATCATTTCTATGTCTATGTATTCAAATAATAGTAAGCAGATACTTGATCAAATCATTATGACACTTTCTCTGGTTAAAAGATGGTGTTCATTTGATATAGACTATTTTTCATGTCGTGACAATTATGCTTTTGGTTGATGATACGACAGTTTTCAATTTTTCATCAGGCATGTCCTTAGTTATCACAAGCCAAATTCAATTTCAAATTCACGAACCAATGTCCCCTAAAAAGTTTAAATATGATGATCATCACATGAAGACTTTCATAGTTATCTTCAACCAATAAAATGAATAGACTAAATATTGTAATGTAATCGTCTTATGAAGTAAACCATTAACATAACATTCCCTTTATCAAATCGACCTCTTTTATTGGTGTGACATTTCTTCAATAAATGCTTATGAAGTCGTCATGTCATGTGTAAAAGACTAGTGAAAATAAGTCAGTGATACAACTATTTATAAAAATAAAGGACGAGGCTAAGAAATATTAGAAGTTGTTTGTTCAATGTTTACCCATGTATAAATTTAATTGACGAAACCATTCAATGTGTAAAACATATTAACTGACATCAAAAGAAAAAAAAATTAAATAATGTCTTGAGTCTTTGAACCATCAAAATGTAAAAATTGATCGACTTTACCTCAATAAACATATAATTTTTTTATTATTTACTATAAATATGTGTGTGTTGGTGGTAAGAGGTCTGTGATGGTGTGACTATGAGTATGTTAAATCGAATTGCTTTACGAGTGGATTGAAATTGGGATAAATGATTAGATGATACACGAGGGTTACACGATTCTAAGTGTTTTTAGATTACGGTTGATGTATCTAATATGAATAATTATGGTTCATGTTTGGATTTAACGATTTAACTCGTCATCCAACAACCCTCCAGGCTCCAACCTGAGACTCTAATATTATCCCTATTCACAACCCACCCAACCCAACCTTTTAATAAAAACTAATTTCTCTATTTTCAAACTATACAACCAAACTAAACACAAATTTTAACTCTCGTTAACATTCCAACCTTCATTACTTTTTTTTAAATAAATATAAGTTTTTGAATTTTGATTTTTTTAAGTCTTAATAGAAATATAAAATTAATTATTTTATTTCAAAAAAATAAATTATTTAATTTAAAAATAATTCTAAAAAATAAAAAAAAATTCAAACATACCTAAATAAAATATAATAACCAAATGTAAAACATACTTCATAAATTTCGAATTATTTCATTGATATTTAATATTTATTTTATATTAAAATACATTTTAAATGAACTCTCGTTTTTAATAAAAATTATACCGGCATGTTCATTAAAAAATTGAACAAAAACGTGTCTTTAAACTCTTTAAAAAGTTAAAAACTATAAGCTACTAAACAAAATATATTTTATATAAAAAACTAATTAGAATAAAGATTAAATGAAAAAAAAGAAAAAATAAGCCAATCACCAATTGACATGTGGCAATGAAAAAAATCTTTGGGTGTTGCAACCTTGGGTTGTCGATCAATTTTTTTCCATTTTTGTTTTTTTAAATAGTGGCACAACCCAACCCAACCCAACTTTTACTAATAAAGATAGTCTAATGCCTAGCCCCTAGTGACCATATTAGGGGAGGCGAATTAAAATTTTCGTGACGTTATAAGAAAAATTTTCGTAATGTTTAAAAAATGAAAAGAAAATGATTTGATCTATAGAAAATATTTTATAAGCACTTGCGTAGTTGCGTTTTACTATTTCAAGTTTGAAAAATAACGACTAGTCTAACAACACATCAATACTTAACAGTTAACACATACGGCCTTTAAAAAAAATAATAAGATCAAGATGATTTACATAAACAGGCTTGGGCCTAACTTCATTTGTAATTTTGTACATCTAAATAACCCAACGTGTAACAAGTAATACAAACAACGAGGCCCAATTTATAAACTTCAGTTAGAAGTTAAAACTTAAAACCCTTATACAACCGCCAATCGTATTCTCTCCACCGTCTCCGCCACAACGACCACCATGGCTGCCGCCGATGAGTACACCGATACCGTGAACTTAAAGGTAGCAGAGTTGTTGAAGGAAGTGAAGCTCGATTACTCATCAACAACCACTAAAATCATTGATGATGTCGTCGTCTCTATCAAAGAATGCATCGACAAAATCCCTGAAGATATGCAGGTCCTTAAACCCTAAACCTCAAGTTTGAACTTATGGATAAGGAAGCAAATACAGGATGTTAATATGTTGTTTCTGTGAATTTGGTAGGCTACGGCGGATTTGGCGCCGAAGTTTGTTAGGGATATTGGTGCGGACAAAGTTGAGTTCAAGTTTAAACGGCCTAGGTCGATTCAAATTGGTGGAAGTTATTCGTTTCAGTGTGTTGTGAAACCTGATGCTAATGTTGATCTTTATATTCGAATGCCGAAGGTAATTTTTTTGCTTATTTGTGTTAGTTATCAAATACAGTACTGGAGACAATAAAACGCACAAACATGTTAAGTTAATCGGAGAACAACTTTTTTTGTGATCGAGTTTTCTCAATCTTCGGGCTATACTATGTCAGACCATTGCAAAATGTTGATTGAACATAACCATGATTAACAATGCAGGATGGACTGATATTGTTATTGCGCGTTAGCTTTAGCAGTGCAGAGAAATGAGAACTAATGTGGGCACAAGGAAATCATAACAGAAAGTATATAACCAGCTTAGCGCACCTCTAATGTTTCGTATAACACAATAACCAACAGCTGTTATGAACCAGAGGCCATAAACCGTGTCTTTTAGTGCTAGGAAATATGATAGAAATCATACAGTATTCAGTATCCCGAAACCAATCTAGAAAACTAGATTAATCAGCATATGACAAATCAATTACGCTAAGCTGGTAATTGAAATGGATAAAAGCAGAGACAATAGCATAGAAGTACTAATATTTTGTATAAGTTGTATGCTTGCAAGAACTTTTTTCACATGGTATTTTGCAGGAGTGCTTCCATGAGAAAGACTTTTTGAATCATCGATACCATGGCAAAAGATGCCTGTATCTCTGCATTATTAAGAAGCATCTGGAATCTTCTTCCGTAGCTCAAAAAGTAGAATGGTCATTCTTTCAAAACGAGGCCAGAAAACCTATTCTTGTGGTCTATCCTGGTTAGTAACTTGATTTACTGTTGTTGTAGCTTCACAGTAATTTTAATATAATTTTTTGTCTGGCAATCACATGTGTAATGGTATCTACGTATTGTAGTTTTGAAGTCTGCTGGACTTCCAGGGCTTTCCTTAAGGTTAATTCCAACAACAGAATCCCGTTTTAATGTCCAAAAGTTGAACATAGAGCGCAACAATCTTCATGTTTTGAGCGAAGGTAGCACTTTTTATCATTAGAATACATCTTAATTTAACTTTTTAGTCATTTTTATTTCCTTTTCATATGTGATTATACTCACCTGATGAATTTATGTGCTTTTTAGGTGTTTCTGAAGCTACCCCTGTGTACAACAACAGTCTATTAGAGGACATGTTTATGGAACATGGTGCAGAATTTGTTAAAAAAGCTTTTGTAGGATGGAAGGCTTTACAAGAGGCTTTAATTTTGCTTAAAGTATGATAACATTCCATTGCCTTTTTTAACTGTTAAAACACAGTGTCTATGATATTGTGAAAGAAATTTATGTTTATTTAATAATTTAGGTATGGGCACGACAAAGAAGTTCTTTATACACTTATGATTCCTTAAATGGGTACCTTATCTCAATCATAATGGCATACCTTGCCTCAGAATCTGGTAAATCTCGCCTTAACAAGACAATGACAGTCATGCAGATCTTTCGTATCACATTGGACTTTATTGGTATGCTTATTTTATTAAAATATTTGTAATAGTTTGTGAACAGTATAACCTAGAGGGACCTATTTGCAATGACTGTAAAAGTTATACTTCCAAAATATTGTTTATCTGGTTTTGCAGCCTCTTCTAAGTTGTGGGACAGTGGCATTTTCTTCAAGCCCGAGGGAGGAAGTGATTTGTCAAAGGAGGTACGTTATTGGCATTGCTCTCATATTCCTGATGTTTGCTATTTTAATGTGCAATAAATTTACTGAAAATTTGGTTCTTTTCATTTGCAGGAAAGGAAAAAATATGTACAGCATTTTCCGGCAGTTATATGCGATTTATCAGGTCATTTCAATTTAGCGTACAGAATGACAAAGGGTGGCTTGAATGAGGTATCTCATTTTATATGCTGTGAGTTTATCACGATAAACCTCATTTTATGTTCCGCAAAAACAAAAGACATGTCCCCTATTTTTATTTTATTTTTTACCTCTTAAATTTCAGCTTCAAGCAGAGGCTGCCTTGGCTCTTAGGTGTGCTGATAAATGTAAAGATGGAGGGTTTGTTGAGTTATTTATGACCAAGATTGACTTTCCTGCTAAATTTGACTATTGCATGAGGTAATACAATTATCACTGACATAGATTATTTGGAAAATCTTGTTCATTTTTTATTTATGTCTCTTTAGGTTGAATTTGAAGGGGAAATCTGAAGTTTCTGCCCAAGGGTTCTGTTTGGACAATGAATGTTGGAGACTATATGAGAACAAAGTACTTTCCTTGCTGAAAGAAGGCTTAGGAGACAGAGTAAAGCTTGTACGTGTGACATGGCAGAATGCAACATCAACTTGCAGTATCAATGATGTACGTGATTTCATGCTTGTGAATATATGCCATGTAAGCATATGCATTCAAAGTACTGACTAACATGAATTTTTAGGGTTTGTCAATGCTGGACCAAGAGCCGTTATTAGTTGGCATTTCTGTCTGCTTGCCAGAAGCTATCGATCAATACACGAGGGGTCCCTTTTTTGGGAATAAAGAAGAGGTACTTGTTTTTGTATGTTTATCTTACAAATATGTGTTAACACACACTAATGGTATTAAGTTTCTTCTATAGGCTCTGAGGTTTAGGAAGTTTTGGGGAGATGTGGCCGAGCTGTATCAATTTAAAAGTGGTACCAGGGAATGTGTTTGTAAGTAATGTGCTTCCAGTTGTTACCTTTTCTTAATCTAGTTTGTTTTCTGTAATCAAAAAGTGATTTTTTTATTTTTGTTATTTTGATAGTCTGGGAATGCAAACCTTCAAAGCGATATCTTATTATAAAATGGGTCACTGAGTACGTTCTTAAGCGGCATTTATCCTTGGCAGAAGATAAGATCTATTATGCTGTTGATCAACTTGATTTTTCATTGGTTTGTGATGGTGGAGGTATTTAAACAATTATGTCATATGTCACTTGTACATTTCTTGTTCCTCTTGGAGACGAATATTATTCTCGAATTTGAACTCATCAATATTCATCATGTGATATACAGATCTGGCTTCTGATGAAGGTTTGCTTGAAAGTTTTGGTACTCTTTCTAAGCGTTTACGTCTTCTCAGTGATGTTCCTTTAGGAATCTCCAGTGTGCAGCCTCTGGACTCAGGTTTAATACTACTTAATGACGGGTTTTTTTTTAATTTGTTTATCAACTTATAAAGAGAACTAAATATTAATGCCACTTGAACACAGTTAATTATTACTTGGGTATATTTGTATGGCCATGTTTATCTTGATGTTGTGCTGCTTAAATTATGGAATGTAGTTCTGTAAACAGCTTATAAGTGAATGCTAATTAATGTTGGATTTGTGGGCTGTGTTTTACTTTGTTGCTTGTACATGTAGAGGTGGCAAAATGTCCATGCTGGGTGATTGGATAATGAGTTGAAACAGGGTTCAGGTTGGAATTGGTGCTTTTAATACCAGGCTAATTCGGTTTGGTATACTCACAAACAGCATTTTGTCAGTTTTTATTTTTATTTTTTAATAATACATATATTAGATACAATCATGAATACTATAATTTTGAATTCCTAATATTATATTCTTGAGCATAGAGATCTAATAGGTTGTAAATTGTAAGCATTTATATGCACTTCACATTACTTTTGAACCTTTTCTACTCATTTGGTCTGTTCATTTCTCAAACAAGTTCTTTAAAGTTCACACATTTGACCTGTTATACAGGTAAAATATAACCTGCAAACTTGCCAGCTATATGCACATGAGATATGATTTAGTATATGCAATCATCTACAGCTCACTTCTGTATCTTATGTTCTATTTTATGGGTATTTACAGCTTTCCGACACACATCTGTTTTTCCTCCAAAACCTCATCCATGGGCTAATGGAACTAAAACTGGAAATAGAATCAGATCAACATGCATACAGTCAATGGAAGTTATGATTCAGGCATGATAGCTGTTGGCCTTCTTGAAATTATTAATTATTAATTATTAATATTTGGAGCATTTTACAAACTTAGTTCTTCTTTTAATGTAGTTGGAAGGTTCAGGGAATTGGCCAATGGATGATGCAGCAATTGAGAAAACTAAAGCTGCTTTCTTGCTAAGAATTGGAGAATGGTGAGTTGATACATGCTCTTAGTGTTATAGTAAATGTAATATCTGATTGTGCTGCAATGATAATTTATAGCCTTCAGAAGGATTATGGAATGAAATATTGTCCTTCAGAGGAAGGTGTGGATGTTTTCTTGTCTGGATATGTGTTCCGCCTCAAAATTTTGCATGAAAGAGGCCTCGACTTGTTGAATGGACAAGGTAAGCAAAACTTAATTATCATTTGAAAACCAATGAACATACATAAGATTGAAATGGGCCATTAGGGTATGGTTGTTGTTGGGTTGACCCAGAAACAACTTTTTTTCTTTTCATTTTGTAAGCAATACAAAAACATTTATGGTGCAATAACAGTTTTTTTGAATAAAAAATAACTAAGAAGGTTGTAAGCAATTATGCATCAAAATTATATAATATGCAACTTTCAACCTGACGTGTTCCCCTTTTAGCTAAAGTTGTTCTTTTCATTTATGATATGAAATACATAAATAAATCAGTCTAAAATGTCACCTTTAATATATACGTTTCAATATTGAATGATATCGGTTTGCTTCTAATGCAGCTGAAAGTTACCAAGTAAAAAGGGTTTCGCCAACAGACAAATATCTATTTCTGAGAAGTCAGCATTCTAGCATGATTAATGGTCTTTCTGGTCGCTATCCGTTATACGGACCGGTTGTTCAGTGAGCATTTTTTAACATTAAACTTCAATTCTGTTTTTGTGTCACCTTTAAAGACATGGTACTAAAAATGAAAAATCCTATGTTTGGCTTGTAACTTTGTATATGAACGTGAAGGTTGGCTAAACGATGGGTTGCTGCACACCTCTTCTCAGCTTCTATCATGGAGGAAGCGATCGAGCTTGTGGTTGCATATATCTTTCAGAAGGCTTTGCCGTTTTCGGCTCCTTGTTCACGAATTTCCGGCTTCTTAAGGTTTCATCTCTTCTTTCGGTTAGAGAAATATATATTTGTCCACAAGCATGACACTTCAGTATCTAACACTCTAACACAAAACAACAATAACCAGACAATACATATATGGTATGCATAAAACATAAATTCAAGTTTTGGGGATAATTAATTTATTGTATAGTGGGCATAATTGCATAAAGAATAAGATCTACTTCTATTGTATTGATCTAATATATAATATACTTTTTTGTGTATTTCATCTCTCCCATCTTTGTAAGGTTCGTATGCAAAAATATAAGTTTTGGGGATAAGTTATTTATTGTATAGTGGGCATAGTTGTGTAAAGAATAAGGTCTACTTCTAATGTATAGATCTAATATACAATATTCTATTTTGCAAATTTCATCTCTCCCATATGCGTAAGGTTCATTTGTAACACACAGTTAATATTCATTTAATAGGTTTCTGAGACTACTATCTGAACATGACTGGATGTTTACTCCTATAATTGTTGATATAAATGAGGATATGACTCCCGATGATGAAGAGGAGATCAATGTAAGTGATCTGCTGAACGCCAAACACTTTTTTATTGTTTGGCTTTAATTAGTAGTCAAAAAGCAATTCCATTCTACAGGATAAATTTTCGTTAAGTAGAAAAGCTTATGAAGAAGGGACAGGAAGTATAGCAACTGCAATGTACTTAGGCACAGCTTATGATAAGGGATCTGAAGCCTGGACCAGCTCATGTCCAAGCATGACGGTGAGTTTTTTCTCCACAATGAATGTGGTTGCATATGATTTAGTTTCATAAATGAAGCATTTTCTTTGCTTATCTTTAATGAATACCAAAACACTTCTCTTAATAAGTAGGTTCATTTTTATTGGCCGTTCATACAAGAAGTTAGTTTTGTTTAATAACATATCTAGTGTGTTTATAGCTCTTAAAAACAACTTTAGTGCATTTATAGGCTCTTAAACATCTCTTCCTTTTTCCAGTTGTTCTTTTGTGTTAAAAATTCTTCTGAATGAGTTTGTGTTACTTGCAATGAAATATTTGTCCCAACAAGAACAAAATTACCCATCTGACCTGACCCCATTACCCAATCTGCCCGAACCGCTCATTTTGCCATGTCTAGAAATATCTAGCTATATATATGTTAAGATAATCTATCATCAATATGTCATTGTAGAAGCTCGTTTCTTATGAGATGTGGTCACACATTTTTAACTTTTCATGTGATAGGAGCTCAAAAGGTTGGCTGTCTATGCTAAAAGCAGTGCAAACTTGCTGACTAAACTCATTATGCAAGGTCAGCAAGATTCTTATGGATGGGAGGTGAGCCTTAGTTAGATAATCTATTCATTTATATTTTATGTTTCTGGGCAAAAATTGTATTCATTGCTGAACATACTGTATGATTCACAGTGCATTTTTCGGACTCCATTGAACAATTATGATGCAGTCATTCTTCTTCATAGAGACAAACTGCCTCACCCTGAACGTCTTCTCTTTCCTTCTGAACTTAATCAAGGTATAATAAATCTTAAGAAATATTAGAGGAAGCAGTTTTGACCCATGTTCTTATAACTGGGTTGATTTGGTTGTGTTTTAGCTCTACTGGATCTAACGGGCCAAATCTAAAACTTGGCTAGAAACCGTGAGCGTCGAGCGGGTCAATATGGTTAAAAGTCACTTAAAATGGTATTTGAATGTCGTCAATCTTCTAAATCAATTTATTTAAACAAATTATGTATCATTTGTATTTAGTTATTTGGAAAAGTGAAAAATAATTTAGATAGAAAAGTGCTGATCCAAAACCCGACCCAAAACTTAAATAACACCTTTTTTGACCCAGAATCCATTTTTGACTTGTTACCCAAGGTCAGACCTCATCTCAATAACTCAATGAAATATGCAGCACAAGTTGTTCTTATTAGAAGTGTGCACCGTGCAGGGAAGCTTGTGGTACAAGGAAATGCAAGCAAGACTTTTCAGCCTTTTTTGTTGACTAAGGGTAACAAAAAGGATTTTCAAGATGAGTTGTATATCAACTTTGATCCATTGATGTGTTATGTCAAAGATTTAGAGGCAAGTAAACATATTTCTGGCATGATATTTGATTCATACTTATAACTAACATCTTCACTATTGTTATTGCAGAGTGCTTTTCCCAACACGTTCAAGTTGTGGTATGATTCTTTTGGCGGTGATGCCATTGGCCTTACGTGGGAAAAAGAAAACTTGAAGGTATTCAATCTTTTAACCGATCTTTCATGGTGTTAGCTCTGATTTTCAAGTCTTTTTTTTTTTAACTTCTATGTCTCGCTTCAAAGCGTGTCCTTTTCATGTGTTAACATAAGAGGGTTAGATGTCACGATCTCCAAATACATGACCAGTTTTATGTATAGGATTGCGAGAACCGAATAGATACCTGTGCCTAGTGCTTTAAATATGATAAATATGATGGTTTTTACTCCTATCTTTCTCTCGCTATCAAAATGTGATTATTGAGCATGCACTATTCACAAGTTTATCTGGTTCTTTTAGTTTTCTATGTAAAATTCTTTAGGTGTTATAGGGGTTGTTTGCATGTGCATTAAACAATGTTATATGATATTGAATAAACAAAATCCGATAAATGTTTGGTTTGTAATGCTACTTGGGTTGGTAACTCAGTGGTAAGAGTCAAACTCTTTGGCGACCATCTATGTTCAAACCTGGTTCGGAGTAGTTTAAGATTTCAATATAAGGTGGTGTTGTTCAAAAAAAAAAAAAAATGAAGAAAAGATAAACATTTGTAATAAAGCATATGTTTGCTGTGTTGAATTATGTGAATTGTGATTTGATTGTCTTCGTTTTTACAGAAGAGGAAACGAGAAGGAGAAAATGATGATGTAAAGAAAAACGTGACAAATACTCTGAAAGACGTTGGTAAAGCTGGAAAAGGTTTTGTGAAGAGTATACATTTGCTAAAAGTGCCAAAGTAAGCAGATAACTGTATCACCAACAGAATGTTGTACCGGTTCTGATGTTAAAATATGAAAATGTGTCATCCTTGAGTGCAAGATAGCCAAGGTGATATAACACATCTTTGAGTGAAAGACGGCTAGCATTTAGAGCCCCAATTTTGAGATGTTTGAGGGGGAGGGTTACGGCTGTAATTTATGAACATGTATATCCTTTTTTTGTTGCTAGTTATTTTTTTTAAGGAGATTGATATATTTGAGTATTGTGTGTCCCGTAGAATTTATATCTCTTTGATTATTCCCGTGTGATTTAGTATTTGGGAAAGTATCACAGAATGACAATTAGGGTTCAAAAATATTTAAATTAGATTAATCATGCATTTCAAATTGGACATAAAACTATCAAATCAAGTTATCAATGGATTTTCTTGTGTAAAAAAAAATAGATGAGAAGATGTGTGGGTAGGAATTTTCCCGATGTGTAATTATATTAAAAAAATATGTTAACGATATTTAAAAATTTTAAAAAAAATTAAAAAATTCTAAAATTCGTTTCATCACTTCATGTCATCATAAAAAAAATAACATATATTTTCCAATTAAAAAAGGGATGTGTTAAATAGACACCCCATTATTTTAAATCAACACCTCAAAATTTCTATACGTGTCGTATAGCCCCATACGCGTCGTATGGGGGGCGGGGGTCGTATAAGACTATATGTGTCGTATAGGGGGGGTCATATAGGGCTACATGGGGCGTATAGCTCCCTGACAGCACCCCTGAATTTTCCTCGTTTTCAGTGTATTCGACCCTATACGCCGCGTATGAACTCATACGCGGCGTATAGGGGGGTGCCGATTTATCTGGGTAAGTGTCTTTATAGTAGGACCCTTAAAAAAACATGTTAAAAAGCATATTAAAACCCATAATTTAAATAGAATGTGAAAGTTGAATGCTTAATTAGAACAATTTTTAAACTTCAATGATCTAATTGAAATATTTTTAAAATTTGGTTACTAATTTGTAAAGTTACCTCTTTTATAATTGTTGTATTATGGTTAATATGATAATTTAGAAGAGGTTATAATAGTTAATAGTTTCTAAATATTAATTTTAGGTATAAAATAGCCTTCTAATAAAACATTATTCTAAAAAAATCATATTTTCTAAATATTATTGTTACAATTTAGTAATCATATTTAAATTATTTAGAAGTTTAATAAAAAGATGGATTGAAGTTACACACCCATTTCAGGCCATTTTATGACTTCTACTTGCAAGAAACCGACAATATATTTTTGTTTGGTTAAAGTAAATTTAAAAATCAGGTTCACACACGAACCACCAATGAAAATCCAACTATGGTTATTTACATCTTCACTCGTGAATTGAACACGAGTTTGGCCTTCACATCTGAACCTATGTTTATTTACATGTGCATGTGAGTGTGAATGCTTATAGAAAATGCCAAACGCTCAAACTTAAGAATTATAGGATTAGAAAAAGTAAATTGTCATATAAATTCATTATTCAATCACTAAATGCTAAACATTTGAGGAAACCATAAGTGCTAACTATATCACAATAATTACTGAAACGGTAATATAAGTTTAAAAAAATAATACGTTTTTTTTAATAAGATATATAAGCCGTACAAAATAAGCATGCTCTTTTAGGGCTGTTTAAAAGAACCTCTGCTCATGATTCACTTGAAGCTTGTTTGAAAAAAGCTAGTTCGGAATTAGAACGAGCCAACTAACGAGCGAGGCACGAATTGAGTTGACCTTGGCTCGAGCTCTGCTCGTTTATAAAAAAGCCTAGGCCAACTGCCCGAGCTCGGATTTTAAGCTCATTAAAATAAACGAGTCGAAGGCCGAAGGCTCGGCTTGTTTACATCATAGTATCATACGCTCTTTATACCATAATTTTAGAATTTTAAAAAATGGACATGCGATTTAGTTCACAAATTCTTACAAATCTATTGATTGAACCCTATATACCATCATCGATTTGAAAGAGCTGCAACTCAGATCCGAAACGTATTTGTTCGATCAGTATCTATTAGGGTTTTTCAGCGACGATGGGGCTCCTCAGCATCATTCGGAAGATCAAGCGGAAAGAAAAGGAAATGCGCATTCTTATGGTGTATGTTTTCGTTTTGCCTAATTATCTATCTTTATCTGTGTGTGTGTGTGTGTGTGTTTATGTTGGTGAAATTGTATTGTTGAATCAATCTACAGGGGACTTGACAATTCGGGAAAAACAACAATAGTATTGAAAATCAATGGTGAAGACACCAGCGTTATCAGCCCTACTCTTGGATTCAACATCAAAACCATGACCTATGATAAGTATATATATGCTCTCTCTCTGTCTCACACACACAAACATCAACAATTTCTTTGATTTTGTGATTTGATGCTATTTTGAGTGTTTTTCATTTGCAATGCCTTTTGCATTTCTGCAATTATGTTGTTTGTTTGGATATTAAGTACAACTGCAATGGTTCATACATTTTACTTCTCGTTTTGGATGGTTTCAATGGGATGAAGCTCTAAATGTTTGTGTGAGAAGTGCATATTGTTTGGGAATTAAGTAACAACTTGCTAAAATGTTTTATGTTCATTGATGTCTTTATAGAGATCTGAACTCTCGTGAAGGATTGAATGACCGCTGATACCATCGGTCTAAATGCCTCTTTGTTTTATTCTTGATCATGGCCTTTGCTGGTTTAGTATTTGAACTTGTTTATGTAGTATTGACTAATAGATGATGGCAGGTACACCCTTAACATATGGGATGTTGGTGGTCAAAAGACCATACGATCTTACTGGAGAAACTACTTTGAGCAAACTGATGGCTTAGTATGGGTTGTTGACAGTTCAGATCTTAGTAGGCTGGATGACTGTAAATTTGAGCTGGATAATCTATTAAAGGAAGAGGTAATGTAAACTTTGACTTATTTTTGGTTCTGGACTTATCGTTTTGTGATTAAGTATGTGAATTGGATCTTTGCGAATATGGTTTCTGAGCATTAACAGATCTCCAAATCCTAAGTGGGTATGATGCCAATTTTTTTAAAAGGTGTAATCTTGATCATTAGCACCTTTTAAGTATTAATTTGGAGAATTCTATGTTCATTTTAACTCGTAAACTATTTCTATTGGTACATCACAGTAGAAACTTAACTTTGCTGGCAAAATGGACTTATGATCATTTTTATTTAACACAAATTTCAATTGTGTATACAAACAAAAGAACTATAAATCACACGTGTATGTAACCTGCATGGATGGTCGTTTGTAACAAGAGGGTAAGGATCCAAGGATTAGAAGAACTTGAGGACAAGAATGTCAATGATCTCCACCATTATTGATGATTATGTTAGTAATTCGATTAACATTGGTTAAAAACAGTGTAATTGATATGATTATAAAATTATTAGTCTTTCTGTTCAGTTATGTGATTCATGAAAGTGTAAAAGTATTTTTTGCCAACTACTTGCTTTTAATTATATTTGTTTGAAAGAGAACTATTAAATCAGTAAGCAAGTATATAGTTATGGCTTATCTTCTTTGCATTGCTGGTATAGAGAAAATATTATTTCTTGATTTTGATATGCATTTTGTTACAAGGGTGCACTGTTAAATTTACATATAGCGTTTGCTATAGGTTTCACCAAATATGTTGCATATTTTTCTAAAGCTACAATGAATTTACATCAGCTTTGATGGTAAAGCTTAGTGAGTCTGACACAAAGTCAAACCAACCTATTACTTCTGTAGGAGGGTTTATTTTGTTCCTGCAGCCCTTGATCTTGTCTGTTCCAAAGTCTTTATTTAGCATTATATTATTGAGGAAAAACTAAATACCATATGTAGTTGAATTTGTTACTTAATGTATCTTTCAAACTCATTCTTATCCATTTCTTTATGTTTATGCAGAGGCTATCAGGAGCTTCACTACTTGTTTTTGCTAATAAACAGGATATACAAGGTGCTCTTTCACCAGATGAAATAGCTAAAGTAAGTTTGTTGTTGCTAAAACACTTTCTAATTTTATGATGGACTCGCTTAAGAATTTGTATGGCTTTCTTGTTATTGTGGATGCTTAAAGACAAGAAAGAAAAACTATCAATGGGAAAATGTTAGAAGTGACAAGATGGGTGCGTCGGGCGTGTTGGGTGATGGCTTAAAACGTGTTTGGTTGAAATAACTCATATCTAGTATTGGATTGAACCCCTTCACCTTTTTTTGGGGTCCATTTCTAGAACTTTTATTAATAATAATTTTGTTGATTACAATTATGTGCAATATTATTACAATAAGTATCAAAATCTTTGATAAATTGATTTTAAGAGTTATATGCATTAAAGATAGACTTGAGGCTACTTTCACCCCCTCAATTGTTCCTTTAAGACTCTAAGATGTAACACAACCCAAAATCTCAATTGTTTCGTTTAGCAAAAACATTTAGATTTGACAAGTCTAAGACTTTAAGATGTAACACAACCTAAAATCGACCCAGTTATAACTAAACTGGTTGAGATTGTGACAAAGTGGTTGTTTGTTAGCCTTTTAATGATTCCATGAAGAGGCTATCTCTGAACCGATCAGAGGTAGAGTAAGTTTGGTTCACTTAAAAGTCACCTCTTAATGGTTCATTGAGCCTCTTAATTGGTAAGTTTCAAAAACATGTTGAATGATTTAGAGATTACCTCTTATTCAGTCAAGCCTCTTAATGGCTCAGCACAAGGTTACCAATTGTGACAAAGTGGTTGTTTGTTAGCCTTTTAATGATTCCATGAAGAGGCTATCTCTGAACCGATCAGAGGTAGAGTAAGTTTGGTTCACTTAAAAGTCACCTCTTAATGGTTCATTGAGCCTCTTAATTGGTAAGTTTCAAAAACATGTTGAATGATTTAGAGATTACCTCTTATTCAGTCAAGCCTCTTAATGACTCAGCACAAGGTTACCAAACAGCCCCCAAACTTTGCCAGATACGTCCATTATGCATGTCTTAGAGCACACAAAGTGTGTGGGGACCACCAATGTTCTTGTTTAATGCATCATGATATGCATAACTGCTGAAACTGTACATTGTCTTATTAAATGGTTCAACTCCTAATATATGTACTTGATGGTTGATGATTTTAAGGTATTGAATTTGGATGCCATGGACAATACCCGGCATTGGAGGATTGTAGGCTGCAGTGCATACACAGGAGAGGGGTTGTTGGAGGGATTTGATTGGTTGGTTCAAGATATTGCTTCACGTATTTATGTTCTTGATTAGTTGGAAAAATGTCTCTTATGCTGCAATTCACCATCTTTGGTACAAAGAAGAGTTTGTTCACCTTTTAAATTGGATGTCGAGTTATAATGTATTATCAGTGATCTTTAGCTTTGCCAAAATGTGTCAAGATAACTGCAAAATTTGTAAACTATATGGAAGAAATGAATCCCTTCAATTAGAAATGTCAAAAGTTTATTTTGCATGTTGGCTGATGGAATTTGAAATATTATTGCATGGGCTCACCTCCGTTTTCAGTAATTATGATTTTTATAGAACAACCAACTCACTTTACTCTTTACTCTTAGTTTTAAATCTACACCTTAATATCTGAACTTGAACCATTAACTATTTAGAGGCGGACCTCTTTCCTATACACCCTGGTACCATATAATTGTTAAGCCATAGGCGTTTTGGTATTCGGTATTTGTGTGTTATTTGGGTTTTTTGTTACTGTAGTGATGCTTAAGGGTCAATATTAGAAGGATGTCTAGATAATTTTATATTTATCCTAAAAAATCAGTTTCCAGTTCATACTTAATTTATCACACAATACAATTGTATGTTACTAATGTCACTTTAAAGTAGACCGGATCAGCCACCTTGCGGTTCACTTTGCATGGTGTATTTGTTAAGGGTTCGAACCAGCCGGTTTTTATTTGTCTAAGCAAATATGATAGAATTTTTTTTTTTTTAAACTTACATCTTATATCTTGTTTAAATGATTGGATTTATAAAAGTTAAAAAAACTGACCCTACCATCACGCAAAAAAAAGCCCACCGATCTTGTGTTTAATATATATATTACAAGTAAAATAATCCGAGCCATACCGAGCCGAGCTAACAAGCGAGCTAAACCGAGCCGTCTCGGCTCGTCACGAACCGAGCCGAGTTTAACTCGTTTTCAAACCGAGCCGACTCGATTCAGTTCAGTTTAAAACTGAGCCATTTCGAGTGAGCTTTTTCCGGGTTTTTTTCCGAGCGAAATTTGAGCGAGCTTCTAGATGCGAGCTATTTGAACGGCCCTACTTGTGTTTGGTTATTAAAACAAGGCAAATTGGATTTTAATAATCCAAACTATTATCTATTGGCCGATAATAATCCATACTATTAATTTGGCCGGTAACACTCCCAACTTTCACTTTTATAACCAAGAACAATCCCAGTGACATAATTTTTAATTTTTTATGTTTGATTTGGACTCAATTCCGTTCGCAACAATAATTATGAACGAAATAAAAAAACATACAAGCTAAATTGAGAATAAAATAGATGCAAATTGAGCGTAAAAAATTAAAAATTATGTCATTGGGATTGTTGTTGGTTATAAAAGTGAAAGTTGGGAGTGTTACCGGCCAAATTAATAGTATGGATTATTATCGACCAATAGGTAATAATTTGGATTATTAATATCCAATTTGCCTTGAAACAATAAATCACAACTGTTGTTGTTCAGATGAGATCTCATGATTCAGTCATCAACTGCTTGTACGTAACGCATATAAACTTGTACGAGACTAACCGTCATCTATAATCGGACGATTCAGTTATGGAGGTAAAATAACAACCACAGGGCATCCATTCACAAATCCCCTCATCGCCATGGTACACAGGAGCTCAAAATCTGAACAAATCACACAAAAATGGTGCACACTGCATACGACTCAATCCAACTCCTTAACGATTGCCCTAAGAAGATCAATGCCGTCGAATGCTACGGCTCTAACCTCCTCATCGCATGCTCCGACGGATCTCTGCGAATCTACGGTTCAGAATCCGCCAACAGATCTCCGTCCTCCGATCTCTTCTCTCAAACCCTAGAACTCAAGAAGGAGCTGTACGTGCTTGAACGCACCGTCAATGGATTCTCGAAGAAGCAGGTGCTGGCAATGGAGGTGTTGTCGTCGTTAGGGCTTTTGCTTTCGCTATCTGAGTCGATTGTGTTCCATAGGCTGCCTAATTTGGAGACGCTAGCGGTGATTTCGAAGGCCAAAGGAGCGAATCTGTATTCGTGGGATGATAAGAGAGGGTTCTTGTGCTTTGCTAGACAGAAGAGAGTTTGTATTTACAGACATAATGGTAAGTTGTCATGAAAATTTGTGTTTGTTTGTTATTTGATTGAGAACAAGTAGAATGTGAACTTATGATTGATAGATGTATAGTATTTTAGTTGAAGTTGGCTTTGTTTTAGTTAGGATATGCAGAAATTAGTATTGGTGGTAATGCAAATGCAATGTGGAATTATAGTTGTGCCTTAAATTTGTGTTCTTCTGTAGGAGGGCGGGGATTTGTGGAGGTTAAAGAATTTGGTGTTCCGGATACAGTGAAGTCTATGCGTTGGTGTGGTGAAAATATATGTATGGGAATTAGAAGAGGATACATAATATTGAATGCCACAAATGGTGCAGTGTCGGAGGTTTTCCAATGTGGGAGGACTGCTCCACCTTTAGTGGCGTCTCTTTCATCTGGAGAATTGCTTTTAGGGAAGGTACTACACACTCTCAATCATGTTGAATACTTCTTAGGATCTGCTTTAAAACATGAAAGATTATTATTATTGGACTATGCAAAGAGATAGAATTCGAAGTTTGCATGGTATGTTTGTGAACCTAAGTTCTATTAATGCTTTTTTTTGGTCAGGATAATATAGGTGTGATTGTGGACCAAAATGGAAAACTTGTTCCTGAAGGTAGAATTTGTTGGTCTGAGGCCCCTGCAGCAGTTGTCATTCAGAAGCCATATGCCATTGCTCTTTTACCAAAACACATTGAGGTATCTTTTCAGCATGCTCTACCAAAATGAATTACCAGTTTCTTATTTATGTTAATCACCTGTAGTTATTAGGATTTATACATTGTACTCCACTCGAGTCTTGCAGATCCGGTCTCTGCGGGTCCCTTACCCACTGATGCAAACTATAGTTATACGCAACGTACGTGGTATTCAACAAGGAAATAATGGCATAATTGCTTCCTTGGATCAATCTATTTATGGATTGTTTCCAGTACCTCTTGGCGCACAGGTTTGTCTTGGACCATGCAATATAGTCATGCAAGTGATCATAAGCTTTTTTTCACAGGCAACTAAATGAATTTATGAATCCTAAATTATTAATCTGTCACTATAGGCGTGAACTGTAAAATCAAAATACTATATGGTTAATGCAGATTGTACAGCTGACAGCGTCTGGAAATTTTGAGGAAGCATTGGTATTGTGTAAGTTGCTTCCACCAGAAGATTCAGGTCTAAGAGCCACTAAAGAGCAGTCAATACATATTAGGTGAGTACATCCTGGGTACTTCTGATTAATTGTAATGGAGACAGACTGACAGTATCTACAACATTGAAGCTTATATTTTTTATTTACTCACATTTTTTAGTGTCAACTTATGACCTGTAGCTAAAGTTATTCCTTGTATTTCATGAGATTATTAATTGATATATTTTCTAGAAGGGGCGGAGCAAATTTTGACACTTAAACTTGTCAATGAGAAGTTCCAAGCCTTTTGGTTTACATGTGACACATTCCATCAAATTCAACTTGTTTCGTAAGGTCCTCTATAAGTTCTATAACTGATAGAAAATTTAGTTTGTCGATGCATTAAGCATGGCATTACCTTAAATTATGGAGTAAATTTGTTAAAATGTTAGTTTTAGGACAGTTATATACTTATATCTGATGCATGTAACTACAAAACTGAGGAGCAATTTGTAAAATCAATGTTATCACCTAGGTGCAGGCACATTGAGTCATATAATTAGTGGGAAATCCTTTTTTATTTGATTTTCTGTTCGATGATTTACAAAGTTCTTTGGAAGAATATTCACAAAAGAAGGAAGACTTATTTTAGTGTTAGAAAAGTAAAACGACGTTATAATACAGTTTCCAAATAAAACTACAGTTTCAACATACTTTGATTAAAATATAATGTCAGAATCTAGAAATTGGGTATCTTCCACAAATTTGGAGTTAAAAATTATATTTGTTGTCCAATTGTACAGATATGCACACAATCTCTTTGAAAGTGGCAGATATGAGGATGCTATGGAGCACTTCGTGGCATCTCAAGTAGAAATAACCCATGTGCTCTCTTTATATCCGTCTATTGTTCTTCCCAAGTTGATATCAGCTGAATCAGAAGAAAAAGATGATTTAGCTGGGGATTCACATTTATCAAGAGGCTCATCTGTTACATCAGATGACATAGACTCTTCTCCAACCTGTCTACTGGAACCTGATGAAAGTCCTACTCCTGAACCCAAGAAAATGAGCCACGATACTTTAATGGCTATCATCAAATTCTTGCTGAAAAAGAGACCCAACATTGTTGGAAAGGCTGCTGCTGAGAGCACAGAGGAGGTTGTTTTAGATGCTGTTGGACATACCTTTGTGATTAATGAAAGCAGCCGACTGAAGAAATCAACCAAGGTAAAAAGTAATTCCCTGTATCTTTATGCCTCATAAACCTAGTTTGTAAAAAATATGTATTTCTTCATATATCATAGTTTTAGAAGTTCTATTTCTAAAATAGAGCATATCTTGTTTAAATTTAAAACATAATTGTAATAGTTTAAATATATATACACTTTTAATAATAAATGTTGAAACATTTAAACAAAAATATAAAAAAGTAGGATCTGTTGTGACCGCCTGGCCTGAGATTGTGTTAGTTTATTATTATAACTTAATTTCAAGAGCATAGTCGGTTTAGTTCATTGTTCAGAAGTCGAGTTATTTATGGATTTAGCAAAATTTATTGTTAAATATGTCACAATATGGAGAGCTGGAAACATAATTTACCAAAAATGTACATTTCATCTACGTAATCTTTGTATATAAAGAAAAAAATACGGTCATCCGCCTTTTTTCCGAAGATTATCTTGTTAGAAATTTTGACATAGCACAGACTGGTTTTAAGAGAATCCTATAGATGCTTTTATGTTGTAACTTTTGTTTCTTTTGGTTCTTCAGGGACGAGTTAATGTCCCCACTGATTCAGGTGCTAGAGAGATGGCGGCGATATTGGACACTGCACTTTTGCAGGCTTTACTTCTGACTGGACAGGCCGCCGCGGCCTTAGATCTACTGAAAGGTTTTAATTACTGTGATTTGGGTATATGTGAGGAGATATTGCAGAAAGGAAATCATAATAATTGTTTGTTAGAGCTGTACAAATATAACTCAATGCATCGTGAAGCTCTCCAGCTGCTTCATCAACTGGTGGAGGATTCTACATCAGGTGAACCTAAAATCATGCATCCCCAAAAGTTCAATTCTGAGATGATAATAGAGTATCTCAAAGTAAGTTCCTTTTAGATATAATATTATTTTCCTTCCTTTCCTTTTGGATTAGAAGTGGCAAAATGGTTGAGTTGGATAACGGGTCAAAAGAGGTTCGGTTAAAAATATATTCATTCTAAGTGCCAACCCAAACGGTTGGCTCGACTACAAGTCTTTTGCGTCTTACGACTAACTAATGTATTACAATAACTGATTTTTAAAATAAAAAATAAACACACTTTTTTTAATAAAAATATTTGGGAGGTTATAAGCATTTGACTACACTTCAGGCAACTTTTGAGTTTTGACCTTCCATCCAGTTTTTTTGATGATCCATAAAACGACATTTGATTAGAACTTCAGTGCTCTTGATTATCTTATAATTTCTGAAATTTTTCATCGTGAAAAATATATGTTGCATGTCCCTTATTCTTTCTTAAGTAATATCTGTTTGATTCCTTGGGAGTTTGTTAGAATTTATCTGAGATATTTAAGTTCTTATGTGCAGCCTCTTTGTGGGATTGACCCTATGCTTGTGCTGGAATTCTCAATGCTTATTCTTAAAAATTGTCCAACACAAACTATTGATCTCTTTTTATCAGGAAATATTCCTGCAGATTTGGTTAATTCTTACTTAAAACAGCACGCCCCGAGCATGCAAGCCACATATTTGGAACACATGCTCTCGTTAAATGAAAACGGGATCTCCCAGAATCTGCAGAATGAAATGGTAACATTTTCATGCATTTATACAACCATTAGTAGGTATAATATTTGTCTGAATAAACTTATGATGCTGTTTTGCAGGTGCAAATCTATCTTTCAGAAGTTCTTGATTGGTGTTCTGATCTAAAGGCTCAGAAAGCTTGGGATGAAAAAACTTATACCCCAACTAGGAAAAAACTCGTATCTTGGTTGCAGAATATTTCTGAATATAATCCAGAGGTTTTATTGAAGCAAATCCCAGCAGATGCTTTATATGAAGAAAGAGCAATTTTGTTAGGGAAAATGAACCAACACGAACTTGCATTGTCCATATACATTCATAAGGTAATGTTTAAGAGTCAAAGAATTATCGAGCATGTGATTTATTTCTTTGTTTTTCATTTTAATATGATTCTTGATGTTTTAGCTTCATCTTCCTGAACTGGCACTATCCTACTGTGATCGTGTGTATGAATCAGAAGTTAATCGGAAAGCTGAGGGCAACATATACCTTATTTTATTGCAAGTTTATTTAAGTCCTCGAAGGACAACTAAAAAATTTGAAAAAAGAATCAATAATTTGGTTTCTTCACCAAGTAGTGGGGATTTAAGGGTTGGTTGGTCATCAATTAAAGGTAAAGGAAGAGGTTTAGGTAAGAAAATTGCAGAAATTGAGGGTGCAGAAGATAAAAGAATCAAGGCCAGTAGCAGTGATGGAGGGAAAAGTGATCTTGATAATGATTTTGTTGAGGAGATTTCCGTGGTCGTGCCTGATGAGGTCCTTGATGTACTGAGGCGGAGGTGGGACCGGATTCATGGGCCAAAGGCCTTGAGACTCATGCCTAAAGATACTAAGCTACAAGTAACACCTATACTTTCTTTTCATTTCATGATTTTGTAAATTTTTAAACATATATATGGCATGTCTAGAGGTGACGAGTTGGGCAGGTTGGGTAATGGGTCAATTGGTCAAAAACACTTGGGGTTGAACCAGACCATTGTTAATACAAGTTAAATGGACCGGTTGAGTTGCGTTGGCCTACAAGCATTTTTTCCGCTTTAAATATATATAAATAGTTAATGTCTTAGTTTTACAAAAACACATTATTAAATACTGAACAAAGGATTTAAAAGATTGTATGCATCGAAAATAGACTTGGCGTGGCTTTCAACCTGTTTGACCCAATCCTCCTTTTAGCTAAAATTATTTGATTTGACCCATTTGAGAAAAACAGCCGAAGTCCATTCATAAGTAAAAGTCGAGATTGTGACTTCCATTTATTATATGCAAGAGAAGAGAGAAAAGTACTTGAAGTCATGTGATAACCAACATAAAAGTGTTCTACAGATGGTAGGCTAATGACTTGTGTGGTATTGAAATGTATTTTAGTATATAGAAGTTAACTGAGAACAATATTGTGGCCACCCTCTTTATTATCTTTATTGGAATGTATTTTAGTCATTTTGCTTATGTTAAGAGTTGCATTTATAATGGGATGATGGAAGTAATCAAGTAAATGAAAGATTATCATGCATGTATATACAACTTTTATGAATCAATTTGGAATCCACACATTCTAGACTCAATTTGATTGCGTATTATGTTTGGCTTCTGAGGCTTTCTTTTTCCTGTTTGATTGTTCAGAAGGTGTATCCATTTCTTGGACCTCTCATGAGAAAAACCAGTGAATTATATCGAAACAATTCGGTGATCAAGAGCCTGAGACAATATGAGAGCCTTCAGGTATGTTTACCTTGCTCATGCTTAAGAAACTTCAAATTTTGTGAGTGACGAATCGGTTGTACTCATTTTGGTCATTTACATCATTTAGCGGGGTTAAAAATGAGAAGAAACTAAAACATGACAACAGATCCAGTTTCTTTGACATGTTCAGTTTATGGCCAGAATCATGCTATAGAAACCGAAAAACAAAATATTTTAATAAGCTTTTATGTTTCCTATTAAATTGTATCTTATATTTTGTTTTGTTAAAACTTTGAAGTATATTGATACTTTTTTATTATTGTGAAGAATTGTTAAGAATGAATCTGTGAAATCACGTCTGATCACGCATTTTAAATTATGACGCACAGGTTAAAGACGAATTGTATATCAAAAGAAAAACAGAACTGAAGATCACAGCTGAGAGTGTATGTTCACTTTGCAGCAAAAACATAGGAACCAGTGTTTTTGCAGTGTATCCTGATGGAACCACCATTAATCACTTCATTTGCTTTCGGAACTCCCAAAATACAAAAGCTACCAGAAAGGGATCTTCTCTAAGGAGACGATAAGATCATGTTTGCCAGCTTTTTGTTCATCAGCCATGTTTATTTTGTGTTTATTTATTTATTTTATAAACTTGTAAGTTTAATTTTGCCTTGCGAAATATTTGCAAATGTGTAACTGATGCTATTTATCAGTCATCAGCCTCAACCTCCCAAATACCTGTGTTGACAGAAAACATGTAAGACCCAGAGGTTCCACATTTATTTCAGAGGTTTTGTGTTTATTAAAGAGAACATGAAGATCGGGTTTGCCCTTCTCACGAGATGGCTTGGATGTACAACTATTACCAACTGCACAACGTAGGCCTATATTTGGAAACTGACAGGCCATTAGGACCGCAACTGGGAGCGGGAAATGGCTAAATCAGGCTTGGTCCGGATTGTTCAAATATGAAACTTGGATTAAACAAGTCTATGACTGCTTTTTCAGGCTGCCGCTTACCATTTGCACTTGTCTTATTTTACCCCCATTAAATTAGGATATTATCAGTTCAATCAGGTAACAGTTTCTGCATCAGGTGTAGCCTGTACACAAGTCGGAATTTTTAAATAAAAATCAAGTTCAAACTCAACTCAAGCTTGAATAAATTGAATGTTAGTTTGTATGAACATGTGATTCAAACGGTATAGTTAGTTGAGTTTACAACAATTCTACTCAGAATGTTTAAGTTCTTTTAAGGTTTATGTATGTAAAGGGATATTGTTGGTCGACGATTTTTATCTGTAGCAGCAGAGTTGAATCGAACCACGAGATTTATGTAACCAGGGTCTTCAATGTGCGAAGAAGCATACGATGGTCCAAGCTGTGAAGACGTGCATGTAGTTCTAGATGCACAGTTATAATGAGTTGAATGCGTGATTGTAATCCTACAATCCCCATTGTGATTATGTGAAGTAAACAATTCCCCAAGAAGATCAAGTCTTTAGCATTGTGTATTGAACAATTGATCAAGTTTTAGTCTACCAAACATGGAGCTCAGCTCGACTGCAATTCGCAGCCTTAGCTGGTTGTACAGTACAACTATCAAAAGCATATGGAAAGAAAGAACAACTGTTTAGCGCAAAATCATCCTTTCAAAAAAAAAAAAAAAAAAAACAGTTGATGCTATCTGAAAACAGCATCTTTTCTTGCAAAACGATAGACGACAACACCAGTTCGAGAATCACCTGAAGGACCATCTTCATGCACCAATTCAATCTCAAAATACTTCTTCGCTCTCTTGAAGAATCCCGACTCCTTCTTCCACCGCCTCAAATGCGCCATCAGAAACACCTTCTCATCACCATCACCACCACCACCGCCCAACAACAGATACTTCAACGTCTCAACCAAAGGTTCATACAAATTATCATGATACACCACATCCGAACCGATAATCAAGTCATATTCTCTCCCTATCGTCTCCATCTCTTCTATTTTCCCCCAACTAAGCGCTGCCACGTGGACTTCACCGCCGCGTAGGGCTAACACCGTCGAGTTACCGTCGGCATTGAACCTGAGATTCGGCAGTACGTGCGGCAGGTCCGTCACGGTCACGTCAGCGCCGAGCACGGCGGAGGCGGCGATTCCGACGACGCCGGTGCCAGATCCTAGCTCCAAAACACGGAGTCGCCGTCGTCGTCGTGTTATAACGTCAGTTATGGCGGTGGAAAATGAATCGGTGTTGGAAGCGTTGTAGGAGTCGAGGAGCTTGACGAAAGTATCGGCCGCCGGCCAGAGCTGGAACGAGAGGCCTTGCGACGGAAGCTGGCGGATTAAGACCGTGGAGTTGACGGAATTCAGGAGGTAAGTCTGGTGTTGCACTTGTGTAGGAACCACTTCTTTTTTCTTATCGTTGTTGTTCTCTTGAGTATCATCGTCTGTTTCATCTAGTTGCAGCATGGTGACGGGATTGATCTCGTCGTCGCTGTCGTCTACGGAAGTGGTCATGGGGTGGGGACGGCGTCGCTTTTAGGGTTGGATGAGGATAGGGTAAAGGGAGATGCCATTTTAAGAAACTTGCGGGGGAAGTAGGTTAAGTTTTGTCATTTTGGACAATTTTACCCCCTTTTCGGCTTCATCATAGGGTTGACTTGATGATTTTGGATTATATCTTACCCGTTTCAACATAGAATCCAAATCTGGTCCCCACAATTCGCTTTTTGTTTTGTGGTTGTTAAGGGCTGATAACTGATTAACAAAAGCCGTTTTAAAAAAAAGGAACTGATTGACAAAAGGTATGCATAACGTAGATTTATTTACCTCTGTTATTTAGATCGGGCTGATTATATACCACTTACTTGGATCAATTATAAGGTTGAACTTGCATCAAGTTAAGTAGTGTGTGTTCCATAGAAAGTTATATTACAAGTTAAACTGATAACGCGAACTCTTCTGCTTGAGCATCATTTTCAACGATATTCATACAATCCACATATACAAGTTAACTGACATGTTACCATCATTTCAGCATATTACAAACTTGTGGTTCCGAATTACTTCATAACAGAGCTCCATCTTCCAAACCACACTTGGTGAGACTTTGTTTGAAAACCTGGAAGAAGTTTCCGCATGCACACCCTCTTATATGTTCAAACGATGCACTGCATCCGATTGGTTGTGTCACTAGAGCAAACGGTTTTTCTTGTTTAGTATAACTAGGAGCAACTACCTTTAGCTTTGTATTTGACGATTTCTGTAAGCAACAACGTTAATTCTAAATATCCCTGATGTCTTGTTTACTTTTAAGAATATCCAAGGGCGGAGCTTAGTTGGGACCGGGGGGGCCGCCGCCCCCCCTCTTTTTTTCGTCGGTAGTGTTAAACTTTAATCCGGTAGTGTAAATTTTTTGCACGGTAGTGTAAATTTTTATATAAAACTTGAGTTCGCCCCCCTAAAAAGAAACAATTTCGCCCCCGCCCCCTACGAGAGTGTTCAAGCTCCCCCACTGAGAATATCCATTTCCTCGTCACTGCATTCTTCTATACTAAATCACAGAGAACTTCATGAACACATTTAGTAATCATCTCCTTGTCCACATGTGAGAGAAAAACCATGTACTTTAAAGCTACCATTTGAGAGGACCACAAAAAGTACGCCTGGAGACTTGAAGAATCCTTTCCATATGGCAACAAGCCAACGAGTAGAGATGGGCATAAAAACCGGGTCCGAACCCGACCCGGTGGACCCGACCCGGACCCGGGTATGGGTAGTACCCGATGGGAGGTGTACCCAGGTTGGACCCGTTTGAAACCGTAGGGTTGGAACCGGTTTTAGATTTTGAGTTTTTTAGTGAACCCGACCCGAACCCGGTTTCGGCCCCGACCCGGTTGAACCCGATTTGAACCCGGTTTTGGGGACACACACAAGAAAAGAGAAGAAGAAGAAGAAAAAAAAAAAAAAAACTAAACCCGATTTGAACCCGGGTTTGGACCCGACCCGGACCCGACCCGACCCTACCCGGGTATGCCGGGTAGGGTTTTGCATTAGGTGAACCCGACCCGGGTTCGAACCCGGTTTCACCAAAACCCGAGTACGAAAAAACCCGGTTGGGCCCAACCCGGTTTCGGGTATTGGGCCGGACCCGATTTGCCCACCTCTACCAACGAGTACGTCAAAATCATCAGCTGAGCTAAAATACAATATGCTAGAGAATCTTTGAGAGCAGGTATGATCAACATTTATATTGCTGCAATCATCTGACCCACGACGGACGGGCCCCAAATAATTATATATAAATAATTCAAGACAGTTGAAGTGGCTTGGAAGTAAGGTATGGGTGATTCTTCACTTGTTCAACAAAAAACACAGCTTTCACATTGAAAGTGTTTATTATTTGATATGAAGGTAAAACGCAAGTGTGTTCCTGATGATGAGATTTGAATGGAGAGCCAGCGTAGTACATACCATTCTGCGATCTTCCCCTAATACCACTCATGAAATACACAATGTGCAAGAAACAAGCTTATACTACACAGTTCACTGAAAGGGTATTGCACATGATAGTACCAATTTGGTTTTGATTCACTGTAGGTAAACATCCCCGCACACATTCCGTTTTGTTGACCGATACATTATTTTTCCCACTTGTATGCAAACTTTTGAAGTAAAACAAAATTTTCAAGAACACGTACTGAAGTTGCACCATTTTTTTATATAAGGCAGCATGTTAGTTTCTTATTAAGATCCTTCCTCAACCCTCTCACACTAGGAATCACAGAATAGCTAGAGAAGAAACCAAAAGCTAAAGTGATCAGTCCATGAATTCAGGGGCAATCAAGCCTGTTGAAGGAACAAGGCACTGTTAACACTACCACAGAACAATCACATCTACACAAGCAGCTACATGCATATATCACATGTTCCAAGAACTTGGGAGATCATTGACCTTAAAAGCACCATGCTGATATCAAGTAACCAGATCCCAAAACGCACACCCAAGACAAACTGGAACATGAAGATTATATGATATTAAAGGCAACCTCAATTAACCAGAAAACAAAAAAATGAGCACTTTCATCCAGAACTAGAATCCATGATTCGTACCAAGAATAACTCCAATCAAGCATCAGAAACCTGTTAGTGCAACGACTACGACACAGGTCATATGAGCGACTTGCCAGGGCAAAATAGTAAGAACATACCCAAAAACAGTTGCAGACGACATCAGTAGCAGAAGTTGATTGCAAAACAACACACGGACGTGTCACCATCAGTGCATGGCAGTTTGACTCCCTTTTGCGAAATCAAGCCAGGGCAAGATGGTTGGAGCATGTAGTTGTAGACAACAAACAAGTAGGCAAGCAGTAGTAGAAGTTGATTGCTAAACAACCCAGGAACGTGTCAGCACGACTCCGGTTTGCGAAATCAAGCAAAACCATTACCCTAAGAAACAGCGCTAAGCTTCAAAGGGCGCAGAGGATCAAGTACCACACCGCCACAACCATGATGAGGTTCCAGTGGCTCAAATCTATCTCAACACCAAAATGTTATGCATAAAAGATTTGTTGACATAACAAGACCAACAGCTAAGATCTGTTACATGAACTCAAAAATTTTCAACAATTTATCAACATAATCAAAATAATGATGTGGTCATAATTACACCTCCTGCTTACAACATAAAGCCACAATCCATGTAAAGATCAAAGCATAAGAATAACACATGAAGCCACCACACTTCTATAGTCATGTCCCTTACAAGTATAAAGGCATTTTCAGTTCCCATGTTGCAAACTCTTCAGACATTTATAATTGTTTTTCAGCACATTATCCCATCGTCAAATTACCAAAATCCACTTCAAACTATAGTCCTTGGGGACTAACTTGATAAAATATAATAAACATCTGCAGTTTAACAGTTAGAGAACCCATCTTATTTTAACAAAAACAATTAAGCAAACTGATTATCAGGCATGAACAAACATCGCTTGTCAATTCACACAGATCACTTGCAACCTACACAAGTCAAATGTAATTTATTATGATCATGTAGCGTATTGACCTTTTCTTTTCAACTGATTGACGATTACAAATTCTTGCCTACTCACGCGTGTGATGCCTACGCATTCATCACCTAAAAGGTTATTATTCAGAAGGAACGTTCGATAAAAAAACATTGGTCTCAAATAACATATCAGACATTAATCGAGATATATATCATGACCATAATAAGAAGTTAGATGAAAGTACCTTCAAGTGATAATGAGGATACAGTTAAACTTGCTGGTGTTCATTGGAAATTTGTTGTTCATGTTGTGACCGTTTGAAATGTGCAGAGGCTTTGAGCACAACGTAAAAAACACAAGCAGATAGACATGGCCACACACCAGAGGGAGAGATCCCGGGCAAACCCCGTGCGACCTCTCCCCGCAACAAACAAAATAACTTTTATTAGGATGAGGTGACCTGCCATGCGAGCGCACCCATCATGGCAAACGTCGAATAGAATAACAAGACGTAATGAGACATAAAGGACCCTGCTATACCTGAGATCCTTTACTCCCAATTACACAATCTACATACAAACCTGGATCATAATAACGATACTAATCTTTCCATCAGTACATCAAAATTAAGTTTCAATGCAATAACGACGATTCTGATTGTTGATAATCAAGAGGTGCAACTGAATTACAAAAACCAGAGGATTTCACCGGACACCAGAAACCTGCAAATCTGCAATCATAGAAAGATGAAATCCAATAAGTTATCGTAATTTTTTTAACACATCCTTCAAGGAATCAATCGACGTTTCCGTTTCCCTCTGCCAATTGAAAATAAAAATCAAACAAAAATTCGTCTTATAGAAGAAGTTTTATCGCCAAAAGCAACCAAAAGAACAACAATCTTCCTTAAGGGATTGTTTATTTTGATTGAAAAATACTTTTAATAAAAAGTACTTATTAACTTATAATTTTTCAGAAGAAGTTTTTAAAAAAATGTTTGGATTAGCTTATAAAATAAAATGTTATAAAATGATCAAAAATACATGATTTTAATAATAATAAGAGTTAATAGAAGATAGTAAATGGATATAATAGAAAATTTGATCAAAAGAAATTTTCAAAAATCAATAAGTAACCCTTTTTTATTTTTTAAAACCTCTTTTTCACCCTATATGAAAAGTCAGTTTGAAAATTTCTTTTGGTTTGTCAAATATTTGTTTTGACTTGTTAACTTCTCACAGTCAAAAGTTGGGATAAAATAAGCAATCCCAATCTTCTTTAAGGAGACAAATATGAAGCGAAGCGTACCTTCCCTACCGCACACGCGAAGAAAATTGCAGATCTAAGATGCTGATGAACAGATTAACGCCGAATAATCCCGCTACAGTCGTTCAATTCAACGGTAGATGAAGAAGAGAAATCGACAACTTGTTTCGAAACCATTGGCTTTCTGCATAAACTCCAATCGATCCATAGAGATATAAGGCAACTGTATCAGAAGGCAGATCGCCAACAGATCCGTCTGCTATGATTGAATGGAAGTCGAGAAAAAGTCAAACGTGGAGGATGAAGAGGATACCCACACATTTTTCCGCGAGATGAGACTGATGGAACGATCTCGTAATTTGGGTTTTATAATGGCAAACGTGTTCAATAGATGGATGAGATTGACATATCGAACGATGATCCAACGGCTGATAGATAAGGTGATGACGTGTACTCTACAAAGGCGGTTGTGAGTTGTGACTTGACGATTTCGTTTCTTGGGAGGGAAGCAAGTATTCCATAGTCCGTACCGAACCTTTTCCTTTTCAAGTCTACCGTTTTACTTTTACCGGTTGAAATTGATATATAATAAAAAACTAGTAACTTTACCCGCGCTTCGCCGCGAAACATATAATATAATTTAAATAGCGTAATTTTGCTGTCGTAAGGTTTACATATTTGTACCATTTTATAGCCAACAAAGATCGAGTTTTGTGATTTGAGGATTAAAATTGTAAATAATGAGTTTAATTATTCTGCATGTATATTAATTTTTTTTTACTGCAGTAATTAAAATATATTTAGATATAAAATAACAACTAATTAATAAATAACTTTTATTTTAAATAACTTAGCGTAGTATATTTAATACATTTTCTTATTGATGGTTTATATAGTAAGTATTATTTTTAAATTTAAATTAATGTATGCATATTATTTTTAATCATTTTGTCAAACAGAGCCTCGGTTAACCTGTTTTTACCATTTTTAAATTAAGGTTTTATATAAATGTATACATATTTAATACTTTTTTGATCATTCACTCTACAATCTTCATTTCTCTCTCTTCAACCTCTTTCTTTGTAAGTTATTTCATCTTCTCAGATCTCCAACGCAAAAACATCAACGATCACAACCACCAAACGCCACCTTGACAACAACGGCGACCACCGATCGCCGTTCCACCGCCATTTCCGGCCACCACTGCTTTTGGCATACCTCACCTTCCCTTATACGTATCTTTATCCACCATCGCACCATAGTAAACACCCCACCACCTTACCTCCTCTCTCTCTCTCTCTCTCTCTCTCTCTGTCTCTCTCTCTCTCTCTCGTATCTCGGGTCGCTGAAGCCTCAAGCTTCTATCGGTAAGCACCATCGGCGGTTAAATCACGTAAGTTTTTCCTCTTTTTACCATTTTCCAATTAGATCCAAAAGCCAAGAACCATCATTTTTGTTTGTTCTCTTTTCAGAAAATACCTTCATCTACATGAAATCGTACCAAAAGTATCATCATTGCGCTTCAACTAGTAGGAAGCGGTGGAAGCGGGCTGCAATGGCGGCATTGCCGCCGCAAGGAACCACCAAAAATGAAGTCTTTATCTCGCGTTTTCCTTTTTTTTTTTCTTTTTTTTTAAACTAAATAAAGGTGTGTTTGGAGCTTCATCAAAAGCCAAAATGCTTCTCCTGCTAGCAAGTGGTGATAATGGGGTTGTGATGGCGGCATCAACGCCTTGGGGAACCGCCAGAAATAGCGACTCTTTCTCCTGGCTTCCTTTAGGCGATCACGGTTTAACCAGAAGTGCTAACTTTTGGCTTCAGTGGTTGTATCGGCGACGTGAACCTCGCCGGCAGGTGGGAGTGGCAAAAAAAAAAGGAAAGTGAGGCAGACAGGTGGCGATGGCAGCAAGAAAGACATGTACACTATGCAAGCTGAAGCCATAAGTTGGGACGATCATTGACTAAGCTGAAGCCATAAGTTAAAAAGTTTATTCAAGCTACAATGCATTAATACTAAGTCTAGAAAAAGTTACAAACAAAAGCTACAATGAGTTTTTGGCATTTTGCAAAGATAACCTATGTGCAGGTTTGTTGGGTTGTGCATGGAATGATGAATGCAACAACTTATTAGCAAAATTTTGCAGTTCAATACACTTTTGATAACGATAACTCGTTCAAGAAAGACGGGATTATTGAGATTGTGTGATGATTTTAGTACACACGAGCTTTTGGCGGGAAAGTCTCGACCTCATCATCAAGGGTATTCATGTGAACTGGCCTGTAGTCCAATCGGACCTTCTCGTTCTCCCAGTATCTGCAGTTTTTGAAATAAACACACCATTACATTCCGTTAAAAACAAAAAAAGGATTGACCATTTTCCTATATGGTAAAGGAATGTAACATCTCAAACTGCAATAATCTTACAAACAAAAGCAGAAACTAATGCAAGTATGCATGTGTGTGAAGTAGAGGTGGCAAAATGTAGGGCTTGGCGGTAATGTAACGGTATGTGCAGTTTATTAATATGGGTCCAAACAGCTCGGGTCAGGTCTGCCCATTTTAAAATATTATTAAGAAAACAATTTATTGTATTACTATAGTTAAATTAAATATCTAGTTGTCTTAAATAAAATAATTTATAGGGTTTTAAACATTTCAAAACACTTTGAGCGACTTTTGACATATTTATAGCTAAATGGGTCCAAATTCCCACCCCTAGACTGATAGGGGGTTGGAAATTATTAGCAATCACTGCACGAGATATAACCAAGACAATAAAACGTATGGCTACAAATGAATACCCAAAAATCTGGTTATCCGTTGGTAAGCGAAAGCTTTTTCATATAATATATTGGTTAGAGATAGTATGGTCAAAAATGAGGGATATTCAGTTATTTGTTAAATATGTACTAAGCAATTAAACAGGTATTATATAATTTCTTGTTACACCAGTGTTGATACATTATTTGCCCAATTCCTGTCAAGCATCACACAAAATCCATATGGCATAGGCAGAAGTGGATACAAAATCTGTGCCGTGATACCTTATACATGCATGTGTACAAAAAGTATTTATACATGCATGTGTATATGCACAAATGATAAGAGGAACTTTTAACTTTAGGAGGTCCCTACATACGATGTGCACCTCTAAAAAGCACTTATTAGTATTTCGTTTACTGTTAAAAAATCAGTTTGGTGTGTATCAAACTTCGGATAATTGAGACCCATTTCATTTCACCAAGTTTGAAATATTGATCTGTTTGAGATAAAAATATCCCGTATTATATATAGGGGTGTGTGTGTGTACAGAGAGAGGGAGAGAGAAGAGTTACCCTAGTGTGTGTTTCATCCAATTCTCATCATCTCTTTTCTGCAAAACCACATAATTTCATAGCTTATGAAACAATTTTTTGAAGACAAACCAATCTAAAAAGGATCAAAGTTTAAACTAACCGTAAAATCTTCACGAGCATGAGCTCCTCTACTCTCTTTCCTAGCTTCAGCTGAATGCATGGTGATACACGCATTGATCAAGAGGTTTTCCAACTCTATGGTCTCAATCAAGTCCGAGTTCCTGAATTATGTATCAGACACATAAGTCACAGAAAAGAGAGAACTTTAATGAAAACTAAATGTTAGGATCTACCATATCAAGCTTCGGTCTTTCAATTTAACATCATGGTAGCTCTCCCATGCTTTATCAATCAGATTGCAACCTGCAACCCTCAAAACAGTGAGCAAATATAGATAAGAGGAAATAATAGGTGGTTCCCACAATAGTTTGCTGTTTATCTTAATCATATAATGAATCCTATGAAAGCACATAATTGTGGCTTATTTGCTTTTACACTTATGTACCATTAATTATGTATTTTCTTGCTTAATTACAGAAACTACACTAATAAAAAATATAAATGAGTAACAAAAATAAGCTAAATATTTTATTCAATAATGGACTCTTTTAAAGGTCGAGAGATTTCAACATATCCGTTCTGTGAATTAACTTCAAATACAACAAGGGTATAGAATCAAAGGTTTTTAATCAAAGTGCTAAATGAAAGATATGAATACTTGGAATGATGAATAAGGTTGCACCAAATTTGGTGTAATTTGGCAAAGATGACCAAATTTGGTGTCTTGGTTGGAGACGATTCTTAACCCAAGACACCAATTTGGTGGTAATGGAGATAGGTTTAGAAGATGTACTATTTCACAAAAACTATGATAATTTTACTTTTTTGGAGTACCTTCTTCTAACGTCTCCTGAGTGCGAAACACGGCAGCATTGTTTTGCATAATTCGCTGCATATTTAACCTAATCTTCGAGGTAGGAAGTGAGCCATTTGAATTCCTAATCTTGTCTAACCATGCAATGGTCTTCTCTCCAGCATCCTTAGGCAATGGCTTTTGTTTATCCCCTGTAAAGAAGTAATGTTAGGCTATATTATGAAGAGATTTTATAAATTATGTGCTTCGGACTTGCATGGAAAATTCACCTGGTCTATGGATCTCTGCAACTCTATTTGCACAGGCACGACCAAAAACAACAATGTCAAGAAGGGAATTAGCACCAAGACGATTGGCACCATGAACAGAGGCACAGGCTGCTTCTCCAGCAGCCATAAGCCCAGGCACAACCGCATCAGGGTCGTTGCCTTTAATGGTAACTACCTACAATAAGGAAACAAGGAGATAAATACAAAATCCAATTTCTTTTTTATTAATATCTTTTTTGGGGGTGAGACCGGTTATGTGATATTTAATAATCAGCATCAGATTAATCAGCTATGAATGGAACAGGGTGTAGAAAATAGTGTTTGGAGGAGCATCTGCTGTTTCATTTGTAATAATAAGATCAACAGACATTTTGAGTGTTTGGAAATAACAAATATTTAAGAAACTAACAGATAAAAATGACAAAAAAGGACACTTGTGTGAAAAGAAATAGATGGTTTGTGAAATGGAAATACAAATCTCCCAAACAAGGTTAAAAGAAGGGTAAATAAATTAGTTGATTTCATCTCTAGATGAGTTTTGTAGCAGTCCTTATGAAACCAATCATTCAGAATCATATATCTAACCCTTAACGTAATCAGAAGCAGCATCTATTTATCCAAATAATGAAAACTAATTACTGAAACTTCAGGACACAATAATCAAGTAATCTGTTCCAAAATTGCAAATCCAAACACCCCCTTAGTTGCAAATCTACCACCGAAAGGATAACGGTTAACGATAACAAGATCTACCTCCCCATGGTAATTTGTTGGGATTCCACCCATATTGTAATGCACAGTGGGTAAAACTGGAATTGGCTGCTTTGTAACATCAACACCAGCAAAGATGGCAGCAGTTTCAGAGATACCAGGAAGCCTCTCCTTGAGAACCTCTGGTGGAAGGTGATTCAAGTGAAGATAAATGTGGTCCTTCATTGGTCCTATTGAAAGAAAAATAAGGTTAAGGGAAATATAATTGATGCAAAATCTGATTATTGACACCAGGTCCTGCGAGCATCATAATGTATAGTGTATAAAAAAGTATATCTCAGAATCTTCTGGCTAGGACATTACTACTCATTTGTAAGTTCAACCACATGCAGAGGATTCATCTTTTCTGCCATTTAGAATTCTAACTAAATTGATGAGAGTAGCAGTTAATCAACTTTGGAGTACATGCAAACCACTATAAAGACTGGTGACAGGCACCAATCGCAGTGTAAAAAAACAGATAATAAACAGCATTTGTGCTACTAACCAAAGCTTAGCTTTATAAAGCTATTCATCTTTGATTCTTCATGGTTGCGGAGTTATATGTATTTCACAAGTTTGTTCTGATACAGTATTCCATGCGATGTGTTTTTTGTTTAAAGTCATTGTCTGCACAAGTTCAACTTCTATCTAAAGAAGGTAAAATAGCATGTGATAGAATTTAATGCAAGGATAGCATGGCTAACGAGTTATTAGTCTTAAATATCAAATAATGGGAGGCAATTGCAACCCATTTCTGTGAAAATGTGTCAATTTGACTTATTAAATGCTAATGGGTTGAACAGGCAAAATTCATATCAGTAAAGAAGGAAACATGTCAAACAGATTAGAAGCAGCCGTTAGCCCATGACATAGTCAAGTGTTTAAAACCTCTCAACTCTAAGTTGTTCTGCTAAAAAAGTTGGATCATTTCAATAATAACAACTTTTATAATCAAAACTAATGTATTAATTAGCCTATATCAATTACCCACAACCCAACCCACCCAACCTGCCCACTTTGCCACCAACACATTTTTTCATGCATTTACATTCGAAAAATTAGTATGTTTTCTGGGAAATTCAGATGCTATTATTGGAATACCACAAGAACTGAGTTCTCATTTGCTCTATATAAAGACCAACACAGGCAAATGAATAACAACTTTAGACAGTTAATGGAAATTGGTTATTAAGCATACCTACACCACGACCTTCACGGATTTCCATGGTCATAGATCTTGAAACAACGTCTCTTGACGCAAGATCCTTTGCTGTAGGGGCGTAGCGTTCCATAAATCTTTCACCTTCGCTGTTCCTTAGAATACCACCTTCTCCACGTGACCCTACATAACACATAAGATAAACCAGGTTATAAAATGTTTCAATTTATCTTTCACCAACACTGATGACAAAAATTACACCAACCTTCAGTAATCAGGCACCCAGCACCATATATACCAGTTGGATGAAATTGTACAAACTCAAGATCCTGAAACAGTAAGTCACAGCCAAAAACAACAATTATATCAGAACATCAACAGAAATCTATAGCAATGGGAAAAAACCAACAACTTTAGTATACCTCAAGAGGAAGACCTGCACGTGCAACCATAGCATTTCCGTCTCCGGTGCAAGTATGAGCAGATGTTGCTGAGAAATATGCTCTACCATAACCCTGAGAGAAAAATAAATTGGTAAGATAATAGCAAGATAGCCTACATCGAAACCAAGTTAAGCTCTAGTAACAAAATTTTCACCCCAGTTGCCAGTATTGTTGATGAAGCACGGAACCTATGTAATGTCCCATCCTCCATGTTCAGAGCAATAACACCTTGGCAGCTACCTGATAAAAATCGCTTATATGATCAAATTGCTTTTAGAATTATATTAACACACCACAAGATAAGTTTAATAATACCTGGCCTGCATATATATAAGCTAGAAAACTTAACGTAAGGGAAAAAACAAAGTTCAACGTACCATCGCTACCCATGATTAGATCCAAAGCAAAATATTCCACAAAGAACTGTGTATTATGTTTCATAGCCTGACCATACAGTGTATGTAATAATGCATGACCAGTTCTATCAGCAGCACAAGCACATCGATAAGCTTGTCCACCTATAAAGTAACATGGAGAAAGTTATGGGCAGATAGATTTTTATAACATCATAACTTTTATGATTAGTATAAAACCATGATATCAACCTTTCCCAAAGTCAAGACTCTGACCACCAAATGCACGTTGGTATATCTTTCCCTCCTCGGTTCGAGAAAATGGTAAACCGTAATTCTCAAGCTCAATAACTGCTTTTGGCGCTTCTCTACACATATATTGGATAGCATCCTGATCACCTATAGAAACGCAAAACCTTTGTCATCATACAAAAACAAAAATAAATCCATTGCAACAATATTTTCTTTAAGGTAAAGCATGAGTTCAAAGGAGAACAAGAGAGAAAAGGTGTCTCAAAATACGTATGAACACTAATACAGGTGAACTGTAGTTTTGTTACTCTTATACAGTCTATAGAAGTCAATCATTTGTAACAAAAAGTACCTAGCCAATCGCTTCCCTTAACAGTGTCATACATGTGCCACCTCCAGTCATCCTCGGTCATGTTTCCTAATGCTGCATTTATACCACCCTGTATGCGTTTACAAATGCAACTTAATTGGGCTTTTACAACAGAATAGAATAGCACAAAATCACTTGAGATAAGAAACACAACCAATTCAATGCAAACAAACTAGCATGATTACCCACAATTCAAACTTTTTGTTATCTTACCAAAATGGCATCAAATTGTAACCAATCGTTACCTTTTGCTCAAAAGGCAAAGGGACTTGGTGCAAATTTCATTATATATCAATCGTTTTTTGTAATATCTACTGCTAATAAGATGAAATAAAGTAGTGTGGACCCAATTTACACCATTACGAAGAATTGTTATATGTTAGTACTCATATTGTATATGAATTCATTCCAAAATTGCAAGAAACAGTCCCCTCCATCATAAGTTTGTACATGGTGTCTCGATGACGAAGTAGCCTTTGATTTTGTCACTAGATTACTTGGCACAATAAAGAAAGTTTTACTTTTTAATAGTTACAATACATCCATGACCATATGAGTCTTCTTTCACGTTCCAGAACCAAATAGACTTGCAAAGACCACTTGTCAAAGAAGTGCTATGTTTGTGATTAAAAAATAGCAAGATAAACTGCAGAGGTGAGATATATAACTATGCTTAAATTACTTATTTAGTCCAAATGAGAAACCGATAATGCGCCAACTATTCAAATTGTAACATGAAATGCAGTGTCCAAAACATGACTACACGAGACATGTGATCATGTCCCTTTTTGTCATCAATTGCCCCAATCTTTTCTGCTTCTACTTCCAAAGGTAAACTAAAAATGAATTGTTAAAGATATTTGTAGGATCACATGAAGCCTATAATCTAGATAACAGCTCCATTCAGTAAAGTTGCAAACTATATAAGATCAACTCATCAGAATCTAAACAAAGCTATAAGAGAATATATAACCAAATCATTAGACAATACAACAAACCTGAGCTGCGACCGTGTGTGAGCGTGTTGGGAACAGTTTGGTAATGCAAGCAGTATTAAACCCATGCTCAGATAGCCCTATTGCAGCTCGGAGACCGGCACCTCCTGCCCCAACCACAACAGCGTCGTACGTATGATCAACTATCGTATACGCTGATCCTCCCGCCTTCTGTTTATGCACATCAAAAAACACAATTACAACATACACACACTAACATGCATTTCAACCAAGGTAAATCTCAAAGTCCAGCGTAGTGATCAAATTGCATCAAATCAACAATCGATCAGAAATCTATCAACAAAATTGTGCATTAATTGAGCAAAATCTGAATGATTCGCATCCGATTAATACTAAAATACGCTACAGTAACTAAACCAATAGAAAAACATAATTGCATGATTTAAATAGGCTTATCTCGTAGATCCATGTGAGTTCCACAATAAAACCTAACTTCCGACTAATTCAACAAAAAGAGAATGAAAAAAAACGGAGTATGATAAATTACCGATTCAGAAGAGAATAATCTGTGTGAGAGGGAGTCTCCGGCGGTGGATCTCCGGTAAGGAATGCGAAGACGACGTGAAACGCACCGCCACATATCTTTCTATGTGTGTGTATCGAAGTATTTATCTATGTATGTATGTATGTAAACTGGTATACGCTGCTGTTAGTTTGAAGAACGGTGAGATGAAGAGAGAGGGCGAAATGGCCTGAATGAAGAAGATGGACTGTATGTTGGTGTTATACCTGAACTGCCCTTGCTTTGTCGTTTTAATAACCAAATGCCACTAGAAAGAAGTTGTATAAACATGGGTTATTTGATTTTAGAGTTAATTACACGATTGGTCCCTGTGGTATAGCCATATTACAGAATTGGTTTTAATTTTTGAGAAATTATAGGTTTGATCTCAATTCGTAACACGATTGGTTTCTGACACTATTAAGTTTTTCAGTTAAGTAAATGTGAAAAATCTAAAATACACACCGTCACATCCTGCCCTCCGCCTCCCTCCACCGCCATGTGCTGAATGCCCTTCATCTCCAACATCATCCGACCACCGCCCCCTCCCTCCGGCACTGCTTGCCACCTGCGGCGATTGTAACCAAATTCGTCACCCGAAATCAATTTGCCTCACAATCAATCACACAAATTAATCACCAAAATCAAAAGATTGATCGATCGTTGTTGGCGGAGATGTCGACGAAGGTGGTGGAGTGGCGGTGGTGGTGGTGGTTTCATCTTATGGTGATAATGGTGATGGCGTTGCCGTACGTGGTGGTGGTGGTGCCATCGCTGGACGTGGTGGTGGTGGTTGGTGGGATTGGGGTTGCGTTGTGTGTTGGCAGTGGAAGAGGACGACGGGAAGGGGGAGGGGGTAGTGGTCGGATGGTGTTGGAGATGACACGTAGGTGGTGGTCGAACGGTGGTGGTGGAAACGGCACGATGGTGGTGTCGGAAGGTGTTGGAGATGACACGGTGGTGATGCCCACTGGTCGGGGTGGTGGTGGAGATGAAATGGTGGTGTTGGTCGGATGATGATGCTGTTATGTGATATATATACATATACATAGATTGGTGTGTGTATATATTAACAAAAAGTGGGTCCCGCATATATTATATGTATTTTATATATTTTATTTTTTAGTTAAGGGGTACTTTGGTCTTTTCACCTTCACTTAACTGAGAAACTTAACATAAGTTAGTGTCAGGGGTCAATTGTGTTACGGTTAGGTAAACAGTTGAGACAAAACCTGTAATTTCTTAAAAGTTGGAACCAATCTTACAATATGAGCATAACACAGGAACCAATTGTGTAATTAACTCTTGATTTTAATAATACCGGAATTTTATTTTTCAAAAGTTTAAAAAATACATAATTTCAGTACAAAGTTTTATTTCAATCCAAATATTTTTTTATTTTAGATTCAAGTTGAAACAACTAATAAAAACATTTAGACTGAAAATAAAATAATTTATAATAACTTTAAAAATAAATTAATATTTTAATATTTTAAAGAATAATAGTTATTTTTTCGAATCTTAAAAAAACAAAACCAAATTTAATAGTAAAGTAAATTATGGAATGGGTCGTCCAAAACAAGATCACACACATCTATCATTTAAAAGGTATATGGTATGGGTAAAGTAATGATTATTTTAGTAACTAATTGCTATATTTTATTTAATAATAAGGATTATAAGTATAAAAATACAATAAAATAACTACATAATCAATAAGTAAAAAAACAAATGAGACCAAATGAACTCAATATTGAAAAACTAATAATGATCCAAACTTGAGATTAAAAAATAAAACTTGAAATGAATCAAACTCGAGTTCGAGTTCTTTTAAGTTAAACGAGCAATATTTAAGCATAAACAAGCGTAAACTCCACTTAACTTGTTCACATCCTACCCATGCATATCTTCTTTGAAATGCATTTGATAAATAGAAAAAAAAAAAAGCCGATCACCATACCTTTACACCATGAGCATTAACCAAGATATGCAAACATTACACTGTAAACTTGGTTTATACTTTGTTAGAAATCAAATCAATGATGGGTTTTGGTTCTTCGACAAATATATTCCATTTTCAAACAAACCATGTCAACAAAATGCTTTTCGTAACATACAAGCAACTTATTTTTATTACTATAAATCACATATATCAAATTAAAATCGTTACTTGAGATCCAACGTCAATTCAAACTCTTCCCCTATCAACACTGATAAACCTGAAATCTCCGCCATCACGAAACCCCCACCACCACCAACCTTCACTCTTCCGCCACATATCTCCGCCATTGCGGTTGTACATCGCGTGCTACCAGTTGTACTCGAAGCCTTTTCCAACCCAATAAACGTCACCTTTTCTATTATCCATTTTTGACTTAATGCAAAACCTGCATTTTGAACCACGGATCTCAACATGGCTTTTTTGCCCACAATTTGGCTTGAAAATTTCACAAATGTCCACTTCCTGCCAACCCCGCCTATCTCTATTCCCTCTCCATCATCCAAAAACACCTCACCGGTGCTATTCGCGCTGCTACTAATCGCGACCAATATGTGAAATGGTGTCGCCCTAGCTACTTTTGTAGTTAAAGCTTCTTGTTGTAAAGCCAATATGTTACCTTCACGAATATGAACGTTTATATGGTCAACTGGTGCATCAATCCTAACATGGGTCCCTGAGCCCACACTAACCACATTAGAATAATTAAACAGATCAAACCAGTTTCCATATGGGAAGTATGCGTCAATTGCGACTGTTTTTGGCTTCAAGACAGGAGATACTAATACACCTTCGCCAAGGAGAAATTGTGAGTTGATGTCATAGGTGTTGGTGTCTTGAGGGAATGAGAAGAACAATGGTCGTGCAATTGGAGTCCCCTTTAAATGTGCATTGTACATTAACGTGTAAAAGTAAGGAAGCATTTGGTATCGAAGTCCAAGCACCTTTCGAGATGTTGCAGCTACTGAATCCCAAAGGTAAAGTTCTTGTCGTATTGTTGATTTTTCGGAATGATCCCTTGCGAAAGGATAAAAAGCACCTAGCTGAGATTCAAGTAAACTGGTGAGATAAAAGAAAAACAATTTTTGTTCATTGTATGCAGTTTATATGAGGTGTTAGTGTACTTTTAACACACTTTGAGACTTTCAACGTACTTGACTCGGTTAATACACTTATATTTTAGCAGCTATGAAAAAAAAGAATCCCATATATCCTTTATAAACTTACAAAATATCATATTTTAAAGAACATCAATTTAAATGGATAATATAGAATGCTCTTAAAGCATGCAAGTTTAGATGGGATACACATTAAATTATCTATTTCAAAAAATATAACTCATTTGACGTGCTATAGAAAAAGTATGACCTAAATAAACGAGGTCAAAATGGCAAAATGTACTATATGTTGGTTCAGGGCCCGAAACACACACACAAAACACACAAAGTTTAATACTTTCAATCTCACAATTTCATTCATATATAAACTTACATTAAATAGAAAGAAATAACTCTTTCACCTAAAGAAAAGAAAACAACCTACCCCCTACTCCACTACTTTGACTCTAAAAAAATTCACTACTTTTGACCCATTCGACCAAATCAACGACATCTGTTTTCTAATCTATGACCCATACTTGACCCGTTATTAAACTAAATCAAGATTAATCCAACACTATATAATGGCCATTTCGTGAGCCTGGTAAGCATTTTTAATGTAGCAATTTCCTCTAAATAATTTGTTTACTTTTATTTGTTCTTAATTTGGGTCATATTACATTTTTAACTGTTTAATGTGTTTTTAATATGTATTCAACTCAACAAAGATCATGAATTATACCTGAATCCATCTCTGACAAAGTTCTTCAGTAGTGTTTCCATTGAAACCACAAATATCAGCACCAACCATTGGAATTCCAAATAACCCAAAATTCAATATGGTCGGAATTGAATACGCCAAATCATCCCATGTAGCAGCGTTGTCTCCGGTCCAATGTGCTGTGTACATCCCAGATCCCACAAATGTTGATCTAGAAAGTATGAACGGCCGTTTACCGATTATTTTTATCAATGCATCATTTGTTGCCCTAGCTTCCAAAAATCCATACAAATTATGGGCATCATAAGCAGTTACATTGCCAAAATGCATAGAACTTGCCGGCACGGTTCTATTATTAATGGGCATTTGGACACCAGCGTTGTTAATTCTGTAAGGAGGGTTGTCAAGTTTAGATGATGGAAGTGGAGGAGAGGATATGAAATTTGATTCTTCGTTCATGTCAAGCCAAATGCCATCAAATGGTAGTAGATTATGAAACTTGTTGATCTCATCCCCCCAAAATGATGCTCCTTTTGGGTTCAAAAAATCCGGGAAGTTAACAACACCAGGCCAAACCTCACCTAAATAAGGTTTACCCTCGCGCATTATATAGATATCAGCTTGCAATCCTCTTATATAAGTTTGATATGTTGTATTTACACTGATACCTAAAGAATCAATAGTTTTTAGTTTTGGGAATGCATAATAAATCTGCATGAAAATGATTAAGATGAATACCTGGATCTAATATGAGCACATATTTTTGACCGTTTTGGTGAAGTTTTTGAACAAATGGTGACATTTTTGACAATGGGAAGTTGATGGGGTCTAGTGTGAAATCTTTGTAAGCATCCATGTAGTCTATATCTGTCCACATGACCTCTAGGGGTATTTTGGCTTTTGCATAACCAGCAACAACACCCTCAAGATCATGAACATCTTTGTAACCATATCGACATTGATGGAAACCTGTACCCAAACACAAATGGATATTAACTTCCAAAACTAAATAGTTTCACCTATACAAACTTGATGGAATCATATTCCCCTTACAAACTTGTATCAAATGAAGAATAATTACAATCAAAGATGGGCTAGATTAACCATGTTATGTAATTGTTTCACCTATAATATTCACCTATAGAAATTTTGACTTTTTAATGGATTTAGACACTTGTTAGTGGTTTACAGGTGTGAAATGCTATCCTAGCGGTTTTTATGTAATCCACTGCTTGAGGCGTCAGACTTAGACTTTAAACTTTAGATCCATAGGTATACCGAGAGAACTGTAGATTACGTTCATGTGGCAAGTGTAGTCGCTAAGATAGCATGTTAACCGATCAAGAGGTGGATGAAAAGTGGCTAAGGTGGCATGTGGAATCTGCTAGGTTAAACAAGCAAATTTTAAAATCATAAAGTTAAAGTCTGCCATTTAAGATATAAATTACCTAACCACTATACTTTCATTTCACACCTAAAACCACTAACAATTGTTTAAATCACCTACAAATTAAAATAATTCCATCACCTAGAACAAGTAATATTTCAAAAAATATTATAAATATGTCATGTAGTTATCAAATTGAAAATAACCAATGTGGAAAACTGCAAATGAACTCACCGAATGACCAATAAGGCATGGGAGTCGGTCTACCAATCAACTGAGTATACTGATCCATAACTAACTTTGGCGACGGTCCAGCAAAGAAGTAGAAATCAAAAACACCCCCAATCACCTTATAAGTAATCCTATCACCACTATACACAACATCCATACCATTGCTATTAAGCAACAACACTCCATGAGAGGTTCCCGCCAACACTTTACCATCAGAATCTGGAGACCTAACATCTATATAATAAGGATGTGATCCATACAGATTAACATCGAGATTCAGACTTCCAATATCAGCATTCCAAAGTGTGAGGGTCTGATTATGCGTTAGCTTAAACGAACGCTTCGTGTGCTCTCCGATACCGTAGATGGAGGAGCGATGAGATGGAAGTGAAGACGTTAGTTCAAGGTACTGATCTTTGAAGATGAGAACGGTGCCGGAGGAGTCGAAGAGGATGTCGCCGGTGGAGCGACGGGCGACGGTGAATCCGAATTGGGTGGTGGTTCCGGTGGTGGTGTTGTGGAGTGTTAGAGTGAGGTCGGAGGTCGGGTCGGAGAGAAAGAGGTTGGTTGGGGTTGTTTGATGTGATTTTGGGGGATACGTGTAAGGTTGTGATTGGCGTGGGAGAATATGTGTTGGAATTTCCCATCTTTCATGTTTTGCATCGGTGATCCGAATCCTCAATCGATCAGCTGTTTCAAAGCTTTGCAAGAACACAAAGTTAAAGAATGAATTTTTTTATATAGGTTAACTTTGAAGTGTTAAAGTCATTTTTAGGTTGATTTTTAAGGGTTTTGTATTTTTAAGTGTTTTGCTATTTCAACCAGTGGAACTAGCTTACGTGTGTGATGAGGTGGACACTTCCGCTAGTTGAGATAGTGAAAGTCAACTTTTTGCCTCACTTATGCTGTCTCAATTAGCGGAAATGTCCACCTAATCGAACACGTCAGCTAGTTCCACTAATTGATATAGTGAGACGCCAAAGAACACAAAACCTTTTAAAAACAATCTAAAAACCACTTAACATTTCAAAATAAATTTACTTCAGAAAAAAAAAAATTCATTAAACAATCAGTTTGTTTCTCTGTTTTGCTATAGACATTTATGAAATAAAAACAGAAGTAAAAGAATTTTAATGGCGAACTCATCTACACTATTCGTTCACATGGACTTGAATCCTTACTACAAGATAGACATAATGCAACATAAATTAGGTTTTTTTACATTATATTTTCCTTCTAATATTATTTAAACTTGCATGTATGAATATTTAAATTTATACCACATTTGTGAGCGACAACACCAATATCAATACACCATAAATTAAGCCGTGAGCGTTTAATATATGTATTTTAGTAGAAGTTTATTATCATAAAAAAAAACTAATTCACTTATCTATTTTCATATAAAAAAATCACCCTATCTAATTCTAATATATTAAAGGCTTCACTTTCTAATTAAAAAAAAAAGAAAAATTCAGTAAACTGATTATATATTAATGACCTCAAACTTTCTGGAATATATGTATTTAAAATTTTCTTAATAATGACTTATAACTCTCAAATTAGTCAAAATAAAATAGTAAATTTTTTCCTTTAAGAATATTGTGACTTTATCAAATTTAACCAACTTGAAAGCTAGCAAGTTATCATTTTATAAATAGCTTGGTATTCTTTTGGTGAATAATTAAAAAAAAAGTATAATGATTTCTATATTATTATTATTATTCTTTTAATAAGTTATATTATATGATTTATCCCTTGACTGAGTTAGTCTTTTCATTTATCCTTACAAACTTCTGAAACATAAAAATATATATATATATATCTCTGTTTTATCAATCATTCATTCAATTATTGCCAAGATACCGGTACCCATCTAATATAGGGGTCATATATTAAGATGCACTCTTCATCTTATCTCATTAGCGAATGATTTCTCCTATGCTGATATCTAATCTTACCATATATTTATTAATAAATAATAATTAACTATTTAAAACATAGAATTAATATTCATAGTTATTAAACGTTGAAAATGCAGATATATTATTTTACAAAAACATTTAATTTATATTAAATACTAAAAATGCACCTAAAACCTCTCAAGCCATTCTGTATAGTATGTGGCTTCCGATCACAACACGATGCAATTAATTCTAACACACACACTACGTAGATTGTTTTCACACACACAAACAAACAAACAAAACAAAAAAAAAAAAAAAAAAAAAAAAAAAAACCTTTTAACGAGTAAGTTTTAAAAACATAACTGATTGTATGATTCATAGCTTTTAGTAACTTAACGTAAAGATTTAAACAACCTTAGATTTAAGGAAACCAGAAGTACCTTGCGATGAGCCGGAGTTCATCAATGTCCGGTCCAAACACGGAAGACTTCTCGTTGAGTTGAAGATCAGCGACCAATAATTTGCTGCCGAGGCCAATAGATCGGAGAGAGTAGCCGTAACCAATCGGTTCCGAATGCTGATCAATATCCGCAACGGTTCTCCGATCAATCGAGAGTAGTAGTAATAATATAACCGCTATTGACGCCATTGTTTCCGATGGAGTCTACAAAGACTCATACTATAGCTAGTGATATGCCCAACAGGCAACAAATTCCTTTTTGTAATTGCACAAAAATCAACGCTAGAGGCCACTCAAGTCTACACCACTCATTGGATGTTCTTAAATGCTTTCTTTTGTCATTTTGTCTCACGGATTCCACGTGCCGGCCGATGGGATCGCATATTTTTGTATATACATGCATACATACAGTATGAATGTGGCTAAACGAATTCTATTCCTTTTAATTTTCTGTGTGACCTCATTTGAAAATGTTAAATCGATGTGTTTTTTTATGTGTAAAGCATGAATTTTATTGATGTGATAACTTGAAAAACGTGAAACAAAAGAAAGCGAAGAGGTGTGTATGTTTATCACAACGACACAACTCATAGAGTACTTATTTTGAAACTAATCAGTTTCAATAAAATTTGTTGAAATTCATTAGAATTATGAAAATTAACAATTTATCTTATCTTTGGGACCATGTTTTTAAATCAATAGATATGTTATAAGTATACAAACTTTGATCCACCACACATCTATTCGTGCATGGACCACTGTATCTTTTGAAAAGCCAAAATATAAGATATGTTATCTTGAGTGCATTGTATAGTTTATTCACGTGGTTTGTTAAAAAACTTTTGATCGCGTAATGTAAATTTTTTGTTCAGTAGGTGTAAATATTTGTATATATAATGATTTCACCCCCATTAAAAAAAATTATTTAACCCCCCACCCTCTCTATGAAAGTGTTTAAACTTTGCCACTGAACATAACTTGTATATGCTAAAGGTGCATTGTAGACTCTTCAGGTGAGAATTTTAGCTAAAATACATAAGTGGTCAAAACTTACTTTCAATATTTACAATCTCTTGTATTGTTTTATTTAAAGAATAATATTATAATCATGAAAATTATAGAAAGTGTTCTCCGTTACTCTAACGCGGCCCTACGCTATATTGGATGGTACATAAATGACTAGATTTGAACCATTCATCAACTCCTTGTTTTGACTCGTTATCTAACTGGCTTGATGTGCACATATAACTACCGTCATGATTATCAAGAAATTACCGATTTAATAGTAATGTTTTAGAGAGATTGTTATCTCAGGAGGCATGTCAATACCCAATATAGTAACCATTAGGAATCCAAATGCAAACTCTCATTAAACACCATGAAATGGTCAAGTTTTAACGTTTGACATAAACTTTTTAAGTTCTTGCTTGCTTGTAAACAGTAGGTTCTTGAGCACGATTTCTTTCGGAGAATGTCTCGCGTATTTATAACTTGATTAATTATATTGTGTTTTTTACTAATGATCATTTGGTCTAGTGGTCAAGAGGAAGATTAGATGTTTTGTCTATTTTAAAGGTTCAGGGTTCAAATCTTGACAGATAATTATTAATTTATTGATACTAACAACTAATTTATCATTTAAAAAAAATTATGTTGCTTTTGGTTGTACTCTTTTTTGTTTTTGTCATTTCATACTATTCACAAGTTGTAAGGAGTGTTCGCATGCCCGTTATCTGAGTTAAGATTACTATCATTCAATATCTTTTAAGTTCGATGAATTCACTCGGGTTCAAATTCATGATGTGACAGATTATGTTTTTTGCTTTATTTCTATTTCTTTTTTTATATCCTTTTATTTAAATTTATTTTTTATATTTATTTTTAACTTTTTTTCTATATTACTAATTCTTTAACGAATATTTTGTTACAATTTTTTATCTATATTTCGGTCTCTAAAACCGAGTCACGTAATTTTATATGTTTCTTATATACTTAACTATGTAATGTAATTGTCACAACGCTTGTTATATTCGGCTATTCGCAAACACAACACATCACTTATGCTTAACTCTAATTTTTTTCTATTAGTCAAAGTCTGTATTATATGATTATAATACTATCGGTGCATACACTATATTGTACGGTATCATAAGAGAACTATAGTTCCGAGCTCCTATTATACACGAAAAAACAATTGCTTTTTGTTTCTTGATTGACGGTGGAGATTGGTAGTTCATGCCACAAGTGAGAATAAATTTATTATTTGTGAATTTGAGTTAGTCGGATGGTGTGGAATTTTAACCAAAAGGACAAAATAATCCACGCACACAAAACATATGACTAAACACAGTTAGACTTGGTCAATTTTAAAAGTAAAAGTAAAAATGTGACCGGCTCATCAACATGATCATGATCATAATTATAATGTTTATTTGATTTAACAACTTGTAACTAATAATAACTAGTATTAACTTGGAAACATTATCGGGAACCCGCTGGTTGAAGGTGAGAAAAACAAAATCTGGACATCGATTATCATGTTGTTTCATATGTCAAGACACATTACGTTAGTTATTTTAGTATAATTGGATTTATCAGTCGACAAATGTGATTATAATATCTATAAAAATGTGCATTTGTTTTTAGTTTATTGTAATCTTTGATATTAGAACATCATAGTTTCTTAGGGGTTTGCCTCTAAGCAATGGAGATTTCAAGGAAGCAACGCCCCCTTGACGGGTTCTGAAGGTAGTGCCTATGATAGCGGGTCCAAGGGACGACAACCCTTGGCGTGATCAAAGGAACAGAGCCTCTGGCTGGGGTTGAAAATTATTGTTTTAGTAAATATTGTTTTATCAAAAATACATGAAAACTTGATTTTCTTGAAATTTCACATTTCAAGGGTAAAAATAGTATAATGTTAAGATGATAATTGCATTCGAAAGTTTCACCCCATCCCTACAAATTTCGATTTCAGATTATTTTGATTAGACTTCTTCATCATTTGGTACCCGAAAAACATACAAAAAACACATTCTTCGTTCTTGATTATGAGTTGCATCCAATTGAGATATCCGGGTGAACAACCAAATAATTTCGATCTGAAAGCGTACACGCGACTATCAAATTATCTGGTTTGTTGATTTCAAATTTACTACGTGTTAATGGTTTAGTTAAATCTAAGGCTCCAAGCTGCAAATTTTAAATTAATCTTGATTTCACGTCTTTCAGATAATCATTAGGTTCTTTTAGGTGTATCAACGAGATTTCCAAATATCACTGTAGATTAAAATTCATATTCAGACTCATGGCCATCTAAGGTGTCATGAACTAGAGGTGACATAATGACCGAGTTGAAACACAAAGTCATAACAAGTTCGGGTCAACTAGCAACTATTTGGTGTTTTTTCATAATATTTTAAATACGAGTAAACTGATTTCAAGTGATCCTCAACATGAACCAATACAAGTTCTATAATCAACAGAAATAAAGAAGATCCCAAGTCAAAATGATGAACATAAGAAGTCCGGATAAAGGTTCAAAAGATTCACCACACACAAAAGCAGATAAGATTTCTAACGAGCTGAAAACATGTTAAACAATCGATGACACTGCGAGCATACCTGAAACTAGCTCATAGAGCAACAAGGCTATTCACGTAAGGTATCGCCTTCAGATCAGCCCGAGGTGCCTCAACAAGAAACTTTGCTTCTGCAGTCTTCAAATCACATTGGTAAATTTCCCGCCCGCAACAAATCAACACGAATTCACTCCCAGCACACAAAACAGGAAAAGGGTCATATGAACTGGCATTAAGCACTTCACCAGATAAAGGGATTCTTATCTTGTCATCCCATAGTTTGGCACGGCTGCTCATTTGCATAGTGTTGCAGTAGATGTTTGAAACAACACTAACTACTAATGCACGTCCTTGTATAGAAGCTGAACAAAGTTTCCCGTTATATTCTCCTAAAATCCCGTTACCACTAGTGTAATACCCGTGTATGACTTGAGACCGGTCTTTTGTCATATCAAAGACCAAAATGCTTCCATGGGAGGATTTCCAGTACACGACATCATTCACACACACTCCTGATTTTGAAATCAGTTTCTTGGCAGCAAAGTTAATCTCCCCAGATACTTTCCATGAATCGTCTTTTGAAGAATATATTTCAAATTCAGTAGCATCATCAAAATCAATTGAACGAACAGCACAAATGAGTCTATACTCAGCTACAAAGTTTAGTAGTGATGGTTTGAAAACGAGAACAGCAGCTGGGTCAGCACCATGTTCCATGCTCGGTTTGGGGAGTTTTTTCCACTGCATTGTGACAGGATTACAAATATAGTAAGCCCGATCACTAGTTTGGGCCCGACAACAGAGTAATCCATTGGACGAGGCCACAACGTCAACAGGGACTGGAAGGAAGCTCAAGGCAGGATCAGGGACACCACAAGATTCTGGGTCAAAGGATATGAATGTTGGTGAGTTTTCAGGGCTTTGGTAGAACATGCCTGATATAGATGAGAATGATAGGGATTGGTTGTGGGCAAAGAAAGGAGTTGAGATCATCATCTTCCAATCTCTGCAAACACCTCGGAATTTGAAAAGAGATTTTGCAGGAAGAAATTGGAGTGCGTGCTCTCGTATTATGAGCTTAAGGTCCATGTAGATCTTGTTGTTTCTTGCTACAAGGAACTTACTCACATTCTTACCACTATCCATTGTCTTGAAATGAAAATTGTCAGCTACTCAAACTGCAAGCATGTTTCAAGAATAAATACAAGTCAATACAATTAAAAATAACAGAGAATTCTTGTGTTGTATATAATGAAAATTGTTGGACCAATCTTGACATTAATTAAAGTTAGGGGTCTATTTTGTAATTCGTTTTTGATCTTTATCTAGTAAAATAAATGGATAAGTTTATTAGGTAGTTTACAGCTTTATCTCTAAAGGATTTAAGATAAGCTTTTGTGATTTAACTTTATCTCTAAAGGATTTGAGATAAAGCCTATTATGTAGGAATAGATTAACTTGATGGGCTAGGTTAATCAACTATAAATAGGAGATAGTTTTTACTTATTCTTTGTAAGTTTTTCTATCAATTAAATTGGAGAAGGAGTTCCAGAATTGTTCCTGTGTTTTCTGTCTGTTTTCTGTTTGGTTTTTCTGGTACCAATTTACTTCAAAAATAACTGATTTCCATGAAATGAGAGGTAGATAAAATTCATACAACAGGAAAACAAACTTTAACGCTCTCAAGCGACCACATGCAAAAACACATACCATCAACAGTTCATGTCTATACATGCAGATGAGTAGGACCCTTTTGAAGCATATAGAGCATACTAAAGTAGGATTAATAATACTGTAAAGAAGAATAGAACATAGAATTTGATCCATGAGATGCACCACAATATGAACAGAGTAGCAGGCATATATAGGCATCCATCACTTTTCACCAAAGGTGAACTAAAGTTGTTTCATCCAAAGCAAATACCTATATTAAATGCAAGACTAAATAACTACCTTCACCAATGTGAAACTAAAGTTATTTCCAACATCTACTGCATTCAAGCATCCAAAATAAATGGCTGCAACTAATTTGAAATATTTTCTTAAAAAATGCAAGGCAAATAAAAGTAACAATATAATTTCCAGTATCTATAAGGCTTTGTGTAATTTTCCGACACCCACTAGGAATACGAATCTACTTTGCTACAGCAGAATGTCTCAAAGTATCAGTCTCATATAGTATAAAATGACAAACTTCTCGTATTTGCCATTCCCAAAACACGTATATCCTCAAATCACTCTTTTGGTAAGCAGACTAGAGTTAAGGCATCACTTTCTATCAAACTCAAGAACACCGAAAAAAAGTTATTAGCCTTTTCTTTCATTGTCTCCTCCCAAACGATAACAGACTTGAGAACACACAAAAAAAGATTCATATCAAAGTTTCTCGTTAACATTATCATCTACAAATTACAACTCAAGAATCAAGATAACCTGTCTCATTAACAGTTGCAATTTGTAAAAATTGGACTCTCCATTTAATAATGAACTCACAAATCACAATATCGTTGGCCACGCTATCCAGATTAATACTCTCCCCTCTACAAACAGAGAAACAAACAATTAGTCAGGAGTTATTGATGTTTACCACATAATTTCCCCCAAATTCCAAACGAAGACTCTTGAAAAGTAGAAATTATGGCTGTAATGACAAACATAACATTGATTATTTTTTCAAAACATTAACAAGGATGAATGCTAGCAAACGAAATCAACGTCAGAAATAATCAAACTACATGAAAAGCAAACTCGCCAATGGATCAAATGTGCAATCGATTAGAAGGAAAACTAGAAAGTATACAGAGGTCCAAATTAAGACGTCAAAATTGAACTCCGGTTCATAGAAACTGTAAGTACTCGAGGAAAAACCACACGATCAACAAAGGGATATTCTGCAATCTGTAAAACGAAACTAAAATCATAGCAGTATTGAAAAACTAAAACCCTAGATGGAAATTTTACGCCATTAAACAAAGAAAATTGAGTCGATCGAACATAAAGACAAAGATCAAGAACTAAAATCATGTGATGGTGATCGTCGTACCTCATGAAGCGATAGATGAAAGGGAGTGCAGTTGTGCCCTTTTCAGTTGTGAGTGATCGGAGGACCTCTGCTAAGTCCTTCTATGGGTCAACTTTCGCGGAATTTTATTCGGATTGGCAATAACGCAAATGTCTTTGTTTAATATATTATTTTAAAACTTTATGTGTCTTAAAGATTTTTCTCTATAAATATTGTAGGACTTTAAAATTTGTGTAACGAAATGTTTAAAAAGTATATTTAAACTTTTTATCGAGTTAACATCTGCTAAAATTATTATTCTTTTTAATGGTGTTTGAAATCACTTTCAATAATCGAATGAGTTTTTTCCTCTTTTCGTCTTATACATGAAGCCATTACAACGACTTATTGTAATCCTTATCGATCTAGCCAAAAGCTTGACACGGTTTGGAAGCAATGGAGAAAGACGTTGGTAGCTTCGATTATGGCTATTATGGTTGTAGTAGTAGGTTGCGGTGACACAGGACTGCTAAAAAAATGAGGTTTTGGTAATAATTGTGAGTAAAGTTGTTTATGGTAGATAATGGATGTGGGATGGAAGGTTTACGTCAAGAGAAGGGTGGCCATCAATGGTGAAGAGGGTCAGCGGGTAGTCACCAACGTTTATGGGATGGGCGAGGCACAATGAAGAAAGGAGGTGGCCGAAACACGAGCTAGTTTGACGGGTTTTACTCTTTGTTTTATTCAATCACAAGGGGTGTAATAGTAATTTCATCAATGTTTAATAAGATTTTTATTGACATTTAATAAAAAGGGTTATATTTGTCACCGCGGACAACCAACAACACTAAATATATAATTTCTAAAAAGTCTAGTCCAACTTATAGTACGAAGATATCATGTGAGCTATCCGTGTAATTTTTTTTTAATATTTACTCACATGTTTGTGTATCACATTAGATAGGTGTAATGTAATGCGTGTCCTTCCCCGTCGTTTCCAAACCCTATTGTCGAGTGACACTCACTAATACGTTTGTTTGTTAACAAACAAATATTAAATGATAAAAAACTAGAAAAAAACATTAACCGTTGGTTTTTTTTATGTTTTCATATTTATTGTATAAAAAGCACGCATACATGACTTGTTAAATAATTACAACTAGTAAATAAACCTAAACTTTACCACTTATCATTATGTTTATTTGATTAGTTGTGGTGAAAATGACATTAACAACCTAACTCTCCAATTGATATTTGTCGCTTCCGTCTCAACTTCAATGTCAGCAACTGCCACCTAATGAATAACATCCTCATAATATTTATCTGTCATTTGTAACGTTTAGGTTGATTATCACTTGTATTTCTTAAAATTTGTGAGTTGACTCAAACTCGAGTTTTAAAAGACAACATGAACCTCAAACTAGTTATGTTTTTCTGGTATGTGATATATCAACATAGCTTTAGACAACATGAATTGCATTTCTTGTATTATCTTGTTGAGTTAAATGCTCTAGGTTGCTTATTTTCAATACAAATGATTCAAATGTTAACGGGGTTGAAATGATAAGTTTTTGCTTGTGACCTAAGCATCACGAACTTTTAAAACTCGACTTTGAGTCAACTCGCAAATTTTAAGAAATACAAATGATAATCAACCTAAACTTTACCAATGACAGATAAATATTATGAGGATATTATTCATTAGGTGGCAGTTGCTGACATTGAAGTTGAGATGAAAGTGACAAGTATCAATCGGAGAGTTAAGTTGTTGATGTCATTTTCATCACAACTAATCAAATAAACAAAATGATACGTGATAAAGTTTAGGTTTATTTTGTAGCAACGAGCAACATAACATGTATATAATACACATCTCTTTAACAAAAGGATTTAGAGCATACATTTTACCTCGCACAACTTCACATAATATCTACAAACCTCGTTGTTTTCATCCTGCTCGTCAAGCAACATCACAATATCACAACACATTGATCAACTTAAGCCTAGGGCACCTTTAGCAGCAATCAATACTAAAGGCATACACAATACAAAATTAACAAAAGTTGATCAATAATTAGAGGCATATACGACAACGAATGCATTAATAAGTAACGTTAAACATTGTGTTTAGTTACTGTCACATTAGAAAAACACCCGGTTTTCAAAACTATAAAAAAACCTTTAAAAAAAATACAAAAACATTTGATAACTTTGTATTATTATCACCGTCTTTTATATATATTTCAATTATCAATCCACTCGGTCCTACTCTAATCCCACCCAAGCCCAAAGACAGTTTGTTTTTTCACGTTCATACATGTGAAGGCCGATTATAAAACCCACCAAAGGATTCTTGATAAAAATAGGGTTATTGGATTTTAATAATCTTAACTTTCATTTATTGGTCAAGATTAATCCAAACTCAGGAAATGTTTACAGATACTCCTAGCTTTTAACTTATTTTTCTCCAACAATCTCTTACTAACTGAGAGTTAACTTCCGTTAGTTTTTTTGATTAAATGGGGCAAACATTAAGCCATTTTTCAACTACGCCGTAACCTAGCATCTATCAAGTCTTTGTTTCGGTGTCTAGCCTCCAGGTTTTAAGGTGCAGAAGTTTAGCGGTTCAGATCAGAAGATGAATATTAGCGGGTTTTAAGGTGCAGAAGTTTCAGATTAACGGATCAGATGCTTGATTCCAGCTTTCTGCTTAGTTTTTTGGTCATATAAACAGTCCACGTTATCAAAAAACTAACGGTGTTAACTCTCAGTTACTAAATGATCATTGAAAGAAAATACACTCAAAGTTGGAAGTGTTTGTAAATATTTCATTAGTTGGGATTAATTTCGGCAAATTAATGAAAGTTAGTATTATTAAAATCCAATAACCCATAAAAATAATAATAAAAAAAAACGAAGTGGTGCTTTTGGGATGCTTAAGACGGTCTAAGCAACTAAACTTGGAACCAAAGTCACAATACAACCATTCCTAAAATAAAAGATACGAGTCATAAACGAATCCTTATGTACACAAGTGAACCAAAACCCTAGCAGAAACTCGGTCCCATTAAAACCCCCACCCCCACCCCCACCATCTGCATTCTCCGGAGCCCGTACAACGCGATCACTCGCTCCACGACGCCATGGATATCGATTTCGAGGACCTCGATGGTCCGTCGAAGGCACCGGAGACGAAGCCGGGGAAGTTCGCCCCGAAGAACTCAAAGTTTAAACCAGTTGCTAAACCCAAAACCGAACCTCCTTCATCTGAATCGAATCCAGTTGCGGTTCCTAAGGTGGAGTTAGATGATTCATCGCCGGCACCGTTTGTTTCAGTATCCTCCAAGGTTGAATTGGAGCAACCATCGCATACTGTTCATTCCTCTCATGATGCTAATGGTACTGTGAAAAACGATGTTGATGCGACGGAGATGGAAATAGACGGTGATCGGGAACATGATCCAGAAGATCAAGTTGTTCGGGAGATTGATGTATTTTTTACATCTTCGGTTGATGCCAATTCGAAGGTTAATGTTTACATTTCCGTTACTGCAGCAACTAGAATGTACAAATTAGGATCGAGATTTGTGTTAATATTCATGAATCAATATTGTATCTTCACTGATGAATGATGATTTATTACTTTCTACAGCTATATGTATTGCAATATCCTCTTAGAACTTGTTGGCGGCCTTATGAACTAGAGGAGAGGTGTGAGGAGGTATGTATTCGACAGTTTTTTTTTACGTACTTAAAAGGTCCATGGTGTTGAATCGTTTTTGGTTCTGAATTATTGAGATTCAGATGTATGTAATAATCTATTTTTGCAGGTTAGAGTGAAACCAGAAAGTGCTGAGGTGGAGATTGAAATGTCTATTCAAGCTGAGTCAGAGAATTATGATCCTGATGTTGATGATGACAAAGCAATGCCAAAGCAGGTCTGTCTTTGTTCAATAACTATTTTTATATCTTTATAGGTTTGTTTGTAATACGACGTTCTAAAATATTTAGGTACTGTCAACTGCGTGGAGGCCTCCGGTGGCAGACGGTTATGCTGTAGGGATTCTAATTGGCAACGAGGTGTGGTTTTACGTTCACATTCACTTTTTATGCCAAGATTAGAAGAATTATACGAACTCACGCACAAGTAGGTTACACATTGAACGGAAGTTGCATATTTCTGTAATGATGGAATGCTTTTTTCACAATTTCTTTTGCAGTTGCACCTCAATCCTGTTCATGCAGTTGTGCAGCTACGGCCTTCAATGCAACATCTTAAGCATCAGAACTCATTAAAGCAGACAAACACAGAGGAGGAGACCACCAAGAATGAAAAATCTACAAAGCAAGTCAAAAAACAGGTTTAGCATCTCTTTGATTTCATAAAGACTTATGCAATATATATTTTCTTATAATCAAAATGGAGCAGTTGTAAACGTATCCCTGTAAAAGATATTAGTCTAACAATCAACTAGTGAAGCCTCATATAAGATATCATTGTTATAGTATGCAGCATGCAGTAGAAATATATGACTGTGGCTTTAGGAAAGTTTGTTGAAGATTATACCTGTATAAAATTTAGGGTACATGTACATCCCATCATCTTTTTCCCCTAAACTTTTGTACAATACACCATTGGTTATTGCAGGATATAATAATTGTAAGACCAACTTGTACAATATGTACCTAAGATAGATATTACCATTTACAAATGTAGAAAGATTCTTTCAAAATAAACAAAGAATATAGTAATATACCAAAGTGGAATGGCATGAGTTAATCCTTAGGCACAAAAACAAGTCGGGTGTGCAGTTGGGTTCTATATATATGTGTAATGTCAGTGAGGTTAATTTTTGGTTTATCTGATGTTAATTATTCAGGGCAGGTTGCCAGGAGCTGTAACTGAGCAAAGCACTGATACTAAAGAGGTATTAAACCTTTCTTCACTTTGATATTAATGTTTTCCCATTCTTCCTTTGTAGCTGCATAAGGTTGGTCCGTCTCATTAAGTTGTGCCAGTGAATGATTTACGTGTGCGTGCGCGCGCCTGTATTATTAAAGCTTATTGGTTTTTGCGTGGTAATGTTTCTTGTTCTTCAATTTCTTCTTTACTTATCCAAGAATGAACTCCCCAAGTTTTTCCCGCTTCTTTATATTAAGAAAACCGTCAATCAGTTGTTTGTTTACCTTCAATAGGTTAGGCTGGACAACATATTCCTTTTTATGCAGTTTAGATGCATATATTACTTCATGTTGGTTTATTATCTTGTTCAGCGGTGGATTCCTCTCAAATACCATGGTGAAACGAGTCTTTTGTCGCGTCGGTACCTGGAAAATATGGTTGCACAACAAGATTCTCAAATACAATTTTCCATGAGTCAGTACGTCACTGTGCTGATTTTTTGTGAGGTTCTGCTATGTAAGAATGTACGTATCACTTATTGTTTGCTCTATGCTATGTTGGTTGCAGGTCTGATTATATTGACTCCTTGTGTCCTGCCACAAGTGGCAAACACAGACCCCAGGGGTCATCTCGAAGGTCTACATTCTTTGCATATTTTGTTATGTTATTGATACTGCAGTACATAAACACACATACAGACATTATAGTTATTGCAATTTCTTGGTTGATGATGTTTCAGCTCATTGCTCAAACTTCCACTGGAAGAGCGTTTTAAGAGACACCTTCTTGAGGTTAGTCTAATCTCTGTCTGATTCGTGGTATGCATTTTGCAAAGACCTCATGTTTTTGACTATGAGGAAGTGTACAAGTGTACAACTTCACACTTTTTTGATTTTACAGTATGTATCAGTGGTTAGTTTTGCTACAAGAATGCATAAAACCTTGCATGGTTGCTGCTGTACACCCCCAAAGTATATTTTCAGTCAAATGATTTGAACTAAGCAAATCTTATATCTTGTCTATAGGAGGCAAGATGGTTGGGCTGGGCGTGGTTTGGTAACACCTAAGAAGGAGTTGGGTTGCATAAAACAGTTATAAACACTCGGTCATTGACATTTCTTTTTAGCTAAATATTTGATTTACATGTTTGATCCAGGGGCAATGCGACATAACCCAAACCAACACATATATCTTTTAATAGGCTACATTCATCCTCCTCTAATCTTGTCAGTGTATTCTAAGTGGAATTCAATATAATTTATACCAATAAGCAAAAATAAAATCTTTTCAACATGTTTCACAACATTTTAAAAACTAAAAAAATATGGAGATGATCGGGTGGGCCAATGGCCCGTCAGTGATCCAATCAGACATTAAAAAAAAACTAAAAAATTAAAAACTCTGTAATTAGAAATTCTAGAAACTTCATTACAATAACGAATGATTAAAAGCTGCTTTTGCATGTTTAAGGATCAAAAGCTTACAATAAATCAAATGCCAATTGAGTTTTAAAATATGTAACAATAAACAATTTATTATTATCGAGTTAATAATAATATGTGCAACTTAAATAGCAAAATGGTTATATTCGACAGATGTGACATGAAGTTAACACCATATGTGTATCCATCTACAATTGCAATAATCCCTGTCCCAAAATAATTGTCCAGTAGATGAAAGACATTTTTAGGAACGTGCTATAGATTCACTGTTAAATAGTTAACTTGCAATTTTACCCTCATGAAGTGCACAAGGGATGCAATTGAGGGTAGAGTGGGAAGCTTGATTAATTATTTTAAAACTGAACATTCTTTTTGGTACAAACTAGAACAGAAAGGTGGATACTTATTTTGGGACAAAGGAGTATATGTTATTGGATAGTATGGATACTAATAATATCAATGGTTGATAAACAAATTTGGATTAGTTGGTGGTTTGATTTACTAAAGGTTTGTTAACGTTTCTTGTTTGATATACTTATTATTTCTCAATAGGGGCCTCGAGCACATCGATTTAATGCTCTTAAACACATAGCTCCAGATGCTAGTGATGAAGATATTTTCAAAGTTCTCAAGGAACATGCTCATTTGATACAAGGATTATGGGTTGCAAAAAGTAAATTGAAGTGCCAGACTAATGAAGGAAGAGACGTTCTACTCAGAAATTATGCAATGCTTCAGTTCAGCAAAAGTCCTATTTTTCATGAAGCACAGTTACCTAAACAAAATGTGCTCATTGAACCTATGAGAGTCATATTGGACGAGTTTGCTGCAAGAAGAGATTCTTTTAGGGATTGGAAATTTAGAGAGCGCCCAGATGATTCATTTATTAAACAATATCCCGACATTGTTAATGGTCAAAAGGAAATTTGGGATCATGTGGAGCCACAAATAATGAACCTTTTATTTCCAAAGAACTCGAAATTTAGCATTGATAGGCGTCCTTCAGCTTCAAATAGCACCAATGTTGGTGCACAAAGACCCACTAATGTACCACCTTCTAGAACAGTGATGCCAGATGAAACTCCAGAAGTATTACCCAAGGCCCTTCAGAAACTTTTCCAAGCTTACAAGGTTTGCAGGTGTGTTTTTATTTACTCAAAGCTTTAATTATTTTTTTAAAATGGTATAAAAAAGTGTCTATAGGCTCTGGATATTCAAACATATGATTCATATCTTCATTTTACAACTATAGTAAAAGAGAACGGTTCATTTTTCTTTGATAATTGAACCATAGAAGTCATGTACTCACTTTTATGAAAGTTATATTTGGCTGGTTTGTCTTTGATGAGGTCAGTATGAACCAAATACGGCAAAGATTGCGTGACATGGCAGTCTCCGAAAATACACAACGGAAGGGCACTCGAGAAGCCAAAGCAGCAGCTGCAGCAGCAGATGCACCTCAGGAAGAGCTTCAAAGAATCTTAACTCAAGTTGCTGTTAACATACACGGGTCCTTTGTTTTAAAATCATCACCAGATCACCCTCAATATGATGAATTGAGGTTATTTACCGAACATAACTTTAACCTAAACAGGCTAGTTTGTTCCTTGCGCCTTTAAGTGTGATTAAATTTTCTCGTATGTTTCTTTATATGCCAGGAAGATTGTCATAAACCTTTTTCTAGCTGAAGGGCCGGGAGGGAAGCTCAAAAAGGCCTCCATCTTTGCAGCTGCCAAGTTGCAGCTGAAAAGGGATATTACTAATATTGAGTATCAGAAGGTCAGATTTCTTCATTTGATAGTTTAGACTTTAGACTTAGCTTACTTGTGATGTAGAGTTATTGACGATGGAAACGCTTGCTCTATGCTTCTTGTGTTATCAATTTGCAGGTCTTGAGTGAATTGTGCATTTCACAAAATTCTGGATGGGTTTTGAAGAGTGGGGATAGTCCAACATAAAGATCTATTCTTCTCATCTTGAAAGGTACCAATCCTGTGTAAGGTTATTTGATTAGTATATCGCTGACCTGGTTCTTGGCATCATGTGTGTGCTGTATGGAGATGGTTAAACCATCCCGTTGGGTTTGGTTGATCAGATAGTTTTCTTTTCTTTTCAATTTATTGAATTTTAGTAAGTAATCAATTTAAACTGATTATAAAAACTATTACTGCCACTACTACTTAATTTTAGTATTTACATTACCATTTTATATTTGTTATGATACTAATGCAAGTTCTGAATCTGACATAATGTTGTAACCCCGCTACACCCTATTAGAAACACCAAAAATCAGATTAAATCTTGCATTCCCATCCAAAACACTGATTATTTTTTCCTTTTATGTTTCCAGGTGTCAATCGTTTCATGCTGTTGCTGGTGCATTGTCGTAGTCTTTTACCAAATTCATGAGTTATTCTTGGATTTTTTGAGAAATGAGTAAATGAGTAAATATGGTTATCAAGATTGTCACCATAGAGCTAGTAACAGTCAGTTTCATCTCTTTAGTACATTCTATTGGTAGATATGAACTTCCAAAATGCATAACTGACACTCAGTAGTTTCACTTTTCCTTTCTGTTAATGTCATTCTTTTTGGAGAAATAGTGTTTTCGTAAACCTACTTGGACTTCTGTTTTTTTCTTTCAGCTTAATATATACTGTGTTTGCAATTTGGAAGTCTGACTTTGTAGGCCCTGAAGGTAAACGAAGAAAGTCTGCAAGAAAATGGAAAGTTGGAGTGCCTAAGGGAGGACAATTTGGTTCGGAGAGGAGGGAGAAGCATGAGTGAGTGAAGAGGAAACAGCGGTGAAGGTACTGCATCTGTAGACTTCTTTTCAAATTGATTCTCTAAAGGTACCAACAATCCTTCTAGTGCTTGATGATATTCCTGTTAACCGCTGCTCTGGACTTCTTTTTGAATAGTAAGGTATCAACAACCCTTCTTTCTAGTCGTCAATGGTATTTATCTTCTAGTGTATGCAATATGTAGTTGATGCCAGTATGAATTACTCACTATGCACTCTCCTCATGAAGCCACGAGGAATGAAATTAGGCTTTTACTTCTCTATTTTCTTTTGAATTGCTAAATACCAATATACCATTAACATCTTCTAGTGTTTATGATTTCTCACAAACAAGAACACATTTTATTTCTTCTAATCTCTCGTATCAGAATTCAGTAAATTTCATCATTATGGCATTTGATCATCTATTTATTCGAAGATATTGTTGGGGGTGGTAATATCTCATTTACAATTACAGTTAACACAAAAAATCAGTTAATGTGGTTTATAATTAAGCTGGTTGACTAAATCATCATATATCGTTCGTGGCAATACTTTAGAAATGTTGTATTCTTTAGTAGAATAAGTTATGCTAATCGTTTAGAAACAACACTAGAAGTTGACATTGGCATTTAACATCTTCAAGAAAGTTGGGTTTGCAAAAGCAAATACACTTGAAGCCATGGTAGCAATAACAATTTCAATAAAGTCGCTGTTGGCAAATGCAAATTCAATTAAATCCAAGCTTGACAGGTGCAATTTCAGATTCGATCACCATTGACAAGTGCAATTTCAAATAAAGTTACAGCTGGATACCCCTTCACCTAAATTCGAACTTTAGCAACCGAACTTTCTATTTTTCTTGCATGTTAGGTATTTTTTTACACGCCCGATTGCAGTGCAACCACTTGTGTTTGGTTTCAAAGCCTAACAAGGTTGACCCTATATGGGTTTTGAATGTATTGTAACTCTTGTTTTTAGTAGGCAGAGTGTAAGCTCTAAACGAAAGTTTAAACCAAAGTTTTGTGAAGCCATAAGATCGATTTGGATGAGGTGATAACATCTCCCCCTTATATGCTATTATTATCACCTAAACAAAAACTTAGGATAGAATGACATCATAAATTTTCATTTATTCTGAGATGAGCTCAACTGGATGAAGAGTTGAAGTATACCATAGTAAAGCGATTATAGCCCATTGATATCATGTGTTGTGACTTCCTTTTCAAGTGGCGACGGTTCAAGTTTTTTTTTTAATGGGCAAATGATATAGGTTATTAGTAGATTTAGTGGGTATACAAGTATGCTGTAAAAAAATTAGTACAAATGAACAATGTGTAATCATTTAGAAATTTTGTTTTCTTTCTTTGTACCTATTTTTGTCAAGTTAAAACCCTACATGACATGCATAAAGATAAACCATCACTTGAATTATAAATAAGTTCATAATTTCTCGACAATGTAACAACGAACATGGCCACCCGTAGACTTTGATGTCATACTTTAAAGTAGCCTCCATCATGAACATTTAATTATATGTTAAAGGTCGTCACTATATTAAAGATATGAATTTCATAGTAGCATGTGCTTTTCTTATTAAGACTTTAAATATTCTATCCACTGTTGAATATAAGACTTAGAGTTTTCTTTTTTCATAATTTGTTTCAAAATCCTAAAACTAAAAAATATTGGTTTTTAGTTAGCCAGAGGCAATAAACACAATTACGACAACATTTATATTTCTCCTACAATGGGTGATGCTCTACATTAGTATTCCAAGTTAAAGAAGTATATTGTTTTTTTAATACTTTTTACTTTCAACAACAATTTATTTACTTTTAAAAATTAAAACCATCTAACCAATTTGTAATTACAAGAATTGAAACTTGTGATAAGCAACACCAATGTAAGTACACGACTATACTATTTGATTATTTTCCTTTTTTCCTTGTGCTAAGTTTACGAGAATAATATTGAGAGGTTAAATAAAATTTGAAAATTATAATAAGGGTATTAAGTAAAAGGTAGCTAATTACACACAACGATAAATACAATTTTCTAGCCTCTTGTCAGACTAACAAATTCTTCATTGTTTTTAAAAAAGTTAATTACACACAATGATGCTCACATCTTACATGGTTGTTTTTTAGAAATTATAAATTTGATTTCTAGGGATCATCGGGTGGGTTACAAACAACTCTACTCGTTACACATGTAATCACTGGCGTGGAGGTTGTGATATGCTGCTGCCCTAAAGGAGGGTCGTTTTTGATGGCAAACTTCAATGTTACAAACCATACGAGTTACAACTTAATAAATACCGGAAAGTTTGTAAATAAATTATTAAATACATAAATCATTTCTATCAAAGAAACATTTATATACTCAACTCTAAAAATATAATAATATCATAAAATATAACCCGACTGTTTTTTGTCTAAATCAATTTGTATATACAAGAGCACCTGCATCACACTAGACGACGAACCACCCCGGATCTCCTACATGTCATACCTAAGCCAAAAGTTTCACGGGTTGTCACGCTTTCTCTCCTCGCTCTCTCTTCTCCTCCTCTTATAGTCTTATGTTTCGTATATAAGAACGTCCTTCTCTAAGATATTCACCATCCCCTCTCCTCATCATGTTCTTTGCATCTATTTTCCCTCCTTCCTCTATCTTTCACATCAGCCTACGAATTTCTTTTGCATAAGAGCGTTGAAAGTACATTGCATGGTTAAAATTAAACTGATATTGTATAAGAAGACTCTTATTATGTATAAAATCAGTGTTTAAAACATTATATAGTTTTATCCTTTTAATTTGATTAAGATACAACATTTATTATAGTAAGTCGCATAATTATACGAAATTAATTATTTTTTAAAATCTCTTTATCTTGCTTTTAACACACATTTAAATTTTTATTCAAAACATATATTCATTCAATTTTATTCATTCAAACGGGTGGAAATCAGTATCATATAATCATACTAGATTTCATGTAACCCCAAAACAATCCTTAAAAAATACAAAATACAAGATACGAATAAGTTTGGCTCGACTTAAAACCTTTATATCAAGCTAAAACATAAGCTCAAATCAACTCGTTTACGACTAAAGCCAGCTCCTAGCTTGACGAGTTAACTCGTCTATATAAATCAACAAAGATAATTGATTTGAAAACTATACAATGATGATTAATCCATAATATTTTATTTTATGATTTTTTATTAACTAACGGCGTTACTCAAAATTGAATTAAAATTTAGACGAGACAGCTCCACCTGAGTTCTAACTTAATGTTACTAACTTTTAGTAAATAACCCTGTCGTTAAAAAAAAAAAAATTAGAAGCTAGAAATAAATTATGTTTGGTTAATGTTTCGAACTTGAAGCTATTTTAATATCACAATATCGGCGGCTAATGGCCTAGGGTATAGATAACAGGTATCGGGTCTATAAACTCAATTCACAAGCCCTAAAATCTCAAACAACAAATACACAATCATCCTCTCGCAGATAATTGTAGGGACACAAGGAGATCTGAGGATCAAGCGGAAGCCATAGGATGACGGAATACGAAGACAGGTACGAGGGTAATGGGGAAGATGCTGAAGCCTTTCGCGGCGGAGATTCATCGCCTCAGGGTGGTGCTAACAGCCACGGCGGCGGCGCCACCGAAGAGTTCAGCGATTCTAAGTCACAGGTACCTAATTTTGTTCTTTTATCGCTGATTGTTCTTTTGACATATCGTGTTGTAGGATTATAGCTAAAAGTTTCGGATTAAATTGAGGGGATTTTGCGTAGGTTGGTTAGTGATGGTTCTGTGATTGAAGTTATGAGTGTGAATTAGTTTAATGTTGAAAAGTTATGTGTAACGGTTTTTTTGTTGAGTTTATCTTGATTTTGATTTAGGGTTTTGTAAATGACTTGCTTTTAGTTTAAGTGTTTAACTGTAAACTTAGTTTTGGCATGGATATGTTGGTGATTGTTTTGAGCATAAAAAGGAACTACTGTTTTTTTGAATGTTTGATAAGTTCGGAGATATGAATTTTAGGTTCCAGCAAAGATTTTTCTTTAGAAGTTAGAAGAATTTATGCAAGTGTACTGATAGCTATTTAATTCCTATGACAATGAAATGGTTTGTTACAGATGATAGCTTGAGACTATGTTAATAGTTTGATCTTTTATAGACCGGGTGATTTTGAAACTCTTCTCTCTGATTTTCAGTCAAATTTCTGGTCAGTAAGAGGTTCTTACATGTAGTGGTTTCTTGAAACTAATGTGCCATTGTGAATTGCTTGAACAGTTTATAGCAATAAAGTCTTACAGATATCTCTTAGGAATGCTATGAGTCAAAGTGTTCTAAAAAATTATAAAAGAAAGCAGTTATAATGCTACTATTGTTAGGAATCGGATCATTTAGAAGTTTGGGCTGTGCTTTTATTGTTATATGGGGATGCTAATTTTTCAATTGCTGTTTGCAGCGTGATTCTCGTGACTATGAAAGAGAGTCCTCAAAAAGCAGGTCGAAGGACAGGGAGAGAGGGCGGGATAAGGATCGTGATAGGGATAGAGAGAGGGACAAGGACAGAGATAGGGAAAAAAGCAGAGATCGGGAGAGGGAAAAAAGCAGAGATCGAGACAGAGAAAGGGACAGAGAAAGGGATCGGGACAAAGATCGTGATCGACATCGGGACCGTCACAGGGAACGTAGTGAGAGAAGGGAAAGGGGAGGAGATAGAGAGGATGATGACTATCAGAGAAGTCGTGATTATGACAGGTAATATAGTGAAGTTATTTTTTTGACAAATGAACCCATTTTCTTTTTGTTTATGTAGTTCATTAATTTTGGTGTTTTGGAGGCGAGGCTCTGTTTGAAAGCCACCTTTCTAACTAGCGATAGAGGTAAAGGTTTGCCTACATCACATCCTCCTTAGACCCACCAATAGCTTTGCTATGGGTAGAATTTAGTGGGTATGGTTGGTTGGTTGGTAGTTCAATAAGCTTAGAAACTTCATCATAATATTTTTAGCATTACTTTTTCATTAAGCTTGGTAACTCTTTATCCTTTGCTTTTGATACATCACAAGTCCATTTTTGGGAGATTTCATCAAGTTATTCTCAGAAATACTCTTTCTTATTGTAAAGAATTTATGTATTAGTTTAAATTTGTTTTGATTTTATAATTTGCTTGCAGGAGGAGAGATTATGACAGAGATAGAGAGGATAGACGTAGTAGGCGTAGATCCCGTTCTCGCTCAAGAGGCAAATCTGAACATAGATCCAGGTCGCGGTCTCGTTCACGCTCCAAAAGGTATTTTTAATCATTTATGGTGAATTATTCTTCTTTTTTGCACCAAGTGGTTCAATTGTAGTTAAAAGAAATACAGTGTGAGTGCTTGTAAGACTCTCTAATGGTTTAATATAGCAAGAAACATCTTTTACAATTCAAACTTATTATCTATTGCTTCCTGTGTTCCCTATCTTCTGAAAAGAATCCATCAACCTAATATGTTTCATGATTAATGTATTTATACAATTCTAAAAGTATTTAAAAACAAGGTTAATTGTGAACCACTTTAATCACCAAAGCTAGATGGATATATACACCTATAGTAGTTGTGGGCCATCTACCTTGTATGTGTCATTCTGTTAACTGAAACCTGTGTATGCACATGTATATGTATATGAACTTTATAGTTACTATTTGGTGTTTGTAACAGCAAAAGAGTTAGTGGTTTTGATATGGCTCCTCCAGCTTCTGCAATCTTGGCTGGTGCTGCTGCTGTTACTGCAGGTACATGTCCAGCCATGTGTAACTAAGTTAAATAACTTGATAACTTTTATTTTTTCTCTTTGATATAGTGTGGAAAGGTCGTACCAAAATGCATGGTGTTATTTTGGTAAGCAAATTTAGTTACTTTTAATTGTACCCACAGAGTTCCAGTGTCATCATCCCTAAAATATTGGATATTTCAGAATTTTATATTGCTTACTTAGTGACATAATCCTGAACTGAGAGAGCTTTTGGTTTTGTCTTTTGTTTTGGTGTTTTTTGTTTGTTCTATGTTCCTTTTTATGTCTAAGAAGGCAATGTTGGGCTACTAGCCCCACTGTGCTGAGAATGGGTGTGAGCCGACTTCTGTAGCATATTTGTACAAGGAAGAATCAATGCAATGGTATGATGGGTCTTGTTCGTTTTCAACTGGGAATTGCTTGTTTTGGTAGCGTTACAGATTTTTTACATCTGTTGCATGAATGTAGATTATAATAAATTTCCATTTCTTGGTTGTTTATAATCGCTATGGCTGAGCGAGAGAAGGTTTTAAGTTTTATATACCTTTACTGGAGGTGTAATTCTGTGGGTTGCAACAGGTCAGGTCCCTGGGCCCTCCCCAGCTATTCCTGGAATGTTCCCAAACATGTTCCCAATGGCATCTGGCCAGGTAATTCATTAATCTATGCAAGATTATCCACACTTGTAACTTGGTTATATATTTATGTTACATTTTCTATCATAATCATTTGCAGTTTGGAGCTCTTCCTGTTATGCCAGTTCAAGCAATGACTCAGCAGGTTGTATGAAAGTTATTTCCGCACTTCATATCTTTTAAACTTTTGTTCCGAATGAAATACTTACAAATATGCAATGCAGGCCACTAGACATGCAAGGCGGGTTTATGTTGGTGGACTTTCTCCGACTGCTAATGAACAGGTTTTACTTAAACTTCATGTTCTATGATTTTCTATGTAATTTTTATTGATTATTGATTTACGTATTTGTCAACTTAACTGCCATTTTAAGTACCTTTACTTTGTTGTAACAAATGGCAGAACCCATCTATTGCCATTCATACTCCCAACTTTTGAGATGCTGAATATGGATGCTAGATATTCACTCTGTTGTGACTTGTGAAACATAAATTTATGTGGATCTTTAATTTGTTTCCAGTTGTAACCGCTTGATTGATTGTAGGATACAATGATCTGATTGTACCCAATTGTTTCTAATTCATTGTTCTTTGCAGACCGTGGCAACCTTTTTCAGCCATGTTATGTCTGCAATTGGTGGAAATACTGCTGGTCCAGGTTAGTGGCATTACATATTGGCTTAAATAGGTAGCTTTGTAGCTTCGCATGCTAAAAAATAATTCCCATAAACATGGTCAGGTGATGCTGTTGTCAATGTTTACATCAATCATGAAAAGAAGTTCGCTTTCGTGGAGATGAGATCTGTTGAGGAGGCTAGTAATGCCATGGCTTTGGATGGCATTATATTTGAGGTAGTCTTTAGTAATTAATGATCTTTTTATATAGTGTGTATTATTAGAAATATGAGCAGGCATGATAAGGTTGTTTGTTAATCTCTGCTATCATGTTTATTCTTATTTTTCAGGGTGCGCCTGTAAAGGTTAGGAGGCCAAGTGATTACAATCCTTCACTAGCTGCTACTCTTGGTCCAAGTCAACCTAATCCCAACCTGAACTTGGCTGCTGTTGGGCTAAATCCTGGTTCGGCTGGTGGGCTTGAGGGTCCTGACCGCATTTTTGTGGGTGGGCTGCCTTACTATTTCACTGAGGCTCAGGTTAGGGAGCTACTGGAGTCTTTTGGGGCTCTTCGGGGATTTGATCTTGTGAAAGACAGAGAAACTGGCAATTCCAAGGGTTATGCATTCTGTGTATATCAAGATCTATCCGTCACAGATATTGCTTGTGCAGCTCTTAATGGTATCAAGATGGGTGACAAAACCCTCACGGTTAGACGGGCTAACCAAGGTCAAATCCAACCGAAGCCTGAACAGGAGAGTGTGCTTTTACATGCACAACAACAAATCGCATTGCAGGTTAGAGTTCTACGTTGCTTTTGCACTTGTTTGCTTCTGCATGGACCCAAATTAATGTCTCACATATGATTACAAAACTATCTACTTGGAAGAGTAATCTTTATCATTTTTTTTTTTGATAAAATAACTTGGGAACTTTTTATGTAACTAAATACACTTCTGCCCCGTCTTCATGTTTTATGGTCCTGTTCTTCTTATTTTATTATCCTAAACTTCTTTCATTTGCAGAGATTGATGTTGCAACCTGGGGCGATTGGCACACCTCCTACCAAGGTTCTATCTTTGACACAAGTAGTAACTGAAGAAGAGCTTGTAAATAATGAAGATTATGAAGACATACTGGAAGACATGAAAATAGAATGCGGAAAATTTGGTAAGATGGTGTTTGTATTTTGGTTTCTACATCTTTCTTGATATACATGCTCTTAGCCACCTCTTTGTTTTCGTATGTTAAATATTCATGCCAAATAATAGTTTATGATCTCAATATTCAAACTATTTTTTGCAGGTAGTCTAGTCAATGTGGTCATCCCACGCCCAAATCCTAATGGCGAACCAGTAGCAGGGGTTGGCAAGGTTAGTTCAATCTAGTCCTTCCATTACTGTTAATTCACCATTAAAACAAACTCACAATCTTGTGATATTTTTCATCTGTGTAGGTTTTCCTGGAGTATGCAGACACAGAAAGCTCAACAAAAGCGCGGGCAGGATTGAACGGAAGGAAGTTTGGTGGGAACCAAGTTGTGGCGAGTTTTTACCCGGAGGATAAGTTTAATCAGGGAGATTATGATGGATAATTTTATAACCATCTGTAGTCTTTGCTTGTATTACTATCATAATAATATTCTGTTCTCTTTTTCTGCTAGAACATAGAGTTGTGTAATGTCTGTCTTGGATATCTGGTTAGAACTTATGCTAACTATTTTGCTTTTGTTTCTTTTTTCCTTCTTATCCATTCATACTTCACAATATCTACTATTGACCCCCTTTTTAGTACGTGTATAAATTATTGTGTAGTAATTTATGTTTAGGTGTTCACACGCTCACTTGTATTGAGTCGGTGTGGGTGGTTAGTTAATATCTTAAGTAGTTTGTATAAGGGCACTATCATGTGTTTTGCATGCTAATCTCGCAAATGGTTAGTTTGTGATATTATACGTTGATAATGGTGGTTTGTGTATGCCATCCTTGAGGGATATCTAAGGGTTGAGTGTCTTGATCAATATAATAATCTAAAAGTATAACTTATGTGCTCAAGAAATCCAAAATCTGTGTTCACCCTCTATAGCAATTGTTATATAGGGACATCACAGCAAAGTAATGCATCACAAGGATGCAACAGTTTACATATTCACTTGAACACTTGCTTGTAATATTTATTAGAAGTTCGGCGTCCTTTTTGTATTACATCTCAGTGATGCAATGTTGTCCTTTGGCATCGGTATAGAAGATTTCATATGTGGTTACAATACGTGTATGGAGGGGGAGTGATGATTCCCATGCTATCATAACATGAAACAAATGCATGTGAGTGATGATGGCTTCTTAACCTGTAAAATGGTAAGGTTTCCGTTGGATGACAAGAATATAGGTGAAAATTTCGTTATATTTGATGGTTTGTAAATGGTATGAACCAATGGACTCTATGATGACACCTTCCACAAAGGTATAACTTATGTGACATTGCTCTAGGGTATCTATCTTCACTCTAATCTGTCTTTACTTGCATTAAAGACACTTGTCCTGCGTAAGATATTCTTTACTGGATCTATTTAATTGACAGAGTATTGATAGGTTTGTGAGCCTTTGGATAACAAATTCACTTGCAATATTGTTTTTAAGGAGACAAGTGGTGATGGAGGTGGTGTTGACAAAACAATCGTGATTAATAGGTGGTGGCTACAAATGATGATCATGGGTGTTGCTGGCCCATTTGAACTCGTTAATTACCAAGTTTTATAGGAGTGACTTGTATAATTTTACTAGATTCAAACGGATCTATTGTATAATTCCACACTTCTAAAACGTTATTTTTACTAATTTTTAGTGTATTGTGACAGTGTGACTATTGTTGAGTGTTATGTTCAGCACATCTCGACTTCCAATGTTATGTTTACATACGAAAAGAGTAACTTTTGTAAATTTAGAAAGGCCAATGATGTGTTTAGTGGTTGAATAAATGCAAAGACGTTATTTCTTTATTCAATAAATGATGCTCTTCTTTTCTTTCAATTATGAAACAAAAAGATTTTTGAGGGACACAATCATTACCTAATTTAAGAAAAACATCAACAAGTAAGCCATGAGCACCATGAAGAATATATATTCAATACAAAATGTTATATTATCGGACTGGTTATTTTAATAAAAAGTAGTTAGAACTTTGAAATTGCATTGATTATGACTTCATATGAAATTAGTATTAAAATGTTTAAATTTAAAATTCTTTAATTGACTTTAAAAGATTTTTTATATTATTTGTCAAAACATATAATAATGGATATCAAAATAGAAACTTAAAAAAGATTTAACGAGTTAGATCAACATACAACCTTACTATTATGTTGCAAATTATATAAGCAATAACGGGCATAGATAGGTTTATTATTTTTCCGATGGTGTAACATTTCACAGTAGATAAGTAACACACGAAAAATGAGTTTGTAGTACAATATAACACAAAAGAAATTGATCGTATCATGACACAAGATAAGTCATTGTCTTTGAACCAAACCAGCACGGCCTACACATGCACAATGTGGATAACAAAATTAGTGTTGGTTGTGGAGTTTGCCACCTCAGGGCGATTCTCTTACCGAATTGGAAGCTTTACGCCAAGAAGTTGGCAATGTCACTCAATCAATCGATGAGTATGATGGTTCGATGTGGTTAGTTGGGAAGGAAGTTCAGTTAAGTGTTTATATTCTTCTAAAATCATTGATGAGAAGCTTTTTGCCCAAATATTTTTCCGAATATTTGTTGAGAAAACAAATGAATCAAGAATGGGTTGTGAGTATATCTTGAGAAAGCAAAATAAACATATAACCTCAAGAATCATCCACCATGTTTTGCATAAAACAACCCGAAGGACCATTGCATATGCATGGTTACTTGTCCCCATAGAAGATAAACAGATACCTTTTTTCCCCTTTTGCTTCTTTCTTTACATATTATTAAAACTTCAAAAAATCAATAATGACTTTTAAAAAAGAAAGTCACAAAAAGATTTCAAATCAACAATGACTAGTTGAAATTTTCCTCAAAAACAAGAATAAAATTTTCATTACTAAGAACATTTAGTTGGGTGATGTCACATCCTTAGGGGTTCAGACTTATCTTATTTTTTCTGTCTTATCTTTGTGTCACATGTATTAAAGGATTATACTGCCAAAGATAGTGTCTAGTATTATGGTATACAATATAATGTTAAAAATAAACACGACTAAAGTTAGAGGTAAAAAGCATGGCAACAAATATCACCTTCATCGGGCTTCATGATCTTTATTTACAAAAATAAAATATTTTGATGTGTAAATGCTTTAAAACTATACAATTAAACAATAGATTTACATATGTCTAGGCTTAGTTTCACAGAATATTAGCACCTATAAGTACATGAAAAAAAACACTATTAAACAATATACACATTTATATATATAGGTAAGTAAACTCATTAAAAACCACTATTAAACAGTAACCTACATATGTAAATGTCATTGGAAAAATATACATGTGTATCTGGACGCAAAATATCTCTTAATTTTTTTTGTAAGAGTTAGGAAATTAGAGGGTAGAAATAATTGAAACTATCTAATAGATAATAATCATTATACTTTTTCTTTAATTTTTAAGAATTAAAAGACGAGTTTATGATTTTTTATGTTCTTATGAAAAGTTAAGTTCTGATTTTATGGATACTGTATATACGTGTGTGTGAATAGATAGATGTAAGTAATTAGTGGATGAATGATTAAAAGGGAAACGGGAATATGTTTAATACCACTTTCATGTAGATCTTTTGTAATCCACAAGCATCTCCATTTCGTCTTTTGGCCCCACCTTCTTTGTATACTGCGAACCTTAATTGCTAAGTTTATGACGTCATCAATTGAATATCCTAAGACCAACATAAACAAAAGTTTACACCAAAACCACCAAAGTATTGCATTCAAGTGTATAAATGTCAAAAACGACAAAAATTACTTAATTTTATAATCGTATCATTTACAAACATCCGGGATAAACTTACTAATTTTACTTTGAATTTAATTTTGTACTTGTATTAGAAATTAATGAAATCGTGTACAACCACCGTCCTACCAAGTACCACACTAGAGATTGCTCACGATGGTGTTGTAAAGAAAATTGATTTTTAAATCTTACCACGTATAGACACGCAATCGATCAAATACACATAACACATGGATAATAGAAAAATACAAAAAAGAACTTTTCGGTAAACAAAGAACATATAATTTACATAGATGGACTATTGATATAACTAGCTTAAGTATAACTAGATATGCAACTATTTTGATTTTAATTCTCACAACTAATCGTTGGAGAAAGATATCTTTAATGTTGGATTAGGGAAAATCTTATAATTCATCATGTTCCATAAAGACAATATCTAACCCTAAATTTCCACACTATTCGGACATGTAATATATAGGTTTTATTTCAAGGATGGCGCCCTCGGAAGGCTTTCAAAAGGATGAGCTTCCCTTGACTGTAATCGTCATACACCCTCAGACATCCTCATGATGATGATTACACAATCACAGCAATAATCAATCTTCATAACTCACCACTCTCCCTTGTAGAGGTGTGATCCAAATGAAGTAAATGTAGCAAGCCAAAAACCTTAAGAATTCCCTCTAGAGTGTATGCAAAGTTACTACATTCTATGTACTATTATATGATGTTAGTATATTGTTGTTCTGTGTAATAAAAATATTCTAAAATTCTCAAAAAATTATAGAAAAATATTTCATAGCAACTACACAATATTAAAACTTGCGTGAATTTTATAGTTAGAAAAAGTGTTAGTAACTCAAATAATATACTGAAAAAACTTTGTTACTAATATCTTGTGAAATAATTTTTACTTTAAATAGTATAATCTTAAATTTGGCCATCATTTCAAAGAGTGATCTCCACACTCAGGGCCGGCTCAATCATTTTAGTGGCCTAAGGCGGGGTTAATTTTGGAGGCCTTTTTCTTAAGTATTTAATAAAAACCCTCATCCTTTATCCGGGTTTGGTACCGGCAAAAATAAACTAAATAGCTTATATTTGGCGGAGTTAAAATTTTTTTTTTAATCTACTTTTTATATATTTAAAAAACATGCGAAACATTTATATAAAGCTTATTTTTCTAGCTTTTTTGAATCAAACTCTTTAATCAAATCTTCATACTCAATCTCATAACATAAATCTTTTTCAATTGACAAAATAGTTAACCCATTTAATATTTTTCTAGCAGGCCCAAATTTTAAACACTAAAATTAATACCAAGCCTAGTCTGGCTCAAAACAGAACAGTTAGCCCAAAACGTAGTAGCTAACCCAAAACTGTAATTACCCTAGCCCAAACACTAAAAAACTTGAGTTGCTCAACATGTGAAGGCCTTAGGCCATCGCCTGGCCCAATAACCTTATTGGGCCGGCCCTGTCCACACTATTATAGTTATACTTCGTATTCATCGTTAAAATTACATCAATTGTAATTTTGATGATAAATATTACATCAATGGTAATGCTAATTTTAATTATATGATCACTTTCTATTTTCTAAACTATCAAGCGTTCAACTATTTTTTTTACTTCTCAAATCAAGTTTATTAAGTCACTTTGTAAATATCAATAAAATTCATTTTATGATGTTAAATACATATTGTTCTTTTTACTTTTTTTTTTAAAAAAAGACAGCAATGATTATTGCTTTCATTTCTATTTTCAAATCACAAGTAAAGTCCTTGAAACATCTTTAGAAAGTGGGATCACTTTAGCTTTATAGCCCTCCATTGTAAAGTCCAAAAATACTAAAAGGAAAAGAAAAGAAAAACAAAAGCAAAAAGCTAGGTTACACGAGAGTTCTATCGACCGTTGCTACATAAATCGCATATTACATCTATAATCTTGTTATTATTTACCATCGAATCTTAATTTGTTATGTTAATTGCATCTAAATTTATTAAGTTGATAATTTAATCACGTGTATATCAATTATCATTGTGTGTATCGAACTGAGATACCTTCTTTTTTTAACGTAATAAACTTAAAAATACCTTTTTCACATGTTAATCTATAGTATATAATAAAAGAGTAATTAGGATGCCACATGACACTCTCCTGTTACTTCTCAAAAAAATTTTCCCGCCTAAACTATAATCTTATTTTAGTTAAGTTTTTTATTTTAAGAAACTAAATTAATAATTGATTTTGTTTTTAATTTATTTTTTTATATTATCAACTAAATTGTATAATCATATGTTATTTTGAATTGTAAATACTTTTATCGTAAATTAAGATTTAATTGAAAAAAAGTATAAAAAAACATTTATTGATATATTTATATATCTTGGGTTAATTTCAATTTAAGACAATTGGTTTTTTATTTCACACGGGTCAATTGTATGTTATATTATCCGAAGAAGTATTCGAATATATATAACTTGAAAATGCCAACTTTTTATTTTTTATTATTCTATGTAATACGTAATTTAATCATACGAAATATTTATACATTTATGAATTATATAGTTTTTATATTTTCAACCCGTGTATTACACGGGTATCTAACCTAGTGTGTTATTATGTATTCAAACACATATAGTAGGGTTTCTCCTAAGTTCATTGTATCAAAAAGGAGATGTTAAGTTAAAAACATTTTCATTCAATTAACCTTGTTTCTTAAGGATATAGTTATTGTACAAGATTCATATTACAATGTAGTAAAGATGTTAAACTAAATAACTGTTTGATTAAAATTTAATAGTTATACTCTAGCATTTTAAAATTAAGCCTCTCAAACTTCAAAAGTATTATGAATATTTAATATAAGTATCCACTTACCAATTTTTTGTTAATATAACACGCACTTATATTAAAAGACTATTTAATTATAGTATTATTTGATTTATAAAAACATAAAACATACATATATAGCGGTAACCAAAATTCAAATCATATGAAATATCAATTTGAACGTTCATTGACCAAGCTAGGCATCTTAAATATGTCATTTGCTTTTCACCCGAGGTGAATATTATCTACAAAAGGAAATCAAATAATTTGTAGAGAGGCCAATACGGCTTTAATCGTGTTAGGACGAGCTTAAACTTAGTCTTGCTCAAGCTTGACCTTATTACTTTAAGCTATAAACTTGAGCCATGATTAATGACATGACGTACTAGTATAATTTTCGTCATGTTCTCGAGTTATGATCTAATTGGAAGGACTGACGAGAGGGAGAAAAAGAAGTGAGGGAAAGATGATAGAGGAGAACATATCAACTTGTGCGCATGTTTTAGAATAAATAAAGCGGCTCGTTAGTTACTCGATGTCGACTCACTAAATGATTAAAAGCTCCAATTAGACTGGACTTAAACGAGAACGAACCTGAACTCAAGCGTAAGTTTAAACTCAATTAATAAATGAGCTCAAGTTAATATTGCGAACTTGACTAGACGTGAGAGTCTCAATCAATCTATTATTTATAAAATTACAAATGTAATAAAATTTATTTAACATAATGAATTGAATATAGAGTTACATTATAAATAATATTTTACATATAATATGACAAATAACTAAAATAGTATATACTTCGTCATGTACAAATTTACGAAACTTGAAAGAAGCCCATGAGCTCGAGTTTTTAATGCCAAATGAGTCAAGCTTGAACTTAGGCTAGCTAGTTTGTAGAGTCAACTAGACTCCCATATGTTTTTTACTTTCTAAGAGTATTCACATCCTGTTTCCTAAATTGATGTGAGTGTATTTTATATATTATATGATACGATTATAAGTGATTTTGAGAAAACATTGGTCAAACCTCTATAAATTTTTAATATTTTTCAATTGTGGTTATGATTGGAGTATAGGGAAAAAGTCATGATAAAAGTATAAAAAATATTATTTAAGCAAAAAAAAAAAATTTAATAATTTTTAATATAATTATATAAATAAGAATAAAAAATAAAATGTAAATTCTCTAAATAATTTACGAAAGATTTCACTACATAAGTTCGTGCATTATGTGTGTTATATTTGGCGAATAAAATAAACATATTTACTTGGAGGTGACGGAAGAATATATTCGTCCTTCCACTTTTATAATCTTGTGGACTACTTTTGTTTTCTCCTTTTTCTTCTTTTCTTTAGGCACACAGAGGTCCCCATGTTCGTTAAATGTCGATTTGTTACACTTGATTTCTGTTTTGTATTATTATAGGTACAAATTTATCTTTTAGAAGATAACAAATGAAGCTAAAAAACGAGACTCTTCAAACATGATATGTTTACCTATTTATATATATATATGCACACACACGGTTAAATTCATATTTTTAAATAACCATATGAACTTTTATATTGTTTTTCAGTTTCCTAATTAACTTTTTTAACTAAAGATCTCTCTATATGTATAAGGTAAACAACAGTAAAACAGTTTTTTACAATGTTTTCAGAACCGGATCGGACATTGAACCGGACACCTTACTGGTTTGGTGGTCGGACCGGTCGGACCGGATTTAAGAACCGGATAACGTCATAATTATATAAATAGTACATTATATATATAGTTATATATATAATTAAATATAAGTAATTTATATATGTATTTTATAGTTATATATAAAACTTAACTATATTTTTATATCCAACATACTAATTTATGGTTCAACACCCCGTTTTTACCCATTAAAATCAAAAAAAAAAAAAAAAATACAAAATCCGGTCCGAACCGGTCCGGTTTCCCGGTCCGACCAGCGGTTCGGGATGAACCGGCCAGTTCGACCGGCCAAAAACGAATCGATGAGAACCGGACAGGCCACCCAGCCGATCCCCGGTCGATCCGGTCTCAAAAACATTGGTTTTTTAAGATAAGATCCGTGTGGATGCTTGTGGGTTTGATATCTCATTACTAACCACAAGAGAGATAATATAGAAAAACTGTTTTTTTTTTACCCTTTAAAATTTTTTTACCCTAATCTTTTTAAGTTGAAAATATTTACAGAAATACCATTTTAATCAAACCAATCATGCCAATAAATTCAGTTCTTCATATTCAATAATACAAGACGAGTCTTGGTATATTAAATTTTTTTGAAATAGATGCATTTATAAAGTATAGAGTGTGTTTATAAACGTGGATACCAGTGAAAGATATACGCAAAAACAAACAATTAGTTGTAGAAACATAGAACTAAATCCACAAGAAGAATTGAAAATTGAATGAACATCTAATTTGAGGTATTGCATATAAATAACTGAAATAATGTAAAATATTTTATTACAACATATTGAATCACGAACAAGTAAACACCGAGAAAGATATTATATTCAAGTTTAAATAAGAAAACCAATAGAATTAAAATATTTTAATATTATTCAAAAAATCTAAATAAATAATACCAAATTATTCTTAATATAATCAGATACTTAAAAATGCATTCATTCAGAAAGGAATCAGGAACTAATTGCATGGGACTCGTGTAAAACATTGATGTCAACCTACTTGACTAGAACCACGACAAACTTGTTCTTTAGATAAATATTGTAATTATAACTTTTGATTATTTTTGTTTATTGTACTTGATTAAAAGGACCACGACAAACTTGTTCTATGGATAAGTTTGATTATTTTCGTTTATTGCTCTCATATTTAACTCATAACTGTATATTTAATGCTGGTTTATCTTACATATTTTCACAACAATAAACCAGTTAATTTAATTTTTTTGTTACAAGATGAAAAACAACGCAGATAATATCTTAATTAAAAGTAAACTACAAGAATGTTCCTTATGATATATATTTGTTTTATGGTCCTCCTAATTTTATTTTATTTTCAAAAATTATAATCTTCATATACATTGTTTATCAAATTGTAACACGTATAACAACCAGTAAAGACCAAAAATATTACAATTTGACAAATGATGAGACCAAATTCAAAATTTCTGAAAAGGAAGAAAAAAACTATATAGTAAAGATAGCACATGGACCATCAATACAGTTTACTTTTTCTATTTTGTTTTAGTTTTCTAAACAACTACTAAACCGACAAAAGTTCCAAAGTAATAACATACTTTAAACGGTGTTAATACTTTAAACGGTAACACGTAGATTCTAAAAATTATATTTGCAAAAGATTAAGAAAAAACGTTATGTTTTGGAAATTGTACAAAGGTATTAAAAAAAGGGTATTTCCTACAACTATACCTTCAATTTAACTATATATAAATATTATATTAGCAAAATTTAAATAATATGAAAATTACAGTGTTATTAAGACACGTGATTTTGACTACATTTCTTGTGGCGTTTTCATGCAAAATAAGATTTTAAGGATTGGCCAACAGAGCATCATTTTGCTTTTGTGATCAATTATATAATAACAAAATATAATCAATATTATTTTTTCTTAATATAAAGATGTGACATAGTTTTAAGTTGCTTTCACGTCTTATTGTTTTACGCAAAATATCAACATAGTTTAAACTTCCATATATCCTAAAGTTGTATAACTCATTCAAAGTTTTACTGTTATGTTTATCACCCATTTTTTTTTTTCAAATCTACTTGTACCATACCTGTAAAAATTGATATAAGAATGTCTAAAAACCTTGATTTTGAGTCGTAATTGTGAGCCAAAATCAACCAGAGGGAGACTAAGGATTGGGACGGTGTAACAATGGAAGTAGAGTGGCGTGACGATGGTCTGAGGGGAGGGGTTCATGTTAAGCAAAAATGGAGTGAGCTGCTAAGGGTGGAGGGATGTTAAGATTGAAAAAGTAAAGAAAATGACTTCAGAAAAAAAAAAAAAACAAGAAGAGTAAAAAACTGTCTTTTTAAGTAAAGAAAAAGGATTCTTTTCATCCCTTTTTTCTTAAACATTCTTTTATATAAAATATCTACTACAGAATTGCAACTAGATACAAATAGACAGAAAATTTAGAATAAAAATAGCTAACTTTCTACTTTTTTCATAAAATGTGCACTCACTTAAATAACAACAAATATAATTGATTTAAAATATGTCAATATGTTATAATAGTACCCGTACTAAATTGCTAAAGGTGCACTCACTTATATTATAGTGTGCTCTTAGCCTCTTACACTCCAATTTAGTTAGTAAAGCTATAATCAGTTCAGTAAGTCTATTGCCGAAATTTGTGGCTGGAAAAATGTAGTTAGCCTGGCCGGAAAAGACATTTTAGTTACTATATACCTTTATATTTGTAAACTTTACATTTATATCTAGTTATTTTAGTCCTATTAAACTTATATAAAATAAACTTATTAAAGTTGCTAATACTTTAATTTTAGACTATGCAATGTTTTAAAATTCAGGAACTTTAAATTTTATAAAACGTAAAAATATATTAAATAACACTTTTTAGTATATATTATACTATATAAATATTTTCTTTGTTATTTTTTTTCACTCACAGCTACTCATAAAAAATATAAGAAATAGATATATGAAATAAACACAGGACCCTATATACAAGAAATGAGGAGTGACTCTTTAAACTTGATTTGTATCTTAAAATGTTCATTTCGTATAGAAAGTTAATACGAGCGATCTAAAGACAAAGTATTAAAAGTGTTTATATTTAATAAAAAAAATTAGTAAACAAAACAATATTTTACTACTATTATATATACTACTAGCTTTAGTAAACCCGTGTATTACACGAGTTGAATAAAAAAATATTAATTATAAATCGATATTCTAACATAAGATATTATTGAAATGTTTCTTATAATAAATAAATTAAATTTTTTTTTTCAAAACAAACGTTTTAAAAAATATCATACTTAAAACTTTTTTTATAACTCTCAATAATTGCTTTTTGTTTATAAAAATTTACTTTTTAAAAATCCAAATATTTTTTAAAAAGTTTGATGTTCTAAAAGTTTTCTAATTTTATGAATAATTATTTCCTTGGAAATAATATTAGTAAAAATATCTTTTATTTAATTTATTAAAAACTATTTTAATCTAAAAAAATAAATAATGTTATTAGTAACTAATGTGATTATTAAATAGGAGAGAGAAGCGAAAAAAAATTATTGATGAGAAATATGATGTTGACATTTGTCCCTCCTAAATATCTTTTTATTATAGTAGGGAGATTAACTGTATGAGATGTTCTCTCACATAATATCATTCATAATGTCAAACCACACATTATAGTTGTTTAAAACACTGGGTCGGTCTTGAGGATTTTAGTGCCTAGAGCAAATCGAAAAAAAGACCATTTGACCCTAACAAATTCAATTATATAAACTAATTTTTTTAACAAAATCAAACGTTTTAAAAATAAACATAACAAAATCATAGTATTGCAATAATATAACATAATAATTAACCGATAACTCATGATGTTTAGGTACTACAATAAACATAGCAAAATCATCTATTTTTTAGGTTGCTCAATTAACCATCTAAATAATTAAATAAGTAATAATGAACTATGTCCCATGAGATTTAAATATTTTGTTTTCTAAAAAAAAAAAAGCTTTTAATTGAGTAATTAAGTTAATAAAATGGACCCAAAAAATTAAATATGGTTTAAAATATAATTTGGTTAAATTTTTTATTGGATTATAATTTATAACTATTTTTTTATAAAAATATATATATATAACATAGAAAATAATTTAAAAAAATTTGTGCCCCCTGAGCGTGTGTGGGCCGTAGACGAAAGTCCATGAGTACATCCCGTCCCTCCTCAGGGCCAACTTTGTTAAAACACATTGCACAAGGAAGTTGAGCATAGATTCATTTACCAACCGACTCTCTCGGGTTTAACTACGTTTATCTTTTAAATTTTATATCTTTTCATTTGTTTTTATTTCTTTTTATAAACGAACCACAATTCAGATCACAACTTTTCTAATTATGACATATTTTAAAACAAATTATGAACATACCAATGCTAATTTTTATCTATTTTTTGTATACGAGTTACTGAATCACGAACATACAATCCAAAACTACTTAAAGGTTTCATTTTTAATGGTTTTCCCCCTCCTATAACTTTTAAAATATGATATTCTATAAAATTCTGGTTGAGCCGATGTAAGGTGTTTATTTAACAGAGTTTCGACATGAAATTTTTTCACAATGTGAATATTAATGCACAAGTTATTGAAACCGATCTTTACAAATTTAATACCCTTGCACAGCACACGAGTTTCATCCGCTGATAAGATCATATATAATGGTTAATGTCCTTTACATGACATTTTACACTACCTCAGCAACAACTCAGTGTCATTTAAAAAAAAAAAACATGTGTAATGTTTAATACCCTTAATTGACGGTCTAAATACATTCAAGTTTGTACATAAGAAAGTAAAAAGTAAGGGGCGTTTGGTTGAAAGGAATGGAATGAAATGTAATGGAATTGAGAAACTAGTATAATTTTCAAGTAAAATTGTGTTTGAGTGAGCAATTAAAAGTAAACCCAAGGGAATGTTTCACCTCAAATTCCCTTGGTTGTGGGATTTCAAAATCCTTCCACCTAGAGAGGGAATTTGAAATCACACAACCAATGGAATTTGAGGTGAAGCATTCCCTTGGATTTTACATTTCATTACCCACTTAAACATAATTTTACTTGAAAATTATACTAGTTTTTTAATTTCATTTCATTTCTTCCAACCAAACGCCCCCTAAGAGTATGATGAAACTAAATTCTGAAATGTTCTCACTCATCCGTGTCGTCCACTCAATGAGTCTCATGCATGGCCATTGTAGCCATACCCGTCCCCACCTCCATTGCTTTTCTATCATTCAACCGCTTAAAAACTCTGCAATCATCACCCTCCTCCAATACCCCCCATACCCACCCTCAAACATACGAACAACAAAACATCCTAATTCAATTCAATTCAATTACGTACCTCCATTGATTTCCACTTTGAGGAATGAAATTGCCCTTTGATTCATCCCAGAACAACCTCTCATCCATCGATAACATCAGTGGCAATCGCTACGAACCCAAATCAGTTCTTGATATTCGCCGGAGCCCCCCCAGTCCGATCATCGGAAATTCGTTGGAGTTGGAGTTCAACTCGATTGACTACAACAGTCCGTTGTTATTATCGTCGGAGGAGAAGGTCCCGGTGGAGAATATTATTGATCATGGAATGATCAATCAGGTTGAAGATTGGGATTCTGATTCTCTCATGAGAGAATTAGGGCTTTATGATGATTGTAATAAATCTGTTTATCCTCCTCCTCTTGATTTACCCGATCTCCCGCCCTTTTTTCAATCGGAGTTCGAAACCCTAAATCCGTATTTGAATCAGAACCTATTTGATTTGATGAGCCAACATGATGATGGAAACGAGTTGGATTATACGAACGATTTGATCCTGCTAGCCGAGTGCTTTGAAACTCAGTCGTTTCAGCTGGCGCAGGTGATATTGGCGCGGCTCAATCAGCGGCTCCGTTCACCTACAGGAAAACCGATTCAGAGAGCAGCGTTCTACTTCAAAGAAGCGATTCAGAGTCTACTCACCGGGTCGACTCGGAGCTTGCAGAGTTGTACCTCGTATGAGATCGTACAAGTGATTAAAGCGTACAAGGCGTTCTCCACCGTCTCTCCGATCCCGATGTTCTCTAGCTTCACCGCCAATCAAGCCATCCTTGATGCGGTGGACGGTGCGATGAATATCCACGTCATCGATTTCGACATCGGATTTGGTGGCCAATGGGCGTCGTTTCTGAAAGCGGTGGCGGAGAAGGCGGAGGCTCGGAAGGTTAACTCACCGGCGGTGAGGATCACCGCCGTGGTGCCTGAAGAATACGAGCCTGAATCTAGGTTAATCAGAGCTAATCTACATCAATTCTCCACCGATCTGAAGTTACGTTTCGAAATTGATTTTGTATCGATTCGAGCGTTCGAATACTTATCGTTTAAGGCGATTAAGTTCATGAACGGAGAGAAGACAGCAGTTCTCCTTTCCCCTACGATTTTCCGGCGAATCGGATCCGGTTTCGTCGGTGATCTCCGGCGACTTTCTCCAAACGTCGTGGTGTACGTCGACGGTGAATTGAACGGAAACGGAGCGACGTTCCTCCGGCAAACGGTGATCGACGGTCTGAAACTATACACGACGGTGCTGGAATCGTTGGAAGCGGCGAACTTCGTTGGTGGCATGGGCGGAGGTGAGTGGATGAGGAGCATTGAGATGTTTGTGTTGCTGCCGAAGATAATGGCGACGGTGGAGAACTCCGGCCGCCGTGAGACGCCGTGGAGGGAGGCGTTGGGTAGGGCGGGGATGAAGGCGGTGGGGATGAGTCAATTCACTGAGTTTCAGGCCGAGTGTTTACTCCGGCGAGTACAGGTCAGAGGGTTCCACGTGGTGAAACAGCAGATGGAGATGGTGCTTTGCTGGCATGATAGGCCTCTTGTTGCCACGTCGGCATGGACTTGTTAGCCAATAGGCGATGTGATTAGGGTGGTATGAATTTAGAGGAGGTTTGAGGGTGTGGGTATAATAATTGATGATTGATGTAGAATTCTTTTTGAAAAACTTTAGTTTGGATATTTGGATATGTAAACATGATTAATCAATCACATTTTAAGGAGCAGGTCCTAAAAAAATATGATAGATGATACATTATGTGGTTTCTAAATATCTTTTGAAATGAAGTTGTTAGTCCAAGTCATGTAATTGCTTTCGAGAGGGACAATTAGCTTGAAAGTCGGAGTGTGTTATAAAATAAGGCTCCCGTTTGTACTAATACTAATTTGAATAGAATTGGACTCTCTGTTAAGCAATAAATTGATCTCCAAAACACATCATCACATATGAAAAACAACTTTGGATTATGGTTTGTGAACTGAAAAGTGGAGACGGAAAACCAATCTCGTCTCTGGATTTGGTTCTAGAGAACTAGAGAACCAATGCAAAGACTCCCAGCTTACGCAAGGTGAGCTTAATCTGCTAGCAGAAGAAAGAAAACTTGATCGCCTTTAGCCAACAGGGAATGATACTATGATAGAGCAGATTAACAGTGCCACTTTACTAGGTAAGGGTTTCTAGGGAGATGGCCCTGGTTCGGGCATACTAGAAGTAGTCATGAGGGGTTGCCTTAGCGTGCACCCGACATGGGACAGTTGTTCCATTGGAAATGCATGAAAAGTGGTCAACTAGTTTGTTAGATGCTGCAGCTTGCCAGAGAGAGACATGCACCAGATACATGTGCCAATCCTCATCTGTACAGCCATTATCTGGGCCTACATAAATTGGTTATCTTAACCTCCTATAGTCCTATTTCTGTTGTCCGCCCATTATTTCATGTTTCGCAATTTAAACCATGTGAAGGTCAACCTTTGCGACAAAGATCTTCGCCTCAGTGTGATTTAGAGGGTGTTTAAATTGTGATGCCTGCTAAGGTATTGGCACAAAAATTGGGCACAAGCTTCATAATTATAGCTCTGTGTAGGCTGCTGCAATGGTCTAATGCTGATCACGATGATGCTACATGAAAGCTAGCTGACACTACCAAGACTCAACTTCCTACCTTATGTGTTAATTGTCAAGGAAAGAATGTGTTTAGGGGCAAAAATTGTTGTAATCTGATTAAGTGAAGCTGTGAGTTGCACGTGGGAAGACGTACAATATGCATGTGGAAGGCACGTGAGTTTTAACAAAATTTATAAATGTTTAATGTATACTAGATAACCATAATATTTTGATAAAAATTATGAGACCCAATGCAGGGGCACGGAAAGTTGCCCTTGCAGACTTTTGTACTACGCCTCAAAGTTGGTGTTCTTCCAACTATCGCAAGTCAAACCAACAATGGCTTAGTACTTATAATACACTAAGCAAACATAGTTATATTGTAAGATGTGGATCATGGTCACATGTTAGTCTAAAAGAACATTCCAGATATGATAACTCAAAAGAATATTTAAAACAAAAGGAAGTTAAAATGAGAACGCATAATTCTCACGTAATTCCTAGAATTTCAGATATAGTTTTTAAATTCTACAACAGCAAGCATCAAGACAACAAATTCTATATATTAAAGATCTTATGATGTCACAGTTACCTTGGTTAACGAGTGTATAAGAGCATGTTCCGCTTCTCAATCAATCCTAAAGTCAATTCCACTTGATGACTCGAAAATGGTTGTTGACCTAATTGTATAAGCTTAATAAGTGATTTTGTCGTCATGATGTCAACTGTCACCTTCATTTGTTCGAGATTGAAGATGTGCATCGAGTTTTGAAACAGCTTCAGGTCCAAAAAACCTAGTTAATTCATCCTGTCCAACCAGCATAAACCATACATAATATATGATAAGCATGTCATAATAATTCCCATTTAATAATGTGACATGATGAAAAGATAAATAATTTGAGGTCTATAACTTGAATGTTATGCTGATGACATTTAGTTTTATGTCTATGCTACAATATTTGTAAAACAATGCATACATGAGAGAGGAAGTGGCATAAACCTTTATTGAATCATTTTCAGCTGTAAGCTTCCCACATTCCTCAGAAAGTCTCTGCAACTCATCTCTAAGTGAGTGATTCTCGTTGTTTAGTGTCTCTACTCTTGCCTGTAGCTCTTCACACTCAGCCTGGGGAAAATGAGGCATATTATTAAACTACAGCCAAATATGATAGATTTAAATATGGCTCAATTATTTTTTATTCCCATCACTGTCATAGAAGAAGACATCCATTCTCTATTGGCAAATATGTATCCAGATAACAGGAATCAGCTTAGCTGACCCTATGACCCTACAAGTTATACGTTACCTGCTTGCGCAGCCTTGATCTTCTAGCCGATTCCCTATTCGATTGCTTCCTTTTCTGCCTCTTCAATTCACGTTCATCCTGTTCCCAATAAACTTATATGCGTTAGTTGCTGAAAGCACTATTGATCAATTCATAATTCAAAAACAAATCAATGGAACCGGTTTGGCCTCAAACCGGTTCGGGTTCTAAACCGGTTTGGATTTAAAAAAACCCAAACCTATAAAACCGGTTTGGGTCGGTTTGAAAACCGGTTTGTTTTTTTTTGTTTTTGTTTTTTTTTTTAAGTTATAAATTAAATAAACAAGTAATTGTAAAAATTAAATAAACTTATAAGATGAATGTTACATATTAATTGTATAAATTAAATAAACCTATAAGATGCATTTACATATTTTTATTTGTAAAAATTAAAACATATAAAATTAAAAACATTACATAATTGTTTTTAAAAACAAAGTACAAAATTTCAAATTAAGTACACAATTTAAAATCAAAGTGAAATATATAAAATATAAAACATAGAAACAATTCAAACGACATAAAATTATAAATAATTGAAAAACCGGTTTGGGTACCGGTTTAAGAACCGGTTTGAAACCGGACCGGGTTGGAAACCGGTTTGAAAGAGAAAACCTACAAACCGAACCTAAACCGCCAGGTTAGGTCGGTTTGAAACCGGTTTGGGCCCCAAACCGGTTTCGGTTTTTTTTCCCGAACCGGTTGACAAACCGGTTTTTTTGAACACCTTGGAACCTTTAAGAAGGCATAGATAACCAACCAGCAAAAAAATAATGTTTTGTATACCTGAACCCACTGATCAGCCATTATTGGTGATGGAACCACTGGTTGTGAGACACCAGTGTGGTTTGGTTGCATCTTCATAGACCCGGATCCCGCCGATGGGTTCCAGAGGTCCATCCCCATATTAAGATTGGTAGCAGGCATAGAAACTACAGGATTCCCAGGCACTGGCATCTGAACATTGGGTCCAGAATTGTTGTTTCGTGCATTCGCTGCAGAAATGTAATTCTGAAATTTTGTAACAATTCACTAGCATGAACATAAAACCAAAGTAAAAGTGTGTAAAATCACCATCTGCAAGCATCTGATGGAAGCTTCCCTTTTTACCTCCAGAATATTCCTGGAGGTACCAATTTGATATGTCAACATATAATGGAAAGAGGAGATACTTCTAATTCAAAACCATAAATCTGACCATTAATGTGGAAATACAGACCTGTTGGTTATCCTCATCGCTTGCATCAGAAGAACCATTATTTCCACTTTCACCACTGTTTATGTTTAAAATTTAAGATCAGCACGGTAAAATTTATGTCACAGTGGACCATTATTCACTGAAAACCAACTAATATTATGAATCTAATTTCAGTTATTCAGTTATGAGAACCTTTGCGTGGCGCCATCATTCCCTGAACTTGAAGCCGCCTTCCCACTCTCTCCAGTCTTAGAACCAGTGGCATTGGCATTTCCTGAAGACCCCTTTGACTTTTTGTTGATCTTGTCTTTCCCATTAGGGGCCTTTGTTTCCATTTCTGTGTTTGGCTGCACAGTGCCAGGGGTCTACAAGAATAATGATAAAAGAATGAGAATCAGACAGCAATATGCACCTTACAGTTTACATGAAGGAAACTTTCATGAAGGAAAAATGATGGTTCCCAATCTAAACGCAAATTTCATGAAGGAAAAATGATTCTTACCATAGGCATATTAGGATGACCATAAACTCCTGGTGGATATATAGCAGCATATGGAACTGGAGTCCCATAAGGTGGCATCATAGGATGCTGAGATAATTTTACATACAACAGATTTATAGATGTAGATTATTACATAGCATATGCATCTCAATAGTTTTTACATGTCAATAGCGATAATTACCTGACCACCCCACGCATATGGATGAGGAGTTGGAGAAGCAACAGTTGATGCAAAGAAAGGTGGAGCAACTCCAGATCCATAATAAGCCTGAACACAAAACGCACTAGATGTTACAAAAATCCATCTCATCATGTGGCACCTGCTTTAATGAATCTATTAACCAAAAAGAAGAATTAATAACATGCACCTGCATAGAGCTTGACCAATCAGGATATGAGGGTGGAGGTGTTTCCTGTAGTTAAGAGAGTTAGATAACTTTGTATTTACATAGAAGACTTCATATGATTCACAGAAGAAAGTGAGGAAACCTGATTTGGGGTAGATTTGGAATTTCTGGCAGGTGAGCTCTCTTCGCCAGTCCCCATGAAACTACAGGTTCGGATGTCAATGTGCAGCCAACAATTTAAAGACTTTTTTAATATCTTAGTAATATAACCAAGAAGCACCTGCAGAAATCAAATTTAGCCATGGATCAGTCGATGCATTTAACCATGATAATTTTCATCCACATTTTGACAAAATTACATGAAAAGTTCCCGAATATACTTTTCCTAGCAGACAGTGAGATATCTTATATGTTTAGATGTTTGATAGCATTTACAGGAGAAGCTTTATGATATATATTGCTCAAAAGTTATAATGAAACATTTCTAATAAGCACAATTACTCAGAAACTACTTCAAATTTTATTTTAGGCCCCAAAAACTACTTCTCTTTCCAGATACCCTGTTACTGCATATTTTATTTTAGGCCACAAATTACAGAATCTGGAGCACAAAAGATACAGAATTTGGAGACAACGTCAGCTTTAGTTTCAACCGTTTAAATGTCTGAGTTTTAAGCTGAACCCTTTGAAGTAGTAGTAGAGTCCATTGAAGGCCAATTGCCCAATTCGTTGATTTTCTTTGGTATCTAGATCATGATCAAAACCAAAGCTATAGATAGTACAGATTTCAGAAATCCATTTACAGTTCATGTTATAACTAGTTATTTATTATAGTCAAGAGTATTAGTTTGTTTTCCAAAAACCGGCCTTAATACCGCTGAATTCAGAGTATTCTTGTGAAGGCAATTCCAGGTCGAGCTAAAGATAATTCTAGATCCCAGGTGTTTTAGAGGTCTTCTGTAGCTTCTTTTGAGTAGTATTGTGGTGTGTGTTTTGATATCTTTCAGGGTGGCATAGGTTCAAATTTCTTTAAGTGTTCATATTTAGAATGGATGGTAGTGTTTATTTAGAGAATTATCATGGTGCTGTCTCTAGGTCTGGTGTTATTTGGAGTGGATTTTTTTTATGCTAATTAAATTTGGTAAGAGGTGTTTTGGATTTGGTTCTTAGTTTTGGTGCTCTCTACTTCTAGCTTTTTGCTAGTTATTTTACATTTTTACAGAATTTCTATTGTCGTTCAAGAAAAGCTGCTGAAATCACAAATAAAAAAAGCAAATGTCTTTCAACATTGCAAAATTGTATTTTTTTTGTTCAAAAGCTTGAATAATTCAACTAACTAGTAAAATTTTAAAACTATAACAATTAAACAAAATTTTCATACTACTTGTTGTCAAAAGCTACAATCTTTTAAAAAACATCTCGAAATAGAAATTTTTGCAAAGCATAGTCAAGTTTAATTACTTATATTGAAGATGCAAACATGTATGATTCAGACTATTATCTTTTTTCTTATATAGTCCCCACCTTCTCAAAATTCAAAAATTGCAACAACTTCCATTTTAAGATGTCCCAATTGAAGCATTTCCTTTTTGGTCACCCTTCTATAAAAAAGTTACCTTTCTAGTCATTTTAGTGCTATTTTTTTGGCCCCTGAAATCACTTTCATCCAACGTTATTGTGACTAAAGGGTACTTAAGGTGTTTGACAAGTAGTCAAACAATTCTCCAAAACAATGTGTGTGAGAGTGTGGCATTTTTAGTCATGCACTCATGCATCATAGTATCACACGCGATTATGCGAATTACTTCAGCAACTACAACACACAAAGCAGATATCGAGCCCAAGCAACTACGCTTGATGCTACCTTTAGATATTAAGAATGCATAAGTTCAGCAATTATCAACCTCCAAAAAATTCTTTTGTATGTCAGTATGTGTCATGTGAAGTGTGTGTGATACTTGCAACTGTATAGTATTCATGCTTCTCCATATAATCATTAGATGCTGCTTTACATATACGGCCTATTGTAGAGACTAGAGAGGATTATTTCGTCGAACTTAAATATGCATTCCTGATCATTCTACATTGAAACAAAAATGCCTTAATATTATCTGTAAATATAAAAGAAAACCAATAACTACCCAAGAAAACGGCAGACGACAAATTTAGCAAAGCTAGATATGCAGTCAGTATGCTTACGACAGAAACCAATCCCTATTGAATATATCTTTACAACAACACATATTAAAAACCAACAAAGCATTTTATTCTGCAGACCACAAAACTAAATCCTAAAATTAGGAATACTTACAAGGAAAGTTGTAGACCTAACTTCATTAAAGATTCGATGGAGTCTAAAAATAATAGTTTTGAGGTAATATAAGGTTTGTTTATCAAGAAAGCAAACTCTTCTTCAACGTTTTCTGGAGTGAACACTCAACATTAGATGCCACATTTGTGTCATTTATAGAACAACATGTGAATGAAGGAAAAATCTTTTTTTCTGTTCATTTGAATTATGGTAGTACAGCTGAGATTTTTTTGTGAGATGGATGTACATTGACAGCATTGATTGAACGTTATTAATAATCTAAAGTTAGCATTGCAATGTTTGTCTCGAAAATTTAACCTGTCCCAGTTGAACAATCTTCTGTTTTAAAACATACTCCATTCTTACCAAATATAATATCATCAATTCATCTTTGTTCTCTTTCCTAAACTACCTTTTATTTATATATATATGTAAACTATAGTCTAATTCTGTTCAACAAAAATAAGCATCCAATATTAAATTCTCCTTCCATGAAGTAATAGATATTCCTGATTAATCCTCCTTCAAAAGACAGTTTTTTGGGCTCTATATCTTGAAAGATCTTTCCAATAAAATATAAAAATGAAGAAGAAAAGGAATCATATATAGAATCCTATGCCATACTCCCTCTGCACTAGATTTAGCTAGCATTTTGGCTTTTAGTCGGCCTTGATTTCTTGAACAATAATTACTGTTTTTTTGTGTTTTAACTTTCATGTTAGCATAAAAAGTAGAAAATCATTTTTAGAATGAGCAAAAACTTATATTATAACCCACTATTAGCAAGAAGGTTAGCCAAACTTACATCAGAAAGACGGATCCGATTCACAATACTTGAACCATAGAATACTCAAAATTACAATCAAATTACATTTACACCAAGAAACCACTCCAAATGGAATAGATCTTCCCTGTTTTTTACCCATAGAAATTTTTGCTGTAGATATCAAGCAGATATCCACATTGTTTTAATAACTTACTTCTTAAAACATCAATCTTAGCTGATGAAGCTCATAATTCTAAACATGTTATCCTAATCAAATTAGCTCCCTTTCTTCTATTAGACACCTAACTAGATACCTAAAATTCCTTATTTTCACCTTCATTATTGTAGTAGTCTGAGACCTATCGACTATCGTGTATAGCTAGCTCTAAGACCCCAACCTAATTAGTAATTACGAAAACACGTACTACAGCCACTATTGAAGTTTCACGAAAACCAAATCTGAATCACAATTCAGGTCCTCTATTGAATCAACAATTCACAAAAATAGCTTCACATGTTATCAAGCATCCTTTCGTTTCCGCTAACTTAACTGCATAACTACAGCTTTTTGCGTGTGTGATGTGTCTCCTTCAAACACGCTAACATACATACATATATGTATATATAAAGAGAGAGAGAGAGAAAGAGAGAGAGTATGTGTCTTACCAGTTCATCCGGAGGTAAAAACGGAGATTACAGACGGCAGTCGTACACGTACGGATGAAATCGAGTGAATTAGTGCAGAAATTTCGAAGTTACGATGGAAATTGAGGGAGATCGGAGGGATGAAAGGGTGAAATTGGGGTGTTGGACCGCCGTGAGAGAGTGGTGGGGGAGAATGGCGGTGCGGTGGTTGGGGGATGGGTAGGGTTAGCTTAGAGAGACGACACGTGAAGGTTGAGGGGGATCCACCTGTCAAACGGAGATTGGACGGGAATGACGGGGTAACATACCTTTCATGATGACTCATCACACCTCCTTTGCTTAATGAATAATGATACCACCAAGTTTTTATTTAGGGTAAATTACGAAAATTATCAATTTATCAAATCGAATTACTAAAATAATCGGTCAAAAATAAAGTTTATTAAATAAAACAGTTAATCCTATCGTTCCACGTGTCCATCCCTCGCTGACGTGGCGAGGGATTATGGGAATCCCTCGCCTAGAAACGCGTGCCAGCGAGGGATTATGGGAATCCCTCGCCCACGTGTACATCCCTCGCTGATGTGGCTTTATCCCTCGCTGACTCAGCGAGGGATTATGGGAATCCCTCGCCCAAAATTACGAAAATGTCCCCTCTCGCCCATAATTAAAAAAATAAATATATATATGTTTTTTACCAAAAAAAAATCCGTATTTTTAATTATTTATTGTTTTTTAAATACTTAAAAATTTAGTTTAATTTTATTTTCACCTATATAATACAATGTTTACCCTTAACAAAGTTATCAAATCTTACATTCTTCTCAACCTTGTTATTACTTTTTTCTTAAAATTCTCTCAAATCAGGAAATGTCAGTTAATATCATATTATACAGTGGTGGTAAATGATATTTTGTAAACGGTGTTGAAGAGTATCTACCAATGTCATTTACCACACATTTACATTTTAATGGTAGATACTCTTCAACACTGTTTACAAAATGACATTTACCACCACTGTATATTATGATATTAACTGATATTTTCTGATTTGAGATAATTTTAAAAAGAAAATAACAAGAAGGTTGAGAAGAATGTAAGATTTGATAACTTTGTTAAGGGTAAACATTGTATTATATAGGTGAAAATAAAATTAAATTAAATTTTTATGTATTTAAAAACAATAAATAATAAAAAATACGGGTTTTTTTTGGTTAAAAAACATATATATATTTATTTTTAGTTATGGGCGAGGGGGGGGTTTTCGTAATAATTTGGGCGAGGGATTCCCATAATCCCTCGCTGAGTCAGCGAGGGATAAAGCCACGTCAGCGAGAGATGTACACGTGGGCGAGGGATTCCCATAATCCCTCGCTGGCATGCTTTTCTGGGCGAGGGATTCCCATAATCCATCGCCACGTCAGCGAGGGATGGACACGTGGAGCGATAAGATTGGCTGTTTTATTTAATAAACTTCATTTTTAACCGGTTATTTTAGTAATTCGATTTGGTCAAATGGTCATTTTCGTAATTTACCCTTTTATTTATTCGGTTTGACCACTCTTTTTTTACGGATGTTATTATTTGTAAATAATTTTTTAACTTGATGATTTTAGAAATTTGTAGACTGGATATGATGGCTTTTTTTCTATCCAATAATCGCTAGTTTTGCACTTTGGTAGTTAATTAGACAACCATGAAGTTTGGAAATCTTGCAACTAAATCTCGGCTAAATATATGTTATTTGGTTCAATTCAAATATAAATTTTTAATAAGTAACTCATATATTTATCTATTCATTTTTTCAAATTATGCGTTGTGGAAACTTGGGCGATGACGCCTCACCTTGCTCACTCCCAACGTGGTGACGAACACCACAACACCCCAGCGTGAGGAAGGGGTGCGGGCGAGTGGTGTTGGGCAACCAACGCCCAATGTTACTGTTGAAAGCATGTGGGGCCCATATATTTTATTCTTTTTACCATTATAAAATTGTTTAAAAAAAATTAGTATTCCTATATAAACTAACTCAACTCCTTTAAAAACAAAGGATAAGAAATCTAGACTTTCTTATTAGAAACTTTAGTAACATGTCGCCGTTGGACCAACTCTTAATGGAAAGAGAAAAAGATTGTATTTGAAAGGAATTGACAACCCTAGCAAAATGAAGACGAAGAATAATTCATTATTTTATTTTTAATGAATGTTGCATCTATTTGATATTTTTATTTTTAATGTATTAGTTTTTTATGTATTTATTTAATTAATGTATTAGTAATATTATGTATTTCTTAAATTTATTAATATAGTTATTTAAATTTTAAAAAGAATCTCACTCAAGCCTACGCTCACCTGATCCACAACAGCATCAAGTGACTTGAGCAGTGGTTTTATCAGGTGTCCAGTTATCACCCAGCAAGCAACACATGTTTTAATATTAAAGGCTCAAGCCCTACTCACCTTGAGCCACAAGGGGTAGCCTTATACTATATTAATTTTCAATCTATCTCATGTCAAGGTTTGAAACCTATTTTTTTTCAAACATTAACAATTATATTAGATGTTTAATTTTATTTAATAGTTAAAGGTTTATAAACATATGTTTCTATCTTTTTTGTACATTTAAGAATTATTGAATATTATATTCTAACTTTTCGTAGTCGATCAAATTCATGAGAATGAGTTTGGAGTATATTGAATAGTTTGTTGGTTTATAGAAATGAAAGCTTAAAGTGTTGAGAACCAAGATTCATATATATGTATTAGATAATAATATCAAACGTAACTCGTCTCAAAACGGTCTTCATGGACCTAAGTCATAGAAACTTTTTAAATGTGGTATGATCAATCTATCATTCGATCGATGCACATATTAAAACTAGCTTTGACTAAAAAAATTTCTTTGATATTATCTAATGTTGTTCTATAAAAAAAGTTATAAAAGTAACGTTTGTGAATAAATCCAAGGTTAACTGGGAGTTGTATGTTGCCAACGGAATTTTATGCTCATATGAAAATAGGAATTAGACATTATGACAGCCTAGTTAATTTGAATTGATTAATTTGAATTGATGTAAAGAGCGTGATCACACTCAAACCAAGAGTATGATTGAGCAATATATAAATATATATATATATATATATATATATATATATATATATAATGTCTTGTGTTCAACGCATGTCATGTACAAAAAAAATATATATAATGTTACCATGGATATACCTTGTTAATTAGGGAGTTACTTAAACACAATGAATTAATTGGCTATAAAACGTTATACCCTAGCTAGGGGCAGTGACTCAGTGAGATGCAGTTAGGAGTCAAACACTGTCTGCACTGAGGTAAATAGTCGATAAATCATCCAAGTGCAAGTCTCTTAGATATTATATGTCTTATATGTTTATTTACATTTTATAACAATTTCTATCTAATATAATTTTTTGTATACAAGATACTTAAGGATAATTATAACATGCTTTAATTATTTTAGTTTAAGAAAAGTTAAAGTCTTAAAGATATGTGGGAAAATATCACAGAATAGTAACCAAGTTTTAAAAGTGTTTTAATTTAGTCACTCATGCATGTTTTTCTCAAACTGGACCACTAAACGATCAAATCGAGTCATAATCGAATTTTCTTATGTCAAGAAAGTAACAGTGGAGAAGACGTGGGGGTCAGAATTTTCAATATATAAAGTTATATTAAAAAATAAAAAAATATATTAATTATGAAAAAAATAAAAAAAAGTACCTAAAATTTACGTCAACGTTTCATATAAGCATCAAAAGATAGAAAAAAATATGTTCTAACTGAAACAAAAAGTATAACATGCTAAAAAACATTTTAAGGCTTTTGATTTATATAAAATATAAAAACTGAGCGATCTAATTGAAACACTTTTAAAACTTGAGTTACCTAATTGAAATACTTTTTAAAGTTGGTTACTATTTTACAAAGTTACCCCTTCCTAAAAATAACATCTTTAAGATAATAATCATAATCTTTTTTTAGATAATCAGTTACTTGAATTAAACATTTTAAAGAGAATACTTTCGACACTTAACACTTATTATTATCATATCATCATAAATTGAACAAAAATTTAGTCCGAAAGTTAAGAACAAAAGCAATTAGAAAATGAAAAGGAAAAAAAAATGTATTTCAAACATACAATTTGGATTTTTGTAAAAGATATAAAAACATGTATAAGACGAAATCCTATAAATATTATTTTAGGTAATTTGGACCTTGAATATGATAGGAAGTTGGTTGGTTTTTACACACATGGACCCTTCCAATAGTATCAATTATTTGTACACATCTCAACTATGGCAAAGCACAATATATAATTGCTTGCGGTCACTAATGAAGAATTAACAAGCTCAAAGTTTTTCATCATGCAACAAATCTAGGAGATGTATGAAGCGGGATGAAAAGATGTTATTCTACAACCCGTATTTCTGGAAGAATGACGTGGCACAAACCACGAATACGGAATAGATGCACGAATCCATGAAGAAAGCACAAAAACCGGTTTTGAACAGCATACCCCATTCGAAAGGGGAAGCTATATTATCAGGCAAATCTATCTCCTCATTTGCCTCTTGGTGGATCAATGTCATAGCATCCAAAAGAAGAGGTCCAATAGTAATGCTAACATTAATGAATAGAAGTAGCACAAGTGGCCTGCATAGTATGATGCTCCTTACAATGTAGCTGCCTAGAATAGGGAACCCCAAGTGTGAGAGCACTGCCACAACTCCAGCGAAAAAGGAACACTTGCGTCGGGTATCTTGGGAAGCTAAAATGGCTGGTTGTAACCGGCTAGGGCTCACGGTCTTGTATAGATAGATTTTCATTGTTGAACTAGTCTCGTGTTTTGATTTATTGGAAGGTGATTGGCTCACATTCCCTTTGCTAAAAGCTTCCATTTTAGACGAGTTGGATTTGCGCAAAACGTGTTGGGCATTGCTTCCGCCAATTTCAGACACGTTTTCACCTGCGGTATATATGATATAGGTTCTTTAAACCTGTATACTTTATTTCAAACATTTGGTGTTAAATGTACGAAACTTAACCAGACAAATGTAGCCCAAATTTATCAGTAATCCAGTGTATGTACCATTGGTCTGATTTGGGTTCAATGACACACAAACACTCACAACCCACACTATATGTATGCATATATCCTGTATGTATGATGTATCTATGTACATACCTGAAGATTATGTGATACATATGTACAATCTAAAAAATACTGCAATATCATAATCAAATAGAAAAGATGGTCGCATCGACAGCAATTTAAATCATACCTGACGGTACAAGAATTCAATTCGAGTTTCCAATCAATGCACACACAAATTACATTTTGAAATGAATCGTGACGAAAGTATATCCGATAATTATAACATGATGGAAGAAACATATATACCTGTAAGAGAGGGAGGGCATGATTCATTAGAAGAATGAAGGGATTGAGGTGCTGCATTAGCAGTCGAGTTTGGGGCCCGACCGCCGGTGATGAGAGCCAAACGATCGGATCCCTTCTCAGCGATTCGCCTGCGTCGAGCGGTTGGGTCGTTGCTATGGCCCCCCTCACTCGCCATCTCTGAGACGATTCGTCTTTGTACCAATGTTTCCTATCATCCAATGATAATGATATAGCCTCCATGCATGAAAATTTATTTTATAAAACATGAATAATTTAAATAAAATATTAGGCCTGTGTATTTCCAAATAAACATTCGCATATTTACTCAACACAACATCAAAATTACATATATTCGCTCTATTAATAATGTTAATTGCATATTTTTTCAATCCATATCTAAATTACCTATACCTCATTTCTTAATATTTTTTTAATCAAAATTACCCATTTTGATTTATTTTATTAAAAATTAATCATAAAAATTACTAGTTTACCTTCCTTCTTACTAAAATTTCATAACTTTTTTTACCAATACCCATTTTTAAGTAGTATATTTTTTCTTGTTTCGCTTTCTAAATACACGAGTTAATTTCTGTTTTGTTTCTTATGGTTTGACCATTTTAACGGTTTTGCCCCAATAGTTTAAAAAAAGCCAAAACCCTCCCAGAAGTCACTATTATTTCTCCAAATTGTTCCCCGCTTCTAACTCCATTTAATTCTCACGTTAAATGGGACCCACGTGCCCCTCACATGAGGGACAATTATGTCTTTTTTTATGGGTCCCTTTTAACATGAGAATTAAATGGAGTTAGGTGCGGGGAGCTATTCGGAGAAAAAATAGTGATTTCAAGAATGGTTTTGGCTATTTTTAAACTATTGGGACAAAACCGTTAAAATGGTCAAACCACAAGGAGCAAAATAAAAATTAACTCTAAATACACATACTATTCCCCTATTGAAGTTTCATGAAAACCAAATCGGAATTAAAATTCAAAAGCTTTTTAAGAAATTTACTCGACAAATTAAACCAGAAAACAATGACTCAAATTCAGCCATTCAGGTCCTCTATTGAATCAGTAATTCACCAAAATAGCTTCACATGCTCACAAGTATCCTTTTATTTCTGCTAACTTATCTGCATAATTGTAGCTTTGTGTGTGTCTCCTACAAACATGCTAATATACATTATGTTGGTGATTGATGTGATGCACGTGAATTTTTTACTCTACGTGTATTTTGTTGAACAACATGATAGTTGTATTATTTTTATATGGATATCGCCTTTTTCAAAGGAAACACATTTTATGATAAACATGTAATATGCAATCAAAGATAGTTATGAATTTATATAATTAGTTTCTAAGCATTGATATCATTAGTGATGAACCCAGGAAAATTTTTTTATGGGGGGTAAAAGTGGAGCGATTACACAATTATAAGGGGGACGTTCGAGATTTTCACATACATATAACATTAAAAAAAAAATTTTACAGGGGGCGACTGCCCTCCACCATATACATTGGTCCGCCTATGGATATCATCAATAAGTTGGCAAATATATGTTTGACATCTCAATTGATGTAGATAATTATTAATGTTTTATAAGAAATGAAATGATTACTTCTAAGTAGCTGTCTAACTTCTTTTTATATGGTTTTGTTGCTATTTTCCTTTCGGCTTGTACTTGTTGATAAACGATAACACTGCCAAGCTAAGGAAGAACTTCAACGAAGGCATCGAGTGATTTCACCCCTTAAGTATTTATTCAAGCTATACAAGAAATAAAATTATTTTATCTCACTACTTTACGAGCCAGTCATGGTTAAATGTTGTTTTATCATTAATGTTTGAAAATTACCTTCTTCTATCTAAAGTTTATAAATTTAGCATCAGGTTCCTAGATCATGCTCTCTTAAAGTTACCCATTCAACAAAGTTTTGGTTCTTAACCTTTCATTGGATCATTAATCATCTCCTCTTCAAGCTTTCACCATTTATCTAAAAATCTTAAACTATTCATTTAATCAATAGAGTCGTGGGTTTTTGCTCTTTTTATTAATTACTAACTCCAATTTGGAATCCACTTTAAGTTAAAAAGGAAACAACCAAGATGACACTTCATACTTATTGCTAAACCCTCCAATTCTCATTAGATAACCCACTTTTTGACATATTTGCCTTCATACGCAGCACAAGCGGGAAGCAACTGAGAAACATTATCAAACATTTTGGTGTTAGGCATATTTTGTGAGAAATTTTCTAAACCATCCATATATTTAAGTGTAATTATTAAAAAAAAATATTGATGTTTCGAGTTTTATAAGGTTTTCTCTTCTCTAAATATTTCCAAAAATGAAATTCTCACCTTAATAAACACCCATTAAATTTTCAAGATAGTTTAAACATAATCAAACACTACCGTTTATCAAATTTAAACGGTATCACTTATACATATAATAAATATTTAAATATTTTAAAAATAATATTATATAAAACTATAATTATAAGTCTATACCATCTTCTTATAGGGTTAGTTAAATGTATTATTCAATTACTTAATGTAACACATATTTATCCGGTTGATTGTATACAGGGCCGGCCCAACAATTTTAGTAGCCTAAGGCGGGGTTAATTTTGGAGGCATTTTTCTTAAGTCTTTAATAAAAACCCTCCTCTTTTATACGGGCTTGGGACCGGCAAAAATAAACTAAATAGCTTATATTTGGCGGAGTTAAAAATTTTTTTTAATCTACTTTTTATATATTTAAAAAACATGCGAAACATTTATATAAAGCTTATTTTTCTAACTTTTTTTGAAGCAAACTCTTTAATCAAATATTCATACTAAATCTTATAAGATAAATATTTTTCAATTAATATCATGCTTAGTCTGGCCCAAAACAGAACAGTTAGCCCAAAATGTAATAGCTAACCCAAAATCGTAATTACCCTGGCCCAAACACTGAAAAAACTTGAGGCCCTCAACATGTGGAGGCATTAGGCCACCGCCTGGCCCAATAACCTTATTGGGCCGGCCCTGATTCTATAAGCAATCGTATATGTTTGCATATACTTTTATTGAATTTTTATACACCTATATAAGCACATTAATATTGCTTATATATGACTGTTCCATGTCTTGGGTATACTCGCTTTGAACTAGTACATAATCGTACGATTTTTTAAAAGTGTATATATTCATATTCGACATATTATATGTGCGTAATCTTTCTACTATAATAAAAAAATATATTAGGGTGACACGTGGAGGCACCATATTCATTCTCATTAAAATTTTCCCGCTTCTCTCTCGTATTAAATAATTACCTTAATTATCAACAATATTATTTAAATTTTTTAGAACAAAAATAGTTTTTTTTAATAAATTTAAAAAAGATCTTCTTATTAAAGTTATTTCTAAAAATAGTTTTTATAGAATAAAAAAAATTTATAAAACATCAAACTTTTTTAAAACTAGTGTTTTTAAAAAGTTAATTTTTTATAAACAAAAAATAATTACAATTGAAATTTATAATAAGAAAATTTTTAAAAATGATATTTTAAATAAGGTTTGTTTTGAAACAAAATATTTATTATTTTTTTGGAAAAAAAAGTTTTAAACCAAAAGTTTAAAAAGTTGATATATATACTAGCTTTAGTAAACATGTGTCTTACTATACGTAATTTCAATTATATTTTATCGTAAAATATCGTTTTGTACTTGGTAAATTTTTGTATTTAATATTTTATTTGTTCAACACGTGTAATACACTGGTTTACTAAAGCTAGTGAAATGATAAAATGAGTTAAAAAAATATAGACGTGGTATGTTTATTTTCTTTAGATCCGACTAGCAACTAGTAACATTTAGGGGCTGTTTGTTTGGGTCTTAATGACCCTGGTCAGATGCATAAGTCTGACTCGGTCAGACCAGATTGTTTGGTTGGATACCACTTATTGAAAAAGAGGTCTTATTCTCCCTCTTATTAGGTCAGAGTTGATTGTCTATCTGACCCAAAAAGACTCCCGCAGCCGGCCTCCCCCTTCCCTTCCATTGAGCTCGCCGGCCTTCACCACCGCCACACCTCGTGGCCGCCCTGCATCTTGAACCCGCGGCCACCCCTTCTTCTGGAACTCGCGGCCTCCCCTTCGTCTGGAACTCCGGCCCTTCGTCTCCAACTCACGGCCCCCATCACCACCCCTTTGTCAAACTCACGACCGCCCCTTCAGCTTGAACTCGCGGCCGCCCCTTCAGCTCGAACTCCCCCTTCCCTTCCATTCAGCTCGCGGCTGCCCCGGTATTCTGTTTATTTTCCTTTGAGTGTTGAAATCTGTTTAGATGTTTCTCAAACCCTAAAATGTGATTAGTTTTGGTTATATGTGTTATATAATCTGTATCTAGTTATTAAATTTCATAAGGTTTTGATGCTACTTGTACCGATCTGTTTGGTTATTAGATTGAAATTCACCAAACAGACTTAAACTGGTTCAACATTTATTAGTTCAGACCTTTTATTGGTTCAGCACTTAATCATTCTTTAGATATTACTAAACAGTTCATTAAACAAAAGATTCCTCACGTGGATTTCTTGGATATACAATAAATAAAAAAATTACGTACAAACTATAAAATACAAACTTTAAACAATAACCACTTTTTCCCCAAATTAAAAATTAAAATTTCATTAATTATTTTCCATCTATTTCATCGATTCGTAGAGATCTTCTGATGATTTTGCAGTTGGCATACCTTATTTGGGTGTTCCATTTTTGTGTGTTTTGACTAATTGCAGCAGTACGATGGTCAGATCAGATCATCATCGTTTCAGGAGGTGAATCCACACTGGTTTTGGAGGCCTAATTTAGCCGGCCGATGGGAACACATGATCGTATCGTCATCATCGATTAAGCTACTGTGAATCTGCGTACCATGAAGTGAGTTTCGATTGTTCCTATTTTACTGTTCTATGTTCTGTTGTCTTCTGTTTGTAAGAGCCATTTTGGATTATCACAATCTACTCTTCTCTGTTTGATTCATGTGAAATTGCCACAAAATAACCAGATTTATTAATCAAAACATTGTGTACCCCTTAATTTGGATACGGTTAGAAACCGAACCCAATAACCAAACTAGCAAATCGCTTTGTTTTTTTTGGGTTACTTAGTTTTCCTTTTTTACGAATTAGTTTAAGAAAAAAAAACAGATTCCTTTATTAAAAAAGTCTACAATATGATTAGATAATTACTTTTCTCCCTCTTTGATTAAATATCAGAGGATAGAAAACCAGCAAAAAAACTGGGATTTAGTCAGTAACCACTAGGACAAATGATTTGTATGAATGCTCATATGATGTGTGTTTATTTGTTGAATCAGGTGTTAGGGTTCATGAAATGACACATTTTGACAGTTAAGAGTCTAGTTATTTCTTAATCAAGATTGTTACAGATCAAATTTGATGTAGAGATGCCGAATAGTACAGGTTGGATAACAGATCAAAATATATTCTAATTATAGCAGATAGCTTTTTTGTAAGGTCAAACGGGCCGGGTCGATCTGCCAGCGTTTTGTTGTCCTTTTATTATGTTAAATATAATTACATAATCATATATAACATAAAGATTCAAGTGAATGATTTGTACAAGTTTCTTATACAACATGGTGTATATGCTTAAATACATGTATATCTCACTCGACGTCTTACATTATATGATCACAGGAACCGTAACGTTCTTAGGATTTCTCTTTCTCTCGTTATCATCAATTTGGCTGCTATAGTGGAGCGAGCCGATGAAAATCTCCTTCCATCAGTATACAAGGAAGTTAGTGAAGCATTCAACATTGGACCATCTGACTTAGGCTACCTAATGTTTATGAGAAACTTTTTCCGAGGTTTAGCGTCTCCAATGGCTGGGATCTTGGTCTTAACCTATGACCGCCCGACCGTTCTTGCTATGGGCACACTTTGTTGGGCGCTATCCACAGGTGTAATGGGTGGCAGTCACTATTTTGGTCAGGTTGCTTTTTGGCAAGCTGTAAATGGACTTGGATTGGCCATTGTGATTCCTTCACTCCAATCATTTATAGCTGATTCGTATAGTGATAGTGTCAGGGGCACAGGGTTCGGGCTCTTGAATCTTGTGGGTAAGGTGGGTGGCATTGGTGGTGGTGCGGTGGCTACAGTTATGGCTGGTCATGAGTTTTGGGGGGTGCCCGGATGGCGGTGTGCATTTGCTATCATCTCTGTATTAAGTTGCCTTATTGGGTTTCTGGTGTTCTTGTTCGTCGTTGATCCTAGAAGGTACTTGAATTTTAATTGGATTTTGATTTGTAAGGTTTTAGCGTTTGCAGATTTTAATTTTTATGTGTTTTAGGAATGAATTGTTGGAACGGGGGCGTGATTCTGGTTCAGTTTGGGTCGAGTCATGGGCTGCAATGAGAGGTGTGATGAAAGTCAAAACGTTTCAGATCATTGTTTTGCAGGGTCTTGTTGGTTCACTACCATGGACCGCTATGGTGTTTTTCACTATGTGGTTTGAGTTAATCGGTGAGCATGTATGGTCTTGGCATTCATCTAGCTTTGGTTCAGTGTTCATGACACGAAGGTTATGAGTAGACGGGTCAAACGGGTCAAGTTTGGTGACAGGTCAAAACAGATCACATTGACCTGCCACCATCATTTTTAAACACCATAACGAAACTCTACCATCTTATAATTCTACTTGTTTAGTATGTTGATTTTTCCCATTTGGCCCACTAAAGATCAAATATAACCTGAATCGATTCATTTTTTAACATGAAATGGTTGAAATTGTCACCTCTAATCGTACACAAACATAACTTTGTTTCTTTTCTAGGTTTTGATCACCAAAAGGTTGCAATACTTTTCAGCCTTTTTGGCACAGGGTGTTCTTTTGGTTCGCTCTTGGGCGGGATCATAGCAGACCGAATGTCTCAAATCTACCCCCATTCTGGTCGAATAATATGCGCGCAATTTAGCGCGTTCATGGGGATCCCATACACTTGGTTTCTCCTACAAGTAATTCCTCCAACCGTTGATAGCTACCACACTTATGCAGTCACACTTCTCTTAATGGGCCTCACAATAAGCTGGAACGGAACTGCATGCAACGCACCAATGTTTGCAGAAGTTGTCCCCACCAAACACCGGACCATGATCTATGCGTTTGACCGTGCGTTGGAAGGGTCATTTTCATCCTTTGCTGCACCTATGGTAGGGATCCTGGCAGAAAAGGTTTATGGGTATGACCCAAAATCAGTTCACCCAACCGCAGGGTCGACAAGAGAAGCGTTAGCATTGTCGAAAGCGCTTTTCTCCATGATGGGGATTCCGTTCGCAATGTGTTGTTTGTTCTACAGCCCGTTGTATTGGGTTTTTAAACATGACCGCGACAGTGTGCGAATGGCTACTCAAAAAGAAGAAGAAATGATTTGATTAACTATGGTTGTTTGAATTTAATGTACCAGTAGTTTAAGTCTAACTTTTCATTTAAAACAACATAGCTAATTGGAAGCTCATTGAGTCATTGTTAAGGAGATCTGGAAAATAAATCCAGATTTTATGTACCTAATTAATTCTAGTTCCTGAAGATTGTGTTTTTTCTCAGCAAGATACTCAGAATAATATTTTTTTTATGTAATTATACGTGTCTTTACCTTTATATCAGTGAAATATATTAAATTATCTCATGTATTTATTCTCTGTTATGCACTTTTCACGTATCTAGTTTACTTTTAAAAAAAATCGACAGGTTTGTACCTTTTAAAATATTAATGATGATACTTAAAAGATAAAATAGAATCATGAAGTTATTCACTTCATAAAAGGCATATTTAGAAACTGTAAAAAAAAAAATTACTTTGTAAATCTCATTGTTTGAATATATAAAATAAAATACATTCCTAAAACGAAAAGACAGAATCCAATCCTTAATATGTCTGTGCTACAAGTGTAATCTAATTAAGACTAATGTTACAAATAATTCAAAACAAGAAAATGTGAATCATATCATTTCTTCTTCCTTTAAAGTCACCATTCTCACATTATCACGGTCTCGCCTAAAAACCCAATACAACGGGGTGTAGAACAAGCAGCATAGACCAAACGGAATTGCCATCATCGCGAAAAGCCCTTTCGACAAAGCTAACGCTTCTCTAGTGGACCCTGCAATTGGGTCCACAGATTTCGGGTCATACCCGTAAATCTTCTCTGCCAGGATCCCCACCATGGGTGCAGCAAAAGACGAAAATGATCCTTCAAAGGCACGATCAAACGCATAGATCATTGTCCGATGTTTGGCAGGGACCACTTCCGCGAACATTGGTGCATTGGCTGCGGTTCCATTCCAGCTTATTGTAAGGCCCATAAAGAGGAGTGTGGCTGCATATATAGGGTAGCTATCAACTGATTGAGGTATTGCTCGTAGGAGAAACCAAGTGTATGGGATCCCCATGATCGCACTAAATTGGGCACACATGATTCGGCCAGAATGAGGGTACGTTTGAGACAACCGATCGGCTATGATCCCACCTAACAGTGACCCAAAAGAACACCCTGCCCCGAAAAGGCTCAAAAGGGTAGCAGCCTTCTGATGATCAAAACCTAAAAATGAACATAAAAAGAATACATCATGTTATAACCGGCAAGTGTTGAAATCAAACCATACTAGATGCATGCCAAGTGCATACATGCTCACCAATAAGTTCAAACCACATTGTGAAAAACACCATCGCGGTCCATGGGAGCGAACCAACAAGACCCTGCAAGACAATGATTTGAAAAGTCTGGACTTTCATCACGGCTTTCATGGCGGTCCATGACTCAACCCACACAGAACCAGAACCAGAACCAGAATCGCGCCCCTTGCCCAACAATTCATTCCTAAAATGGAATAAAACTTAAAACATATGCCATAAAAAAGACAACAAAAATACAAGAAAGACTTTGGTACCTTTCTAGATAGCGCGGGATTCCCTCATGATCAACATTAGTTAGCCTTTTAGGATCAACGACAAACAAGAATACAAGAAACGCAATTAAGCAACTTAACCCAGCCATCAAAATAAAAGCGCACCGCCATCCGGGCACCCCCCAAAACTCATGACCAGCCATAACTGTAGCCACCACACCACCACCTATGCCGCCCACCATTCCAACAAGACTCAAGAACCCAAACCCTGTCCCTCGCACATTATCACTATAAGTATCAGCTATAAACGACTGGAGTGCAGGTATCACAATGGCTAACCCAAACCCATTTATAGCCCGCCAAAAAGCCACCTGACTGAAATAACTACTACCACCAACAGCACCCGTGGATACCGCCCAGCAGAGAGTACCCATGGCAAGAACAGTGGGACGGTCATAAGTTAAAACCAAGATTCCGGCCATGGGAGATGCCAGACCTTGAACAAAGTTTCTTATAAATGTTAAATAGCCCAGATCAGATGGTCCGGCATTGAATGCTTCACTGACTTCTTTGTATACAGATGGAAGAAGATTCTCATCCGCACGCTCCATAATAGAGGCTAGATTGATGATAAGCAGCGAAAGAGAAATACCAAAAACTCTTCGAATCCTGCGATTTCAAACGCAATATAAAGGTTTTAAGCTTGAAAACATTCATGGGAAAGAAAATATTGTGCATGACTGCATGATCATAATTCATAAGTTATAAACTTCACACAAACAGACAACTACAAAGATCATATTGTATCTGCTAATAATGAGATCATCTTCACTTTCACTAAATGTGATCTATAATATCTTGACTTAACACAGGAGTTCAATCTCATTAACTTGCAGATTGTTGAACCTCAAACACCTAATCACAAACTAAAAAATTGACTTTTGAATGTCAAATGTCAAACAAATTGTTTGAAAAAATAGAACAAACACAATACCGATTTCACAATCTGAAACTAGGATTAAGAACTAATTGTTCAATCTGAACTCTAAACTGTAAAAATTAATCATACAACTAACACAAGTCAACTGTAATCAACAAAAGGGGCTAGAGGTTGAAGAGGATACAAAATAGCAAAATAAAACAGACAATAATCGAAACTCACTTCATGGTACGCAGATTTGTTTCAGGGAACAAAAGCTTAGATTGATTGACAACAGAACGACGTGTTCTCATTCCGAATCCTCCGGCAACGACATTGATTCAGCAAACATCAACACTAATACGTCAACACCCACCAAAGTTGAACATTCAAATCATGAATACAAGCTGTAAATCGATGAAACTTCTATGGAAATCGATTAAATTGATGAAATCGACGATGGGTTTTTCAATTTGTTTGGATGATATTGGTGGGATTTCGTTAAAGTTCGATGTTTGACCTGCGAGGGTTTAGAAATCGATTAATTGGAAGCTTGATTGGGGTTAAAAGTTTGATTATCTTGAAAATATCTCGTAATCTCCTTTTGATTCAAACTAATTTGATCTTTGACTTTTTTAAGACCCTTTTGTTTTTGTTTTATTGGTGGTTGATAATCAAGATCTATCGTAGATCTAAACAATCCACGTGGGTAATCTTTCTCTTTCCGACGGTTTAATTTTTTTATCATGTTCTTGTTTACCATATTGTTTCATACTACTTCTACGGGCCTCACTTTTTGTATATTCCATATAGAAATGACTCGATGAATATTTGAATACGAGATACTATATAAAAGGTTATCCAAGTATGTTGTGACCACTATGATACAAGTAAACAACTCTTTCTTAAGGATAAAAGGAAGGCACAATAAGTAAACAACCCAACCATTGATTATCAGACGGAGATCCTTCGGGTAATTAGCATGACGGGAAGGAGATAATAGCATCATCAACGGGATTATGTGAATGTTTTGGTTTCTCGTCTCATTTTCTCTTTTGTAATTTTCCATTCTTCGTCTTGGTTGTTAATATATGATACTGAGAATTTCTTTTCGTTGAATTCATGTGTTGATTGTTTAATTGGAAATCGGTTCACTTTATAGGAAATATGACTTCAACCCTTTCTACCTGGGTCTACCTGTAGCTATGGTTGCGAAATAGTTACGTGTTAGTTTATTTAGTTTTTTGAATTTAAGATTTTAGTGTGGATATGGATCATCATTCGATCAATAGTCTGCTTCCCTACAAATATCTAACCATCCTTTTTGAAGTGGCAAGGAGCGTATGATTTTTGGAAGGTTATGTTCTACATATGCATGTCTAATTACTAGAATTTGGTTGTATTCGTCGCTATTCGTACAAGTCATAAATTATGCGGGGTAAATGTACAATGACTACACATGTTTCTATTTATGTCATGAGATATGAAGTATACAAAACCGTTAGTACACGTTCACATTTGAAGCAAGTTGTTTTGATTATGTCATCCCATTTTTGTTTGCTGAGATGTTTACACAAAACAAACCTTGAATACGAGAGGCATTAGCTGTCAAGTTACATGATAATTACTTGTCATTGTATCGTCATAACAGTTTACATTTGTCACTAGTTATTTTATAAGCTCATAGATGTAACCTTTAGGTTCTCATATCTTTAAACCATTGTTAATTTGGTTCATTACAATACTTTCAAAAATACATTTCTTAATAAAGCACACTAATTAATATGTGAGGGGAAAAAAAAGGATATTTTGATAGTAGATGTTGTATGTTGTAGCATGTAAGATCAAAACCAACTCAAAAAGTCACTAGACGTTTTCGCATAAAATTTGATATTTTGTCTCGGTTATTTTCATTACAAGTTCTAATAAAAAAGCTTTATTACTCTTTATATTTGAGATTGATGGTTGAGATGTATCTTTGATTAACATAGCTCATAGGCTCATATCCAACCAAGTCTTCATAATAATAATCTTTCACAATCAAAATTTTAAAATGAATCTCTAGAATCAATGCATATCATACATATCAGCAACTTGAAGTTTGACTTAGTAAGACTCATTCATCTCACTAAGATGATCAACAATTTAGAACGTGTGAAGAAAATGGTATATTTTCAAAGTTAACAAGTTTAACATAATAAATTTAAAAAAAATGAAAATAATATGCAAAACATAAAAACAATGAAGATGTGTTTGTGGTTCGTCATGAATTGTCCTTCTAACTGGCCCTAAAATGACATTAGAATTTTATATTTAAGAATAAAATACAATGATTTTCATTCATTAACCCCTCTCACGAATTAGCCTTGTATTTTATTAAATCATATTTCATTATCGTCAATTAATCAAAAGAGGTTTGTTAATATCTTGATTCTCAAGAGACCCATCATTGTTAATAATATAATAGTAATATAATAGAGTGATGTTTTAGAATAGATAATGAATATGCTGCAACGACAAAATTAATAATAGAATTCTCTCTTTTTTTTTTCTAATTTGGTAATGGAAATATAATTGTTTATAGAGATGACCATATATTTGATAATATCTAAAAAGGCAAATTTCATATAACTGATGTCAATTTTTATTTTTATTTTTTTAAAAGACATGTCAATTCTATTTAATGTATTGTTTTTTATAAAAATAACTATTGAAGGGGTTTAAGCTTTTGAAAACGCACATTTTATAATTAAAAAGAAGCAAAAATGAATGTTTTATACTTGCATCACTTCAATAAATTATAAAGAAAATGCTCTAAACAGACGTATCAAGAGAGTAAAAGTCCAAAATACCCCCAACCCCACCACCCATGAATAAAACAAGTGATCTGCTCATCGCTTGCCCTACCCTGCAAGACTGAAGAAAGTGAAAAAGCAAAAGGAGTAAAATTTTGGAGGAAAAAATTTAAAGAAAAAGGGTAGGTGTTACTGTTGTCACAAATATGATCAAACAGTTTTTGACACCACACTGCACACCATCATTTACACTTACTCCAATGTAACCCATTCCCTCTCTCTAAAGTCTAAACTATAGGCTATAGCAGTATCCACAAACTAAAACAAATAAATAATCATGAAAACATAGGATAATATGTTTATACAGATATACAGTATACTTTACTTTTATATTTTAAGGGATATTCATGATTTGGTTCAGTAGTTTCCATGAGAATATTATTTTGAGTCGCTAGAAAATATTAAAACATTATGTTCACTCGCTCAGCAATGGCAGTACGCAACATGGTATATCATATATCTATAATTTTGTGTGTATACTTCATATTTGTTAGGGTTTTATCCTCTTTTATCTTATCTATTATTCAAGAAAGAAAATTGGTTAATCAATATCAAAACATTATAGCATGGATTTTATATCCCCTCCATTAGATATGGAATATTAGTCACATGTATTTTATTTGTATGTAAACTGAACCCTCCAACACACAATATAGAATCTCAAACAATTAGTTCAATTTCTTCAATGTGAAGATTACAATTATCAACCAGAACATGTGATGTCAATGACTATATTATCAAAGTTTATTCGAGAAGACATATCACACTCAATAAGAGGATGGTGACTTCATCTTCCACCATAATCATTTAAAGCATATATGATCATGGCTAACTGGATATGATGACATAAACTAGCAAAATTGAATTGAAATATAAGTTGCTAATATTCATCCATTCATTACATCTGATCATAATAACAACACACCACAAAAACTCCATTGATGAACACTCAAATACCATCAACAAATGGAATTCACTCAAATTATTCTTAAACCTTAACTTAACCCATGATGATGATTACTCCCACTAATCATATGCTGTTGGATTAACCCACCATTAATCTGTTCAACAAGCTTACTCAACTTCATCTGCTTATTACTCCATGATTCCATCAGCTTCCCCTCTTTCCCCTCTGCATCCCTCTGCAACGCATTCAATTGCTCTCTGTACTCACTCTCCATCCGCCCTAACGCCGCCGTCTCCTCCTCCCGGAGACTCCGTATCTTCGCCTCTATCTCCTCCGTCTTCTCCCGTCGCTTCCGGTTCTTCTCCGCTTCTAACTGCTGCTCCAGCCGGCTCAACCGCCATGTCGCCTCCTTCTTGTGTTGAACCCAGTTTTGCTTCGCTTCCTCCACCTCCTTACAGTACTGAACCAGGGTCCCCACCTGCTGGACCGGGTAGAACCGGTGCGGGTGGTCCGGGTGGACCTGAACCGGGTCCAGCACCACCGGCTCCGACGGCGAGAGCGTAAGGCTCACCGACGGAGACGGGGTTGTCGACTTCGATGAAGAAGACGACCCCGTGGTATTGTTATTGTTGTTATTGTTGTTATTTTGGCTCATCCATGGTGGCAGTAGAACTCCACCCACTCCCACTGACACCATGGATGGCGCTAATGTTTCCCTCGGGTCCGGTTCAACTCTAGAACTTGAACCAGACCCGAGGGAAAGTATTGGTGAGTTAAGATTAGGCATTGTGGGTTTTAAATACGGTTGGACGTACTTCTCAGCGAAAGTCTCCAGGATGTGATCGTAGGTGCCTTGAAGAGCTTTCTCCGGAGAACCGCAGCAACCGGAGACGACGGCAACAGACGGCGGCGTAGGCGGAGGATTGGACGTCGCCGATCCGGTTTTCTTACTGTTCTGAATCTGCTGTTTGATCTGTTTCTCCTTGAAAACCTCCCACCACTTCCCCAAGCGCTTGGCGGTCCGACCGGGGACTTCAGCGGCGATTTTCTTCCACTTGTTGCCGTATTTGGCCTGAAGGGAAATTACAAGCGATTGTTCCTGAGGGGTTAGAGAGCCCTTTTTGATCCCAGGTTTGAGGTAGTTTTTCCAGCGTTCGAGGCAGCTTTTGGGGTCACGATCCAAGGGTTTTGACATGCGTTGAGAGATGAGGTTCCATTCTCTGGGGCCGTACTGGTTGACGTAGTCGCGGAGGAGGGCGTCTTCTTCAGGCTGCCATCGTTGACGCTCCTTCATCTCGGGACCATAGCTCCGGCGAAGGGTGGATCGGCGGTGGTGGTGGTGATGGTGGTGGTGGTGGTGGTGGTGGTGGTGGTGGTGATGGAGAATGTGGGGGGAATGGGGATCGGAGATATAAAAGCTGAAATGGAGTGGGAGTGGGGTGGGGTGGGGTGAGGGGGTGATGGTGACAATACATGGTGCAGATGATAGGAGGGGACGTGTTGGCATGCACGCGCTGGTTTAGTCATTTCATATTTTCACTGTTATTATTGTGTTGTGAAATGTTATTTTAAAAGTTTTTAATCTGGTAAAAGGTATCTCAAATAACGTTTTAGATTCTTTAAACGAATGGAGTAACCATGACATGAATCCTCACTGTATTATTAACTCGTCAATCATAATATTTCATGTTAAAGTATATCATCTTACATCACATACTCGCATTTGAAGAAGACATTCATTTCACATCATGCTCACACCGAACGGCTATCATAAGGGTCGGATTTTGGTGAGTTCCACGGGAAGGATGTGTCGCATGAACATGTCAAGCTACGTATTTTCCATGGCGGTGTTGGTTGCGTGTCACGTCGGGGCACACCGCGAGGCTCGACGCGTGTTTTCTCACTACCCTTATGATCATGGTATGATATTTGTGAAATACGATATTTTTTTAGTTGTAAATAAAAAACAAGAGTCATGAAATAATTAGAGGTATAAACGAATCAAAACGACTCGCATTCATTTCAAGAATAGTTAGCTAAAAGCTCGAAGGACATTTATTAAATTGCAAGCAGTCACATATATTAAAAGTTATAGAATTAATAATATTAGTTTTACAAATATAATAATTGGTGAAATTTAAAAGAAGGAAAAGTATTTAATGTAAATGGATTTTAGGATTGTAACTTGCAACTATGTTAAATAATGGAGATGTTAGACACCACAATTACATCTTTTGCGCATTAGCATTTGACAAAACCTTATGTATTTGCTTTATTTATTTATTTATTTATTCTTATATTATGACATATGTAAAGAAAAGGCTTAACATGCATGCCATCAGCACCACCAGTAGTGCATGGATGACGAGTCAATTGATATACTGTGGATGGAGGTGGCTGAAGGCGACTAATAAAAAGATAATCGAGTGTAAAAATGAAGATTGTTTTGTTTTTAATGTTGTTTTTATTACTGTTAATGATTATAAGTTAAAGATGTTAAACAAAGGAGGAAAGGTAATACATCAAACCACTGTAGAAAATAGTTAAAGAAATTAGTTCATTTGCGTCAGTCAAGGGTAACAGATTATTATTACATTGGACGCTTATTAAGGCTATATATTGGGATCGAAGGTTAATATGTGGCTATGTGCTTATGTAATTACAATTACAATATATATTAAAAAGCAACTTCACTGCTACAGTGAAGTTTGCTTTTTAATATATTGACCATAAAATTATGTAAAATGCATTTAGAAGTTTGTGTTTTTATATATTGATCATATATTTTTATAAAATGTATTTAAAACTCAAATTCTAATTAGGATTAACAACAAAGTTTTATATTTTTGCTTTTTGACACAAAAGTTTACTTTTTTTGTTTTTCGGTTCAAACATTAGAATCGGTATTCGATATTATCGGAACCGTATCGGTATAAGCTTTGTGGTTTCCGATAAGCAACCCGACAACGAAGAAAGTCACGGTAGCGTAAGACAAAGGAAAACAACCAACTTCCGTACGCGTAACGCAGGTGAAGTTTGTTTTTTGACCACAAACGTTTACTTTTTTTGTGTTTTTGACGTCAAACATTAGTATCGGTATTCGGTATTTAATCAAACTGGTATCGGTATTCGCTTTTGTGGTTTCCGATGAGCCAACCCGACAACGAAAAAAGTCACTTTCGCGTAAGACAGAGAAAAAAACCAAACTCCTGCGCGCGTAGCGCGAGTTAAAACACTAGTTTAAGAAAGATTGGTGAAAATGAGTTTTTCTTTTAAGTGTCAACAATGATTTTTAACCTAACTTGTAAAAAATATAAGTACATGTAACCAAAAGTTAACATACTTGTAATTTTTTTAAGTTTGTGTTTTACTATGCGAGAGTTTTATAACAAAACAAAACTCATTGAAGATAGGAGTTCAAATGAATTAGATATCCATACTCGAAAATATGTGTTTGAAACTGTTAAAACTTACAACTGTTAGTTTCTACCGATGTAGTTTTTGTTAAACTAGTTTCTAATAATATTCGAGTTGGGCATAATATTTGCAATAAACTCATAGCAGTTTCAGTTTGACTTATTCATTACAAAACATTTTTATCAGTTTCAACTACGTTTTAAAGTGAATTTAAAAAAATGTATAAGAGATGTTCCATATATTTTAATTTTGGTCTAATTGCATTGAATTATTTAGGTGTTTTGGCTTATTAATTTTGGAGTTTTAAAGGAAGGCTTGATTCTTTGGTTGAATAATACTTGAATTGCCTGAAATTCTCATAGAGAGACTTGTAATTTTCAACATTTATTGTTCAAGGTATAGTTAGGGGTGCTAATGTCTTCTATATCAGTACATACGGCTTCACATGTTATACCCTGAAAAACAAACGAGTTTTCTTAAAAAACTCGAAATTTGTTTTAAGCAACCGTGTTAAACACAAATCTTCAGCCACAAACACATATTTTTATAATCACCCTTCATCTCATTCTTGTATTTTACATTCTTTTAATTGTAAAAATAATTATAATTAATTATTTTTTTATTCGGTAAAATTGTTTTTCATCTCAATTATATGCTAATGGCTTCTATATGTACACCCTAAACTTAAACAGAACCATCGAATGTGTTTATATTACTTAAATGAGCGTATGTCACTTCCCTGATATACCGACTCAAGCAATGAGTTTTCATATGACACAAACTTTGATTACTCAGATTAATCGTTTAGTTGTGTTTTAATTATGTTTCAATTTAGTTCAATCACCTTTAGTTATGTTTGAACCATTTTTCTAAATCATGATTGAGTAATTATATATTCAATTACTTATATGTATATGTGTGTATGTGTATATGTATAAGGGAGAAGCACGCCCGTTGTTCCATTCACGCCCATAAAGGCCACACCTGGGCTTGGTGTAAAAGCAAAGCCACAAAATCATCTTTATTTGAAACAAAAACCACCTACATACAAAAAAAACAATATCATAAGATATGATTCTTTTCAAGTATGTTACTACATGTAAGCAAGTAAATGAAGCTTTACTTTTTGCATGGGCGACCCTGACGAAGGGCGGGATGGGCGATTGCCCAGGACCCGATCTTCTTGTGGGCCCAAAATTTTTTAAATTTTTTATATTATATATGTATGAATATATATTTTTTTAAATCATAGGCTGTTAACAAACACAATAATAATTTAATTATTTTGGCCTATTGAAACTTAGGGTCTATTAACATTTTAATTAGTTTAGTCCACTCACATTTATCCAATCTAAACCTATTTTAAAAACGTTAGAAGAGTCTCACGACTCACTTAAGTAAATAAATTACTAAATTCGATTATTTTGCTTCAATACGTTTGTTTATTGATATAATAATTATTGTCGTATTATGAACATTTTACATACGAGTTATTAACTTTATATTATAGAGATTCATTTTTTCTACTATCCCAGGGCTCAATATTATTTTAAAATTATCGGGACTGGCCCTGAATTTTTGTTTACCATTAAAGCCATCAAACACATAATCTCTTATCAATATCTTTCTAACAAACATTACAAGATAAAACATAGTTCTTGTTATGCATGTGGCTTTCATTAGTCTCCAAATGCATTTTAAAAAAATAAAAAATAAATAAAAAAAAGAACGAGCTGACACAAAAGTTAAATCCAAGACATTTATCAAAAAAAATATCCAAATGATTACCACTAGACATCCGATCAAAATATAAATGAAACTAAACTTCAAGAGAGCTTACGGTAGCCGTTGACGATGATGAATAAAAAAGTAAAGAACAAACGCTTGTATTACTTTTTTCTTTTTATTTAATTTTCTGGTTTGCGATCAATATGTTTTGTTTTGTTGAGTTTTAAAATCATTTTCGTAGTTTGGGTTCTTCGTGTTTTTTACTGCTTTCTGTGTGTGGTTGTTTGGGTTAATAATTTAGAAGTTGAAATTGAAAATTCTTAAAATTCACGCGTTAGAAGAGGACAAGAATACTTAATCACTTTGTGTAAAAAAAAGTCTAAAAAGAGTTAACGTAAATAAAGCAAAATAAAATAATTATTTTCTTAATGTCAACCATGTCATATCATAGGGACTAGTTTCACAAGTTACTCTAAAATGAATTTTTACATCACACGCTTGATGGGATAGGGGTAAATTGATTGTAAATTGATTCAGACATTGTCGGATTGCGAGGGCGCCAGTTGTTGTCCATGAAAAAAATATACATAATATTTGTTTAATTCAAAATAATAAACAATAATAAAATAGTAAATCTGTTTTTTTTTTAACGGTAAATGTGCGATATTGCTTCGAAAAATAAGTGTATCTTAATCAGGCTTACATATTCGTTTCCCAGTCGAGATCGCACCCCCAATCTCTTCAGGAGAAAACCCACTGCCTCAACCCTAAATATTTTGCTTAGAGCGACACTTAAACCCATGACCTTCCAGTATTTACATGTAACGGATAGCTCATTTTAACCAATTGGGCTAAGGATTAATAGTAAATATGTTAAAAATTAATATAATTACTTGCTTGTACTTTTAATGAAAGGTTACCCGGTCTATTTTTGTTAATTAAACTGTTTAACTTGTTAAACATACATGACAAAAATAACTAAACTAACTTTTTTGTACATTAAAATCATTAAGCTTGATTAAAATGCACTCACTAGTGGATTTTCTAAATAATGACTTCTTTGATTGTTTTTTACAATATTGATGCAAGTTCATATGCTTTATTATTATAATGTTTAATGGTTTATACAAGTAAAAATACTAGGCGTGGTTGCCGAATAATTAGAACCATCTTTCCACAATGATATTTTTAAGGAAAAAACATAAAATTGAAAAATTCCTAAGATGTATATTTTTTATGTACATGTTAGCGGTGAAATGTTCATCGTAAAGTTGGGATTGACTTTTTTCAACAGCTAATCTCTTAATCTACTATTAAATTCAGATAACTTGTCAACCATAGAATTTAAACCATCAATTTCTAAAACGAGGGAGCTCCTATTAGGCCCTTGGATACCCTTGAGCCAAATGCATTGGTGAACTTGAGGTTACCTCACCTTTATAGGTCACGAAGTCATTCCGCAGGCTCTCACACACAAAAAAATAATAATAAATAAAAATAAAGTCGACTTTCTCCTTTAGTTTTCTTTCTCACTCACAATCTATTGGTAAAGGCATAAGGGTCCACCACTTATCCTCCCTTAGTTTCCTCCTTCACTTTGCCGCTCCCCCTCCCCTGTCTTGAACCGCAACTAGAGGTGTTCAAATCGGATATTCGAATTTCGGCTATCTGAAATTTTCGGATAATCGATTTTACTGTCCAAATGGATATCCGAATTCTAAAAAATATGTATTTTTAATAGTTTTTATAATGTTTATAGGTAAAATTTGTAATCCCATATTTTGGATAGAAAAACTATTTCATATTTTCTAAAACGTATACGTATTTTAGTCATTTTAAACACTTTCTTGATAAAAAAAAAAACTTAGTAAATATCTCCTAAATCTGTACAAGTTATGTAAAATACCAAAATTAAATGGAGTGATATTATCATTCCTTTTAAAACAATACTAACAAAAAGAAAATAAAAAGAGAAACAGTGAGCGTGTAGCTCACGCGTGTAGGAAAGGGGAGTGGTGGGCTAGAGGCGGAGGGACTGATCAACGCATTTCTCGGATCTGCTGGGGGTGGGTGGCTGTAGGACGTTTGTCTGTTTATGACTGTGGGGAGCCTCTCCTATTTTCCTTTTTCCTTTTTCTTCTTAAAACAACAAATAAATAGATTCATTATTATTATTATTAAATATTAAATATTAAATTTTAGGTAGGTGCCGATGGGTTCGGGCGTCACGTCCTGTTAATATTACGGGTCCTACTATAGAGACACCCACCTACATAAATCGACACCCCTTATACGTCGCGTATGGGTCCATACGCGGCGTATAGGGTCGAATACACTGAAAACGAGGAAAATTCAGGGGGACTGTAAGAGAGCTATACGCCCCATATAGCCCTATACGACCCCCCTATACGACACATATAGGGCTATACGACGCGTATAGCGAATTTCGACACTGACTACGATGAAAAATTCAGGGGGCTGTCTCTGGCTATACGACACATATAGCCTTATACGACCCCCCCTATACGACGCGTATGAGGCTATACGACACGTATAGAAATTTTGGGGTGTTGATTTAAAATCATGGGGTGTCTATTTAACACATTCTAATATTATACCATACCATACCCGACCCCCATAAAGGCTAGAACTACAAGCCTAACAGATTCGGGTGGGTCTTTTTCACTTTCTCATGTCAATCCAACTAGCCCCCTTCCCTACCATCCCCACTACTATTATTGTCCACTTACCTCACCACTATCCTTTTTCCCCCTTACACCGATATCTTTTCAGTTCATTTTTTAGCTTATTGACAGTTTTCATTTTTTTTCATATGTTTTTTTTTTTTTTTTCTAATTGTGGGACACGTAACTGAGGACTTCTGTAATGACATAACCAGTGGGGTTGTGGCCGTGTCACCTGGCCGTGAGGTGTGGTGAATATTGTGTCGCTCTTCGTGAGAGGGGGTGCGAGCCATGGGCGTACCTACATGTTGGGGTGGGGGGGCAGCCGCCCACCCTAAACGAAAACTTTTCAGTACTATGTATATGAGAAAATCCCGAGCGCTCCCCTTAAAATTTTGTAAACACCCCCCTTGAACTTTTAAAACTGAAGAAAAAACAATAATGTCTCAAATACATTGTCGGGGGTGGAACTACAATTGGGTTACAGTTCAGCGAATCATATTTTCTCGCTAACCGGGGTCAATAACCCAGTAGATTTTTAGTACTTACACCCTCAAATAATCAAGTAATTAGTATGAAGAAAAAAATTATATCGAAATAAATGTTTTATATTATTAAGAAAGCTAAATTTATATTGGCCGACATTGTTCTCAAACATATGTTTTTCGGCATTAAAGAGTTTGAGAACTATTTTAACGATAAGTTTAATTGTTTCAGTCATATCACATATCATCACTTTTATGAGTATATTTGCCTTAAACATCATATATAAACACTTTTATGAGTATAATTGGTTTAATGTAGTTCTTGATATATATGAAAATACAAGATTATATCAACCATTTTAACGATGTTTTTCGGTAATAAACCGGATCCGACTGGATCTGACCCTAACCGGACCAAAAAATATATTATATTATGATATCCAAATTACCTTAAAAATCTCCGGCCCCATGAAAAAAATTTCTAGATTCGCCACTGGTGCGAGCAATCTATCGTGAGTTGACTCGTGAGTGTAGGAGGATGATTTTGTATGCAAGTGATATGGGGCCTAATGTGATGTTTGTACACATCATTTTTTTTTTTTGGTTAAAAAATGGTTAGACTTACAATAAATAAAGTAATAGATATGCAGTGATATAAATATTGTAACGATAATACTGTATTTTTTTCCTTCTATCGTTGCTATTACAAAAATAGTATATATCTTATATTTATAAGCAAGTTGCTTACCTACAATAAAGTGGCAGACTTTATACCGAACGGACAGCTTCTTAATGCAAGAGTTTAAAAGCATGTGGTAATTTTTATATTTTATATATTTATACGCATGTGGTAATTTTTATTTGAGTAAATTACATGTATGGTCCCTGTGGTTATATTGAAATTTTAGATTTGATTCTTAAAGTTTAAAATATTTGAATATAGTCTCTAACATTTCTTTCTTTTTCATATATAGTCCTTAGGTCTGTTAGTTAACAATTAGTATTGTTACATGTCGTAAAAATTAGCATTTTACTCGCATTAACCATCTATTTAATTTACATGGTAAACTATAGCATTATTTTTATTAAAGAAAATTTTATATTTTTGTTTTTCAAAATTTTTTATCTTTTATATTCTTTTTATAACTTCTTTATTAATAAGATTATTATTTAATAAAATACGTTTTAAATACACAAATAAAAAACTTTTAAAACATGTTTTCTAAATGTTTGGTTTTCAAACCGTTTGTTTTCTATACGTCATTCTAAAACTATCTGATTATTTAAATTTTTTTTTACTGGTTGGTTTTCAAAGTTTTTTTTAAACCGTTCATTTTTTAAAACATCTTTTCTTAAACTAATTCTTAGTTTTTTTAAAAACAATTCAGTTTTAAAGGTTTTTATAAAGAATACATTTTTATACAGGTTTAAAAATCCCCGCTTATTGGTTTTAAAAAAATTATGAACCAAACATTTAAAAGAAGACATTTTTTTAATTTTTTTTTTGCGTATTAAATAATTAACATATTTATAATAAAATAAAATGCAAATTACATTGATGATCCCTACAAGTAAAATAATTATTTTGATAAATTTAACATTACTAACTGAACTAACAGAGTAGGGACCATTGATGAAAGATAACTATAACACTAGTGACTATATTTGTAATTTTAAAACTTTAAGGACCAAATCCAAAATTTAACCAAACCACAGGGACCATCCGTGTAATTTACTCTTTTTATTTCTATGTATTGTAACTTAGGGGATGTTTGATAATTTTTTAACGATCATTAAAATACTACATTTTAATGGTTCATAGTTTTTAAATGGTTTAGAGCGAACAATAAATTTGAATGATTACTTTTGACTATTCAAACTTAAGGTCATCTTTTAATCTTTAATAGGCTATGAATTATTTGTTGGAAGTCGATAAACTTAATCAAACAATAGATTTAACAAGAAAAAACTCTTTGATTGAAATCGGATGTACATAAATCCTAAACTATTATATATACTATATAAATACCAATACTAACCAAACTCAAACACTATCTAGATAATAATATAACCAAACAAACTAAATCCTAAACTAATACTAATTTCATTTATATAAACTAATAAATATCTACTTCAAATAAAATGATAATTACTAATCAATTAACTATCATAATTATTGTCTATTATTTTAACTATCGCGTAATTACAAGATTAGTCCAACACGATTAAAAGGTAATCTTTTAGTAATCATTAAAAGACTACCAAACAACATTTTTAAGAAAATTACTTCCTCTACACATTTCAATCACTTTTGTGTTTTTCATATTCAGGAAGTGTCATCTCTCTCATTGTGGTGGGTGACCTTTTTAATATTTTTTTAAATTCTTTATACTTTTCTAAAGGTAACATCGACATTCTACTTCGGTCTCTTTCTTAGTCCATTTGCGTTTTAGGCCACATGGTTCACATGAGAGTTTTTGTGTCAAAAACCATGAAATGAAAGCCACCAACAAACCTATGTTATTTTCTCTCTTATTCCCTCACTTAACCTATCATCTTCTATCTGAGCGGGCCCGCGTCCATGGTCTTCTCTTTCATGCCAGTATCCATGGATCTACAAACCACCCATTGAGGTGTCCTTACATGTTTAACGGGAACTCATACACAATTTACATATTCTTTTGGCTTCGATACAAAGCCGATCCTAATATTTGCAGTCAAAAAATTACTACGGGATCAGTCTCTAAGCAAAAAGATCTTATCAAAATCGACAAAATAAATGGCTTTTTATCATAAGACCACCCGCGTTGGGCGTACATCTGGAGCGGTTTGTGATCAAAAATCTGATCCAAAACCTGATCCGAAGCAGAAAACAAAATTGGTTTGGTGCGGACCCAATCCGTCGTTTTGAAAAGGTTTGGTGAATCATTCTTGGAAACGGGTTTGTGGATGAAATGGCGGTTTTAATCTGGTTTTCCTTTAGAAACCGGTTTCTACTTTCTAAACCAATATGAGTTTGGCCGAACTGGTTTTCACTTTGTTTTGAATTGATCCAAAGTGGTTCGATTTAGGCCATAAACTGGTCTTGTGCCCCTCAGCGGCTCTTGTTTTTCGTGAGCCCATGTGACCAGGACAAACCAAAAAGCTCAGTTGAAATATCCACTCAAAACTCAAGTAGTTTTCATTAGGCCTTTTAAATTTATTATACGGGGCCCAAAAGGCCATTAATTAAAAAAATCTTAATTTAGCTCATGATGTCTCGTTCTCTTATTTTTCCCGATTGGCAACAATGGATAAATCTGTTATCAATCTATTACTATTGTTATTATCGTTATCATCAAATAAATAACTACATATTCCTATCCATCAATCCATTACTATTCTTATTATTGCTTTTATTATATTACATCATCGTTATCATCAAACAAATAACTACCCGTTCACACACCCTCTTGCACATATAAGTAAATACCCAATTACCCACCAAACGCATATCTAAGCCACATAAGCGCGCCACATCAAACCCTTTCATTGTTAGGGCAAAAGGAGTCGTCCCACTCCTCACCCTCTTGCAATACTGTCACGTCAACGTTATATGAGATTCACTATTTTTCCCCTCTCCTAAAAGTGTAAAACATTAGAGTGGTTTTCTATTTTTTCCATACTTCCCACACTTGTACATTGTGTTGTAAGTTTTGTACACCAAACGTGAATGAAAGTGGTTTAATTGGCGGTTCACCATCCTGTTCCTGAAGTCACGTCCATGCAATGTTGTAAAACTCGCTAGGCACGAGTCGGACGGTGGGGTACCGACTAGCGACTAATGAAGAGTAATTATGATTAATCGTTTAGGGTTTTTTACATATAATTTTCAATTTCACACACACATATATTTTTATATGTAATTTTTATAAAAATATTTGGTTTAGTATATATACAAGCATATTTGGCTAAACATTTCAATTTTTCGCCAAAATTGAGTTTGTTTAAAGCCTACTAGGGTCGATTTATCCTGATTTTGACCTATAATGACCAATTAGCGATTTTAGATACCGATTAGGCAAAATCAAAGCGGGAAGGTCGTGGTCTCCGACTAGCCTCCAATTAATCGGACGACTAGTCCAATTTTTACAACATTGCACCCATGGTATGGCGTTCTCCATTGAGACTCTTGTCACATGCATCGTTCCTTGCTGATACTGGTGTCACTGCTTCTACCCCTAGGATGGAAGGACACTCATTTATTTCCCATAACTATCTTAGACACCATCTAATTACTAATTACAAAATGTCATCTCATTCGAAACTCAAAACTAGCCTAAAAAGAGTGGAGCCTGTTTTTTAAACTCAAAAATACCCAAAATTAGATGAAACAAGTTATACGCAAAAAACAATAAAATACGAGAGTGGAACGATAATGAAACGCCTTATAGCGCGAGTTCATGAACCCTAACTTTTTATACGATCAAACTAGCCGCAAAGGTTGCGACGTACATTCTCCCCTTGTCGAGTCCAATTATAATGCTTGAAGTTGAATCCCGGCGAGAGTTTGTCTGAATGTTTGGGGCCTGTGTGATATAAGTCCAAACACAGAGGGGAGATTCTGAACAAATAAATATAAAGGCATCCACCATTTTATTTTCCCTCCTTCACACATTCACTCACCGTCTCTCCGTCGCCGACCGACGGCTGCGTGTTTTCTACGTCGGCAAGTCTTTCTTCGTATTCCATCTTCTACTTCCCTAATTTCTACTCTTTCAATTTCTGTTATTGTTTTAATTTCATTCGAACCCTTTTTTCGTACTCCGTTCTGGATAGATAGCATGTGGTATGTAATTCCAGAAGGTCGATTGAGCATGTCTATGTGTGTTTAGGGTTTATTGCGTTCTTTTTCAGTCTCCATTCTCTCTATATTCGGCTATTCATGTCTTATTTATGTGAAATGGTGCATTATTTTATGTTGTTTGGTTGCTGAATTTTTAGGTTAAAAATATAGCCTGGAGGAAGATTCATGTAATTGACGTTTGATTTGTGTTTACAGTTAATCATGTTTCCGTTGGTCGTAATTCATAAACCTTCTGCAGATTCTGTTTATGACAGAAAGTATGTTGATTTTAGTGTCTACCTGAGTAATTAGGCTCTTGTTAGCGAGAACTGTACATATAAACCAATATTAGAAATGGGAATTTTAAATTTATAGTTTATAAGTATGTATTGTATTCGGATTATGGATTATTGTTAATTTTTTTGTGTTACATTGTTGATTTGTTGCAGATCTTCCAACTAAAATTAGTTAGCAAGGAGATTATTCATGTATTTGTAAGTTCTCTTTGCTTTACTTTTTGTTGTCTCCACTCCTCAAGAAATGCAATGTTTATCCTCTTATCACATTGATAGGATGCTGAGCCCAAACCATCAACTTGGTTCCACATCATCCTTTTGTTCCAACCGAAGTTCTCTACTTGGGTTTGGAACATTCCGGAACCTAAGCAACACTTCGTTCTCTTCATCGTATTCAATGAACAAGCAACAAAGGGCTTTCACTATAGCTTGCCATGCCTCCACGAAAAGTGACGTATCACAAAGGTTGTAGCTTACAACATTATATGTATCTCAAGAGTTAAATTGGAATATTAACTAAAACATGGTATTTTGAATCGATGTAGGAAGCATGATATTACAACTCATGGACTTTCTGAAATGATTGTGGGTGTTTTGGGTGGAGGACAGTTAGGGCGAATGCTTTGTCAAGCTGCTTCCCAAATGTCGATTAAAGTCAATATACTGGATCCTATGAAGAACTGTCCTGCCAGTTCCATATCTCATCATCATATGGTGGGAAGTTATAATGACAGCAAAACAGTCGAAGAATTTGCTAAGAGTTGTGGGACGTTGACAGTTGAAATTGAGCATGTTGATGCTGACACTTTGGAGAAACTTGAAAAACAAGGGGTAGATTGCCAGCCTAAAGCTTCTACCATTCGCATTATCCAGGTATAATACTGTTATAAGTCGGGTTGTAACTTAAGGAGTCAACTGAAGTTTGATTCTGAGTAAAACATTATAAACGGTTTTGTTATTTGGTTTTTATGAAATCATATTTGTATAGCTCAATTCCCCCCTGTTTTGCTGTTATAGTGTCTTGTTATTTAAATAATTGTGTCACTAATGTTTACATTGTTGTTTTCACAGGATAAATTTCTTCAAAAGGTCCATTTTTCTCGAAACAATATCCCGCTTCCCAAGTTTATGCAGGTTTGGATTATTAAGGGATATTTTATGCGCATATCCTTTACCAAACAAAACTAAAATTTTGTTCTGGGACAGATAAATGACCAAGAAAGTGCTAAAAGAGCAGGTCAAGATTTTGGCTATCCTCTTATGATAAAGAGTAGAAGGCTGGCTTATGATGGTCGTGGTAATGCTGTTGCTAAAACTGAAAAAGACCTCACTTCTGCAATAAATGGTATTTAATTGATTGAACCTTTTTTGGTGTCAAAGATTAGAATGGTGTTATACAGTTATACACGTGTTTGGGACTTGAAAATTTAAAGTTACTCTTTATTTGCAGCTCTAGGAGGATTTGCTCATGGTTTATATGTTGAACAATGGGCCCCTTTTGTTAAGGTCAGCATTTATCACACTCATAGGTGCTTAAAATGTGATTTTCATATATTTTCATTATCTTTTTTTCTTCTATTTATATTATGGAGCTCATGACTTTAGCTTTTTCATGTTTGTTTTAGGAGCTTGCGGTTATTGTTGCAAGAGGAAGAGACAATTCTTTATTGTGCTATCCTGTTGTCGAGACTATACATAGGCAAGATGAAATGTTTAATGTGGATATGTTTATCTTATGCTTTTCATGAATCATTAATATGGTTGTTTACATTTATAAACAATTTTTGTGTTATTTCTTTTACCTTTTTCAGGGATAACATTTGTCACATCGTTAAGGCACCTGCTAATGAATCATGGAAGATTTTGAAACTTGCAACCGATATTGCTTCCCGAGCTGTTGCTTCATTAGAAGGTGCTGGTGTGTTTGCAGTTGAACTGTTTTTGACAGAAGATGGCCAGGTTACTAATAGTTTTATTTTGTCTTTTTTGTTTCAACTTTTTGTATCTACCTGCTTTATGTGAATGTTAATATGTATTTATGTGTTTTAAAATACAGATTTTACTAAATGAAGTTGCTCCTAGACCTCATAATAGTGGGCACCACACTATAGAGTCATGCTATACTTCACAATATGAGCAGCATTTACGGGCCATAGTTGGACTTCCTCTTGGTGATCCATCAATGAAGGTTCCAGCTGCCATGATGTACAACATTCTTGGTGAAGATGAGGTAAAAAGTTAGATTATAATTGTAATTATATAATTTTTGCAAGTATTCTTGATATATCAGTTATCTATAAAACCCAAAAAGAGAAGACTGAAAAACACAGTTTTGGTTTTTTAGTGGGTAATTTATCCTACATCTTTATCATACACAAATCATTAAGTGACCTTTTTCTATTATTATTATTTAGTATTAGTGTGTGTTTATCATGATAAGCAACAGGGTGAGGGTTGTTTATGCAGGGAGAAGCAGGTTTTATTCTGGCAAATCAGATTATTAGGAGAGCATTGTGTACTTCAGGGGCCACCATTCATTGGTATGATAAGCCAGGTTTGTATTCAGCTATTCACAAATATTGTATTTGTGTGTATATTCACACACATACACACACACACACACACACACTGCTGAAACATGTTTCACTTTGATACCATCAGCCAAATACTAAAGCATATTATATATGAAACTGCAAGACATTCGAAAGCAACGGAAGATGGGCCACATCACAGTTGTTGGGCCTTCAATGGGCATTGTGGAAGCACAGGTTAAATCATTTCTCAAAGAAGAAAGTTCAGTGGAGACTCCAGGTTTTTTTTTGTTAAAAACCTGTATCTTTTTTTTTTTTTGTTTTTTTTTTTTGCAAGTTTTCTGTTAATTCTTAAATATAATCATAATGCTGTCGTCTGCTTGACACAGTTGCTCCACGTGTTGGAATCATAATGGGTTCTGACTCTGATCTTCCTGTGATGAAAGATGCTGCCAAGGTTTTGAATGAGTTTGATGTGTCTGCTGAGGTTATCTCTTAATCTTTTTGGGTGGAGCTTGCAAAATGGGTGGGCCGGGTAATCTGTCAAAACAAGTAATTCTTACAGGTCATTATGGGTCAGGTTGACCTGAAACACCTGTCCAAAGTAGTTGATTTCCTTGTAATAATAACATGCCAAATAGGATTACAAAAATTACAATATTTCAGTAGTCTTATAATTCCTTGGATAAAATGATATAAAAGGTTTTATCGCACTAAAGAAACTTTGGTCGAGTTTTTATCTGTTCTCTTTCAAGCTATTTTCCTTTATTATACATTTTTGGCCTGTTTCTTTTTAAGCCTATGTTAATATTTTTTTTGGATAAAATGAACTAGAAGGTTTTATGCTTAAATAATAAACTTTGGGTGAGGTTCGACCCCTTTTTTAAGTAATTTTTTCAATTGTATTTTACACGTTTAACCTGAATCTTTAAGCTACATTAATCTGATATTTGGGATGATACAAATAGAAGGTTTATGCATTAGAAGTATCATGCAGGTTAGAATAGTGTCAGCACACCGGACGCCTGAGCTGATGTTTTCTTATGCTACCTCTGCGCGAGAACGAGGTATTCAGGTTATTATTGCTGGTGCCGGGGGTGCTGCCCATTTGCCAGGTTTTTATCCTCTGCTTCCATTTTTCATTCCAAACTTACAATAATATCAATTATGGCTATAAAGCAGAAATATTAATACTTCAATTTGCGGTTAGGCATGGTAGCTGCCCTGACACCCTTACCTGTGATTGGAGTTCCTGTACGTGCTTCAACATTGGATGGCCTAGATTCCCTTCTCTCCATCGTGCAGGTAAGTACCATATATATTATGTTAAATCTCCAATCCATCTTTCTAATGAATTGCTTGGATTAATGAAGAATGAGGTTTTATGCATTAAAAACGCAATTTGGGTGACTCTCAACCATTCAATTTTGTTTCTTTTTTAGCTACTTTTTATTTCTAATAATACCCAGGGGAGATAATACTCGTTTCAAACGATATCACATTGTTTGCTTCTGATTTTTCACATTGAAACCAAAAATTAGCAGTCTTTCTGTTGTAAGATTAGATTTTCAATTAATTCTTCTTTATTATATTTAACAACCCCTTAGTAGTTCTTAAAACCCAAATATTCATCAACCGGGATTTTGTTGTGTGAAGTAGATGCCGAGAGGTGTTCCTGTTGCAACGGTTGCGATAAACAATGCCACTAATGCAGGCTTATTAGCAGTCAGAATGTTAGGGGTGGCTGATACTGCCCTCCAAGCAAGGTTCTCTCACTCTGTCCACATATGTATATAGATTATCGTTCTTTTTAGTATGGGTTGGCTTGGGTTGACACGTAAATTCATTTTTATCAAACTTTCTATAAGAACTCAATTCTTTAATTATGATTACAAAAACATAATTATCAATATGAAAGTCTCATGTCTTTATTTATGAATGGACTTTCAGGTGTGCTTAACCTGTTTTCTGTTAACTTTCATTTTTTTTCATTCAAAACGTTTAAAGATAAAAACACAATTGAAAATCGACTCGTTCATTAGTAATTGTCACATGCGCACACATGATAGCAAGTTGAATTCACACAAGCACAATATCTTGATTATATCGACCCTGTGGGCATAACAGAATGGCGCAATTTCAAGAAGACGCACGAGATACAGTGTTGGAAAAGACGGAGAAGCTAGAAAAAGTAGGCTGGGAAGATTATTTGAATTCCCGAGAATCGTAATATTAATTAGAAATCATCACAATTTTGAACAAATGGTCATCAACCAACGAAGACTTGCCGGTTCATTAGATCTTTAATGAACTGGAGTAGGGCGCTTTATTTAAGGATGTTTTATGTTTGTTGGTGTTATACGAGAAAAACCCTAGTGTATGAATAGATTAGGAACATTATACAAGAAATGGACTTTGTCTTTCCAATACAATATTATTTTGTATTCAAATTTATAATCGTCAAAAACTTCATTTTTAGTAGTCAACGACTTCTGAAGTCTCATGATATATGTGCGTAAAAGGTTAGAGGTTGTTTAACAATTTTTGAATGAATAAGTGTTAAATCATTAAGAGTTTTGAATTATTAAGTGCTGAATCAATAACAGGTCTAAGTCATTAAAAGCTAGTATATTACTTAACTATTCAAAGGCAAATGTTTGACCAATTTAAATAAAAGTTTTTAACCATTCAGACTCAGTATAATGCTTAACCATTCAGAGGCAAAAGTGGTTAACCATTTAAAAACCTGCTCATAAAACAAACACTTTAAACCATTAAGTATTAAACCATTCAGACATCTGAATGATTAAAAGGCAAATAAACAGCCCCTTGCTCTACCGTTCCGAGACTTGTTTATATGTTAAACGATATCCTAGTCCCTAGCCCCCGTCTTTTGTTGGGCTGCAACTTTTGGTCCAATATTTAAGCCCATTTTCAACCCAGATATTCATTTCTAAAATCAGCAAAATTTGTCCAATAAGTTAGGATATTGGTAACAACTAACAAGCTTAAAGCTATATATATAATCAAAATTTTTTCAACCCGTGTAACACACGGGTTGTTAGGCTAGTAACCAATATATGAATCTAACATAACTTGTTGAAAGTCAATATCATTGTCCACGTGGCACCTAGTTGATGTTTTTTATGTTACCGTTAATTAGAAAATCAATAAGTCAGGCAATCTGATTTGGTTTTCCTAGTTTTGTGGTTTGTTGGCTAGTTTATTGGAGTAGTGGCAGAGTAGTGGTGGTTGCACTTAGTCTCTTTTTCTCAAGTATTTATGTACGTATTCTTGTTCTCAATTAATCATTCAGAAATTTTTAGTGCTCTGTTGTTTCTTTCTTTCCATATATATGCTGTGTGAGAGTGTGAGTTTCATTTTTTTGTGCCTTACCAATTTCTCATAACTTACCTTTAAGGTTTCATGACTTTTTTTTTTTGAATGGCCAACGGATATTTTAAGCCCGATCATCCGGGTAAACCCAATGGCGAAAGGCCACCCACGTCCGCGAACACAGACGACGCTGGTGACCTGGCCCGCCCACCAATCCAGGGGAAACCCACCACCCGAATGCCCATTGTGGTAAAACCTCTGGCCCACTTGAAGCATATTGCACCAAGTGAGACTCCAAACCATAACCTTCACTTTGGAAAGCCATGGGATGCCTCCTCCCAAATCAATTGATCTAGGGCTCATTGGCTTAAGGTTTCATGACTATCGAGTAAAGTGTAAGCTTACTATATATAGGCTTAAGAGGCGTATTGTTATCCATACTTTTTTTCTATTTTAACAGTAATTCATATTACCAAGAAAATATTCATTAAACCTGTACAGTATTTGATTTGAACCCACAATCATTTGTTTGAAGAGCATTTTTTTTTTATTATCAAGCTATCATCTTAGGGACATCATCCATCTACCATTTGTTATAGTACGAATATTCATTATGAATTCCTGGCAGCATGGATACTTTAGAACATGATTAAAACTCTTTGATTTCCATATATGATATATCTCTAGACATTACTAATCATTAGTAAATATCTTATATGATATTATTATGTCGTTTGACATCTCATGTATATATTGCATTGATACGCTTAAACACACAGAAGATTAACATCTCACATGTTTGTTTATGCTGGTAGTACGATACTACTATAATATGTTTTTCTTTACTTTGTCACCCAATAATGTCACTACCACGCTTCTTATTTGTGCTTCAAAAGCATTCCGTTGTTATATTATTAAGAAGAAATATGGAATTAATCTTACAACCCTATGCATATGTTTGGTTGATATTTAGTGTTAACGTTCACACTCCGTCACAAATTTAGTATATTAGTTAGCAACTTATACACCACTCTAATGTATTAATTTCCAGTTCTGAGTAATTACGTAAGATACCATCCATTTATCGTTATAATTGTCATCATTACATTCTATTTATTATTGTTCCACTTTATCCGCTTACTTCATAATTAACTTATTCTTTTCAGGGGCACTCTTAAGGTTTGACAATAGCAAACCCTTGATTGTTGATAGTGCGACATTCAAATATAAAAGAAAGTAAAACAATAATATTAATGAATTAACTATCTTGAAATCTTTTTAACATTATAGTACACATAAATGATTGGTCATCATAAAGAAATGGAAAATGATCCTAACATTACGACACTCAAATTATAAATGACATCACCCTATGCGATTTGTATGGCCCTATACGTGACGTATAGGGTCAACGACATCAAAAACAAGTAAAGTTTAGGGGGGGGGGGGTTCAAAGGGTTATAGGCCTCATATAAAGCATATACGACACCCTACAGAGCACATATAAGGTTATACGAAGTGTATAGCAAAATTCGACACTGAAAATTCAAGGGGTTGTCAGATTAGTTATTCGCCTCATATAGGATTATACAACATGTATAAAGCTGCACGACCCGTATCAAATTCTTGGGTGTCTAGATATCAGGTCCCAAAGAAGTTTGTAGGGTCATTAATCCATTTTCAAAACCCTGATGTTTCAAACGTGGAATACCCACACACTCATGTGTGTGCAATATAAAAACACATGGTGGATCGTGTTGTTGCTTTGTTTGAATTGAGTGGGGAGAATGATGAGGTTTTTTCATGGAACTAATTAGTAAGAAGTTAATTCAAAATGATAATAGTTGAAATACTCATATCATTGTTTAAAATAAATATTGATATTTATGATCAAATAGATATTATATTAAAAGAAAAGTAGAATTATGATGATTTGAATTTAAATATATTTATAAATAAATAAATGATCCTTATTAAGATATAAAAATTCATAAAAATAAATTTTGATTAAAATGATTCATATTTTTATACTTATAAAGCAAATGTTTAAAAATATGACTCTTTTTATTTTGCTTTCCCCCTTCATATTTAATCATATATGCAACTTAAACCCTATAGTTTGTCATAATTTTTTAATTCCATTCTTAAACCAACTAGAATATAACACATGCCACACTCAAAAAAAATTTTTGTTTTCCCTCCACAACATTTAAAACATGATTTTTATAAAGCATCGAGCGCACCGTTACGACTTACTCATTTTTATCCACATTAAATTCAAGTTTTATCTATAACTAAGTTTTCGTAAAATTATACAGTACGAGTCAACCCACAGTCAAACATCTTCTTACATTTTTTTTTGAACGGCAAATGTGCGACACTGCTTCGGAGAATAGGTGTTATCTTAATCTGGTCCACCTATTCGTTTCCCAGCCGAAACCGCACCCCCAACCCCCTCAGGAGGAAACTTATTGTTGAGAAAACCCACTGGCTCAACCTTAAACATTTTGCTAGGAGAGAGACTTGAACACATGTCCTCCTAATATTTACATGTAATGGGTACTTAATCTTAACCAGTTGGGCTAAGGATCATTAGTCAAACATGTTCTTACATGGCGTGGAGTAACGTTTATCTTAAAAAAATGTGTTTCAACTTTCATGTTATAAAAAAAATTGTGAAGCGTAATTTGGCCGGTTGTAGCGTGTATTCAAACCTCACGTGGTCAACATTCCATGTTTCATTAATAAACACCAACATTAAAACGACCAAAGAAAATCATCTTTTCAACTCTCTATAATTCTCCGACCATTCTCCGTCCCCACCGTCCACCTACTCTGTACCACCACCACCATCACACCACCCCTATATATACACTAATCACCAGCATATTCTCCACTATTAACATCCCAAATCACCATCACCACTTTCAACAGCATCACTTCAGTTTTACTTCAATGGCTTCTGCTTCTGCTTCTGCTTCTCTGCTATCAATCCCCTCACATCTCAAGCTATCACGCACCACCGGAGCACCGCCCAATCTCCTCTCATTCAGAACCTCAATCGCCCCTGTTTTCTCTCAGAAGTTGACCGCCGGCGTCAGTCTCTCCGGCAGCCGGAGATCATTTGCCGTCAAGAGTCAGATCAACCCATCAGATTCGTCCAGACCCAGTAAGTAAAATACTAAAATCCCCTTTTGATTTCAAGGGTTTTGAACTTTTGATTAATAGTTAGTGATTTCATTTGTAGCGAAAGTTCATCAACTGTGTGTTTATGAGATCAACGAAAGAGACCGTGGAAGCCCTGCGTATCTCCGATTGGGTCAAAAACCTATGAATTCCCTCGGTGATCTTGTTCCCTTCACCAACAAAGTACGTAATTATTGTTATTATCTTTTGAATTAGGGTTTTGATGAACTTTTTGTATTTTTATCAGTTCGCCGGAGATCTGAAACTTTTACCAACTCCGATGCAGGTTTACAGTGCAGATCTTCAAACAAGATTAGGGATCACCGCCGGAATCTGTATTCTGATCAAGCACATGCCGGAGACGAAAGGCGATCGATACGAGGCGATCTACAGCTTCCATTTGGGCGATTACGGGCAGATATCGGTACAGGGTGCTTACGTGACGACGGAGGATACTTACCTCTCCGTCACCGGCGGCACCGGAGTGTTCGCCGGAGCGTACGGTCAAGTGAAGCTGCAGCAGCTGGTATTTCCGTTCAAGCTGTTTTACACTTTCTACTTGCAGGGGTTGTCGGCTGATCTGCCGGCGGAGCTGTTGGTGACCCCTGTTCCGCCGTCGCCGGCGGTGGAAGCGTCGCCGGCGGCGAAGGCTGCTGAAGCTGGGGCTACGGCTCCTAATTATAGTGATTAATAATTAATAAAAGTGACGATGGTGATGTGTTAGTAATGGAAATTCGGTAGCTTTGGTTTAGTTTTAGTGGAGTTATTTTAGTGGGTTTGAGTCATGGTGTTTTGAGTTGTATGTTTGGTTTTATGGGTTGTACTTTGAGGGGTGAAAGCGAAAAAGGGTGGCATAAGGCCCACACGAGAAAGTGATGGTTGGTGTTGTTGGGCTTTCTTAAAGAGCATTATCAATAAATAATTTCTATCTTTTATTGAAAATATAAAGAAGATTTATTTTTTTTTTACAAAGAAACAATAGAGCAAGAGGTTGTTTGGTAATTTTTTAATGATTATTAATAAATTATTTGTTAATGGTTTATAATTTTTTAATAATTAAAAAATAATCTTAATGTTGAATGGTATCATTAATATGTTTACCTTTTAACCATTTAGCATTAAAGTTAGTTTTTAATTATTAAGAGGTTATAAACTATTAAAAATAATATTTTAATAATCATTAAAATGCTAACAAACAATACTTAAATCATAGGAACTATGTACGTGGTTTGTCAGAATTTCAATTTTCATCTTTAGGTTCTAGAAATTATCATTATGATTCATACTTTTCATTAGATGACCAATTTTTCGTTCGTAGGATTGATGACGTAATACCTTTATGTTAAATTATTGTGAATTACTCTTGACTTTTATGTTCGAAAAATAAAAAATTATAAATTAATTAAAAACCAACTATCCGGCCTAACTTCCTCCCCAACCTCAACTACATTCAAGCTCCTTTGACAGCATAATCTCTTTATTATTGCTCACACTAACCACCTTCTTTCTCCTTCTTTCTCCTATGGTCCCATCACCCACCATCATTGTAGACCATTGTCGACCCCCTCATCTTAATCAATCACTATGGACCACCATTATTATCGATTTAAGTTCCTCCCACTTCTTCAAACTCACCACCACCATTTTCATTTAAGTTTATGAATACTGACCTCCTTCATTGTAGATTTTGCTTTTCAATATAACTATCATTCTTTATTACAAACGAATATGTGATGATCGAGTGAACAACATGGACTAAAGCTCTAATTCCTGTTGTTGCTATATTTATCATATTTCACACTAAAAGACAAAACTAAATTTTTTTATATGGCATTTTCAAGGACAATATATTAAAAATTAAGCGATATAGTGCATTTAGCCTCTCATCTTAAAAATAGAAAATACTTTAGACAAATGATGATTAGTAAAAATCATTAGTTTTAATATTGATATATGTATAGTATTTTCTTATACAAATAAAAGTAACCACAAATAAAATTGAAAGGCAAATTAGGGTTAATGGAATGATAATCCACCACAAATTAATACAAATATTAGGTTTTACTAACTCATTTGATATATTCACTATGTAAACGACGTACATCCAATCACCTTAGGCTATACATGAACCATTTAGTATTTTAGTATAAAGTTCCTCTGCATTTATTTATTTTATTTATTTATTAACTAAATGAACATGATTAAATGCTTTTGTTCATTTAATAACATAGTTTTCATTCCTCTTTTATGTTAATCATCAAGCAATCTATTCATGGCAAGACATAAGAGGATAGCACCACATGAAATTTACATGTATCATGTCACACATAATCCTAACCTTAAAAGTTAACTATCTGATAAATGACATGTCAACTATATTATCTGACTACTTAGATCTCGTCGATTTTATTATAACTATCGACTATTTAATAACTGAGACCATCACATAAAAACGCTCAATTAATGAATGTTTGGAAAACCTAAACTTGCAACATGTTATTTTATCCTTAGTTCATTTTTTCGCAAACATGTTCACAGATGTCATTCACAAACATCTTTTTGTGTTTATAGTTTCATATTTGTTTATATACGGAAACGTAGGAAATGGACACAACCAATTGTCCAATCCGAAAGAAACAAGTACGATGGTCTAAGAACTCAACAAACTTCTTAAAAAAGTGCTCAAAATTGAAACCCTTGATACCTGAGGGCCTTTTATAAAATAACAAATGGGGTGGGTCTCCTCCTCCATATAGACAAAAGTATCTAAAAACTCATGTTCCTCTTCGTGTTCCCAAAATCAAACCCTCTCAAGAACATTAGTTGACTTTATAATGCCGTTAGTTCATCGTTAACTCGCCGTCGTACTCCGTTACTTCACTAGTGGCTCCGTTCTGATGGTTGTTCTCACTCAGGCACGGCAGTTCCGCCTCTCTCCGCCACCGTCCGCCACCACCGCCGCCGCCGCCCTCCTTTACGACCCCACATCTCTATCTCTTGCTCTCATGCACTCTGACTCATCTTTCTCTCTATACCCTTGCATCTCCCCCTTCTCGCCGCCTCCGCTCCACTCCGCCACCGCCACCGTCACCGTCGTATCTCCGCCCTCATCCGCCGCCGCCTTCCTCTGTCTCCGGTCGAAGGATATCTCTCGTGTTATCTTCCTTGTCTCCTCCCCTCACCTCGCCGGAAGCTCGATACTTCTTCGATTCTATATGCTCCGATCCGATAACCAATTCGCTAGGGTTAGGGTAATTTGCAACCAGAGTGATCTGAGTTTCGACGAGAGGAAATTAGGGGTTTTGTTTAAAGTGAATCATGGTGTTTCGATTAAGCTCGCGGCGTCGATTAATGTCTTCGCGATGTACTCTGTTTCTGAGCGTAAAGTTTGGGTTTTCGCGGTGAAGGTTATCGGAGAGGGAGATGTGGTGAAGTTGATGAAGAGTGCGGTGATCGATTGCGATTTGCCGGTGTTTTCGATTAGTGTTTCTGTAGGGTTTTTGATGTTGGGGGAAGAGAATGGAGTTAGGGTTTTTCCATTGAGGCCTCTTGTGAAGGGTCGGATCAAGAAATCTGATAAACGGAAGGTTCAGAAGCTTACTTTGATGAATGGAATGATTCAAGGAATCAATGGGGGTCCGATTTTGTATGTGAAATCTGGAAAAGTAACTGGTAGTAGCAGCAATTACATGAATATCAATGGTAATATGGAAGAAAAGATTGCAAAACATTATGATAATTCTGGTATGTTGACGTTCTTTTTGCTTACCTTATATATTAGCTGCAAATGTTATTAATACGGTTAGTTATTGCTTTTATTGCAGTTTAGGGTTATGTATTGATCAATATAAATCTAGGATCATACTTGTACATTGTTATCGATGACGTATATGTTTTATTATTGTGTGACATGAATAGCAATGTCTTGTCTGCTCATACATTGTATACTGACAGCAAAGTTGAGGCCTGTGAAATTAAGACAAAACTCTAAAGAAGGTGGAAGTCGATTTGTATCATTTAAGAGCAAAGAGTTTGAGGATAACAAATCGTCAGAAGTGACATTGATGATAAAGGCGATTTCCATCCATTTTTTAGCCCGTGATAAGTTTCTGATTTTGGACTCTGTTGGAGAACTGTACCTGCTATCATTATCCAGTAATATCTCTGGATCAGAATCAATGTATGAGATGAAGAAGTTGACTCTCGCCATGAAGGTTCAGAATCTAGCAGTTCTTGCTGATGATTTTACAAGTATGTTTGTTGTCTTTAATGTAAAACTTGATGCAGCTTTGTTTGTTTTATAGTGCGGACACTTGATTGAAATGGTGAAGTTATGGTTTTCTATTGCATATATTCTTCCTAAATTGCAGAAGCTCAAACTGTTTGGGTATCAGATGGACACTATACCATACATGCTATAATTGTATCTGATGCGGATTCTGCCACCAATGAAAATGACACGAATGACATTGAAGAAAAGATTCAAAATCCAGGTATTAAACTCCTTGTTTGAGCTTTTTAAATGGATTTTTCTTAGAATTTCTCAATATTGAGTTTCACAACTTTTGTTGATAGATTCCATCAGCTTTGCTAGCCCTTTATGATGTATCTAGTTTGTTCGCTGGTCATTCATTCAGTTATTGCCTGAAGAAGTATGTAGGACAACTTAGGTACAAACATAAGTTAATGTTATTCTTTTAGTAAAGACTTTATAACAGGGGGGTGTTTTTAGTACATATTTTGTCTTCTTATACCGTTTACTCTTTCGATGATCATAGTTGTAATTTTGTTTTGTTCCCTATGATTGTGTTTGATAGTTAATGCTCATAAATGGTTCTTTTTCTTTCTCTTTGTCGGTTTGTCCATGCACCCTAGTTATGATAACAAGGCTACATCAATGGTGATATTTTCAGTTGAATTCTTACATTCTTAGAAGGCGTTTTGTATTTTGTGTTATAAACAATATGCATATCAGGACTGTTGATGTAGATTTTTATCAGATTAAATGATTGAGATTGATATGAATGTTGTAATTTGTAAACTTTGGTTTCCTTTACTAAACAAACTAACGTCTACTGTATTGAGTATGGTCTGGGGAGGGTGACATACATTCTTAGAAGGTGTTTAGTGGTTTGTGGTTTAAACAATATGCATATTAGGACTGTTGATGCTGTTTTTAATCAGGTTAAATGATTGAGATTGATATGAATGTTTTAATTTGTCAACGATGGTTTCCTTTACTAAACAAACTAACGTCTCCAATACCGAGTAGGGCCTGGGGAGGGTGACATACATTCATAGAAGGTTTTAGTAGTTTGTCTTAAACCATATGCATATCAGGAGTGCGGATGTTGATTTTAATCAGATTAACGATTGAGATTGATATGAATGTTGTCATTTGTAAACATTGGTTTCCTTTACTAAACAAACTAACGTCTCCAATACCGAGTAGGGCCTGGGGAGGGTGACATACATTCATAGAAGGTTTTAGTAGTTTGTCTTAAACCATATGCATATCAGGAGTGCGGATGTTGATTTTAATCAGATTAAACGATTGAGATTGATATGAAGGCTGTCATTTGTAAACATTGGTTTCCTTTACTAAACAAACTAACGTCTCCAGTACTGAGTAGGGTTTGGGGAGGGTGACATGAGGGGAAACCTTACTTCTATAGTTCTATCCTAGGAGATAGAGAGGAGGCTTAATGAGATTCCTGCCTCCCCCCCCTCTTTCTCTTCCCTTTCTTGTTTTTAAAGAAAAGAAATATGTTGGTTTCCCTTTCTATGATTCTGAATTGTTTGGTTCTTGGCCAGCCACTCAAGTGATATTTACAAGTGAAAAGATTCAACAAATTATCCCCTTATCTGCAAATGCAATATTATTGCTTGGACAAGGTACCTTTGTAAAATGAATCTATTGATATTCGAAATTTTGATATCATCTCTGTTTTCACCTTTTTGAGTCGTAATTTGTTGATATTTCTACTGATTTTCATTTTATTTTCTATTTTTGCAGCCAATAACATCTTTGCTTATGCAATATCTTAATGATGCTGATTTTCTTTCCAATCTGGTATATGCTCATTTCATATTTGGTTTATAGTAATTAATCATGTGCTTCGTAAGCATGATACATAAGTGGCCTTTCATTCTCCTCTTTTTTTGTTTGAATTTGGAATTTCAGGGCGTATATCTTCAATCACACATTGATGACTTTTTCCGCTTATGAAATTCCTTGATTGATCTTCATGTTCAAAGAGTAAGTTCTCTACGTTAGCCTCGTCAGTCACCGTTAGAAGTACAGGTGGTAGATTTTTGCCATTTATTCGGTATTTGCATTTTTACAATTTGTCCCAAACCATTCACTCTTGCAAACTATTATGAGATATGTGGCATACTCATTCGGAGCTTAGAAATATCTGGTCTTTTGAGGCTATAAACAAATTTTTTAAGCTTAAAACACTAAGCTATTGATGATCTTGAATCATACCTTGTCATTAAATTTGATTGAACTAATTGCTATTTGGACACATGGTTGTTTTACTACTATTAATGATATATACCTTTGCAGGTGGATGCCATTTGTTCTCTTCCAATCATCATTATCTCATTGTTATATCTTACTAATCGCGAGCTTCAGTTGACTGTTATACTTGCATATAGTGTGAATGTTTCTGTCAACACTGTGCTCTTGAAGGTATGGACGAAATACTTCCTCCCATATTAAATATTCATGACTTCATGTCATCAGGCCAAAATACCCCTCTTATTCCTTTGTACTCTCTCTATCTCAGAAAATAGTTAACTTTTGGTTTAGATATCAAAATATTGTGATTTAGAGATTCAAATTCAACAAATATATTGTATTACTAATCTTGTAGGTTAGGTATTGGCCTCCAAAGTGAGCTTTCCGATAGTGGGTTGTCTAGGTTACCTAAAAAAACAAAATTGTTTAGTTTTTATTCTGCAACATTAATTCCATGCACGGTAGTAAAAATTGTTTCCGTTTTGTTAAATTATCTAAAATACCTTCAATAAAGAGAATAAATCAAGGTATTTTGGTAGTGATGATCATAAACATTTGTAACTTTAACATTGGAACTTCTCCTGAGAAGGTGTATCCTAATAAAAGGACTGTGTACATTATGGATGAGATAGAGGGATTATTTTATGTAGTTAAATGCGGGTCTTGATCCTAACGTTTAAATACGAATTATTTGGCTCCTAAAATAAAATATTTAGAACATAAACATGGACTTTTTATTTGGATACATTCAACGCCCTGAAAACTAATAAATTTATCTGTTCATATTTTACCTCTGAACAGAGAATGTTATGGAACCCATTTGGTGGAGTGCTGTTTAAGTCTTTTAGTAAGCAGAAGCGAGTTTCTCAACAGTTCATGCCACCTATGCAAGTAACGTGCTCCCGAACACATCAAAGGCCAATTTGTGACTAATTGCATGGAGCTTGAGCTTCCGGGACTTGTGTCAACAATGGGAGGATAGATTCACCAGAAGTTTAAAAGGTGTGGTTTGTTAATAATAAAGACATTACTTTTCCAGAAGTGCAGCCTCATGCTATCTGCTGCTGATAAATTATAGAACTTGTTGGTTTTTTGAAGAAACAATTTTATCTTTTAGTATGCTTAAGGTTGACTAAACGTATCCTCTTTTGAAATCCTGGTTTTTATTTGTGCTGCATAAGCAACATTAACATTAAGTTGTTTGAAGCAAGGATTCTTTGAACATCGGGTTAGCTGATGCGAATTTTATGACCGAAGTTTCTTACCGGTTGGTAAACTTTTAATGGTTGTTATTGCTAGTCATTAGAAAAATGATCATGCATCAGTCCAGAACATGTACTGATCCTGCAAAGAGCAAACATGGAAAAGTGGGAAAAAGGGACTAAAAACATCCCTTTAATTCATATTTTCAGTTGTGATGTCTTGGATCGGTTAATGAACCTACAGGTGTTATGTTTTATCCTCAAAGGCATTAATTTATTTTATTTGTTACCAACAAGATCCTTGCCGTTAGCAACACCTGTTCATTATTGATCTGCATCCTTACTGTTTACCAGCCAAGATACCAACCTAGTTCTGCCTTCTCCTGTTTAATAGAATCGGATAAATGTTATTTCATTTTTTCATTTAGCATTGATGCTTCATCGATGACATTTTGTGTTTATCCAAAACCAAATCCGTGTTACCCCCCATCCATCTTCAATCAACCCTTTGGAAATTAGCATACCTCCTTTACTTTTGCCAATAAAATGCAACCTAGCGGCAATCATAATCTGATGAGTACATGACCTTCATTCAGTATATGGTCACTTGTTTCATGCTGTAGATGTGGGTATACCAGTAAAAACTAGAAAAAGGTGGTGTAATTAGTGAACCAAAGCGCGTATGGTTGCTAAAAGCTTGCAGCATTGGTCAAGTGTTGATATTTTTTTAATGGTGGACGCACACCCCTCTATAATCCACTCTTAAGCTCCACTTGTTGCCTACTTTATGATACTTGAACCGCATCAATTTGATGTGATAAACATCTTGGGTTACTTAGGCAAGAGGCAATTGGCATTCAATGTGGTGGACTTTTAGTCAAGTGTTGATTATTTTTCTAACGACAGACACTCTTCTAAAATCTACTCATAAATTCCACTTGTTGCCTAGTTTAAGATACAATGCATCGGTATAATGTGTATAAACACCATGTGTCACTTAGGCAAGAGGCAATTGGCAGCCAATGTGGTTGATTTTAAAGTGTTGATTCTTATGAAACATTTAGCTTAGTTGGTAACCATACAATAGTTCTAGTTGCTTTAGCGGTGGCAGTGTTGGTATCTTTAACTACTTGATAAGAATGAATTAAAAAGGCAAATACAATAAGACTAATGGTTCAACCACCTTGATTTGTTGACCCCATACATCCTAATCATGCATGTTGACTGCATCGTTATGTTTATGGCTTGAAACTTGCCCCCAAGGTGATTATTTTATTTGTACATGTATATCAAGTGTTCTAATTAAACTATACTCAAGATAAGGTGCTACTTAGGTTTAATTATACAATGATTGTGTTAATGCAAAACAATTAAAAGACTGAAAATATATTATCAGAAACAGATATCATATCATTCATGTTAGAACTACAATGAAGTCAACAACCTGACTTGAGGTTGACTATAGTAAAACTTTTAACAAAAATTGGATCATAGATCTAGAACCAAAATATAACAAGTAGTTTTAAACAGGTCATGTTTATAAATCTAAGTAACCAACCCAATATGTACCCAAAAATTTTATACAAACCTGAAAATCAAGTCAAAACACAAACTTAAACACAACTCACTAAATGTTTTATTTTTTCCACATATTACTGTTCCAAGTCGTATATTCACATCTTGAGTACTTGAGATAAAATACGTTTTAAAAATGTAAAAAAGTAAACAAATCAGCCCCCAAAGCTCGCTAGGTTGACTCCAACCCAACACAATTAGCTAGAGGTTTAACAAGGTCAAAAACTAACTGGCTCGTATTTAGACTAAAACCCACATACTTTAGTAAGGTTTACGTTACCCTTGGAAATTCAGACCTCTATACTCAACATCTTGAATCACACGACCACAGTGATCTTGAAAATATTCATGATATAGGTTACAAAAAGCAAATCCATAAGGATCATATAAATTGTATTCCATGAACTGAACATGGACAATAAACAGAAATCACTGCAGGTTACAACAGAGTTAAGCTACAAGCAGTAGAAGTCGTTAAAATAACATAGAATGGCCCCTAGTGATAACAAAATGCGCACCCATGTCATACCAAGCACGTACCCTAGTTTTTGTAGTGTTTTCTAAATCGTGACCTGCAAAATAACACCATAAACATCATTAGCAGATACTTAACAAAGGTCCACAAAACTTGAAACATTTTTTTGTATATGGGTTCTTTCACAAGACGCAATATTCTTGAAAGTATTTTATCTCATTAGTAAGCATTATGTGTGAAATAAAAGTTCTGTTAACTTTGTCTTAACAAAAGTATTTTAGATTATTAATCATTAATTTCATATTTTTCTTAAACTGTCTGTTGAATAAACCTTGCATTATTTGGTGAGAAATAAGAAAAACAAATTTGTAAACCCTTTAATTATTTTTATGTCTTGAAACAGTGTTCTATAATATAACATTTAGAAAGATTAATAAAGAGAGAATAAGAGTTACCTGACATTTATGTGTTTTTCAATCAAATCCATCTGTTCATCATCATATTCAAACCATTTGTCAACCGCTCCAATTGTTTGATCCCCAGTTCCTACATCTGTATGTTGAGTAGTAGTTATAGCTAAGGTCGTCACAAATTTAGCAGCAAATGAAAACTTTCGTAACTGCTTCTCATTCTCACCTTGAAGAAGAATACCAGGTTTCTCAGAACACCCTTTTAATCTCCAGTACATATGCCCATTGTTGTCCTTGAAAATTGGCTCTGTTCTCACAGCATCAGGCCTTGATTTGTCTACATAACCATAAATTTTAAATTAGATAATCAACAAATACTTGAAATTTTTAGTGTTTCATACTTTCTTGATCATTGTGAGGTAGACAGGTCAATCACAGATCACTCATACTTTGACTAGATAAACCAAGAAAACATTAAAATGGTATTTAAATGAATACACCTATAACCTATTGGATTAATAATTCAATATGTTAAAACAATATTTTAAAATGATATTTTGATCTATTGGTCACATAAATAAAACTTACCAATGGGTACCATTTCTTTACACGCAAGCATTTCAGCATGTGCTACAGCTGCTTTATTCTTCATCTTAGAAATAATAGCATCATGTTCCTTTAGGGTAAGAGGAACACCTTCTTTCGTTATGATTGCTTTGACAACCTCATCCTGCATTTTCTGCTTCAAAGTTTTCTCCTATATATTCAAAAACAAAGCAAATAAAAACATTAAAAAAAAACTAATTCAGATTATTTTTTGAACATACAAATGTTTATACCTTATCTTTTGCAACAGAGAGTTTCTCCTTTGCTTCCTTCCTCTGTTCAGCAAACTTCACATTTTGATCATCAATCCAATTTCTTATTTTTCTGCAGAATAATTCCAAGTATACAATCACTGTGAAGCCAAGCTAAAATAAACCTTTATTATTAAAAGTGTGCAAAGTAATCTTACTCAGTTTCAAGAACTTCATCGCACAGGAAAACTAAGAGTCTAAGTTTCATTGATGATTCCAAATTATCATATCTGTCAGCTGTCAGGTCTTCAAAGTCTGTAAGCTTTACTTTTGAATCAGAGATGCAACTTTTTAGAGCTTTCAACCATGAATCATTTCCATGAGTCAGATCAGATGTTGGTGAACTGAAAGATTATGCATCATATTAATACATGTATATCATGATGCAAAATTTTCCGCTACTACAACTAATTAAGTAACAAAATATAAGTCTTTACTCTGATTCCAATCCCCATTCTTCTTGAATAACAGAGAGCAACTGGTTATGAAACTGGATCACTGAAGTAAATTTCCCACGGCGTGTACTTCGTCCTTTAATTAAGTCTCTCAAAACTGCTTCTGCCTGCCCTTTTTTCACATCTAAAATCTGCAAAAAGAATGGAGAATTATAAGGCATTAAGTTCATTCAGGAAAACACTCAAATTCCATATTATATAAATGAAGTAAGACTATGAAGTTACCTTTCCAAAAGTAGAACAGAATTCTAACAATTGCAATGCATTACCAACATCTTCTTTTGGAAGATCAACCCCAGCTACAGCTACCAACTCTTTTCCAGCTGGCAAAGGAATAACAGCCTCAAACAAGTTTGAAGTATTCTTTTTAACTTTTAAACATTGATTATCCTCCAAATGCTGGTTTGCATATTGATCATGAATATTATTGTTTTCTTTAACTTCATTGTCTTCAATTGTCTCCTCTGACCCTTTTGCCTTCGACTTTTTTTGCTTCTTATCATTTAAGGCATGATTAACCTCAGTTCCCGAAACATCACTAACCACGTTGCCATCAAAATTAACTTCAAGTACTTTCCGCTTAATTTTCTTTGGTTTATACTCAACCACATTTCCTTCAACTATAGTCTTTAATCCATTTGACTTTAATTTCTTTTGGTTATTTTCATCTAAGGAATGGTTAGTCTCAGTTACTGAAACACCATTGCCCTCAAGCTTAACTTCAGACCCTTTTCGCTTCACTTTCTTTGGTTTCTTCTCAACTGGAGATGCGACTGAAACCAGAGGATTTGCATTTGAATCTGTCTTGCCATCAAACAGATTTTCCTTACCTGAATTCTTTGGTGACTTAACAATCCCCTGCTCAGCATTAGAATTTAAATAAATTTCCAGAATGTAAGCTATCATTATTACATATTATAGGTTGAATGGGTCAATTTGGGTTATACTTATATCCTTAACAAGTCAAGCAATGTAAAAAAGGTAGCTGAAAAGGAAATAGATCAAAACTTGCCCAAGTGTGGTTTTAGTTCCTAGATCACTTTATTTAAAGAGTTATACTATTATTAACATGAACTAAAGTTTGCAATCATAAGTCAATCCAAACCAATCTGACCCGTTTCAACCATACCTCTGCTGGAGCAGCTAGCTTTCTTGGCGAAGCAGTTGCTTCTTTCACTCGCTTGTAGTTACTAACGTTGTTAGCACCTTTAGCAACAATCATGTCAGAAACAGAGGAAAATCCACCTGCCTTTGCCATGGGCGCAACCATACCAGTGGGCTGATGACCACGTTTTTTCCTATGGTTAAAACATCTCTTAAATTTAATCTTAATTTAGCAAAGTCATAAGTAGAGAAAGTACAGTTTCATAAACTTACATACAGATGCTACAATTGCAAACACCTTTACACTTGGGACAATCCCATTTTTCCAACAATACCACATCTTCAACTTTCTCCCCGTATCTAGACGAAGATGAAGCATACGCATTAATAACATAGACTACAACACCAAGAATTTATTTCTAAATCTTTATTTAACAATTATCTAGTAATTTAACATAAAACTTCAAAAATCTTGAAGTAATAACCGGCATGTATTTTGATCAAGTATTAACACAGCACAGAAAAGCTAACCTGTTCAAGAGACATGCGCGACAATACTTAATGGAGCATGGCTTAGCCTTTGCTTGATTCTTGCAGTTAACATATACAGCATAGGTCTTCTGTCGGCACTATTAAAACATGCAATGTGTTATTAATAGAAAAATCTTTAAATTTTAGTTAAATGACTAAACATACTTAATAATAGAGATAACGCGAGACTGAATGCTAACTGAAATGATATTCCATCATCCCACAAAAACTATTAATCAAACTCAAATCCAAGATAAGAACACACTGAAACCAACTAACCAATGACCACCTCAGTTGATAATATGCATGCTTAAGTAGGGTCAGGCAGAACCAAAAATGCTCAAAAAGATAATAACACATAGATATTTCAGATTGATGAAGATATGCAAAACCAACTGAAAAACAAAATAAACAATGTGTCAACTACATGTGATAGAAATTGAGAAAACCACTTAAATAGTTTGCAACCAGTTAAAACCATCCCTAGGAGTAGGATAAACTGATAAAGGGAGGTAGATGATGAGACCGTCATAATAAACCTAAAAAGCTAGGACTAAGAGCATGAGTTTAACTTGGTTAAGTTGAATGTAAACCTTTAAGATAGAGAATACAAGCTAAAGAGGATGTGTGATTACACAATCATAACATACATACAGAACAGGGAGAATAAGCATCAGTTGTTTAATTTTTGTAACACAACATAGGCATTTGTAAACAAAGACATGTTCCTAGTTGCAAACTTTAAACACTGATACTCCTTAACTTTCCAACTTATTTCCCTACCAGATTTATCTTGTGAGATTTCAACTTCACAACTGAAACTAACCAAAAAAAATTTTACGTTCTTTCTTATATAAAGTCCAAATTTCAACAATTAGTACTAACGAATTCTTTTGCATTTTAGTTCTGGCTCAAAGAGTCAACACAATCCCCATATAGAACAAAGTATAAACACATTCCCAAACGCTTAGCTTACTCTCCTACAAGGATGAAGGCTCTACTGAAAACCCAACAACAAACTTAAAGTATAAACACAGAGTAAATAATCGAAATCACCAATAGTATGAAACATCTGCCTTAAATCAAAGTCTAAGTCGTGAAAACCCTAAAACACAGTTCCAAAACGTAACAATAGCACGTAACTACAGCACATAATCAAATTACACATACTTGGTGGCAAGTCGTCCCATTCCAAGAATCGTATATCCGACCACCAATAACACGAACCCCTGGATTACTGTTCCTCTTCTGCGGTTGAGAAATCGGATTATCGAACTTCATTTCGCCACAGTTAATGACCGTCTTTTTCTTCTTGTTCGCTGTGGGAGAAGAGACGTTAGCTTTGGAGTTAGGGCTTGCAGCAATCGCCATTTGTGTATGATTTCGATCTGATAGTTTGCCAGAGCTTATGGAAGGGTGGTGATCGATAGATTTAAGTGGGGTTTTAAGAGGGATGATGGTGAAATATTTTGATTACATTTTGGGAATGGAGGGGGGAAATTTTTCAGGATTCAAGGCGGCAGCTGGATTTTGAAATATTAAGTTTTTTTTTTTTTTTAACAGCGAATATTAAGTATTTAAGTATTTTTACAACGCTAGCCGACACACCTACTTTTTTTTTTTTTTTTTAACGGCAAATCTACTCTACTTTTACACTACACCAAATTACACCATTGCTTGGGTTTAAACCCAAGACCTCCCCTCTAAAAGACAAAGTCTCTACCAAATGGACTAGCCCCACATTAACGCCGACACACCTGCTTAATTTACTTCTATTTATACTTCATCAATCATCATACAATTAAGCCTCAATTTCTGAAAAGAAAAACTATTTAACACATAAGAATAGCATTAAGATTAATACCCTTTGGTATTTATGAGTTAAGATAGTATTGTTGTATTTTAATGCGTAGGGAATTTTTTATTTTTTGTTCCTTGATTTTTTAAGGTGTTAATATTGTTTAAAGTTAAATATGCTTTCTTGTATTCATTAGAAAGGTGTTAAGATAATTTTTTTATATTTTTGGTGTGAAAAAAAATTATGAAAAAGTTATTCAACTAACTTTTGTATAATAAAAGTCTATAGAATCTCTCTAAAACACACTTAATTTTGAGGTTCTCCTATAAATGTGGTCTTTTAACACTTAATTGATCCAGATTTTTGAAAAATTACCATCGTACTTTTTAAAAGTAATACAATTACACTTTATTGTAAATAAATATTTACGATCATTGTCTAAAATTGTTTGTCAAACATATAGTATGTTTCTATGTATTTTAGAAACGAGTGTTGTGCTTTGTGCATGTTATTTGTGTTTTATTTTTTATACAATAGCTCTTTACCAACTTTTATAAACCAATTATATCTATATTTTGCCGAATTCAACACTCTAAATTTCTACATTGTCACCGGAATGTCCAATGTATTTGATAGTGTTACAATGAAGTTTATTGTCACCTACAGGAAGGGACAAATCTAAAACTACAAATTTTCCTGATTATATCACAATACTATTTCACGTCACGAACGTCACACACTCCTCAAGACTGTGATGAGCCACTATTGCTACATACATTATACATATTATCCTTATATGAAAAAACCAAAGTCATGAACAGTGTTTAAGGGGTAAATCAGTAATTTTGCTTTCTCCTCGGCGGTCGCGCTTCCTCGGCGGTTGCGCTTCCTCGGCTGTTGCACTGGGCCTTTTAATGGTCGTCGTCTTCTTCATTTGCATCCGTCGTCGGCTATTGTGCTTGCTCGGCCGTTGCGCTGGTGCTTTTAATGGCTGTTATCTTCTTCGTTCGACTTTCTCGACGCATGTCTCGGGCCAGTGGGTGGTCGCCTTCTATATCTGCTTCACCGACGCCGGTGGCACTCTGGTAGGCCTCCATTTCTCGGCGCTTCCTCGGCCGTTGCGCTGGGCTTTTTAATGGCCGTCGTCGGTGGGCGGTCGCCGTCTATATCCGCTTGACCGACATGGTTGCGCTCCGGTAGGCCTCCATTTCTCGTCTCATGTGTCGGTTCCCTCGGCACCTGTAAGGTGACCACCGCTCCTTTACGTGTCTTCGGTTGAACCGAGGTTTGTCGACGCGATGCCCGATGGCTGTAGGCGTCGGTGATGTAGGCGTTTTCTTTGGAATTTGCCGTCGCTCCGCCTCCCGTTTGCGGTTGAGGTAGGTCTGGCGGTTGTTTTCTCGCCAGACAGGGTGTCGATGGGTGATTTGTTTTTTTTGTTGATGATGATGGGCTTTATCTCATCTGAGACTTCTGGCTTCATGTTCGTCTTGGGTGTCGAACCTGAGTTTGAGTTCTGCTATGTCACGGATCTGATCCGATGATGTTGGTGTTTTCCGACTAGGGTTTCATCTTCATGTATGATTGCTCTGTACACTGCTGGAACAAAATATTAGTTGTAAATTTGTAGCTGATCGATGACGATGAGGTTCGTTTCATCTGAGATCTATCGTTGGTGATGTGGGGATAAGTTCATTTGAGATGGTTTTGGCGTGGCAATGGTTGTGGTTGCAGCCACATCGATGAGCTTCAGGTTGTTTAAGAATCATTCAGTTGTAACTTTTGGAACTTGAGTAAATGTGGGTTACAAGTGGTGACGATAAACGAGCTGCCATTAACATTGTTGTTTTGGCGTGGTAAACTGTTAGTTTGCAGCCACAACAAAATGGTATTTCCGAGCCTTTTATCGAGTGCCACATCGATGAGCTTCAGGTTGTTTCAAAACCATTCAGTTGTAACTTTTGGCACTTGAGTAAATGTGGGTTACAGGCGATGACGATAAACGAGCTGCCATTGACATTGTTGTTTTGGCGGGGTAAACTGTTAGTTTGCAACCACAACAAAATGGCATTTCCAAGCATTTTATCGAGTTGTTTATATATTGATTCAACCCCGCCGCGAAGCGCGAGGGAGAAAACAACTAGTTCGTAGAAAAAAGTTAATTCCAAAAAAGGTACACGACATTTTATTTAGAAAATAAAAGACTGCTAATAAAAAAAAGTCTACATAATTGACTCAATAGATGTTAGGTTTGAACTCATGTAAAATTATAAATAATAATCAAGTTTTAATATTGTTCCAATAAAATCACAAGAAAATAACCACCCAAACAACATACGATGATCAAGACACAAAACAGTGCCTACAAATCCAGAATTTGATTAAGAGGAGGAAAAAAAAACTAACTCAAGTCCTATGGGGATAACAACCCGCAAGCGACAAGAACTTCAACAAGCCTTTGATCTACTTAAGTGCAAGCATCACATAATGATGGTGCAAACATTATGTCCTTGATACATATCGTTCAGAATAGGATACATATAATAAGGTACTGATGTGTAGTAAACAGACTGTTGTATATCAATCATCGTGTTTCCTCGGGTTTTGAAGATTCCTTGATCTCGTCTCCACCCTCATCCTGAAACACAAAGAAAACATTGATCGTGTAAAAGAATGCCCGTAAAATTGCAAGTGCAAGTCCTGTGCATTTGAATTATGTTTCATTCCAGTCAAATTTTCAAGCCAATGGTACTTTAGAGTTTAGACATTTCAAGGGTAAACTATTATGTTTAGCTTTGCAACATGCGAGTGTATAAGATATTAGGTGGGGAACACACACAAAAGCAAGAACGTGTGAGTGTTGAGAGAGAAAGAAAGAGAGAGAGAGAGAGAGAGAGAGAGAGAGAGAGAGACCTCGATATCAGATGTCCACAAAGTGAGATTGTCACGGAGAAGTTGCATGATCAAAGTGCTGTCCTTGTATGAATCCTCTCCCAATGTATCCAATTCAGCAATAGCTTCATCAAAAGCCTGTGATGAAAGACAGTAAGTTAGAATGCGTTTAATTTTAGTATTCTATGCATACACTGTCAGAATGGAAATGAATTTTGCTATTTGCCACTGAAAATATAAATAATCAAAATTTCAAAACATTATACCTAGTCAACACAATCATAATTAAACTAACTGTTATGTCATTTAAGTTGTTTATATTAACAGATAATTAAGTAATATAGTAGGTTAAGTCAACTATCGAGGCCAGTCACTTTTCATACCATTGATGCATGCCATAAGTTTTTATAATGTCATTCATAAAGCAAGATCAGCTCAAATAAGAAGTAAAACTGCTTCAATTGCAGTTTATGATATCAATAATTTTCCTTTCTGGAGAAAGTAAATCCCAACCTCCCACATAGGAACACCCAAATGTAAATACTATCAATTTGATAAATATCAGGATTGTGACAGTAAAGAGTGTTGAAGCTCAATGCTAATGATATTACCTGCTTAGCAAGGTTGCAAGCACGGTCAGGTGAATTGAGAATCTCATAATAAAACACTGAGAAGTTAAGTGCAAGCCCTAGGCGTATTGGGTGAGTAGGAGCCAAGTCAGATAGAGCAATATCCTACAGAACCATGGTTACAAGTCAGAGTATGAAATAAACTCAAGATATAGCAAGATCAAAATGTGAAAATGAAAATTGATTACCCACCTGAGCAGATTTGTAAGCTAATAAGGTGTTCTCAGCAGCTTCCTTCCTATCAGCTCCCGTCTTGAATTCAGCCAAGTATCTATAGTAATCACCCTTCATCTTCAAGTAAAAGATCTTCGACTCTGCAGATGAAGCAGAGGGAACAAGATGAGATTCCAAAAGACCCAGAATACCATCACAGATTTTGCTTAGTTCAGTCTCGATTGTAGCCCTATAATCCTTGATTAGCTTAACATGGTCTTCATTCCCACGGCTTTCTTCTTTCTGCTCAATGGAAGATATTATCCTCCATGACGCCCTCCTGGCTCCAATCACATTCTTGTAAGCCACAGAAAGAAGATTCCTTTCCTCCACACTCAGCTCCTCAACATCCACAGTCTTTGCAACCTTTTCCATAAACTCAACCATTTCTTCATACCTTTCAGCCTGCTCTGCCAGCTTAGCCATGTACACGTTTTCCTCACGCGAAGCTTCCATTGATCCCATTCTATTGATTAGTATATGCCTGAATTGCCAAACATATCATATCAGTCAACTGAAATGTGTTCGTCCTATATCAACGTGAAGTAGATCTAGATGAACAAATCAAAGATATTACAGTAGAATCAACCAATCATAGATAAGAAACACGTGTTCTTCCTAAATCAGCTCGTACCAACTCCATTAAAATGAACAAAAACAACTGGATTTAGCCAACTGTAATGTGCAGATAAGATTCACACACGATGAACAAAACTACAATGCTATAAGCCTATAAACACTTACCTAAATCTCAACACACTGTGCATCATGACTTGTACAGTAGAAGTAACGGAATTAACGGACACAGTTGACAAATTTCAGATCAAACAATTTCTCGAGATTTACAGCCTCTTCATTACGTTTGCTATGAGAAACCATAACATAAAACCAGATAACTACACGGTATTCTCTCATTGAAACACTTACAGATCCTTAAGCACTAGATTCACAGAATCAACACGTTACGATACTACAATCATCGTTCGAAACAGTTTACATCAATCAAAAACAAACAAATTCACATATAAACACGATTTACAGAACCGAAACACACATATCAATCTACAATCAATAATATACATGAATCTATATTAATCCTATAATCAGAAATTAGAAAAGGAGATGGAAAATACCTCGATTGATAGTGCGAGTAGCAGCGTTTGTGTGTGTGTGTGATTCTCTTTGATCGAAGGAGAATGAAAGAAGGGGATTCGATGGGTTTATTATATAAATATAAATATAAATATAAATATAAATATAAATAAATGTGGAGTGCGTGAAAGAGAGGAGGAATAAGCCAATGAGAAGGCGACAGCTGTGGTCATTGGAGGCTGAGTTGGCTACACGGAGGTGGGGCGATACACACGAGTTGGTCCCCACCTTTTGCATGCCGCTGACCGTCGATAGTGCCGGATTTTATTCTGCCTATGGGAATTAAAAAAAATGAAAAAGGATTTTAAATAATCAAAACAAATCAAAATTCAAGATATGTAAATAATATATATATATATATATATAAGTGGTGTCAAGGAAATCACAATTATATCTCATTCATAATTGTTTTTTATTTAAGTTTGTTTGAATTATGAGGTTGTTATTTGTTAAACCTCCTTTTTTTATAATGTTTGAGGAATGAGAATAGATTATAATGTTTTGTAGTCTTATGTAACGTGATATTCGAATTATTACAAAAAAATTATAAGTATTAAACTCTAAAGATAACGAAAAACAAGAGACCTTAAGTCATATTCTTACTGTCCCCTCTCATTCAACACTAGAAATAGAATTAGTACACATCACCACACAACTTAGACATTGCTACAACACTCGTTCAAGTTGTTACGCAAACTTGATAGATGAGCTACACATGACAGTCATCCAACCATTAATGCATAATCGTCTGTTGCATTTGTCATATCTCATTTAATGTTGATGTCTAGACGGAGTTCTTTTGCAAAAGAATTATTATAAATGCAATTTAGTTGTTATATATTCCCTCGGTTGTTCTTTACCATTTGTAATCATTCAATATCACATCAAAATTGTCTCGGGTTTTTCATTTCTAATCCAGCATATTATACATTCACTAGAACTTCTCTCTCTCATATAGATGCTAACAACACCCTTATATAACTCCAAAGTCCACATAGTGGATATTTCTAAATAATCTAAAAGAGATGCTGATTATAGTTATGGGCTATAGCTTAAAAAAATATAAAATGAAATATGTTTTTAATTTTCTTTAGAACAACCAGGTTCAGGTTGGCACTTGGCAGTGGACCCGATAGAACAGTGTTTCCATTGTAGAATAAGCTTAAACTTAAAATGCAACACCACAACAAATAGTACCAATGCAAATAGCTTAGCTGTCTACACACTAATCGACAGCTAAATATGTAACACAGCCTACCTTGGTCAAAATCTCAAAACAAAATCTTTTGGAATCATGTTACAGCCTGCAGCAACAAACATTTAGCTTGGTTTTCGCATGTTACGACCTGCACGAATCACCTCATCCACAAGTAGCAGCTGTGATGCGATCACCGGGCTGCGAAAAGAAACACAGATTTTATTCAAAGATCAGGAATATTCCAAAGGTGTGTTTGGTTTTTTATGGTGTGAAGCTATTTGTCTAGCTGCATACCCTGAGTTGATGATTTGGCGCTTGACAGCATAGTTGTCAAAAATGCCCTCCATCTGAGGGTCAATTGGATCCCCAGTGTGTTGATTTAGCCCAACAACATTCCCATTGTCATGTTCTCCCTGAGTAGTTAGTTAAAGTGAGATACTGATACACTGACAAAACATATAAAAGGTAAAAGAGAATCAAAGGTGTAGAAAAAGTACAGTCAGAGAGATTATAACATCCTGCGTGTCAAGTCCAGCATTTTCAGCCAGCGTCTTTGGCACAATAAGAAGGGCGTCCGCAAAAGCTTGAACACCAAGTTGAGCACGCTGGTCGCAAGAATAATCACCAAAAAGTAAAAGATATATAAATAAAAATGTTTAATTTAGTTGATATGGATTAGACCATCATTATGTATGGACAATAGCCAACCTACCCCTTTAACAGTTTTTTTCACTTCATTAACTAAATGTTGTCGAGCTGCAACCTCAAAAGCACCCGCACCCTGACACACATCAAATATGCTACATAAATACTTGCCTAGTTTATAACTTTAATCTTATTAAAGTTGAAGACAAAACTTACTCGGACAACTGCCTCGTCTTCAATGGTATTTTTTACTGCTCGCAAGCCATCTCTAACAGCATCCTTGATTTGTGCAATTGTATGGTCGTTTGGTCCTTCAATGGAAAATATAAAATGTAATGATAAACAAAAAATAGAATAAACTAGCAGCGTAGAAAAGCATAAAGTCTTAAATTTACCTTTAATTAATATAGTACAAGAATGAGGATGCTTCACTTTCTCAACAAAAGTATACTTTTCTTCCCCAAGAACATGCTCATAGACCAGTCCTGCCCATCCAAGGCAATCAGGGGTTAGGTCATCCACAGAGTTCACAGCCTCCCCACCACAAGCCAAAACCAAACGTTCCATATTTCTCCTTTTTGCCCTTCGAAGAGCAACTATCTGAAAAATTACCAAATTACCAGAGTGAACAATACAGGAATTAAAAAAAAAAAAAAAAAAGCTTCTAGGTTGACACAAGAGTTTCATTTTGATATTAATCTATGATTACTTACCCCTGCCCTAGCTAGAAGATCCAAAGAGGGAGGATCAATCCCTTTCTGATTAATAACAACAAAGTTGTCTTCAGTACCATTGCACACCTGGAAACCATGAGATGTTATCATAATTAAAACTTCAAACGTGAACATCTTTCACCAAATTTAAAATAAAAATAAAGTACCTTGTTTTTCAGAGCAATGATTTTTTTCACTCTCTCGTCAACTGAACGTCTCTCTGCAGCAACCATTGCTTCTCTCTGTTCCGCGTTTGAGTAGAAAAATCCGGCATTTATTTCACTGAATAAAGATTGACAGGCTAACTTAATTAAAAACAAAAGGCAAATTCAGAGCTGATTAATTCAAATTATATGTTACCTTTTCTCATATTCCAATGATACATTACAGGTCAAGATGTGACAATTCTCTGCTCGCCTTTTCATATCGGGATGTCTGGATCCATGATCAAGAACAAGGCCCTCAACCTATTGAACAAGATAATCAGATATAAGAAAGAAAAAAACTGATTGAATCTTAATAAATGATAAAGAACAACATACCAAACGAGTGTCTACATCAAACTTATGGCGCATGTGCATAATCTCAACCATAAAAAGATCAATAGCTTCTTCAGGCTTGCGGGCACAGAGCACCTGTAATACAAGAAAACATAAGATTATTTTCAACTGCAATATACACAAAACTTAATATATTTATCTATGTTGTAGATTTAATTGTGTAAAAATCTCACCGAGTTCACTACTATGTCAGTTAATTGATCTGCTAAAGCTTCGTACAACTGCACAACAATTTTAGACAGAAATTAAGACGCTATAATAAAATTTTCACCAAACAATAACTAAACCACCAGAGAAAAAAGAGTATGTGAATGAAAAGTTAAATACACCTTAGTTCTTAATGTTGTTCTTGCTACCATTTTTAGTATCTCTTTATCAGGTTCAGCACCCATCACTACAGGGGTCTTAAACTTTTCAAGAAATTGCAGTGTGGCCCTCTTAGCAATTTCAAAACCATCAACCACAACCCGTGGATGCATTCCTGCATAAAAAGCAACAAAATAAACATACTTATTGGTTTTTGGTTGCCATATTACTTTTGTCTTGAGCTATATTCATTCACTTAACTTTAAATTTTCAAAAAAAAAAAAAACTACCGTTTTGAACAATTAATAATATATTACTGGGTGGTAAATCAGCTAGTAAATAAAAAACAACATGATAATCTTCGGAAAACTGAATTATTAAGCAACCCAGAAGGCTAGAAAAATAAGAAACCTTCATCAATACAGCGCTCAGCCTGTTTCATTAGCTCGCCAATAAAAATGACAGTGGAAGTTGTTCCGTCACCACTAATATCATCTTGTGCCACAGCTGTCCTTGCAATCATAATGGCAGTTGGATTTTGAATTTGCTGTAACCAGAAAATAATATAAATATATCAATCTTGAACAAGAACTAATGTATATAAAGTTCTGCTCAAGAAATGAGAAACAGTTTGATTTTATAACAAAAACCTATGACTTCTCAAATGCACAAGTGAGATATCTTGCATATTTAATATTTTAACACCATTACATTTCAACTTGTAGCTTTATTTAAGAAGTCCAGTGTGTACCAATTTTCCTAGTGAAATATTAAAAGGACATATAATAACTGTCCCGCATAAAACTTGTATACAAACTCCAAAATGATTTAAATCTATCAGAATGAAAAACCTTATATCTTAGATGTAAAAACTCAGTTTTTAAGTTACAAACATCTCAACATGGCTCTAAAATAAAAAAATGCAGTATATATTTTCATATTCCTGCTATATATGTAAATATAGTGTCTATCATAGCGCCATAAACTACAACTAAAATTTCTCATGGTGTCACGTGACACAACCAAAGTGTACAAAAGAGGTTCTGGTGAATCCATTTTTGTGGATGAATATGTTTTGGGCGTGAAAACTTAATTAACAAAAAAAATCTTCTAAAAGCCTGTTGCCATGCTCTAGGCGTTCAGTGAGTTGAGGAACGAACACCTAGATTGGTAAATCATCAATCTCATATGGATTCTTCATTCTTGAAACATAGGGTAAATGCAACAATGTTCAAGAAAAAAATGAAATTGCAGCAAGTATAATAAATAAGATAGTGAATACCGATCTCCAGTAATATAGATCTAAGTTTAAAAATAATATTATCCCAGATTACATCAAAACATAATAGTTAGTTTAAGTGTATGAAAAAGTGCATCTGCTTTAAATTTTTGGTGTATATGTTTATCTTTCCTATGTGATAATTACCAATGGATCTTACAATGTTTCCACCGAGCAGGTTTTCCGATACAACATGTCAATTTCCATTAAAACACCTTAATGGTTATCATACACATGTTTCTACTGTCAAAAAATAACTATTTGTGTTCCATTAATAGGCATAATATGTGTCAATAACACTAATCTCACAAAATATTTTCACTACGAAAATAATACAAGTAGAACTAACCATTTCTTTCAATAAAGTGTTGCCATCCTTGGTTAACTTGATATCTCCAGCCCCTCCAACAAGCCTATGAACAAAATTAGCACGGAGACGGTGAAAATAGCTGACAACAAATAAACTAAGGATAATGAACAGAAGAAACTAACATCTTAATGGTGCCTTTAGGGCCAAGGTTGCTCTTGAGAACATCTTGTAAACGCTTGGCGGCATTGATGTTCATGTGAAGTGCGGCCGATTTGTTCAGCACTTCAGCGTTAGGGTTCAGAACCCGCAGAGACATCTTCGATCCTGAGATTCTAGTAACAAAACTACAAATTTGAGTGGGAAACAGAAGAGTATGACTGATTTAGTGAGAAATGTAGCGGATCGAGAAGTTACCTTGGGTTAGTTAACAGCGAATTGGATCTTGCAGATGTGATGATGAAGAAGGTGATCGATAGTGGAGAGAAGAGTGCGTCGGAGCGGGAGTTCTACAGGAGTGAAAAAGGGAGACGTCGAAGAATGTTGGTTTTAGGGCTTTTTGGTTTACGGTTCTTGAGTTATACGACGTCGTACTGTAAGTCACTTTTTTCGCTTTTTTATTTCTTTTTCAAGAGCTTCAACACCCGTTTTATTCTACTCGTAATAACTCGTACCATACATCCATTTTAACTTATTCCTAATCTACACCCGTATTAGAGATCGTCTTGTTTCGTCTTTCTTTTTTTTTTTTTTTTTAAACACAACCCCTTGAAATCTACTTTAAAATCTATATATATTATTCATTTTGTGATACTTTAATTCATATCAGTTTAATAATAAAAAATATCATGTATTTGTTAATAGACCAATGATTCATCAACATCGCATTTTGAGTTATACTGGAGCATCTCCATATTTACGGATCCATCATTTGGAAACAGCAATTTTATGGAATTTTTAAGACCAGTTCCAATTGGATTTTAACATCGACCTGTTTTGAATAATTTAATGCTTAATAAGAGTATTAGATGTTTATTGATCGTACCTCGTGAGGTTAGTATAGTTTAAAAACTTGATTCAAATTTTGGTCTTTATAATTTGATTTGGTGGTTAAACATTGTTGGCTTGCTTGTTTAATTGTTTAATCCAAACACCAGTATATGATTTAGTGGAGACTTTGTTGACTTGCTAGAGACTTTGTTGACTTGCTTGTTTGATTTGGTCTTAGGGGTTGTTTTATTTGCTTCTGACCCGATCAAAATGTCTGACCAACTGACTCGGTCAGACATTTTGGCCGGTCAGTGTGTTTGATTTGCATTCTTTCGCGTCTGATCCGGTCCGACACCACTGACCCATGCATATTTTTTCACTTACTCGGTCGGTTTTGGAACAAGCTCTTACCCAGTCAGCACCTTCTGACCGAGTAAGTGAAATCAAACAGCCCCTTAGTTGTTTGATTTAAATCCTGAAATTCTTTAATAACGCATATTGTCTTGACCGCATATGCCTTAACTATTATATTGTTCGAATTAGCATGTTAATGTGCACTTTAGCGAATATTAATAACTATATCTTTTTACCCGTTGCGCGTTGTCGCGACATCGCGTGAAGTGTGATAAGGAATTGATTACAATCAACCCGAGTATTTTCCGAAATAAACTTACATACGTCAATATGTAGAGTGACTCGAATTTTTACCGTTTAATGAAAACACATTATATTTAACCCGACTATTTTCTAAATAAAATTTATGTCAGAAAACATACTTATAATTGTTTGTCTCGCTTCAAAACTAAATTTACGTCAGAACGTAGAGTAAATCAAAACGTATTATATTTTACCCAATGTGTTTTCACACAAAACTTACGTTGAAACGTAAACGCATGACGAAACTAAGACATTCTGAAAGGGTATATTATGTTAAGCACGAAAACATTTTATATTTGACCTGAGTCGCCTCTAATTAAGTCCAAACGTAGGCAGATACATGAGTAAACCCAGACCTTTAGAAACTTAATAGAGTCAATGTGATATTTTATAAAGATTGAAAAAGTATTGGAGGAGAAAAGTATCAGGATTGATATTGGGATAGATATAAATAAAAGAGAAAAAATAAAAACCAAGGAAAAAATGCAATTAATAGGTTTCGAACCCACAAACTCAATGTTAAAATACAAGGAATTTACCACTCCTACTACTGCCCATTTGACTAAGATTTTGAAAACAAACTATTTAATTACATCAAAAGTCGGTGGCTTTTTATTGGTCATCGACCTTTGTTTTTAAGTTATAGTATTATACAACGAATTGGCATCCCAAAATAAACATTGAGGTTTCATATATGAAGACCCCTAACAAATTGAATTAGAAAATATTTGTTCAACTCATTTCGAATGAATACGATTTTCCTATTGTCATCCTAACAAACAAGGTGAAAACAAAAAAATTCTTCAAACCTTCACCTATAGTAGCCATCTCTTATTTTCATATTCCATTTCCGAAGTCAAGGGGAGATGGCAAAGAAAACTCAAACCTTTGTCTTGCTCAACTGTAACGGTTTTACGTTTAAACCGTGCATGATATCGACCGTTTGCACGTAATATGATACTATTTAAATTCTGACGAGCCTGTATATAAATAAAGTCTGAAGCTTTGCATGTTTAGCTTCAGATAAACAAACAACCACCGTTATGAGGGCTTTTAGGCAAAGTTTCCGAGTAAAATATAAGTGAAAAATTAGTAGAAAAACCATATACATACTCTGGACCAATATTTTGAGCCGAAGGTCCGTGATAGAAAGTTCATAAGTTCTTGATGAATATTCGAAATTTAAAAAAACTTTTAATTTATAAAGTGGGTCCACCCCAACCCAACCCACCTCACATCACCCCACCCCACCCCTCCCATCCCCTATCATCCCTGAACTTTCTCTTGCCGTACCCCCACCATCGCATCATCTTATCCCCACACCACAGCTAAGTCCCCCCGCCACCATTACCACCGATTGACCACCACTAAGATCGTTCCATCACCATAATAGTTGATGATCCGCCATCATCGTAGCCACCGCGAACACCACCACAGCCCCTTGCGGCTGAGGTTTTAAGCACCATCATAATCGTTCAGAACCACCAACCACCATCAAGATCGTTGGCAACATCCAACTATATTTCGATATACGTTTGATAAAGTGTTGATTTGCGATGGTGGTGGTGAAAGTGTAGAATGATGATGGTGGCGGTGCAGAACGGTGATGATGGTGCGGAACGACGGTGGTGGCGGTGCGGAACGACGGTGGTGGCGGTGCGGAACGGCGGTGGAAGCGGCAACGGAGCATCATGTGATTACTTATATATATATATTAATATTAATATAAATATTTATTTAATTTAAAAGAAAGCTGATCCCACCATATTATATGTAATTTATGTATTTTGTTTTTTAGTTCAGTGGTATTTTTATATTTTTACTTTCATTTAACTGAAAAATTTAACAGAAGTTAGTGTTAGGGATCAATCGTATTATGGTTTGGTAAAAAGTAAGGACTAATAATGTACTTGTTTAAAAATTAGACACAATACTATAATACAGACATACCATAGGGACCAATTATGTAATTAACTCTAATTATTATCACACATTCTATGAATAATCTTACCAAAATACGTATATTTGTAAAAGATATTAAAATCTCACCTCAACGTCTTAAATCTTACAAATAGAAAGTTATTATTATCATATATCTACTAATAATGTCACTAAAATACGTATCTTCATAAAAGATCTCAAAGATTTACCTCACGTCTTCCTTTTCTTTTAGTATAAAAAGAAACCAAAGTTACAAAACATTTAATTACAGTCATCACAGGAGATAGAAATATTAGGGTAGATAATATTTGCCCCTGAGATACACTATATTTATAACATACAGAAATCTTCAGGGCTGATAGCCTCTTGCCCTTGAGATTCATTAACGCTTGTACCCCATTCATCCTGCTTTGTTGGGGGTTCTCTCTCATGGTTCATCTTGCATCTGTCAAAGCATCACTGAAGTAGCAGCACTTGAATCTCTCCAATGGCGAAGAATTACGTCAGAGAAAACGTTCCTCTGTCGAGATTCGGAGTGTTAGTCGCACAATTGGAATCTATAGTCGCTTCCGCATCTCACAAGCCACCTGATCCTCTCATCTGCTTCGATCTTCTCTCCGATCTCATATCCTCCATTGATGAAGAGCCCAAGGTCTGTGTATTATGACTCTATACGGTTGTTTATGATCGTGTGATTCGTTTCGCTTCAATACTGAACGGTGATATTGTTCGTTAACGATACTAAAAAGTAAAACCTAGTGATTGCAAAGTGATATGAGAAATTTGACAGTTAAATGCTATTCTTATGTTTTTTATTAGGAGTACGTAATTTCATTTGATAGTTGCTTCTTCGTTAACTAGTTGAATGTTCATAGTTTATGGATTGATATCTAAATTTGTGGAGTCAAGTGTGTGACCTTAGTTTAGTTAAAAGTGAAATGGAAAAACCATAGCAGTTAGTGGAACAAGACAACATGACAGATCTTATTGTGGCCTTGGATTTGACACTGGAACTACTTCCAGATTACGGAGTAATACAATATGTGTATGTATATGTAATGCCATCACTTGATTGGTAAGTGACGGTTGGATTGAGTCACCGCATTGATCTTCTGAGCTAAAGAAACATTTGTTTATTTTTGATGTTGATCTAGCCATCTAGGCAATATTCGCCCTGTTAGAGCTAATGATTCGCATTTGAAGCTAGGGAGATGCACTAACTAGTTTAATCTTAAAGCTGACATAATTTTCATGGTTAAAAAAGGATACTGTAACGTAAAAAATACAGAGAATTATGGATTTAGAACAATTAAAGGTTAATCAATTTTGAATCTGGTATTAGCAATACTGGAGACAGAAATGCATTCTGGCCAATCGAAAACTTATCTGCATTAGTCTTTGGAAACATAATTTTATGTTACGTAAAGCTTGAATTGATAAGTAGCTTTTGGATATCATTAGTCAAACACGGGCTTCTAAGTTAAGAATGGAGAGACCGAGGGAGTTAAAGTTTAAGACTAATACATTTGAATAATTGAGTTGAATCCTTTTAGGAGTCTGTACTTCTGTGGCAAAGGAAATGTGAGGATGCACTCTTTTCTCTGCTTGTTCTGGGAGCAAGGCGCCCTGTACGCCACCTGGCATCTGCTGCAATGGGTAAAATCATTTATAAGGGGGATAATATCTCAATCTACTCAAGAGTGAGCTCTTTACAGGGGTTTCTTTCTGATGGAAAGAAAAGTGAGCCTTTGCGAATAGCAGGTTTGTCAATTTTGTTTAAAGTTTAAATTTAGTTTCAAGTCCACATTTTATGTTAACTTTACGATTTTATTACAGCTAGCCATGTACTTAAAGGATCATTACCTATACCATCTATTTTCTGAAGTACATTGTTCTTATTAAACTGTAGCTGCATAGACTGTAGATTGTATGCTAACATACATACATACATACATACATACATACATACATACATATATGAGATATCATGTAATCAGAATTTGACTTTAGTAAAATTTTCAACTTGTTTGATGTTGTGTCATTGTGAATACAGGTGCTGCACAATGCTTGGGGGAGCTCTATCGACTATTTGGCAGGAAAATCACATCTGGTTTGCTTGCTACTACAAGCAATGTAACAAAATTGATGAAGTTTTCAGAGGTAACAGTGGAGTTCATTCCTTCTTTTGTAGTATTTATCTGGAGCACTTTCACACCAGGTGTTGCAAAATGCTTAAGCAAGATGTCATATTTATAAACAAAAATATTGTTATTGACAATGTGTCATGAATAGTTGTTCGTTCTCTTTGATTACTTGTTGGGGGGTTTTAGGGAAAATTTAAATTATGGGTATAGATAGCAGTGATGACATTAGAAGTTAGAAGGTAATATGGACTTATCATCTCATGTTAGTATAATCTTAATGCGAACGCCACAAAAAAGGAAACTAAAGTTATGTTTTTGGCATGGAGTAATTTTGCTTTCCTCTTTGTGACATCCACATAGGATTTGTTAGACTTATACCTCTCCGAGGACATGAGTGGTGATAACTGATGGGATCTCTTGGAGACATCGGATGAAGGTTAGGGATTTTTAGGGGAGTGTAAATATTTAGTTGTTGTTGGGCCTTAGTATTTTTCTCTTGTACTTTGTGTAGGTTGCATGTATTCGTAGGTGTTGATGTTAGCTACTTTATAAGTGCCTTAGTCTTAGGTGTGCCTTTAGTTTTAGTTGTGCCTTTAGGTTTAAGGTGTGTTCTTAGTCCTAGCTGCTTAGTTTTAGGGATGTTTATGCTTTCATCATTCGTTGTTTTTTATCTTTTGCTGCTAATAATCTCTGTTATGATACTTGTTTTTACCTGTTTACTTGTTTTATACTTGTTTGTTCTTGTATGTTCCTGTAATTTTCCTTTTAAAACCCAAAAAGAAAAGGAGATTTTCCAAGTCGGGGTTCTCTTTGGGAGTAGCCTCTTTATCCTATGAGATAGAGGTATGGTTTGCCTCATTTCACCCTCCTTAAACCCTATGTTATGAGTGGGATTCTGCTGGGTTTGTTTGTTTTTTTTGTTTTGTGATATCCAAAAATCTGATGATCAATTTTATTGACTAATACTTTAAGCCGATGTTACCTTCTAAATTCTACTATCATTACTGCTCTGTGTGCAACTAGCAGTAATAATTTTTTTTATCCTATTATCGTTTCATTTTGTAAAATTGACAAAATAGTTTATTTACATATAACTTATCATCGTTTTATTTAGCAAGTGGATTTAAATTGCTATTACAACTGCCATTGCTTGATGGAATTTAATCAGGAGAAAGAGTGTACCTTAGAAATGCATACTTACTATTTGTACTCTTTCATTTCTTTGCTTCTGTTCAGTCTATATTCTTGATCTTATTTATGATTATTTTCCCCTTACACCAATTTGTAAATGCTTTATGCTAGGATTTTGTGAGAAGAGAGGCTTTGCAAATGCTTAGAAATGCTCTGGAAGGTTCCGCAGGCAATGGCTCTTTCCCTGCATATGCAGAAGCATTTAAAATAATTATGAAGTTGGGTGTTGCAGATAAATCATTTATTGTTAGGAAAGCTGCTGCTAGATGTTTAAAAGCTTTTGCTAATATTGGGGGTCCCGGTCTAGGGGCTGGAGAGCTTGAAAATTCTGCCTCTCATTGTGTCAAGGTATCAGCTTCTTACATCCCTTTGTAGTTACTCTCTGTAGTCTGTAGTAGAGTAGCAAGATGGGCGAATTGGGTAATTGGTTAAAACAAGTCCGGGTCAGAATGGGTTGATAAAGGTAGGAAGACTCACAAACACTATTTTATATTTTCTTAATTGAATTTTATACGTAGTTAATGTGTTAAGTATCGCTAAAAAAGCAACGTTATTTCATTAAGAAACTAATTTATTCTAATAAAAAAGATACTTGAGCTTTTATACATTTTGAATACACTTTGGGCGTTTTGAGTTTCAACTTCTTTGACTTTTAGCTAAGTTTTATAGGTTAACCCAATCGACCCTTTAGAGTACAAATATGATCCATATAACACATTCAGCCGTAGACGCATTTAAATTGCCACATCTAGTATGTAGTTTCTGAGATCCTTGTCTAATATTATGTTGTCTTATAAGGCTCTTGAAGATCGAGAATCATCAGTTAGGGATGCCTTTGCAGAAGCTTTGGGAGCCTTGCTTGCTCTTGGAATGAACCCTCAAGCACAGGTATACTATTTGGATCTCAAGTTCATTTCTTTGTTTGTGTATAATACTTTTTTTTTCCATTTTGTTTTGTCGTAGCCATTTTACATTCTTTATTCTTCTAGGTGCAACCAAAGGGGAAAGGCCAGTCTAATCCGAAAAAACTCGAGGCGAGTTTGCAAAGACATCTTACATCACCTTTCAATAAAGGTAAAGGCATTTCATGGATTAGGAACGTGCCTGAAAGAATTCATTTATGGAAATAAAAGTAATCTGAAATGCAAAACTTCAATGGGTGATAAATATACTATTTTTGCAGCAAGTGGACCTCGTTCAAAGAATTTGCGAGTTGGTCTAACTTTATCATGGGTGTTTTTCTTACAGGTAAGTTGTGTCTATTGCTAGTTCTCATGATTTTATCAGCAACATTTATCCTTATCATTGGTGAATTGCTGTTACATGCACATCTCACTATTTAAGCTTGAACATTTACGGGTTCTGAAGTGATAGATTTGGTGAATTGTTGTTGCATGCTCATTTCACTATTAATGCGTGAACAATTATACATATTCTGAAGTGATAAAATTGTTTTTTCCAATATTTTGTTTTATGAATAGAGCTCTAAAGTTCTCTTTAAAGTACATGACAGGCCATTCGTCTTAAGTATATGCATCCAGATAGCGAGCTCCAAAATTTTCTTGTGCAGATTATGGATATGCTCCGTACAGATTCTGCTGTAGATTCACAATCATTGGTATTTCCTTATCATTTTGTAGCCTTAACATGGCTTTCTTAATTTGATGACATGATGAAAAGAATACTTGAAGTATACTTGTAACAATTGAGAAACAAAAAATAAAACAAAAAATAAAAAAATTGGTACCTAGTGGCTGTTAGCAGCAAGACTAAATTCTAGATTAGTACTTAAAGCACTTATACTGTTCGGCTGAATCATTTTTTTTTTCAATCTGTGTTAGATTATCATAACAGGTTTATTTTAAACTGAAAGGCAATGAATTTTACATATATTGAGTTTTCTACCTGCTAATATGTGGATTCTACACTTGCCCCTAAAAGATTAAAGTTCTTACAAGTAGTAGGATTGAATAATCAAGCAATTCGAGTTAACACAGTTTGTGAAGCAAAAGAGCTATGGCATTATGTAGTTGCAACCTGTATTCTGCTAGATACTTTATTCTTTTATTTCTATGAATTTAACAGAGTATATTCTTAGCGGTTTCAGTCACAAGATTCAACCAACTTGCTAATATATGATTTATTTTTTCTTGAAGGCTTGTGTTGTTTATATCCTACGGGTTGGTGTGATTGATCAAATGACCGAACCAACACAAAGGGTCTTCTTAGTTAATCTAGGGAAGCAGGTTTGCTTAATGACTCGTGTCTGATTACTTATTATATGTTATGATCTTGATTTGATTAGTTTTAATGACTTGGTGTGGATTTTCTTTTACAGCTTCAGTCCCCTGATGCAAGTCCATCAATGAAAATTGCTGCTTTACGCACTTTATCATATGCCCTAAAAACGTTAGGAGAGGTAAGGTGTATTCCGAGGCTGTTTTCTGTAATTTATTACATGAGACAAAAAATGCCAAATGCATTTGAAGTGTTGGAGGTTATATTGTGACTATGAGTCGCTTTAATTTTTTGTATTCTTTAGGTTCCACTTGAATTCAAGGAGGTTCTTGATGACACAGCTGTAGCAGCGTTGTCTGATTCTTCACCACTTGTATGATATTATTTTTATGTTAATTCTTTTCAGTTGACGTTAGACGCATATTGCCTTATACTTGTCTCATTGGAAATAATTAATGGTGTTCTGTAATTTAATCCCTATACCAATCTTTAGTAACATTTCTTTTGCTCCCCTCTTTGTTTCGCATCTTTTTTTTTTGGTAAAAGATTGACAATTTTACAATCTACGTCTATTCTCTGTGTTTGGGTTATTTCAATTTCCAAGTACTTATTTGAAGTTTTGATCTGGCATGTTTGCTAGGTACGTGCTGAGTCAGCCTTGACGTTGCGTGCATTGGCAGAGATTGATCCGACATGTGTTGGTGGTCTGGTTAATTATGGGGTCACTACACTGAAGGCACTGAGAGAAAATGTGTCATTTGAGAAGGTATGACGTGAGATGCATTTTTTTTTTTCATGAAAGATTGGAATTCAATCAGTTTCTCCCATCTGATAATCTGAATATATATACTCAGATATTGTTTGATTGTTTGTATATCGTTTCCCTGTTTGATTGAAGTTTCTGTTTTCCCAACACTGTAGACGATCAGATTGGTTGTCTGCGATCCTAAAATAATATCACATCACAAGTTCATGCATGCTAACAGTCTTTTAAACAATACTTCTCTCTTGTTTGCTGTGAAACTGTCTTTTGATTGCATTTTGTGCTTATTTTGACCTCTAAGTATTCATTAATCTTTTGCTAGTGACAAAGTTGCTTCCATAATCATTAATTGTTATTTCAGATGCCAAGAGGCCTATATTTTCTGTTGGGCTGCGAGAAAGTTGTGTTGCTGTTGATGTTAGAATCTTTATTCTTGTTTGATTCTCAAGTATTTATTCATTTTCTTTTCTCACTATGGTATATAGGGAAACAATCTGAAGATTGAGCTTGATTCTTTAAGTGGACAAGCTACAGTTTTGGCTGCACTTGCATCTGTTACCCCAAAGCTACCTCTTGGTTATCCAGCCAAGTAACATTACTTTTCAAATTTACTTTGATTGATGTTGTTGTAATGCTGACAGAATAATTAGTTATATTTATTTATTTTTGTGCATAGATTGCCCAGAACAATGCTTGATGTTGCTAGGAAAATGCTTACAGAAGCTAATCAAAACCCTATGGTTGCAACAGTTGAAAAAGAAGCTGGATGGTTACTCCTATCATCCTTTTTGTCTTCCATGCCAAAGGAGGCTAGTTATCTATCTATTATTTTTTTATTTGGTAATATTATTATGATATATCTTGATTATTAAAAGCGTTGCATGAATTGTACAGGAGATGGAAGATCAAGTGTTTGATATTCTTTCTTTATGGACTGATGTCTTTAGTCGCGTCCATGATCATCAAGTAAATCCAATAGAGGACCTGTCTTCTAAAATAAGGTTATCATTTTGTTTAGATCGACCTCTAAAAATGAGTTTCATTTACTTAGATTAACGTTTGCTCTTGTATTTCTTTCTAGAGTGTGGTCTGCTGCAGTTGATGCCCTAATTGCATTTATAAGATGCTTCGTTTCTCAAGATGCTTTGAACAAGGGGATCTTGCTCCAACCAGTGCTATTATACCTTAATAGGTGCGCGCAAAATCAAATAGCGTTGATACTATGTTTATTTCAGCTATAAATGTATTTTATTTTGCTGATGTTAAGCCCAATGTATGATGAGAAACAGGGCATTATCCTATATTTCTTCTTTATCAATCAAGGAGAATGATGCAAAGCCTTTTATGGACATATTCATCAGCAGAACACTGATAGCTTACCAGTCACTTTATGACCCTATGGCATACAAGAGTGACCACTCTCAAATTATTCAAATATGCACAAGTCCCTTCAGGTAATAAAGGTTTATTTCTATGTCAAATCCTATGACCCTATATATTTATGTTATGCTGGATTTCACTGTAATATGAGTTAAATGTATTCCTCTTTAAGACTTTTTATGGTTTCGCAAAACAGAGAAGCATCCAAGTATGAAGAAAGTTCCTATTTGAGGATACTTTTGGACAGCAGAGATGCTTGGTTAGGTCCTTGGATTCCTGGAAGGTATTTACATATTCACTATGATTGTTATTTTATTATTTTTTATTTTTTTATTTTTTTTGCAATCTCAACTATTGGATTCATGATTCTTAAAGATTCTGCAACATGTGTGCAGACCCTTTTGTTGTTGAAATTTTGTCACTGTTTTTTATTCTTGCTGGCACATAGGGATTGGTTTGAAGATGAACTTCGAGCATTTCAAGGTGGAAAAGATGGTGTTTTGCCTTGTGTTTGGGAGAATGAGCTCCCTACTTTTCCTCAGGTAGAATAGGTTATCCTCACGTATGTGTGTGTGTGTGTGTATGTATATATATATATATATGTATTGTTGACAAAAAGTAAAAAAGGTCATGTAAGTATTTAAATCTCGTTTCATCCACTGACTTAATGATTGTGTAATGTGCACAATGTACCTATATGTTTTGATTCAATTGAATATTCTTCGAGTTCATATTCTGCATATGTAAGCTTCTAGGGTCTTCAATTTGTCTGTTATAACTCTTTCTAAATTAGGAATTAGATCCTTTAGTTGAACTATATTGGCCACTTACTGGTTGAATATGCAGCCCGAGACTATTAGCAAGATGTTGGTGAACCAAATGCTTCTTTGCTTTGGGGTCATGTTTGCTACTCAGGTAGTGTTTTATCAGTGTCCATTCATTCTCCTCTTTGCATTGATTATTATATATTCTTGGATGACATTTTTAACTTAATCTGAATATTACCCCAGGATAGCAGTGAGATGTTATCACTTCTTAGCATACTTGAACAGTGTCTAAAAACTGGAAAGAAACACGCTCTCCATGCAACCAATGTCACAAACGTATGTGTGGGATTGCTTTCTGGGTTAAAGGTGCTAATACTCTCTCTGTTTCATTAATAACATACATATCTGAAACAGATCTAATATTTGCTCATTATTCCTCGTTTCCCAGGCCACACTTACATTCCGAACCCAGCCACTAGAAATGGAAATATTAAATGCTGTGCAGGGGATCTTTCAGGTTCTTTATGGTGTAGTTTAACATTTTACTTGAAGCTTATGCTATATGCTTTTAATTGGTAAATTTACTTCTTACAATGACAGGGCATTCTAGCTGAGGGTAGCATCTGTGAATCACAACGTAGAGCATCATCAGAAGGGCTTGGGCTATTAGCTCGCCTTGGAAACGATACGTTTACTGCCAGATTGGTAGATTATTCACTATACTGTTATGCATAAAGTTATGCTTTATATTGCAGATTTTATTGTTCATATTCTGCCTGTGGCATGTTCTAATTTCTGATCCATATATATATTTTTTCCAACCAGACTAGATCACTCGCTGCTGATGTAACTGGGGCAACGGATCCTCACTATGCCGGGTCAATTGCTCTTGCTCTTGGTTGCATCCATCGCAGGTATGTTACTTCTCTGGAAAAGATCGTTTGCATGGTTTTCAACAATTCTCTTTTATTCCGCTTTCCTTTGGCACTCAAAGAACTTGTTTATGTTATCCAAAACATAAATATAATATTATCTTGATGTTTATGGCTTTTTCTGAAAGCAAAAGATTTCATCTTTGACATGTTGCCTACAGTGCAGGAGGGATGGCATTATCTAGTTTAGTACCATCCACTGTGAGCTCTCTCTCGTCACTAGCTAAGAGTTCAATAGCTAGCTTACAGTTATGGGCTTTGCATGGTCTTCTTTTAACTGTAGAAGCTGCTTCCTTGTCCTATGTGTCACATATTCAGGTATTATTCTTTTTTTTCCCCTCCATTTATTCTCTCTAATCTAGAAAAATTCAGAGCATTTTATCATTTATTATCATCTATCTGCAGGCAACACTTGGGCTTGCTATGGATATCCTATTGTCTGAGGAGAATGGATGGGTAGTGCTTCAGCAAGAAGTAGGTCACCTCATAAATGCAATAGTTGCTGTTCTTGGTCCTGAACTTCACCCCGGAAGTATATTCTTTTCCCGCTGCAAGGTTTGTTTTCATAGCTTTTCATTTTTTTGGTTAAGTCAATAATAGTATGGCTCAGAAAATATAAATTCCTGTTGTTAATTGTTTGATTTTTTACAGTCTGTCATTGCAGAGATAAGCTTGCAGCAAGAAACAGCAACACTTCTTGAGTAAGTAGCGTTACTATACATTTGCAGACAGTTTGTTTGGCTGTCTCCAACCTTCCTGCATAACACCATATATCTCCAAAAATGGATATTTGGATAACGTAAAATCTACTCCAACTAATTTACAAACAGGAAAAAATTCTTGGGGCAAGCAATATATCTTCCAAATATGGAGGAACAATATTCATTCCTCCTAGAATATAGTTTGCCATTGTAACTCAATTGTGTACTGTTTTAACCTGTTAGTTATTATCATCAATAAATAGATATTTTATTATTAAAATTATCAAATAAACATTAATCTAGTTAAATTGAAGTAGTGCTTAGATAAATTAAGTAGGTATAAAAATTTGGAGTTGGAATTTTTTTGAGAAGACGGTCGGAGATGAAAAAAAAATGCGGAGGAAAAATATCCCTAAAAGATAAATATTTTTTCTGCTTTTTTTGTAGGTGGAGAAATGGAGATGGTCCTAAGTCATGGTTATTGGTTTTAGACTTTTTATTAATGTAATGTGTTGTCACCTTTGGCAGGAGTGTTCGCTTTACACAGCAACTTGTCCTCTTTGCTCCCCAAGCTGTTACAGTTCATTCTCATGTAAAAATCCTCCTCTCAACTCTTTCATCAAGACAGGTAATTATTGAAAATGATTGTCTAAGTACGCTTATAATGCATCTCTTTATGGTCCTGAAACGTTTACCTTTGCAACAGCCAACTTTGAGACATCTTGCAGTGGCCACTCTACGACATCTCATTGAGAAAGATCCGGTATAACACTTAATGATGCTGTAATTTCTTTCTTTTTAATATATGTTATCATGCGTTCATTCACCTACTTTTCTCAGATCACTTGTCTGTCTCTTAATTATTTGCAAGTTTGTGTGCGTAAATATTGTTTTCGTAATGGTATATCTAAACTAACTGCATTAAATTATTTCACATCCTGACATAATCAGAAATAAATTTGTGGATTTTCCACGTAAGAAGCTATTTCTTTATTTAATTGTAATCAATTGTTGCTTCTTTACTGTTTTTTAAGTGCCAGTTCAAAATGTGAGCATGCAAATATTCATCTAGTTCCTTCACTAATTTTCATTGTCAATGTTAGAATCATTAACCTGGTTCTTATCTGCTGATCATGTCAATTTACTGATGTACTGGCAGGATTCCATTATTGATGAACAAATAGAAGAAAACTTGTTCCACATGCTAGACGAGGAAACTGACAACGAGTATGTATCCTGTTATTTCTATATCATCTTTAAGTTCATTAGCTGGCTTGTGAGAAGATGGATTTATTGTAGATCTCATCTGTTTATAAGCATTTCCCATTTTCTTGGCTGATAAATAGTGACATGTTTATCGGTCTAAAACTCTAATTTATTTGCTTTAAATGTTTATTCTATATTGGTTTGCATCACCATCTTTTTCTTGTAAAGTTTGAGCAAGACAATGGTTTTGATCAGTTTGGACAATAGTATTTAATTATTAAAACCCAAGTTACTTGGACATTGCACAGTACAATCCAAAATTACAAGAATAATAGAAGCCTATCTATACAATATACAGTACAAGACAGTGTTGTTAGGAAAGCCTAAACAATGAGAGCAGCCAACAGGAAATATAAAGATCATTACGTATAATTAACCATTATACTTCTCTTATGACTTTTGACTCTGTTTCTATTTCAACTATATTAGAATATCATATAGTCGAGAGTGGAAAATGTTCAGCTTGACTGTAGTGGCATTCCTTACACATTGTACTTAAATATGTTTCTATGATGCTTGTTCATAGACCCCTGTTCTTAAAATTTCATATTTCTTTTCTAATGCCTGCTTTTTAAAACTTCATTTTGTTATCATAGGATTGGGAGTTTGGTAAAAACCACAATTATGCGATTGCTCTATGCATCATGCCCATCATTTCCATCTAGGTGGCTAGCAATATGCCGTAACTTGGTAAGTTAACTTTTCAGTATTTTCTGTTTTGTATATGAAGGCTTTGTGTAAACTGCATTCTATTAATACCTTTTTTGTTCCTCAGTATTAACGTTGTTTTAATCATTATGTATTATTCTGATTGTATCTACGTATCACACCTACTTTATGAAATAGTAGGAACAAAAACTGAAGTTCAAAAGGAAACTTTGACTCTTTAATATTGAATTAAATCCAGGTTCTTGCTACATCAAGTGGAAATAATAGAACCAACAAAGAAGTGGAAGATGATTCTTTTAGTGGTCCTGGTGGGGACACATCATATGGGGAAGATGATGAGAACATGGTTTCTAGCTCTCAAGGAATACCTAATACTGCTAGAGACAAATTCCTCAGATGTCGAACAAGAGTATTTGCTTCAGAGTATGTGTACCTATGCCTAATCTAATAATAATTATGGGTCACATCTTTGTGACTTTGTTCGCATACTGCTTCCTTTTCATGTATAGTTATTTATGCCCATGCAAAAACTAAATAACTTGCAATGATAATGCTTTGCTCCTCTTTTGCTCAATATATACCTATAATTAAGTAACCAGTAAGTCAACTTTGAATTGAAAATTATTTCAAAGCTTGCTATAAAGGAAATTATTTGGTAATCGTTGATGGATCTACTGGTTAGACTTTGATTTAGGATTGATTTTAGTACCTATGTTTCTTTTTGGAACCAGGTGCTTGAGTCATGTACCAGATGCAGTTGGACAAAATCCTGCTCACTTTGACCTATCATTAGCAAGAAGCCAACCAGCCAATGAGCTGATATCTGGTGACTGGTTAATCCTCCAGGTTCAGGAGCTCATATCTCTTGCTTATCAGGTGACAAGTATAATCAATTTAATTATAATATCATCTGGATTCTGGAACCACCTATTGCCATTATTAATTAGTGGTTATAATATTACTCATAGATAAGCACAATACAATTTGAAAACATGCGGCCAATTGGTGTGGGACTCCTAAGTACTATTCTGGACAAGGTACATATCTGTGATGTAGTTAATGCATAACACCAAATACTGTTTTAGCTATGTTGCCATCATTGATGTCCTTACTTCATCCTCACATTAATTAGTGTCGTATGTATAATTTTCAAGTGAATAATTACTGGGATCTATTGTATATTATTTACAGTTTGGCAAGGTACCAGACCCTGACCTCCCTGGACATTTATTATTAGAACAGAACCAGGTATGCTGCTGAATTTCATTTCAGTCTGCTGCCATTTACCTTAGTTACTAAATATAAAACCAAATATCCTTTAAAATATCAGGCCCAGCTTGTTTCTGCTGTTCGTACAGCATTGGACACATCATCTGGACCTATTCTCTTGGAAGCAGGTCTACTGCTGGCTTCGAAGGTTCTATACACAGACATTATTTTATTTCATTCTGTGAAAAACTGGTTTTCATGAGGGTAAAATGATAGATAATTTTTGCAGATATTGACAAGTGGCATGATCAGTGGCGATCAGTTAGCAGTTAAACGAATATTTGCACTGCTTTCTCAACCCCTTGAGGACTTTAAAGACCTTTATTATCCGTCATTTGCTGAATGGGTTTCATGCAAGGTAGATGTTTTCCTCCAATAAAGTTTACTTTATATATGCTTTATTGCTTAGTTTTATAAACATGAATTCTCAAGCTTCTTTCTACTGATTTTGTCTCTACTTTTTTTGTAGATCAGGATAAGACTTCTAACTGCTCATGCGTCTCTCAAATGTTATACATATGCATTCTTGAGGAGACAGCTCAGCATCCCAGAGGAGTATCTTGGACTATTACCATTATTCTCAAAAAGTTCAAATACATTGGGCAAGTACTGGCTATCTCTGTTAAAGGATTACAGTTATGTATGCTTCCGCACACGTCCTCATATACATGTAAGCTATATATCTATTTATATACTTTTGAGTTTTCGAACTAACTGCATGCACATTATATTTAATATATCTCTATTTTCTATTTCCAGTGGAAACCATTTCTTGATGGAATTCAATCCTCTCTGGTTGCCAAAAAGTTAAAGCCATGTTTAGAAGAATCCTGGCCATTTATCTTGCAAGCTGTTTCACTTGATGCCGTTCCAGTAGATGGAGATGCGGGCACATCATCAAGAACAGCAGAAAACACATCCAAAAGCGTCTTTTTCTCTGGATACAATATGGTGGAATTGAAACAACAAGATTATCAGTTTCTATGGAGCTTTTCTTTACTTGTTCTCTTTCAGGGACAACATGCTACTCCTGATGAAACCATTATCCCATTGGATTATGTAAAATCCAACTTTGGCAGTGACTCACCAGTTTCTGACACAGACTCAATAGCTATGAAGTTCTATGAAATCATTTTACCAGTTTTTGGGTTTCTTTCTGCAGAAAAGTTCTTTAAGACAGGATTTCTTACCATCGATGCATGCAGGGAACTGCTGCAGGTGATTTTTTAAGTGTCTTTACTCTTTATACAAGTTTTCGTTATCTATTTGTTTGTATTGATGCCATCAATTATTTGAGCTCCTCTTTCTGTAACAAGGTTAAACTTCATCAATATAGGTCTTTTCATACTACATCTTCATGGAGGATTTAGTGGATAGTCATGCAATCTCAGTTTTATCACAGGTAAATGTAAATTTTAAAATTATCGCATTGTAATCAGTTGTATACTTGTTTCGATGATGGAAATTTATTGCATGCTTCATTTTACAGATTGTTCAGAACTGCCCTAAAGATTTCTTTGAAACTGAAGATTTTGCATATCAAGCTGCTGAACTTTGTATGTCCTTTATGTTCAAGTTTTTACAAAGGTAACTAAAAACAACAAACTCTCTGACCTGTATGTATTTTTAGGACCACTTATATAATAAATTTATAACCACAAATTATCATTTTATAAAGTATTATATTGCTTTGTGTCAGTGCCGATGCGTTACCATCCAGTCACTCAAACTGGGATGATAAAATATCTCTATCTTTTACTACAGCAACAAATCTTTTGATGCGTCTCGAACCCAAGGTTACTAACTCACTTTATTCGGATGTTATAGAAAACCTTTTCCCTATAGTTTCCATGATCAACCACATACTAATAAATCTTTGAATTTGTGTTGAACTTTTTTTATTGTCTATACAGAATCAGGTACGACTAGCATTGGCATTTATCATTATTGGATATAAATGCATCGGAGAAGCTTCAAATGACGCATTCTTGTTAAAATCTGTTAATTATGTTCAATCTCTGGTCGCCATGCTGAAAAAGCTCCTTTATGGTGAGTCTTAAGTATTTTTATTCTATATGCATTTTTGATAACTTATTTCAGTGTGTATCATTTAATGTATGAATTAAAAAGGTATTCATTGAGTGTTGTTTGGCAGAAAAACCTACACTGGATGATGATGATGTATGCTATTTGAGGACTATGACCAGGGCTTGTCTGAATATGCATGTTAATCTAACCAACAACTGTGTCAAGAGCATCCATTTGTTGGAGGATAAGACAACAAACTCATTGCAATTATCGCAAAAGAAGCTTGTTTTCTCTCTTGAGCAGATTATCACATTTGCTAAATTAACTTATGAAATTGAACTTATTAATGCTGATCAAGAGAATAAATCCATATTCTACAGCATGCTATGCCGATGTACCTATTCATTCCATGAGGTCCTTAATGATCAATGCTTACCGGTAAGAGCATGCAACACCTGCAGCTAAAGGTGGTAAAATTGGTGGGTTAGATGGCTTTGGTAATGCCAAATCATGTTGCTTTGGGTTGACTGGACACATTTTTTGTATAAACTGTGTCTCTTCTATCAACAATTAATTTTAAATGGCATTATTGTATTATATTATCTAAACAATGGAAATTATAACAATAGTCCTAAGGATATGGTTCAGAACCTCTTACATTGTTTGGTTCAAATGATTCACACACATACATGAGGCTCTTAAAAGATTAAAACAAAATGACATTTTGCAAATAATAGATCTCTAAACTGCTAAATAGTGAGAAAAAGTAGGGTTGTGAGAGAAAAGTGGGTTTTATAAGTGAAAATTGATTGTGATGTCTGAAATTTGTTCTTTCTTAAATCATTTTTTAGCAAAATAAGTGAAAAATTGGTTGATAATAGAAGCCCTTAGGGCTGTCGTTTGCAAAGCCCCATTATATATTTATTTTTGAATAAATTGGTTTAGGAGGTTTTATACCTTAAAGTTCACTGTGGGTGACTTTCCACTTGTTTCTTTTTAAATTCTTTTATAATTTAATTTGCATTCTTGACCCATTAGAGACAAAACCCCGAATCAATCAACCTATTCAAAATTGAATGAGTCAAAATTGCAACTTCTAGCAACAACCATTTTTCGTTTATGTGCAGGTTCAGGCCATTGCCTTGCAAACACTAGCAGGTGTAATACGAGATTCCAATACTGAAAGCAACACATTTCTAACCTTCTTTATTGGGGAGCTTCTTAACGATATCTTTGGGGTCATTAAGCAAGTGTTAAAGGTATCATCCCTATTGGATTTTCCCTCTCATTTCGACCTTCTAAAAATTGTTTATATCGACAGAAACCTGTTAAAAAGGAAGCTGTAACTGTTGCTGGAGATTGTTTGAAAATCTTGATGCTTTTGCATACATCGTCTAAAGCTGCAGAATCTCAGATAAGTTTGATGAGCCTTCTTCTTGAAGCAATTCTTATGGTTCTGTTAGCTTCAGAAAATGATGTCTCTCAGGTGATAGCAATCCTCAATATTCAGCATTTTTAAGCCAATTTTCTAATGTTGTTTTCGTCCTTTTTTGTTAATCTCTTAGTTATATCCAATTGATGCATGTTAATGGCAGGAAGTCAAAGAATTAAGAACTGCTTCCGTGAGACTTGTTTCTCAACTTGCTCAAAGTCCAACATCTGCAGTCTACTTCAAGGATGCGCTATTATCAATGCCAGTTACACGGAGACAGAAACTTCAGGTGATCCTCTTTCAGTATCAAGTATAAACGATTACTTTAACTTCTTTCGTTTATGGTTCTATATGGGTTGTGTTGTATAAAATGAGCCAAGTATATTTTATCCTGACAACCAATTTTTGCAAATTCAGGATGTAATCCGTGCTTCTGTAACACAAGAACAGATTTCAACCCAGATAAAATCCTCCATACCACCTTTGGTGATCAAGTTGCCATCACAAAAAGAAGAAATCCCACCTCCATCATCAGCGATTAAAGTCAATGAGCGTGCTAACGAAGAAGAAGGCGGCGAAGATGAAGTTGAAGATGAAGATGAAGAAGATGACTGGGACACTTTCCAGTCTTTTCCTGCATCAACAAGTGAACCTAAGGAACCTAATAAATCAAATTCAGATGACATGGCATTCCAAGAAAAAGCAAGTTCCTTAACTAAGAGCGAGAGCTCAAGTTCTAGCACCAGTGAAGATGAAACTACCTTCACAGAACGTTTGCATCTTAATTTTGACCAAGACCGCGTCTTTGAGTATAATAACACTGCTGATGCGGATGAAGATGAAGAAAACCCCAGTGATGAAAATGACGATTCAGATGAATATTCTAGAGAAGAGTATAGCGTTAAGTCAGGCGGTGGGGATGAAGTGGATGTAGAAGAGGAAGAGGAAAACGAAGAGGAAGAAGAAGAAGAGTCAGATGGAGATATACTAAGCCATATTGATAGAGTGCTAATCGATATGGCAGAGGAAAGCTCCAAATCCTCATCTACTTCTCAATCTGGTAATGATAGTGCAGAAAAAGGCTCAAGTAATGATGAAAATGAACAAGACTTTTTTGGTCAACACTCTACTTCTCACAGTAATGCTGCATCTAATGAGGATGGGAATGAAGAAAAAGGTTCAAGTACTCATAGTAATGCTGCATCTGACAAGGACGGAAATGAAGAAAAAGAGTCAAGTACTCACAGTGATGTTGCATCCGACAAGGACGAAAATGAAGAAAAAGAGTCAAGTACTCACAGTAATGCAGCATCCGACAAGGACGGGAATGAAGAAAAAGGGTCAAGTACTCTCAGTAATGCTGCATCCGACAAGGACGAGAATGAAGAAAAAGGATCAAGTACTCACAATAATGCCGCATCTGACAAGGACGGTAATGAAGAAAAAGGATCAAGTACTCACAGTGATGCTGCATCTGACAAGGACGGGAATGATGAGAAAAGGTCAACTCACAGTAATTCTGCATCTGAGAAGGATGTGAATGAAGATAAAGGGTCAGCTCACAGTAATGCTCCATTGGAGGACACGAATGATGAAACAAAGTCAACTCATAGTAATTCTGCATCGGAAAAGGACAGGAATGAAGAACAAGTGTCAACTCATAGTAATTCCGAAACCGAAAAGGATGGGAATGAAGAAAAAGGATCAATGACTCACAGTAATGCTGCATCGGAGAAGAATGAGAACGAAGAACAAGGGCCAATGACTCATAGTAATGTGACATTAGATAAGGAAGGGAATGAACAAGATGACTGATTTTTCTGGTCAAAACTCTATTTCTGGATCTGGAATGAAGAAAAAGGATCAACTCTGAATCATAGTTGGTCTGGTCAGCACCGCCATCAGGCGGCTGAAGATTCACCATAGATATATACTATTTACAATACTGAGTCACTGAGTCAGATTCGTTTGCACATGAGCGGATGAGAACAGGTGTATTTTTTGAGTGTATTTGTTGATACAATTAGAGGTTTGAGGTTAGCTTATGCTTATGTGTGGTTTCATCACATCATACCTTTTGCCACCGAAGTTTTTGAAATGTTTTTGTCACTACTTTTTTGAAATATTTCTGGCGATACTTGATGCTTTCTTGTATTTTGGTCGAGACACAAGTTTAGTAAACCCTCACTTTACTTTCTTATTGTTTGAAATACGTGGTTCAACAAAAAAAATGTTTTTAATACATACAATAATATTTTTATCATCACAAAATTATATTGTTAATCGATCACTAAAATAGACATATAACGAATCGTTTACATGTATGTGACTAGTCAAACTAGTTACTTGAATGAAAATAAGGTTAATCCAAGTGAGATTTGTACCAATGACTTTTATATATAAATGGTTGTATGCACATAGAGAATCTGATAGAGAAAGAAGAGTTGTTGAGATAGTAGTAGGGGAGAAAGGAGGAAGTTTGAGACAGGAAGGTTAGGGCTGCTTACGTACAGAGCATGTGGGTTGGGTTCGGCTGAAGGGTCGGATTTTATTAGTTATCTTTTTATTTAAAATATGGTACGTCTTGTTATCATTGGTTACTTCTTATGCCTCTAAAGCAAGCCTTTTTAAAACAATTCACTATTTTATACCATCGGGGTGTGAAACTAGAGGTTCACAACAATAATGCTTGGTGATGGTTGGCTCACATGGGTATCTCAGTTCCATTCACTTGGATCATAACGCGAGGGCTTACGAACGGCTCAACATCAGCTGCCTGGACTCCTGGAGTGTGCCCTTTAAGAACCACCCTGTTGTCTCTCCAAAGCCACAAACGAAAACATCCTTCTCTCTCCTTAACTCTCGTAAAACTTCGTTTTTTTCTCCGGTACGCTCTCTCTCATCATCACATCTACATTGCTTATTCCCTCTCTTTTCCACGTAAGCATCCGTGAGACCAAAAACAATGTGTAATGGATGCTCTTAGTCTACTTGAATTATTTTGCGTGTTGCTTTCTCTTTACAAGTATAAATTCGGGCGGGTGACCCGCCCAAGTATGGAGATTTTGAGGCACAAGGACATGGGGTGGATATCACAACAATATTTCCAGTCAAAGATAACACCATTTGCGTGTTTTAGATGCGTGAGGAACAAAGGATTTGTGGTTTCTGGACATATTAAGGATTTTCAACACATGTTTAATATTTTGTTTTGACATAGGTTTGTTATATATGAACTAATATATTGGAACGACAAGTATTAAACAGAAAATCTTAATTCTAATTAGTTTAGAAGATTTGAAAAGTATCAAGGAATAAAGAAAACAAAAGGTAAAAATAAATTTATTTTTATTTAACCGTTAATGAAACTCCAAAAATCAAAAAAGATGATGCTACACATATCGTCCACTATAAAATTTTTATTTGTTACACCCCTTACTTCAACCTTTAAAATTCACGATACAACGCAAGTGAGGAAAAATTTGCTAGTTAGGGGCTGTTTAGCAATATCTGAATGATTAAGTGCTGAACCAATAAGAGGTCTGAACCATTAAGGTCTGAACCATTAAGTGCTGAACCATTAAGAGGTCTAAACCATTAAGAGCTAATATATTGCTTAACTATTCAAAGGCAAATATCTGACCAATTCAGATAAGAGGTCTTAACCATTCAGCATTAGACCTCTTAACCATTCAGAGGCAAATGTCTGAACCATTCAGACATTTGCTCGCGAAACAAACAGTCTGAACAAATAAGTGCTGAACCATTCAGACATCTGAACCATTAAAAGACTGATTAAGAGGCTGCCAAACAGCCCCTAATGATTGAGACGTATATGCACCAAAGCAGTTATTGTACTTGATGGTTATAAACTTACGACTTAGTGGGCTAGTGATATTGTTAGTTGAAGAAGACCTAATTTCCAACATGAATAGCCTTAAAAAAACACATTTTATTGATAAAGTAAAAATTAACACGAAGTTCTTCCTCCCCTCTAACATAAATTTAAATTCATTATAAATGCAACCACCATCTTACAGTCGTAAACAAACCTTTACATTCAAAACTCTTCCTATCTGCAACAATGCCGGAAAACTCACCGGCGTTCTCCACCGCCATCAACCTCAGGTATCTCAATTCCGGCCACCGCTACTTCCTTCACAACATCCTTTCATACCTCTTTATTCTCATCACCACCACCGCCACAGTTATTCTCCTCCGCCTTAATCTCATTCAACCGTCATTCTCCTCCATCTCAACCATCATCATCAACATCATCATCATCATCACCGTTTACTTCATCTCAAAACCTACCTCCGTCTACCTCGTCGATTTCTCCTGCTACAATCCGCCAAAGGCATTGCGATCACCGTTTTCGTTCTTCATGGAGAACTCCGAGATGATCCGCAAAAACAAGCGAAAAAGCCTCGAGTTTCAGGTACGTATTCTAGAACGTTCTGGATTAAGTGAAGAGACGTGTTTAGCTCCAGGTTTTCACTACATTCCGCCTAAGCTTACGATGGAGGACGCGAAAGTCGAGGCTGAACTCGTGATATTCTCTGTGATTGATTCTCTGATCGAGAAAACAGATCTGAAACCTAGAGATATCGACATCTTAATCGTGAATTGCAGCGTGTTTTCTCCGGCACCGTCGCTGGTGGCGATGGTGATGAATAGGTATAAGTTGAGGAGTGATGTTAGAAGCTATAATCTGACCGGTATGGGATGTAGCGCCGGATTGATCTCTGTAGATCTAGCTAGAATTTTGCTTCAAAATCATCCAAATTCGAATGCGATTGTGATCAGTACCGAGATTATCACTCCAAATTACTACGAAGGAAACGAACGAGAGATGCTCCTTCCGAATTGCTTGTTCCGATTGGGCGCCGCGGCGGTGTTGTTATCAAACAAACGCCGTGAACGGCGGCGATCGAAGTACAAGCTCCTCAACGTCGTCAGAACAAACAAAGCTTCCGACGAGAGATCCTACAGATGCATCCACCAACAGGAAGACGGTGAAGGCAATTCAGGAATCAAATTATCAAAAGACCTATCACAAATCGGTGCAGAAGCTTTGAAATCAAACATCATGACTATAGCTCCATCGTTCTTACCGTCATCGGAGCTACTTCACTACTGTTTCAATCTACTCTGCCGGAGATTTCTCAACCTGAAATGGAAACCCTACGTTCCAGACTTCACACAAGCGTTCGATCACTTCTGCATACACGCCGGAGGCAGGGCGGTGATAAACGAGGTGCAGAAGAATCTCCGGCTATCGGCGGAGCACATAGAGGCGTCGAGGATGACGTTGCACCGGTTCGGGAATACGTCATCGTCGTCGTTGTGGTATGAGCTTAGCTACATAGAGTCGAAGGGGAGGATGAAGAAAGGGGATAGGGTGTGGCAAATAGCGCTTGGGAGTGGGTTCAAGTGTAACAGCGCCGTCTGGAGGTGTAACCGGAGCGTTGAAACACCGGTGGTTGGGGGACCCTGGGGGGATTCTATTCATCGGTATCCGGTGTATATTCCGGAGGTAGTTAAGCTGTGAATTATTTTATATAATAGAAAAAAGGAAATAATTTATATGAACAAACCAAATTCGTATTACCCCCTCTCAAATGTAAATAAGATTTGTTTATATCATTGTTGTTGTTATCTTATTAAAGTTTTAACTGTTCATATGTTGTATTTACTTCTGTAAAAAAAGTGCACATATATGGACATGGCTTCCAGATTATTATGTTATGCTGGTATGTAATTGAATATATATGTTGTTGTTAGTGTTTTGTGAAAACACAATGTGTTGTTGTGCATGTTTATATACAATTTAGCACGGCATAAAATATTAACTTTTTACCATCATTTAGTATCCATACTGTTGCAAAAAACATGTATAAAATGACTTGTCATAAAAAAAAAGCTCTTTCGGACCGGTTTGGTGAATGGTGATGACTTTTCTGGTTTTCCCAATATCTGGCAAATAAGGATCAACTCATTGGGCCCAATCCAGCACTCTCTATCTTGCACTATATAGTATCTACCCTTCTCATGATCCGGAATGTTATTAATCCAGGCTCTACTATTTGGGTGACAATTTGTTACATATATTCGTTTGTTTTAACAAACTAAACTCAAACTCGATTGAAATAAATTAAGCAAACTCAAGCTTAGACTAAACTCGAACTCAATTGAAATAAATTAAGCAAACTCAAGCTTAGACAAACTTAAGCTGGGCTTTTTAGAATCTCTAATAATTGTAACCATCTATGTTACCAATATTATTTATTATTATAAATTACAACTCCACCGAATCCAATCTAGAGGTCCATTAATTTACTAAAATATACCACTATCAAATCCACTTCATAGTTCGTAACCATTCCAAAGTCGTTTTAGTGTCGAGCAACAAATACGCATACAAAATCATCAGTAATTTACATTACAAAATTACGTACTTACATACCGATTTTTTTTATTCACATAATAATATTATTAAATAAAATAAGCACGCATACTTAATTCTTTGGTGGTAACAATAATCTCTAGTCATCATATATTTTCAACAAATTGTTTTCGGAACTTGAATCTAGCCAAAATATATCATATTAATTGTTAGAAAAGTAAGAAATATCATTCTTTGAAAAAAGAAAAATATAATGTTGTACATGTACATGTACATGTTCATGTGTAATACAACTCCTTAAGACTGCTAATTAAGTGAAACTAGCCATGTTATAAAACAAAATAATGCTTAATGTCTAGATGGATGCATAAGCAGCACTAAAAGGAATTACGTGATGAGTAGATTAAAAAAAGGATTCATCCTACACTTTAATAAGCGACCCCATGATCTGGCCCGTATCCAAACATGGTATTTATACAAAGTAAGCTCTAATTGTAACATTTTTGAGAAAAATTTACTTTTGATTCTATACAATTGTTCTGCTTTCACTTATATGAAAGTTAAGCACGTAAACTAAGCCAAGTCTCAAGGTCACGTGTAGAACCTTCTGACCACACACTTGAAATTAAGCTTTACAGGTTTAACATATATTGTCATGAGATTTGGCAAAGTTTATAGGCTTATATAAAACTTAAGACACAGGTGAATAAAATAAAAAGCATGGTATTCCTATCAAGTGGGCTCTAACTGTAACAAGCCAAGTCTATGTAAGCATGTGATTAGAGCTCACTTGTTAAACGTACCATGCTTTTTATTATATTCGAGCCACAAACCGAGCCAAGTCTCAAGAGTCAAGACCATATATGTTGAACCTTCAGGCGCATACAAGCCACACACTTTTTCATATACACCACTAATTCAACCTAGGTTTGTTTCTGAAAATTCTGAATGTGCATAAAGGGATTATCGCAAGGATAAAAAATTTTGGATACAATATAAGTAAGGCTGAAAATAACAAGTCAAGGCGCCTAACCATAGGTCTCATACTTGACCAATGACAACAAGACACGTCTCTTGATTTCTAGCCAAGACAAGGGTCACGATTGCGCCAAACCTTAAACATTTATCTTTGGCCAAATTTCTAAAAGGTCAGCCAACAGTCCTGACATTGGGTGTCTTGCAAAAAGTTTTGTAGATCATGGTACAAGAATGGTCCAAACTTACTGCCCGTACTGGTAAGAACTTTCAGCATAAGTACCTTGTTGAGGAGGGTAGGGCGGGTGATGAGGATTAGTGGTGGAAGTGGTGAGGGCAGTGGTGGTGGTGGTGGGGGCAGTGGTGGCTGTGGCAGTGGAGGTGGTGGCGGTGGTGGTAGTGTGATATGATGTGTGTGAAGAGTTCATATCTGAAAAGGGACCTTGTTGAGTACCGTAGTTATTGTAGGTGGCATTTAGAGGAAGGGTTTGTCCACCAGCACCACTATATCCTTGGTAGACATCGACACCATGGATGGCATTAGAGCCAAGTATCCCAGAAATGAGTTCCATACCAACAGCATATGGATCTTGGGGTTTTAGCCATGTTCCTGAAACCTACATTACATATCACAATAACTGATAATTTTAACCTTATTTTCATCGAGTAAAAAAGATTTTGATCACTGTACTACGCATCAATTCCTGATTTTAACAGCCAACTATGCAAAAACTTGCATAATAACAAAAAAAATATACATGGCAGAAGAATGATATGAGCTTCAACTTCAACCTTAAACAAATAAACCTGTGGCATCATTACTATTATTATAGCTTAACCAATCCTCGATCTTAACTCAAATAATAGTAACAAAATACACAACTACAAAGCCAAGTAAATGTGAAAAAATAAAATAAGACTCAATAGCTCGAGTTAAAAAAATTAGGAAGTTAAAGAACTAACTGACCTCATTAGTGTTGTGAACTCCAGGTCCTATACCAGAAACACGCCCACTGTTTGGTATCTTCATGTCCACAGCACCTGGGTATCTTGTATAAAACATAAAATATATTGATGTAAAACACATCACCAAAAGGTAAATAAGAACACGAGATAACTAATCAGTATATCAATATAAAATGAGTAGTATGTTACCCAGAGACGTGTGGAGGAACTGGGTAACCATGAGGCTCATATTCCCTTGAAGGAGCTAGATAACTAAGAGATCCATACTCTCTTCCACCACCCTTTGTGTATATATATATATAAGCAAAATTTAGCCACATAAGCAAACCTTTAAACGCTTCATTCAACTGAAGAAACATATAAACTAACCTGAAAGGGTTCAAAGCCTAATGATCGACCACTCCGTATGGCACCAGATGAAGATGGTCCTTCACTAATTAAGTTTCTTTGTGGCAGGAATCCTGGAACTGGACCCACAGGAGAAGGCTCTATCCCAGGTTTCGCATCTCTGAGACATCTTGCTCTAAATCTTAATGCAATCTCAGCCAGAGCATCTTTGGCGGCATTGTAACTCCCAGACACCTAAAAAGGTCAAGATGGTGAATAGTAGGCCTTAGTTTGAGAGAAATTAAAATAAATTACCTGCACAAGCTCTTCATCTTCACCAGCACATTTCGGTTTTTCTTCCTTGGAGAAAACACGAATATCTGCTTTTGTTCTTCTCCGCATCTCATTGATTACCTGACCTCCTTGTCCAATTATGCAACCAACTTTACTAGATGGAATAAGAAGTCTTGTAGTAATAACCCCTTTCTCATTGTGTTCACTCGTTTTATCTTGAATATTAAGAACGGCATCAACTGTTTGTGACCTTGGGTTGCTTAAAGCCTGACATAATTTCAGCACAAATTTTAATTGACCAGTATAAATGACAATATAAGCCCATTCACTTATAATAGGTCAGTTGGGGCTATGTTTTCATATCACGTCAAACAGGTAAAAAAAAAATATTAGCTTAAAAAGGAACGGGACAAGAGTAGCCCAATGTGCATCTTACTATCATTAACCCATAAAACCTCCTAAATCATTATATGAAAGATATAACATATATAACACTTCTGGGTCAATCCAAACTGACCAAACTGTTTCATCCTGCACCCAAAAGTTACCTGTTTTTGTCCATGCCCCAATCCACAAATTCTGCACCTCTAATTTGCAGACCTAAATTATAGATTGAAGGCTACTGACCTCATATGAAGACACCTGTATCACACGCTCGTCAGACTCTACAGAAGCATCATCCACATGTATGCTAGTTCCAGTCTCTTGCTGTAACTGCCTTACATTTGATCCCCCTTTACCAATCACCCCTCCAATTTTAGCTGATGAGCAAAGGATCTTCATTGAAAACTCAGACGAGATCTGTGTAGCAGCATTATCACCATTAACACCATTGGGCCCAAATCTGGTGGGCCCCATCCATGACATTGGTGGTTCACCACGGACACTTGACCCATGCTCAGCCCGCGTTAAGTTTGTAGGAGGCATGTTTTGGCCCTTAACTACCGGAGGTTTATCCTTGCGTGGATTCTGATGCAACAATGTAGACACTTGATAGAGAGCCATTTTTGCAACAGTTGGTTTGGCTGATATCTGAAGATAAATAACTTAATTAGATTTTCTATATACCCAGTGTTAAAGAAATGAAAGTTAAAATTAAATTATGAGCATGGGAGATTAGTGCATTACCTGGACCAGCTCATCAGTAGTCATAGCACATGCAGGACGTTGATCTGCAGGCATGACACGTATGCTTGCACCAGTTTCACTCCTTAATCTCGTGATAACATCTCCTTTTTTCCCCAAAATACACCCAACTGTATTGTTTGGAACAAGCAGGCGTGCAGTTATGGCATTTTCACCAACTATGTCTTCCTCAATTATTCTGTCATGAACTTTTAGTAAAGCATCTTGAGCTGCACAATGCAGCTCCATATCATTATTCTCCTGATTGTCCCTCGTGTTACTTTTTGCTGGCAATTTTGAAGGACTGGATATTGTTATTACTCTGTCTTCTGAACCAGGAAACGAGTCTGAAACTGTAATTTTAGCTTGGGTCTCTTCTCGCAAGGCTTTGACTATCCCACCACCTTTCCCAATGACACTACCGATTTTTCTAGATTGACATAATATTTTGTAGACTGTCTCTGAAGCCTTAGAGCTTTCTGAAGACTGTTCGCCAAATTTCCCTCTTTTGTTACCACCCTTACTATTATTGGGGTTACGGCGTTTCTTGAAGGAGGGGTGTCGCCTGTTCCGTTCCATATAGTCACTAAATCTACAACTCAACCACAAATGAACCAAACATAACATGAAGGTAACCACATCAATATAGTATAAAAGAATATGCAATATTGAATAAAATTCAAAATAGTTTAGCATCTACTACAGAAGTATGGATCAAAAAATAATAGTATGGGATGCCCCTCTTACAGGATTAAACCATACGAAAAAAGATCACAGAATAATAGATAAGTAGGTTCTCCTATATGTAACTTACTCCCAAATAGGCTGGAGCTAACATGATATAAAAAGAGATTTAGTAAAAAGGAAGGAAAATTATATTATTAAATTATTTAACTTCAGTAATCAGTAGCAGTGCATGTAATCCTGTTTGTTACTTGGTTCCAAATATTCCATGCATATGCCTTACTCCTCACTATCAAATAGATAACATTAGCAATTACTCATAATGGACTTGGCTACATTTAATCAAATAAATTACATCGCACGGCATAAATTGACACCTCAATTTACAAATGGAAGTGGAGGCGACATGAGTTGCCCGTTTGTTTCATACATCATATGCTTTAAACTCTTTACAGTGAGGTACTAAATAACTTTTAATGGTATATATTTATGGTTATTTGGTGTTCTTAATGCTTTTGAGAATGTAAGGTCGCTCATGAACTTACATCAATTTCTTCTCTAATACCATTGCCAACAAATTTAAGTTAATACGCCTAAATAAATAGATCCAAACTCCATCTACACAATAGCAGCCCAAAGTAAGTATATTATATTTCATTTTTCCTAACAGGTCAATTAGCTACATTAAACAAATTCTATAGCACATAACATGATAACGTCAGTGTATTACACCTAGCAGACACTTTACAATTCTCCCAGTAAAAAAAATTGGTACTTTACCAATATATTTTGATGTTCTATAAACAAACTGAAGGGCATATGATCGAGCAAGCACTCTTGACCTAAAAATGACGATGAACAACCGTTTTATCTCCAATTATTCATCATTAGCCCGCACACATTCATCATATAATGGGATTAGACGTGGCAACGTAGTAAAGTACATCACACTGCTCGATTGAACTCAAATTTCAATATTTCTTTGCTAATTAGATGCGGCATACGATAAAAATCAGAAAAATACAAGCAAACAACGAACATTCGAAACTTGAACGATCTAGATCAGTTTGAAACAAATTCACAATACTAAGATCGAAAGATTAATAGATACGTACGATATGAAGAATCGTCGAGTGAAAACTCACCACAAGAGATGATCTGAAGGTTGTGAATTACGATAACGATCTCTCCTTTGATAATAATAGCGATGCAGATAAACGGAAGGAATTAGGGCTTGTTTCACATATCGCGTTTGATTCTGTTTATTTCGGGTAAAGGGTCCGACACTCGGCTAGTTAGTTTAGGACTTTGGGTTATTTTTGGGGTGTGCAATGGGTTAATCAACCGAGGACCGAAATAGCTCCAACTTGTTACCAAATACCGTACCGTACCAATGATCTATTGGCCTAGTGGTTAAATGGAAGGTGGGAGGCATTGCCTCTCTTGGAGGTCCAAGGTTCAAACCTTGGCATTGGCGAATATTACTAATTTGGTGATACTAACAACTAACTACTAACCAGCCGTTCAAAAAAAAAATACCGTACCGTTACGGTCATGAGTTTTAGGGTCGGTTTCTCAGGTCGGCCGTAATTATTCTCACCCCTAGGTTAAACTCGAACCTGATCAGCTTCTAACTAAGTATTGAATATAACCACAAACCTAAAACCAGTACGAATGGATTGTATGTATGTTAGTATGTAGAATGGATCGGATCGGTTTGGTTGGTCCCCCAGTTTATGTTCACGTAAGTTATTTCAAGTTTTATGCATAAATTATCAATAAATTTTATAATATTGAACTTTGGAAAATTAAGCAAGTCGAATTTGTAAACTAAAATTGATATAAGTTAAAACACTATCTTTAAAAAATACTGACATGTCAAAAAGTGTTTGCTAATAACACGAATATAAAAAATTCACTAACATAACATAAAATTATTATATTCTTTTTTTTTAGCATTGATGTCACCTGACACACGTAAAGAAACAATTATATATATAATTCTTACAACCGTATATATAATTCTTGTAACCATAGATCAAGTTTCATCTTATGTTTTCAGAATATGACATCCATAAAAAATTTGTCTATCGTAAAATTGCAAAATAATATCCTTGATGTATAGGCTAATTACTCGTTCATGTTTATAGTAGGTTGGGTGTTTGAAGTAGCGCCATTAAATACATCCTAACCTTTCTTCTTTATCGGTTATTGGCGTAGTCTACGACAATGTGCCTATTGCTGTAACAATCCTCTTCTGTCACATGGCTTCCAAAATGCCCAACTCAAGTGTCGTTGGGTGTAAAGTACGGCCATGGTTGTAATCAAGGGTCAGTCTGCATTGTTTTGGTGAATTGCGATGTTTTGCTTCTCCATCTTTAACGTGCAGTCTCGTTTTGACTGCTAAGGTTTCATACTGTGTATTTTGCTTCTCAAGCTTCACTGTACAACAAACTAACGCAAAGTAACGTGTTCTACTATGTATTATGTGTTGACTGTACATAATTACGTCTTTTAAATGCATGTGATAACCCATTTAAATGAACTTTGGTTTGACTTCTCACTGCATTAATTCAAGTTTGTAACAAGGTACATGGAATTCGCTTACGAGCAATTTAACTTGCTTACACCTTTAATCATAAAATATTACTCATTGACGCCACATAAAAGCTATGTGTCCGTTAATGTATTCGAAAAGACCTGATTCATTCAAGAGACAAGTACTTTTTAACACTAGTTTAACAACGTTATTTATTAACCTGAATATCATTTGTTAAAATTTAGATAAAATTAAGTCTATATTAATAAATAGATGAAAAAAATAAAAATGAAAAGTAAAAAAATTCCAAAAAGCACAACCAAAAAATTAAATTTACAAAAAGAAAACTTAGTAAAAAATTCCAAAAAGGACAACCAAAAAATTAAATTTACAAAAAGAAAACTTAGATAAAAAGAAGTCTAAAGTTAATTAAAAAATGCTTAAGATAAAAAAACAGTCTAAAAAATAGTTAACATATAAGAACAGAAAGTAAAACAAAACAAATAAAATAATTAAAAAGAGAAGGAAAGAAAAGAAAACAAAAAATGGGTCGAGTGCTGATATTACAACCATGATTTCTTACAAGAAAAGGCATTACCAGTAGGCTGCACCTCCCTTTGTTGTTAACTCCGTACACATTTACTTAAAATATAATCGTGCTTTAAGCTCAAAAGCGCCATGTAAAAATATACCATTTAATTCTAACATTATATGTATTTTCACATAACACACAAAACTATCAATATACCATTTAATTCTAACATAATATATTTTTCACGTAACCCATAATACTATCAGGGTGAAGAGATTTACACCACATCCACCTCCAACCCCAAGGCTTCATTTCCCGCTAGCACACCGAAGAGGGTGAGGTGGTGTTTTCGTCTGTCTTGACCCGCTTTCAAATCAACATTCATCCTCCCTCCTGTAGCGAAGAGGGTGAGGAGGTGCCAAAATATGATAAGATCAGAGCGTAATTGAACAAGATGGTTGAATGAGATGATTACAATCGAATGATTAAACCAAGAACCAAAGTCGACTGTTTGTGGTAGGTCGATTACACCAAGAGAATTAAGATACAAGATGAAGAGAATAATAGAATGATTGATAACTCTTGTGTGTTCTTGGATGAATCCAAAGCCTGCTCTTTATAGCTTCTAAGGAGAAGATTGTTTGGGAAGAGACAGGAGAAAATAAGCTGTGATTGAGAGCCTTTAAAGGCATATAATATTCCCCTCAAATAAGAAAAACAACTTGTCATTTATAGCCTTCTAATTTCTTCAATCAGCATCCAGACTTTATTTTTTTTTTTTTTTATAACCTCACAAAACAAGAACCATAAAATAAATTAAGTTAGAAAAATAATAAAAAGTTGGTATGTTTGTAACCTGAAGTGAATATCATTTTTAACATGCCCCCTCAGTTCAGGTTGCAAACATGTCATATAGGCCTAGTTTTTTACTTAAGCAATCATGTTGAAGAACACCAAGCCCTTTTGTAAAGATATCAGCTACTGACACTCAGAACTAATCTTTTTTGTTTCAATAACACCGGTAGAGATTTTTTCCTCGTATGAAGTGTAGATCGATTTCAAATGCTTTGTACGATCATGGAAAACCGGATTGGCTGCTATTGACATGGCAGCTTTATTATCACAAAAGTTTGACCGGGAGTTCACAATTTATTTTTAGCTCTTTAAGCAAATTTAAAATCCATATTATTTCACAAGTAGCTGAACACATAGCTCGGTATTCGCTTCTGCAGACGAGCGGGAAACTGTTGATTGCTTCTTACTTTTCCATGAAACTAGTGAACCACCTAGAAATATACAAAAGCCGGTTACTGACCTTCTTGTTGTCGACACTTACCCCAATCAGAGTCAACAAATCCACAAAGATCAAAGTTTTCTTGTTTTACTAATTAAAATACCCTTACCAGGAGACCTTTTAGATATCTCAATAGCCGCAGTGCAATTTGAAGATGAGAATTTGTTGGGCTGTGCATAAACTGACTTAAAACTGAACAGCATAAGAAATATCAGGTCTTGTCAATGATAGATAAATGAGCTTTCCTATCAGTTTTTTGAAAACCAGTTACATTTGTTAAAACTTCATTATTCTTACCACACTTGGATGAGACAACAAAGCTTTTTTCAATAGACAGTATTCACCGTGTTACAAACCAAGAAGACCAAATTCGGATAAAAGTTCGAGAAATACTTTCTTTGAGAAAGACAAATGCATGATTAGATATAACACTTCTATTCCAAGAAAAATTTTTCAATTTACCTAAATCTTTTATTAAAAATTTTGTGCTTAAAAAATTCTTTACTTTTATGATTTCATTTCATCATTCCAAGTTATCACTATCTCTACGTAGACCAACAAAGCAATGAACAAGAGGCCTTGAGATTTAATAACAAAGAGTGATCACAAACACTTCGGACAAAGCCATTTTCAACAAGAACACTAGTTAATTTTTCATTCCATTTCTAGGGGCTTGTTTTAAACCATATAACGATTTCATTAGTTTACACACTTTTGTTTCATTTTTGAATAATAACCCTCTGGTAAAGTCATGTAAACTTCTTCAGTAATAGTCCATACAAAAAAGCATTATTGATATCTAACTGAAACAAAGACCAACCTTTTTCAACTGCTAAACTAATGATGCATCTAATTGTGACCATTTTAACCACCGGAGAAAATGTTTCATCAAAGTCTATACCTTCTTTTTGACTATACCCTTTTGCCACCAACCTAGCTTTATACCTTTCAACCTCACCATTTGACTTATACTTAATTTTGTAAACCCATTTACACCCAATAGGTTTCTACCTGGAGGCAAATCTACTAATTCCCACGTATGGGTTTCTATGTAGGGCTTCCATTTCTGCATTCATTGCTTCAACCCAATTAATATCAGATGATGCCTCACTAAATGTTCTAGGTTCTACGCTCTTGTTTAACACAGACGCAAAGCAGAAATTTTCTTTAGATAATTTGGAATAATTTACTACTTTCTCTAGACCATACTTGACTTTACCTTCTACAACGTAATCTGCCAACTTCTTAGGAAGAGATATAGTCCTTGATGATCTTCGAGTTTCATTGATTGGCTCATTTCCTCAGGAGGAACAACCTCATCATTAGGAGTAACAGTGTTGCCTGCCACGCCAACAGTTTCAATAGGAAAACTACTGCTGCTGACCGTCACTGCTAACTCCCTGAGACACCCCCCTTCATCATCGGGATTATTATCACTAACAGAAACATTGGGTGAACAAGACTCAAAATAGTCAAAAAAGTTTAAGTTGTTTAAATTCTTTTCGAAAGACACCTGATCAATATTATATGTTTTATTCTCTTTAAAAGGATAAACTTCCTCATAAAACTTTACGTCTCGAGAAAAAATAATTTGACGTTTATCGAGACACCAAAGCTTATAACCTTTTTTAACATTTGAATACCCAAGTAAAACACATTTTCTGCACGACTGTCAAACTTATTTGATACATTAAAACAGTACTAAAGCATAAACACCCAAAGTTTCTTAAGTGTTCAAGAGAGGGTTTGAAACCGAACATCAACTCATATGGACTTTTTCCTAACAAAACCGAAGAAGGCATCCTGTTAATCAAATAGGTGGCGGTCAGTATGCATTCAGACCAAAAGCTAAGGGGAACTCCCCCTGAAACATGAGTGATCTAGCTACATTTAGAAGATGTCTATGTTTTCGCTCTACTATTCCATTCTGTTGTGGTGTTTGAACACACGTTGTTTGATGGATTATACCTTTAGAGTTAAAGAAATTGCTCATCTGATTATTAACAAATTCAGTTCCGTTATCACTACGAAACACCTTTACAGATTTACCAAACTGATTATTGATAAGTTCACAAAAATTTGCAATATTTTGAGAAACTTCATCTTTATTTTTTAAAAGAAAACACCACACAGCTCTGGAATAGTCATCTACAACAGTTAAGAAATACTTAAATCCATCTCTGCTAGTCACTCTATACGGGCCCCAGACATCCAAATGAACTAACTCTCCAACCTCCTTAGATACATGGTCACTCAATGGAAATGGTACTCGAGACTGCTTAGCCTTGTGACAGACCTCACAGGGGTGTGGATTTTTTATAGAACTAATATTTAGGGTATCTTTCAACACACTCAACACATTGTCAGATGGATGTCCTAGACGTGTATGCCATAAATTAACACTATTAACACTACTATAACACACCTTCAAAGGGTTCCCATTTTTTTCAAAAAAATAAAGTCCATCACTTTGTCTACCAGTCACCAAGACTCTCTTTGAATTCAAATCCTGAACCAAACAAGTATCTTCAGTAAACAATAATGCTAACTTATTATCTTTTGCAATTTTATGAACAGATAACAAATTCACTCTATAGTCAGGTACGACAAACACATCAGTTAACATTATATTATTTGCTAGTTTTAAATCACCAATTTTTGTCACTTTAGCATTTGTTCCATTTGGGTGTCCTACAGTAACATTAAAATCAGAAACATCTACACAGTTTATTAGATTTTCGTCTGACATAACCATGTGTTGATTTGCACCCGAGTCCACCACCCAACCATGATCAAACTTCAACCCAGAGATACTAGAACAATTTAAAAAACTTGTATTTATGCTACTTTTAAAACCAGAGAACTTACCTCCAATGTTGGATGCTTGCTGTTCAGACTTGTCACTAACTAAACTAATAAGTTTTGCAATCTGATCAGGAGTAAAAGGTGACATTGGTGAAGAAGAGGAACTAGGTTGGCTTGTAGTAGAATTTGATGTTGCAACAGAATATTTGAAGTTCCTGTTTTAAAAGATTGATTTGCTCCTGTCTTGAAAGGCTGATTAATACCATTTTTCTTCAAATTTGCTGGATAACCAACTAACTCATAACATCTATCAATAGTATGACCCAACTTATTGCAATGTGTACATTTCAAGTTAAGGTTAGGTCCTCTACCAAGTTTCTTTTTGTTTTCAAAGGATTGAGATTGATTTTGTTTTGTAAAAAAGGCTACATTTTGATGTTTATTAGAGGAACTAGAAGAACTATTTCCTCTATGTGATTCTTCTCTTGAAATTAAAGAAAAAGCAGTTTTCACGGAAGGTAGATGATCCTTAGTTAAGATATTAGACCTCACTGGCTGGTACACATCATCAAGTCCCATTAAAAATTGCATGAGTTTTATTAGTTGATTAAATTCTGAAAATTGTTTTGCAGCTAGACAAGTACAATCAGGAAGTTTAACTATAGCATCAAATTGTTTCCACAGAGAATTTAACCTATGATAGTACTCTGAAACAGAAGACCCACTTTGAGTGACAGAATTGATTTTTTGGTGTAAATTAAAAATAATGGAACCATCAACTTTATCATATGTTTCCTTTAGCTCTTGCCAAGTAGTTGATGCTATTTTTGAAAATACTTGACCAAGATAAAGCTCATCGGAAACAGAATTTAAAATCCATAAGAGAACTACTGAATTACATCTATCCCATTGTTTTGCAAGAGTTTCATCATCAGTGGGCCTCTCACAAGACCCATCTATAAAACCAATTTTATTTTTAACTTCTAATGCTAAAGTCATTGCATTTGCCCAAACAGTATAATTTTCAGTTCCCTTAAGTTTTATATTAGTAATCGTAAGATTACTTGTATCTGTAGCATGCAAATACAAAGGATCACCAAAATCAAGTTTACTAATAAGAGTTTCTTTAGGATTAACCAAAATATCATTTGCCATGATCTAATAGTTTAACAAGATAAACACTCAAAAGATAGATTAGAAAATACCCTTTTTCAGCCCACAAATAAATATTAATTTAGCAATCAAACAATTAGAAGTATGATATGATGCTAAGTTGCAAGAGATTAGAGACAGATGGTACTTACAGAATGCTCCAGCAGATACAAAATCTAAGGAAACTTTTATAATGCAGTTGAAGTCTACAAGATAGAAGAATACTAAACCAAACCTTTAGGATAATGCCTCGAGCATGTACCTTGAGCAAATACCTTTTGAAGCAAAGATTCCTCAAACTTTGCTAAATCCAAGAGCAGGTGGTAGCCTTAAGCAACCGTGACCAAAAAACGATCAAACCCAACACCTCAAAATTGAGAGATAAAAGATGAATAATACCAACTCTGCAGCGGAAATATACCAGAGCGCTCTTCAATCGAACCAAATCAGAACAGAAGAGTTCAAAAAAATAAACCCTAAATCGATCTGATTATAGAGACACCCCGCAAAGAAACCGATATTAGAGCCTATGGCTCTGATACCATGCCAAAATATGATAAGATCAGAGCGTAATTGAACAAGATGGTTGAATGAGATGATTACAATCGAATGATTAAACCAAGAACCAAAGTCGACTGTTTGTGGTAGGTCGATTACACCAAGAGAATTAAGATACAAGATGAAGAGAATAATAGAATGATTGATAACTCTTGTGTGTTCTTGGATGAATCCAAAGCCTGCTCTTTATAGCTTCTAAGGAGAAGATTGTTTGGGAAGAGACAGGAGAAAATAAGCTGTGATTGAGAGCCTTTAAAGGCATATAATATTCCCCTCAAATAAGAAAAACAACTTGTCATTTATAGCCTTCTAATTTCTTCAATCAGCATCCAGACTTTATTTTTTTCTTTTTTTATAACCTCACAAAACAAGAAACCATAAAATAAATTAAGTTAGAAAAAATAATAAAAAGTTGGTATGTTTGTAACCTGAAGTGAATATCATTTTTAACAGGAGGTGTTTTCGTCTGTCCTGATCCGCTGTTCTTTGTTACTTCTGACACCACCATCCATGCAATCATCTCTCACCTTTCACCTCTTACTATCTCACCCTCATTGTTTCCCGGCCTTAATCTTCCCGACTTTACTCCCTCATTCTCATATTTAATTTAACACAATTAATTTAAATTTTAAATAAAATCCATCTAACTTTTAGAAATTTGTATAAATTCCATCCATTATCACATGATTGTTGCTCTAAATTTACAAAAGAAAAAAAAGCAACCAACTTCTCATAGATCAAGTAACCAAAGATGGTCTATACTCTCCTCTTTTTTACCCCAATATCATTCACAATTGTACACAACTTTCTTGATTACGGGAAAAAGGCATAAACCCAACAACGGTTTTTAAAACTAAAAACATAAAAACCCTAAAAAAAAGGAAAAAAGCAAAACTAATCTAAAAAAACAACAAAAACAAAGACGCCGATCTCGTCCGTCAAAACTGAGCCGCCGGAGATAACCCCACTACGCCGGATAATCTAGTCTCAGATTCAGCTCGGCTCCGGCGTCAGAGCCCCCAAAAGCTGCAGCTGCAGCCACTTCTTTACCTTTAGCCCTATCAATCGGCTCCTGCCCAAGGGTCAGCTCCAGCTCCAGTTCGATCTTACCATCCACCTCAGCTTCACTTTCAGCCGGCTTCTTCGCCGGCGAATTCTCATCAGAAGCCAAGCTCTCCTCCACCACCTCACGGCTCTCACCATCCACCACATGCGCCACCTCCGACTGATGGCTCAAAGCCGACTCATGACTCGACAAGTCATTATTATTATTATTATTATTATTCTCCACCTGACCCGACTCCTCCTCCTCCCTCGACCCGATCCACACCCGACTCGCCTTCCCTTTCCCGGACCGCTTAAACCGCCCCCGCGTCCTGACCCGGTGAAGCTCCGACCCGGCCGAGTTCTCATCCTTCGATATATGACGGATGTCGTACGCCTTGAACGGCGGGCCGTTGTTGGTCTCCGCCGTATCGGAGGCGATTTGAGTGATCGGAGACCCTTGGAGCACCGCCTCCACCGCATTCTGACAAAGCTGCCAACTCCCGGACCACAACAACCCCACCGACCCGTATATCGGGTTCACGATCCGACCACATGCTTCGTACAAAAGCGACCTGAATATCGCTGCAATCACAAATCAATGAAAAGTTGAAAACCCACCAGAAAACAGTTAAAACTTAAAACCCAAATATCATCGTTGGTGAAATTAATGGTGGTAGTTTACCAGGGCGGAGGTGTTCATCGCCGGCGTTGATGAGGTTCATGAGTCCGGCACGGCCGTAGAACTTGGCGAGAAAGACGGTGGCGTTAGCCTGAGACTCGGGCGACTTGATCCAGTGCAAACAGGGTCTTATGCTGCAGTTATCACTGCAACCCTTGCGGAGAACTCGACATCCATTGCAGCTCATACGCATTGTTAATTTGGTATTTTGTTTTAGAGAGGGGGAGAGAGGGGGGGTGGGGGTGGGGGGATATATAGTGGGTGTGGCGGTGGTGTGGAGAGATACGTGGAGGAAGAGAGCCGCTGGGTTTTAGGGAAGGCGCAGCTGTTTCCGAAAGGCTGGTATTTGCGTACGTGGAAAACCGGGTTTTTCCACATTCATGGAGGTACAATTACATTACATGAGCCGCAGGTGTCGGTTTTTATGTTTCTTGAGTTTAGAAAATTAAAACACACGTCATTGTTGGGTCCACTCTTTTTCAAAAGTAATGTGGAGTTCCACTTTCACGTCCGGCGCGTAAATTATCATCAAAACTAGATGCTTTAGCTCATTTATAAATATTTTTTTATTTTTATTCATATAATTATATTAAAAATTATTATTTTTTCTTGCATCTATTTAATTAAAATAATATTTTTTTATATTTTTATTATTACATTTCTTTTTTTCTTTACTCATAATTGTTTTTAAAAATATTAAAAGAATCATAAGGGTTGAACAGTAACATTTCTCTCTTATCCAGTCACAACCACTTAAAACCATTTTATATAATATAGAGATTTTACTCACGTGTTTTTAAAGAACGAGTTATGGATGCTCTTATAGAACTTAGACAATAAAATGTGTGATCTATCTTATATTATTTTTAGTTGTAGTACTAATACCATATCCTAGAGCATGTTTTTGGGCGAGTTTTCTTGTGTGCGTGACTTTTTTTTTTTTTGTTAGGGTGTTAGAGTTTTTGGGTTAAAAGTTTGAGGCATATTATAGATACACCCAAAAGAATATTTGGACGGCCTAGATACAGCACGTAAGGGCCTTCACGAGTCATATTGGTCTGTAAATATCAAATCAATCAATTCATAATTTTTTTACGGCCCGTAATAATAGGGTCATAATGAGCCTTATGACCGTAAGTGAGATTCTGAATTTTTTTATTTTTTTATTTTTTAACGTTTTACATTCATTTATGATTTATTAATTAAGAATATTTTTTGGGTTTGTTTTCACTTTTATAAAATACTTATTTATAAGTTATATAAATAAAGGTTTTAGTTGGAGCATTCACATTCCGTTATCTATAAATTTGTGAGTGTACTCTTTATATTATATGAAATGTTTCTAAGTAAATTAAAAAAAAAAACATTACTCATTTGTGTTAATAAAACATCATTCTTCCTCTCTTTCTCTCTCTCTCTCTCTCTCTCTCTCTCTATCATGTGTGTGTATACAGAGAGATGAAGAAGAAGAGAATTAATATATGTATTTATAATATGTTCATATAAATTAATTTATAAAATTTGTAAATATAAAAGAAAAAAATAAAAATAAGGAATTTGGATTTACTTTTTAAAGGTATATATGAAAGTAAAAGAAAAAACTAAAAAGTGATATAACCTAATTAATTATAAAATATTAAAAAACATTTATTAAAAATTTGAAAATTTAAAGCAAAAAATTAAAAAAGATAGGAAATTTTACTTACGGTCATAAGCCTTGTTACGGCCCCGTAAGTTAAAGTCATTACGGGCCGTAACATTTTATAAATTGGCTGATTTGATATTTTGCAAACCAATACGGTCCGTAAGGGCTTTCACGGGCAGTGAAAGAAATTCAAATGGTGTCCGCATAACACCGGGTAGGTTGTTCCTTTATCAAAACACTAAAAGTTTTTGTGAATGAACTTGAAAGACCGAAGATGTGATGGAATTGGCAGGTGGATGGAGCTAGGGGTTGGGTGATGATTAAAAAAAAAAAATGCTCTTTTCATATATATTCATAAATTCAAATTTTTAAACGTAAGCAGTGGTGTGATGTAATAATATTTTTTAGGTGTTATTATTGGGGAGGCTTTTGAGGGTCTTGAAAGATGAGTGTTTTCATGATGTAACATCTTACTAAACATGTTTTTAAAGAAGATAAAAGCATAAATTATGGCAAAAGCACCATATGTTGTTTAAAAGATGAAGAAAAAGCAAGTGAAAGATGAATTATATCGAATCAAACAAAACGAGAACTGATTGGAGAAAGCTCTCACCACCATAACGATCATTATTTTAAACTTTGATAAAAAAGTAATATAAGGAGAAAGAAGAGGCAACAAAGGTTGGTTGAAAAAGATGCTCATCAGAGCAGTTGCTTCACGATGTTAACTGGTGAGGACTAAATATACATGAAGTCAAGTCAATTATGGTCATCAAATTTATAGCAACCCAAGAGAAGCATTTCGTTATATTATCTATATAAGTAACAGTATTTGTGTATATATCTTGAAATTGTATCATGTTTAATGCTTATCAAACCTACAATTGGTGAGACATGAATATGTATTAATGATCGAATGTGAATTGATTAATTAAGTTGTTGTCTATTAACTGATTAGTTCTCCCGTTCGGTAAAATTCGGAAAAGGACACAAGTTTTTACTTCGATTTAAGTCATTAAACAATTGAGCCTTCTTCTTACGTAAAACATATTGTCTTTAATTGCTTTTCGGTGATAGTTTGTTTGATAAAATATATACGGATAAGCATATAAACCGATAAGAAGGCACAACTTTATTTGCGTAACAGAAAGCACAACATTATTTACGTGTATCGCCTATAAATAACAAAATAGAGGGTAACGTAATAAAATGTTAAACAAATGTTTTTGTTTTGTTGTTTTTTTTTAAAAAAAATAAAATTGTGAAGAGGAGGGACAGATGGAGGGCAGTGGGGAAGGTGAGAGCATGAAAGGAGTGAACCGGCGCGTGGAGGCACATGGAATGTCAGAGTGTGGTCGAATCCTCACATACCATCTTTGACCTCATATGCTTCACATCTCATGTTAACCTCTTTTACTGTACTATTAAACTATTTTATACTCTCAAATTTAATAGGAGCATCTTTTATTATTCAGCATAATTTAACATTTAATTTTGGCTATTAATTCGTATATTTATGTTTCAATTTTAGTGAGTATTAAAGTAAGAGAAGCAATTTTCACATATTAGTTAGCTTTTATAAAACAATTTATGTAGTTTGGATGATATTAATATACAATCTTTAGTTGGATAGTATATTGCTTTACTATCAGGATGTTTTTTTAATATAGAGTAGACAGAGCTTAAATTTAAGTGCAACCAGTGAAATTAAAACTATCATCGGCAGTTGTATACATAATCATCTCAGCAAATCATTTTAGCTATTCTTCTAAGTATGAAATAAAAGTTGGTTTTATACATAATCATTTTTCTAATAAAAAACTTATTCAAACTTTTATTAAACTAGATCAATTTGACCGGTTTTGAGGGTCTATCAGTCCAACCAGCCTAACCGGTTTGATTTATTTATTCTAAAACTATAGTCATTCGATTTAAAGTTTTCATCAAAACCAGTTGAACAGCCCGAACATTTCAGTTAAAACTTAGAAAAGGATATATTTACTCTTCAGAGACATAGTTCTTAGCAGTTTTGTAAATAATATAATAAGAACTTTTTTTTGAAAGGAATATAATAAGAACTTAAAAGGAAAGAAAGGTAAAATTAATCCTAGGTGGATTTGTAGTATATACGTGGCCCACCTGGGTTGCTCCAGGCTTTGTGGAATCACGTTTACAGCAGCACTTTGGATCCATGTCAGCATTTAAAAACCACTGTCTATTTCATAAAACTAAGGGTTTCCTGTGGGCAAGATTCTGTGGGCACATATAATAGGACCAAAAAGGCTGGACAAAAAGAAAATATAATAGGACCAAAATGCTACCACCTTTCTTTCATGCCTATCTTATAACTACACATTTCCTTCAAAATGATTAATTTGCATAAATTATCAAAAGATTTATGTCGATATATTCAAATCGTATATTAAGTCATTGGTTTAATATTAAAAAACTTAGATTTACAACGCTACTGGACCAAACTTATGACCAATGAAGTTTAAATATATACTACAAAAACTCAAATAAATTCGCAAAAGAAGTTAAAAAAATGACTTTATAATCCTTATGATTTTATTCATATATAAACATATAGATGGTCCGGATAACAATTAAATCATATGTGTATCTATAAGAGCATGTATCATTATGGTTGGTGGCCAAGACATCTAGTGAAAAACACTATTTAAAGGAAGACATCCGGTTTTATTTTAAACAAGTATAATTATACAAGTGGAGTTTAGAAATAAAAGTATAACATAATTATCGTCCTAAAAGAAATCTATAAGAGTGTGTCCAATACAACGTAGTCAATTACATATATATTAAATCATATGTGGTTGAACAATAATAAAATTATTAATTTAATAGTAATTGTCTAATAATTGTTTATTTAAATAATATATTTACGATAATAATAATCATTTAATAGTAATATTTTAATAAACTTTTCTTTAATTAATATATATGTAATAGTTGTTTTTGATTGGAGTGGGATATAACTACGGTCTGGTTCGGTAGGGGTTTCTAGGTAACCGATGATTCAAAGGTGTTGAATAGATGTAAACCAAATTGATTAACGGTTTGATTGTTTAATTTTTAATAATAATAATAAAACAATAATAATATTTTTTAATTTGACAATTAAATATTACATATATATTAAATCATATGTGGTTGAACAGTAATAGAATTAATAATTTAATAGTAATTGTCTAATAATTGTTTATTTAAATAATATATTGAAGATAATAATAATCATTTAATAGTAATATTTTAATAAACTTTTCTTTAATTAATATATATGTAATAGTTGTTTTTGATTGGAGTGGGATATAACTACGGTCCGGTTCGGTCGGGGTTTCTAGGTAACCGATAGTTCAAAGGTGTTGTATAGATATAAACCAAATTGATTAACGGTTTGATTGTTTAATTTTATTTTGGAAACGAGTCGGGACGATCATAAACTATATTTTATCTCGCCGCATATAGCACAACTGCACGTGTTTTTCATGTACGTTTTGAGTTGTACTACGTTGCGACATACTTTTGTTTGGAAAAGAGTCGGGTCAAATATAAAACGTTTTCGTTCAACGGTATAAATCGAGTTAGTTTAAGGTTCGACGTAAAGTTAGTCTAGAGACAAGTTGAGTCGATTGTTAATCTATACGTTATCACGTCATGTACAATACCGCCGCAACGTGTTTCGCATTGGCGTTTTGATATTTGCGACCAAGGTGGAATTCCCAGTGCAACGCGCGGGTCGGAAAAAACCTAGTTAATATAAAAGGCATAACATTTTTAAACTTTCCAAGAACTTCTGTTATTACAGCATAGTCGATAGTTAATTAAAATATATATAAGAATCATAAGAAACCAATGTAGTATGCTTTTAATCTTTAACTATAGCACATAACATGGTATCTAACTCTTTACGTCTCACTCACTACGTATGGTAGAAAGCATATATGTTCAACTTTTTTGAGTTACACATTTAAATGATAGTGTAAATATATATATATATATATTACTTCTTTTATCTAATTGTGTCAATGTGTGTTTTATGATATTAACTTTCTTTTAAAAATCAAAGTCAGTGGCCAATAACCATACGACTTTAATTTTTAGTTATATATTTAATGAGTGAATACATTACACAATTAAAGTTGGATCTGGTCTAGTGGTTTAAGGCTACTAATTTATGTTTGCCAACCTAGGTTCAATCCATGACCGCTAATGAGCCACAGATCAATTGGTTTTGAAAAAAACATCTTATAGCTTTTTAATATGGAGGTCATAAGTTCGAGTCTTTCACTTGGTACATGTGCTTCAACAGTTTTACTATAATGAGCATTTGGGTGGTGGGTTTCCCCTGGAACGGTGGGCGGGCCAGGTCACCAGCGTTGTTTGTGTTCATGGATGTGTGTGGGCTTTCGCCAATAAGTTTAACCGAGTGACCAGGCAAATAGTATTCGTTGACCAGTCACAAAAAAAGTTCAATCCGCGGCCCCTTCTCTGCTTTTTTCTATTAATTTTCTTTTACTTTTTTATGTTTGTTTGTAATTATTTTTTTACTCACTTCTTTAATGAATTTACAGTATTGATGTTAAGCCTTTGTATGGTTTCGTATTATGTAAGTTTTATCAATGTTAAAAATTATTTCGGATTTAATTTTTAACGTTTTTAATTTTTTTCGACGTTTCAATATTATTTCCTTAAATGTTTTCATTCTTTATATAAAATTAAACGTATATCAATGCAAATTAACGATTTAACACGTCGTAGTGCTTACTTAAATTTAAATTATTTCATGGATTTTATAGATGATGACATAACATGAATTATATTCGAAACCGAGTCATGTTTACGCCGCAACACGAGATAACAGAGTTTTGTTTACACCGCAATGAGCGAGGCAAGTCGTAATATGCATGCGGAATGGATGTAACTTATTTTTATTAATATTTTGACATCAAATTTCTATATGGTTCAACATCACTACTGCAACATGAAGATTTTAATACTAGTTTCTTCTCAAAAAATGAAACGTTCAAGTCTCGTTATAAAGAATGGAAGTGGATATTGAGACACCCCAAAATTATAAATTAACACCCCAAATTTCTATACGGATCGTATAGCCTCATACGCGTCGTATAGCCCTATACGCGTCGTAAAGGGGGGTCGTATGGCCCTATATAACCCCTCTGACAGCCCCCTGAATTTTTCCTCGTCGTCAGCGTCGAAATTTGTTATACGCGTCGTATAGCCCTATATGTGTCGTATATGGGGGGTCGTATAGTCTTATATGGAACGTATAACTCTCTGACAGCCCCCTGAATTTTCCTCGTTTTCAGTGTATTCTACCCCAATGCGTCGCGTATGGTGCCATACAAGACGTATAAAAGGGTGTCGATTTATAACGTGGGGTATCTCTATATTAGTATTTTAAAGAATTCATATAGGTTAAAATGTAAAGGTGAAGCGCGTGTGGAAAGGTTAGCGAGGTGAAAAATGATGTAACAGATGGTTAAAGGAGGTGAGGGGCAATTGACAAGAGGAGATCAAGTGGAAGGGGTTATGGAGCGCGTGGCAAACAGGTGGGGGTCTCAGTATCCGGTCGAATCCAAACATAAAATGTCCTAAGATGTCATGTGGCCCACTCTCCTTCCTCCTAGTTTACGGGATTACCACAAACCCACATTTATAAAACTATGTTTTTCATAAATGACAAAATGATTTTTCTATGTTTAATAAGAGAATTAGGATGCACTTCAACATCAAAGAGAGATATTTAAAATAATGATAAGAAAATATATCATTAAATATGCATTTAGACTATATTATTACATTTTCAAAAGAACACAATTTAGTTGTGTTTTAATTATAGACTTTATTTATTTATTTCTTTTTTTTTCCTAACTAACGTGAAAAGAATATTTCTTTTAATGTTGAAAGACTGGATCGAACAACACACAACAAAACATGATCTTGTGGTTAATCACTTATTGACATTTATTAATTATTAATATCAAATACCACACTTTACAATAGCACATTGGTTGGTCACCCAACATAAGAATCGACATCTAGAGTTTTGTGAAATAAACTCATCGTTAGCTTTCAAGTAAAGTGAAATTAAGAAGGTGAAGTTGTTGCCGAATGAATAGACGTCCAGGGTTATATTTCGTCCATGGAGTCCAAATGGTGCCAGTCGTTCAGAGTGACATGTCTCCATTGAAGCTTTGAGTTGAAGGAAGAATAACACTACAAATGTCTTGGGAGGTGAGGGGATAGGTGTCATTTATTCAAGAGACTATTAGTGTTATCTACTTGTTATTACTAGCCTTTAAAAAAGGGGTGATGCGGGCGAGGGCCTGCTCCCCCTAGAGTTTTTTTTTTTCACTGTTTTTTATATATTAAATACACACACATAAAAGATAATATACTTTGTTAGACACTTAAAACCCATTAAACCATTAACAATCTCATTAATATTATAATTATTTTAGCTATTAGCCATCAGTCAAATTTAAACTTATTTTAATGTGTTGGCCCAATAGTGTTTCAAACCTAAATAAAATATAAAGATGCAATTTGGGGGGGGGGGGGGGGGGGGGGGTGGTAAAATAAAAAGAATGAAACATAGTAACAATCAAAGTTATAGAGACTTTTTTTTTTTTTTTTTCTATTCGCCTAGGGCCCAAACTTTTTCGTGAATTCTTGGGGACGGCTTTGCTACTTGAGAACCGGTAAGAACCACCAATGCAATTTCTTGAACTTGATGGACCAAGGTTGCAATAACCCATTGACTATCCCTGTAATTAACTGTAAGTTATTATACGTGTTAGACCCTACCTACAAATTAAATTGATTATTTTCTCTTAACTATGTTTGATGGTATTTGACGAAAAAATAATACCATTGACATGCTAACAGAATATTAATTGAAGAAATTTAAATGCTGGGGTTGGATAAAGTGGGCGTGGCAGCCAACTGAAATTTTGGAAGAATATGCTATATTTAATTACTGATTGATTTATGATTTATGCATGTATCTTGACAATCAATCGGCTTTATGGATATTATTAAATCCGATATTATATTGATTTTTTTTAACGACTAACTAATAACTAATAAAACCCGGTTATTCGGGGTATATCTAATGGCGAAAGGCACCCCGGACGCCCGTGGGCACATACAACGTTGCGTCGTCCAAGCCCACGAACCAACAATTTCGGAGAAAACCCACCACTCGAATACCCACTACGATAAAACCCGATCCACTAACAGCATTTTGCTGTCAATAAGAATCAAAATCACAACCTTTATTAGAAGAAGTGATAAAGCTATCACTCAACCATATTATTATTGGTGGTTAATATTATATTGACTAGTCGACCAATACTATGTTGTGATGTGAGGTGGGATTTTATAGCAAAATTATTTTAAATTAAAGCACTGAGGCTATCTAAGGTTAACAATTCAAGTTTTACCTATGACATGTTGGTGCGCGCACATTAAAAGTGATATAGATCAGGTTTATAACCCAACTCAATTAATGTTTTTAGTAATATTGGAGAGAGAAACGGCAATTGCTATTTCATATTTTATTTTGGAGGCAAATTTGGTAATCTTTCTACTCTATTAAAAACCAAAGAAAACCCTTTAAGCTTGATGTACAAGCACATATATTTCTTTTTCTCTTTTTGTCACTTTGTAATTGATTATTTTATTGAAAAAATATCACAGAATAGTAACAAAGTTTTAAAAATATTTTGATTTAGTCACTCATGCATATTTTTCTCAAATTGAACCACTAAACGATCAAATCGAGTCATCATTAAATTTTCTTATGTCAAAAAAGTAACGGTGGAGAAGAAGTGGGGGTCAGAATTTTTAATATATAAAATTATATTAAAAAATAAAAAAAACATGTTAATTATGAAAAAAATAAAAAAGTACCTATATATTCAAATATATGTCAACGTTCTATATCAGCATCAAAAGATAAAAATAATATTTTCTAACTGAAATAAAAAATATAGCATGCTAAAAAACATGTTAAGACTTTTAATTATATAAAAACTGAGTGACCTAATTGGAACACTTTTAAAACTTGATTTACTTAATTGAAACATTTTTTAAAGTTTGTTACTATTTTACAAAGTTACCCCTATTTTATTTTTGTCTTTTGTAATTAATATTTGATTATTATGATTAATCTTGAAGTTAATTTGGTTATTTTCTATAATTTTTAAACTATAATGTTTTATACAATATATTAAGAAACCTTTTAAGTTTGATGTACAAGTATCCTCATCACATATTTGTATTTCTCTTATGGTCCTTTTGTTAGTAATTATTATACTATTTTGTATTTTTTAATTAATACTTCAATGTTATAACTAGTTTTCAAGTTTTTTTGTTTTACCGTATAACTTCTAAACTATAAAATTTTTATTGTACGTAATGATTGTGTTTATTTTTATTTACGTTTTAATGAAAATTTAATTTAAAACGGACTTGATTGTACCAGTTATCAATCCATAAACGTACGAGTTTCAAAATATGATATTTTATATAATTTGAGTTTTATGTAGCTATGTATCTATTTTTATATACGTTTCCATTGAATTTTCATAACATCGTTTTTAACCGGTCAGTGTATTCTAAACGTTTTGATGTTAATTTTTTAATGGTATCTTTTTTATGTTAAGTTAATATTATCAATAGTGAACAAATTTGTGACGATTTTGGTTTTTATATAAAGTTTTGTAGTTTTATTTTTTTACCTTAAACACATAAATTCACCATAACATTTCAATGGTAGATTTTTTCACACTCTTGCTCTGCTATCGCAGTGCAAAGTCTTTATACTTTAGTCTTTAAATTAAAAGCAAAATAATAAAGATATTGAAAGTCTTCAATTGTTTCTGCTAAACTAACATTTTTCCCGGAGTACCCTTAAATATTTTTGCTACGAAAAAAGGTTGTGATAAGTAAAGCTCACTTTTCTTTCGTATGAGAAACTTATAGTATAATACCGTATAAAAATAAATTGCAAATAGTATATTACAATAACACAAACTAAAAACGCTTTTCAAAGTGGGGTCTTTGATGAAAACTTCAACAATGTCCTTGGGTGCAACAACGAGCAATTAAACCTTTAGCGTTGAATGAGGCTTCGAGTCTAACACGTGTTTTCTAAACTTGATTTCGAGTCTCTGTTTTAAAATCTTTTATGTCTCATAAGAACTTCCTACCGATCAAACAGTGAGAACTGAGAGGGATGTGGAAATAGTAGGACTAAGGAGTAGAAACTTCATATGGCTTAATTACAAGTTGACTGGCATCTACGCAAATAATGAACACATACACTAGCAATAACAGTCCCAACGAGCAGTGGGAACTTCAACAACAACAGCCCGAGAAGTCGCAATTGTTTGATCAGCAGCAACTACACTCGCAACCAAAGTAGCAATGTGAACTACAACAATAACAAGAGAAGCTACAACAATACAAAGGCAGCTCTCGAGTGGCTTGTAAGTGTTTTAAGTGCAAAGCAATGCCAATGGCTTGTAAGTGTTTTAAGTGCAAAGCGTGTCATGCTACATGTGCGTGCGTGCGAGTTAAGGTACAAAGGTCCCCACTTGTATCTCCTTATAAAGAAACAGTATTCTTAGAAGGCTCAAACTTATAGACCACTTTAAGTTTTTACAATCCTCCTGTGTGGGATAACTTTTTGTCCATTTATCGTTTCAAGTTTCATCTCAAACTAGTTACATTATTCATTAAGCATCAATACCTCACTTACATTAGCCTCGCTTTGAACACATTTTGATTCCTTAAAAAGATCTCACATAGTTGAACACAAAGATAAGAATAATTACTTATATCATTCGTATATGAATACTGTTATATGATGTAAATTTAGTAAAAATCATATTTTCACCATTTTTTACTAAGATATTTGGTTCATAAAGCTACTTTAAATGAGACTTTTTTTAATCTTACATGAATATTTAAGTTATTCCAATAAGTGTTGCTATAATCAATCCATGTACGCTAACATCCTAAAATTCCATTTATTGTTACTGTGAGATTTGTATTTAATGAGAAAATTGGAATTCTTATAAATTTTGTGTTAGGGTAAAATTTTACAATTGCTGTTTTTTTAAATCATAAGAATTAACAAAAGTAGATTATTATGGCTAAAGTTGAAATAACCCAACTTATGTGTAAATTAGCTAAATAGAACATGCCAGATGTCTAAATATGGTTTCGAAAACTTTACATTCAACAAACAAAAGGTTTATTTTCATGAACAAATTAATTCACTTCCCATCATAAGCAATCTTCTTCCTCTATTTTCAAATTTTGAGGTTTTAGAGGAGTTTTGCTTATAACATAACTTCATTTTATATATTTTAAGCCAAATCATGGCATCTAACATCTTCTAGTTAAAAAAACTACTCATTTTGATTGAATTGAGGAGAATTATTTATCCCAAGAGATTGGAAAACATCACTAGTGTGTTAACTTCTTGTTAGGGATGAATATCTTTTCTCGAGTCCATCAGATAATGCCTTTCAAGGGTGCATGGTTTTCTTAAAGCTTCATTTCTCAATTCAATAACGTAGTAGGCCTTAAAACATGTGATGTATATTCTAGCGTTATTGAGAGAAAGAAATAAATCATTAAAGGAGATCCATGCCATTTTAATATCCAATCCAATCTATGTTCACGTGGGGGATGAGTATGGCTCTATGAGATGATTCCATCCAACTCGTTACACTACCAATAGTAGTAGTAGTGTAGTACGCGCTGACAGTAGAATGTGAGAAGAATGTACAATGCATATATGAATATAGATAATGATACCAAAGTATAATGTTGTTGTCTTCTAATCACCATGCAAAACATTTGGCATATCGTCTTGTGGCTTGTGTCTTTGATCGTAGAATAAAACCTCTTATCACCTCATACTTATATTGATGTCTGTATCATAATTTGAGATCTTTTAAAGATCGCAAACCACCAAACTTAACGAAAATTGTGTATAATTACAATATGTTTAAGGAAACTTAAAAATATGTTTGTACATTCTTCTTATATTACTTTTGTCCTAAACTAGAAGCAACTAGCAACTCACATACTAAAATGTATAGCCGTCTACGGGACATTAATGCTCCCATACACGATTATAGTTCATAGAGACTTTAATTATGATGAAATTAAAACTTTTAAAATGATAAGACCATTTCTGATGTTTGTTTCAAGACCTTCTTTACAGTGGCGGGGCTTGAATTATTTCATAAGGGGGGCGGGGGCGAAATTAATTTTTTTATGGGGGGGTGAACTCGATATTTATATAAAAATTTACACTACCTGGCCAAAAATTTACACTATCGGACTAAAATTTACACTATCGGACTAAAATTTAACATTACTGGCGAAACCCCCGGCCCTAGTAAAGCTTCGCCAATGCTTCTTTAGGTCAAATGAAGGAGGCATGAAGAAAATGTGACTGAGTGTGGAGAAGAGACGAAGGAGAGCAAAAATGTCCGAGTCGGATTATGTGAGAGGATAGGAGAAAGGGGATGATGGATTTTCTTGGGAGTTTTTTTTTGTTGTGATAGTAGCAATCAAGATAGGTATCCATATCGAGATGTCTTTGAAAAGTATCTATTGTAGATCCTCTAGTAAAATGCTTTTATTTTCATTTAAATTTTACTTGCTTTATTGATGATATTTTATGTTATAAGATTAAAAACTAATGATGTTAAATCCTCTATTATAACTTAAATTTTCTATCGATCTTTCCCTTTTCGAGTTCAATGTGTCTTGCATGTTTGCATTTATTTACGGGTTTGGTTTCGGTTTTTTTTTTTTTTTTTTTTTTTTTTTTTTTTTTTTTAATTTCCTCTAGAACAACTAATTCACAAACTTTTTGATTATACTCTTAAATATACAATTTGTCAATATTATCAATTATCAATTTATCATGAGATCTAAATACTCAATCAAATAAAGAGGAACGCTTTTTTTATACACCTTGGTATCGTTAGACCATAGACCCTTTTGTTTTTATTAAACAATTACAATAGGACTTATGAGTGTCCTCTCACGTCTCTCAACTTTATGTAGACATAACATTACCTCTTTTACCTCATTCAATTCATCTCACTCCAAGGAAATGGTTATACCCTCCTTCACGTCACCTCATCCACTTAAAAAAAAAAATGAAATGATTGTGTAGAAGACCCACTATTTTCATGCTAGTTAACCCTTCATCACCCCACCCCCTTAACGCCCAATAATGCCCTAGAGAACCGGTGTTCAACACCCTTAACAAGCCAAATCAACATCAACGCCCTAGGGAGCAAAGGTGCACCGCATTTCCTAAGAAAGCAGTTGTGGCCTATTAGTAGCAACCTTGAATGGTTCTTTTAGCCATCACATCACAATCAATATGAAACCACATTAAATCAGCTTTGTAACATATTCAAACACCCCTTAACACGGTCAGAAAGAGTAAAACACAAACATGTTCAACATATATTTCTATGAAATGACCACATAAATACAATAATAACATGATCCGCTAATGAAATCCACATCAAGTTTTTGGCAACTATGTTGTATGTGTTACTTTAAGGTATTGCTATAAAAATTACATGACATAACAATACACACATGTACATATTGGTACCATCCTATGTTTTTAAGAACATCAGGTGGTTAACTCCAGCTCTATACAAACGCAACTCTGACTCTGTACTCACATGAATCTCCGTGTTTGCAGGAGCAAATATCACATCTCCCCCGCGAACTATATCCTCAGATGACGACGGCGATGATGATGGTGAAGACACTGGTGACGATGATGATGCTGATGATAGTGATGATGGTGATAAAGATGACGATGGTGATAACAACGGTGATGATGATGAGGATGATGCTTCTGCAGCTCCTAATGATGTTGTGTACATTAATCCTTGTCCTGAAAGGACCAAGAAGATCGAGGGACCAGGTACTGCAGGGAAAATGACGGATGCACCTTGGTCCAGCACGCATTGTTCAACCTCGAATTCCTCGAAAGGAGGGTTGTATCTCTTGGTATACTCATTTACTGGGGCCCCTTTCAAGATTTCTGGTGAACCCTGAAACATCAAAACATAATCAGAAGTCAGAACAATAGTCAAATAATTAAAATAAAAAAAATGTAGTTTGTTTGTAATGTGACCTGCTTATATGTGAGCATTGAGCAAAGAATTTTGACATCCCGGTGTTTTGGAGTAAGGCCAGCACGCACAACATTATCTGAAGTAGCCATGCACTCGACAGATTCACCGCCCAAATATGCATGAGGTTCGTTTGGTGATATATACAAAGCTTCACCAGGGTTCAACCTCACATGATTAAAGAAGAAGGATGCTATGACCCCGATATCCTGTGGGTGCTCATTTTCAAGTTTCAACGCTAGTTCTTCTTTGCTAGTTAACTGCCTTGTCTAATGAATGAGAAAAGAATGACTAGTCATTAACTTTCACAGCTATCATATGCACATTATAACTACTAATTATGATCATATTTGTTCCGTTGTGACTCAATATTCTAAATTTACACATTAGTGATGTGCATTTAGGTACCTACCTTATTTTCCATAGTTAATCGACTGATCAATTTGGTCACAGCTGCGGAAACAGCCTTACTTTCTGCTGACATGAGTTTAATGAAAATTGACTGAAGAAATTGTGTTTGTTTTTCCTCTTCATGTAGCTTGTTGACAGGTAACACTTGGTCAGCATATGCAGTACCAACCACTTCCATGATCTCAGGAACACTTTCAAGCACAGCTTCAAGCTCCTACGATCAATCACAAGTCTGTCAGAGCTTTTATTTAATAAGAATCCCAAGCTCAAAAATGCTTCAATTCAAGGAAACTACTGTATTCATCAAATACAGTGTTAGGAGCACGGTGCTAGCTTTGGAGAACCTATTCTAGAAATGGTCAGAAAATTTCAGACTTCAAACAAACACGACCCAAACACAATTGTGTGTCAAATATTACATGAATCATCTATTTCAGTAGTAATCAAATCTTTTGAATTATGTGATTTAGGAGGTTTTAAGCGCTACACTTTTTTTGGGGGGGGGGGGGGGGGGGGGGGGGGGGGGGGGGGGGGGGGTCTTTCAACAGATTTGGGAAGTTTCCTTTTAGTAAGTTTTTTCAGTTAACATGTTTAACCAACTGGATAGAAACCATAAAATTGCCAATTTTAATTGAAATGTAGGTGACCCCCTCACTAATCCTAATGCAAGTTTCTAGAATACAAATGTGAAAAAGCCCCATGGAACTGTATTGAACTTCGGTATGTGCATAAATTGCAATTAATCATTTCATGTCAAACACTGAACAATTGAAGACAGGCTTCCATCTGTTTGTATAAGATACAAGTGTAATGGAGGAATTTAATTACAAGGAATATTTTAAAATGATGAATAATTCACAGCTTAGATCTTTACATGATACATTCATTTAAAAAGTTGTGTAAGAAAACTTGAAGAAAACCATGTGAAACGCTATCAAGTTGAGTACAGTCATGAAACATGTTAGCAAGCAATACAGTCAAAACTCGTAAATTCATAACCGCAAAAGCATAATACAACGTAGCGATGATGCAAATAATTATCAATCATAATGACAAGGGTATCAATACATGATACTAATTATTGAAGGTACTTCATTGAAATAACATGTCAATAGGAATGGTGCACGGGCCATGTTACTGGGAAAAGAAGGCCCATGTATCGGCAAACAATAAAGTACAAATGATAATGCAGCAATTAAAATAGAAGTCCAAATGGAGCAAGATAATCATACTATATGAAATATTTATGCTAAGTATTTAATGAACATGCATACATGTACATGTGGGCATAAGAACTAACTTTCTGACTGAAAGCTGACTGCTGATTATTCTGTAGGTAATGGGTTTGTTCTTTCCAATCTAAACATCTTGCCAACAAACTAGTGTCTAGAGAGGAGCAAAACTAGAGGAAGATAAATCGGTTGGCCGAGTAAAGGCTAAAACCAATCAATTTTTAAAAGCGGGTCAAATGGGTCAGGACTGTAAGGTTGGGCGGGATAACAAGTTGTGTGAAACAAATTCCTGCATGAGTTGACTTAAGCCAAAAGGAATGAAAAATATGTGTATATATAAGATAAAGCTTCGCGCAGAAGCTTAATCGTCATAAACTAAGACCTACCCGAAAATGCTTAAAAAATGTTTTTTGTTTCAGCCCATATACCAGTTAATGGAAAAAATAAGTCCAAACTAACCCCAAAAATTTAGCAAAATAGGCCAAACTAATCCATTTTAGGGTACTTGATTGAATATTGACAACTTAAAAAATCAGATAAACAAATCATTACAATTGAGCTGAAAGAAAATGGATGTACTTATGCATAGTGGTATTGGCAAGAGAATAGATAAGGCAAGTTTATTATATAAGAAAGAATGTAATGTCATTCATCCACCTAGATTTGGACACAATGACACCAAGGACACCTAGAATAATAGAAACACAATAAGAAATATAATAACACTAATCTCAAACCAAATGTAACTCAGGAAATTCATGGGATCTGACAAAAGCAAATGCGAAACAAAAGGATCCATTAAACCTGGTTCACCAAGTTAAGGATGGAAGGAGTATATACATACCATCACCTTGATCTATCATGCACACATTTAGACAATTAAAAGAGACAATTAATGCTGCAACAAAGTAGAGATATAGGTATACCTTGAAGCTAATAAACCCACATAAAGCCTCAAACTCAGTTAGTGCCAAAACCATTTCAGGCTTGTGATTTGCATCTTTATACACGTTTGGCTTCAACATATGAAGAAACCCTGCCAAATTCTTATCAGGATGAGCCTGTATTGACAATGCCCGTGCAACTGAAAGAACCTGATCCAAGTGCACATGTATTCTTGCGTTAGTGGTAAGATAACATAACTATAACAACCAATTAATAATGGATTGGATCATTAAAATAGAATATTATAATACAAAATTTGAGTAGTGATGTGTTGTAATAGTTCTTTACGGCTAAAGATTGAAATCAAATACAACTTGATTAAAGCAACTGCATTTACACATAATGGTAAAGTTAGACTAAACAACACCACCAAATACAGAATGCATAAATCAATGTTTATTACTCCATAGTATGTCTCAAATAACCAGTTAATACATCATCGCATCGATTCATTTCTCATGCATCTTTGTCTATCAATGAGCTGCAATTGCCTAAAATGTTCCCTCTTACTTCAGTTACTCCAGAATGAAATTTTGTAATTTTGAGACTCAAAAACACTAGATAAACTTCTCAATTTCAGAACCTAATGGTTTTCCAGCTCCACACTGAAAAAACACTGGCAAATTTTGTAATTATGTTGGCATGGTCATTCTCTAATTACACTAATTCTCTACCACTTTCTAACTTACAAGCACCAATTATGTAATTATCACTTAAAAAGATGTGATTGGTAGTAAATCAAATATCTAAACTAGCTATCTTCTAAAATTATATTGCAAGCAATATACTAGTAATGATATGATTGCAACTTGCAAGTGCTTTCTTAAACCTACTAGTCAAATCATTGCAATATTGATTGAAATCAATACAAAAATTAACTGTAGTGATACAGTAATAATCATACATAAATAAGATGGAATATTGAAATGCATTAAAAACGTAATGTCCCTTCCTATTTACATTAAAAACAAATCTGCTGACAAAAGATCAAATCCCCAATTAAACATAAACAGATCATTAAAAAATCAAAATTAGCAATCACCTTAAACATGAACGGAAGATCAACTCCCCACTTCTCAACAACAACATCCCCCAAAACCTCAGGATTGTTCGAAATCCAAGATTTCAAACTCAAATCTCCGATCCCCTTTTCCCCGACCACATACGAGGGCCCAGAGGCATGAGTCCCCATCCAAAGTTCAGCGTAATGCTTGCTTTCGTCAATTTCATCATCACAGTTGCTCGAAAACATCCTCGCGACCAGTGATTCGTGCCCAATTTTCCCCCAATCGTAGTTTTGAACCGAACATTTCAGCTTCACCAGATCCCCCTCACGCTTCCCGTTGATCTCCATCACCATTGTGGGAATGTGATACGATGAGACTATAACTATGGACGTGTCGGTGCCGGAGTCTTCGCCGGTGCCGTCGCCGGTGTAGGTGTAGCGATAGCGCCCTTGAATCTGCAAAGATCACACGAGGCGTTTGAATGGGCAACGCATTTGAACTTTAAGGGATGTCCCCTGAAAACTGGAAGGAGTTACAAGAACCACCCTTCATGTTTATTAAAGGTTTAAAACAAAGCACCAAAGTTTTGTGGTTCAAACTAATTTAGTTTGTCATAATGGATGCTAATATGGCACGAATAAATTTTTATGACGGAAAAGTGGAAAACCAAATTCTTCGAGAAAAACTCGTAGGAAATCTTTACTTTTAGTCTAGATAGATTTTTTTTGTGACACATCAAGTAACTTGTCTTTATGTAATAAGTTTTGTTTTTTACTTGCTCGTGCAAGTTTTTATTTCTATTTACATTTATCATTAAAGTTTTTTTGTTAGATTATACAGGTTAGTAAGGTGTAATTATAATATATAAAATTAATAGATAAACTAAATGAATAGTTTTGGTTTGGTTTTTTTGTTTATATATATAATTAAAGGTGTAGACTAAATACAATTTTAACAAGCAAAAAACGGAAACTAAGTGTATCTTATATGTTCTAAAGTTAAAAGATGAAATATATAAAATAAAAGAGTAAAGTTGATGTTATAAATTTACACGTTTTAATACATTTTTTAAGTGTTTGGACAATTAATCCTGTTAATGAAAAAAATATATATTTAACCTAATTTTGACAAGATTCAATCATTTTTTTATTTTCATGAATTGGGTTAATAAGATCAAACCAAAAAAACTGTGTATTACTCATATTTCATACTCGACCTCCGTCATATGTAAACACATATATAATTTATAATAAAGAATGATCGTTTAATTAAATTAAGAATAATATTTTAATGTAACTCAAAAGAATTTAGATGTTAGTCTTACTATATTGGCTAGTTTTGTTGGTTAGTCCATTCATTTTTTTATTTTATTAAACAAAATTATTTATATGTACTTTTTAATTCAATAATTCACGTAAAATAAGTTCAAATTGACTTAGAATATTAAGATACTTTTTTTACAATCTCAATCAAATTAATTTATTCCAACTGAAATCTACTTATGCCTCAAGTAAATTTTAAACCTAATACCATTTGAGACAAAGATATACACATTTGCCTCTAAACCACTGTTAGTGATAGTTTCCGGTATTAGTATATTACCATCCAAATTGAGATTTTATGCAAGATCCAATGCATAATTTAACATATTTGAAGGATGGGTGGTGCAATTTGGTTAAACCTTATGACTATTAGCAACAATTACTTATTTGCAGCTGTAAAAGGTTGGAGGGTGATTTGAGACGACTCAGCGTTAATTAAGGGTTGACTTTGAAAGATCTGTTGGAATTTGTTTATTTTTAAATTAAAAATCAACGAGTGTCGGTTATTCGTACGTTATTCAAGATCTATACGAAGGAATATGCCGACTTCAGTGCTGGCACTTGTTATTACATTCAAGACGATTTTTGTACCTAAAAACATATGGTACTGAATTTGTGTTTTAACAACGACTATTAATGTATATTGTTAGAAAATTTAAGTTTTTTCCGTGGTAATCTCGTCTCTAATGTGCTAACGTGGACAAATATTAGAGAATTTTGAAAAGATAAAAAAAAATACAGAGAAATATATTAGAAAATTTTAATAATATTGAAAAACAAAGGAAAAGATCACATCCTTCGTTTGTTTACATTATAACTAAATAGAATTTCATATAATGGTAAACCGACTTTTACTTTGTTCAAAGTTACATTTTTTGAAAGTTAACACTCTCCCTAAATTTGAACTAGCTATTTAGCTTGCCGCGACTTATTTTCGAACTAAATTTACATCGAAATATACAGTAACTCGAATTTACGCCATCGAATGAAAACATTTCATTTTTGACCTGATTCGTTTTCAATCAATATTTAGGTTAAAACATAAACCAACTCAATCAATCAGTGTTTTTTTCTTTTTCTCTTGTCCGATCAGTTGAAGCAAAGACCAAAACCTCCTATAATACCTAAAGTCAAAAAAATAATTAGAACTTAAAATTCCTAAAATACCTATGGTACTATTCATTTGCCATTACAATTAATTATAGAGTGATTATGAATTTCACACTATAACAAAATGAATCTAATATAATTATAATAATATGTTATATTAGACATTAAAAAAGATATTCTAGACTTTAAAACTGTTGTGTTATGTCTGAAACAACTTTTTTTCTCAAATATTTCATCAGGTGAATTTGTATTAGATAAAAAATATTTTATTAAATAATATAGTCTTTTTTTAATTAAATCTAATATCTTGGTAAACAATTTCCATCATTATAAACATGTGTCAATATTACTTTAGGCATGTTAACGCTTCATCTTTTTGTTACATTAATGTAATTAAATCTGATAATTTTCATTTTGTAAATACAAATTACAACGAGTGGAATAACTAATTATTAGTAACAAAACCGTTTCTTGAATGCACTCTTTTATTTTTATACTTTTATTTGGGCTAATTGTACGCATTAAATAAACGAAAATGACAAATCACTAGGCCAATCGCTGGTTATGATAGGGAAGAGTTCGTATAACATGGCGAATCTATAGGTGGACCCAAAATAAGTTTATGAATTAAATTCATTCATTTTAATGTATTTAAATATTTTGTAACGCGTGAGTTAAAGTCATTTAAGTACATCTTAATCGACTTTTGTCCGGTTTGTAATTCAACATGTTTCCAATAATGATTTTGCAACGAAAATATCGAGCTGATAAAGTTATAAAACTTAAAAATAAGCAAAATTGTTAGCAAGGGTATTAGTAAAACCCCCATACACAACGTAACGAGTTTTGATAGAATTAATGAGGGTCTTGAATAATTACAAGACGTGACCACACTCATGCCTCATGGGTCACGGCCCTCTAGCGCCTAATGAGGGAGGTGTGTCTCGCCACGAGTGGTTGAGTTGACAACATCACATGCAAGTGTAAAACATCATATAGGGGAAATCCAACAATATATAGCACAATCAAACTCTAGCCCCCAAGTGTTTGTGCATACCAATGTGCCAACGTGGGACTCAAATCATCGTACCATCATAGGTTGAATAAATAATCATTTCAATAGTAAAATACTATGTAAAAAATAATGAATTAAAATAAATTCAGATCAAAACATATATTCTAAAGAGAGGTTCAACTGCCTTTGGATCAACACTTACGATGCTAGTTGTGATTGCGAATAATCATAATTATAATTCTCGATAAATGAGTTTTTTATTTGTTTAACTGAATATGAGGTTTATAGTCACTAGAAGCAACATAAACTCCAAAATCACTTTGAAAGGTGATCGTAAAACTAAATGATGAATGTGTTTATTTTCTTGTTTAATTTCTTTCAGATGCCCCTTTAATTTTTTTTATAATAATTAAATCGTGTTAAATCATTGTGACATATGGAAATGAGAAATATCATAGAAATTTGTACGAAATGAATGGTTTTCAAATTTTCAAGTACAAAAAAAATTTAAAATATAACTCTAATTTGAGACATTTAATCGATCTTATTAATAAGATATAGTTATATTTTCTGCGTAAAAACATTTTATCTATAGAAAGAATGTTAGATATTTTAATGTAATTGTATTAACTATATAACTAATGTAATCTTAATATCTATTAAACAAGTTAATAGGTGCGGAGTGTACTCTTGTTTGAGTTTATCATGATGTTTAACATTTGAACATCAATGAGGCTTCCAAAAGAGCAATGCCTTTTGGCATGGTTCAGGGGCAGCGCCCCTAAAAGTGGGGCTCCAAGAGGCGACAGTCCCTAAAAGGTTCAAGGGACAGAATTCCTGGCTGGGGTTGAGTTGAAAGTGATCTTTACGACTATTAGATTTTTCAAAATTGATTTTAATTTCTCTAAAAAAACAGATTCAATGATTTTGAAAAAAACTCGTTACAATTTAATCATTTATTTCACTGTTAATAGTATATGGGCGATTTTTTGGTTGTCAGGTTGAGTGGTTGACAATAGTCAAACTTGTTGAAAGGTCATAGTCAACAAGCCCCTTAAAATTTGCGGGGTTGTTCCTATTTTTCAATGTAAATTACCAAATATCAAATCATATAAAGTTTGTTTATTTATTTATTTATTTACTAGTTTATACCGTGTGTAATACACAGATTAAATTAACAAAATATTAAATAATTTCAAATAAAAATTATAAAATAATATTTTCAGATAATATATGATTAAATTACTTATAAATAAGTAATTCAAGTAAAACAACAATAATATCATTTTAAACTCTCGTTTTGTGAGATTTTTTTTTTTACATTTTGTTTTTCCAATATAATTTTAAATACTTAATCACCCTTAAAATAAAAAATGGTTTTAAAAAAGTTAGAATTTCTAAGAAAGTTTTTTTTTTTAAGAAAATTTCTGTATCTTATATATTTTTTTAAGTTTGTTTGTTTTTTATATAAAAATCTAGTTTTTAATTTTTACATTATCTTTTAATTTGAAAATGTTTTGAATAATATAATATTATCTGTTATTATCATTTATTATGATAGAGACGGAAAAATCAATATGATAAAAACATAATATTTCGACACGTGATACCTTAGACACCTTAAAAACTTTTTTTTTATTATAATAGATAGATTTATTTATTTATTATTGTTTTTATTATTAGTAGTATTGCGATTATTATTGTGATATTTCTTTTACGTTAGGTTATCTTCTAGTGTTTGAGCCTTATAGGCAGAGCCTCCTTTTCGGCTTTTCATCACTCAACGTCATGATCATTACATGCGGGCCTCTCACCCTCGTTCCTATGACTACAAACGAACCAAACGTTTAGCGAATAGTTCGTTAACCGTTCGGCAGAAAATTCGTTTATTTTCGTTCGTTTAGTAAATGAATGAATATACGAACAAGACAAATTCGTTTGTTTAGTTAAATGAACAAACGTGAACACAAGCCTTGTTCATTCATTATGTTTGTGAACGTTCGATAATATGTTCGTTAATGTCCGTTCGTGAATGTTCAATAAAGTCGTTTATGTTCGTAACTTTTGTGTCAGCTATTTTATGAAAATTGTGTCAAATATTTTTGAATATTTATGTTTAGTACTTATTTATTTTTGGTAGATTTTGTGTAATGTTTGTAATGAAAATACAGATTTTGTTCTAAAATAAATATGTTATTATTTGTATTCGTTTGTGTTCATGAACTTTTATGTGTTCGTAATGTTTATGAACATTTGTTTGTGTTCGTTTGTGTTTGGTAAGTGTTCGTGTACAGTTTATGAATAACTTTATTTTTTATCGAATAAACACAAATAAAATATTGTTCGTATTCGTTCGATTCGTTTGCAACTTTACTGCTCCCTTCTCTTCTCAAATTCTTCACCCCACGCTATTCATGAAGACATAATTTTACCCCTCTATCTCGTTGTTACATCATCTCTGGTTTTTTTTTTTTTCTTTTTTTCCCACATTAGCCCAAGAGCGTTAAACAATATTATGAGATGGCCCATGGCTATGACCCTAATTAATAAAACAATAACATCGGGCTTATTTGATTAGAGTTTTCAAACCATTTTATTTAGGGTTAGGCTATACATACCCCCCTATTACTCGTCATACCCTCCTCCATCAAAAAATAATTTTAAAACTTGTCATATTTTACCCCGTAAAAGAATCTAGTTTTAAAAAAAAAAAGTTTTTGTTTTTTCTTTAAATAAGTTTTAAAAATAATTTTTATATAACAATATAAAAACTTATTTAAAAATAAAAAATATCATAAAATTTTAATATAATAATTTCTAAAGTTAAAAAAACTTTTAAAAGTATCTTTTAGAATTGGAAATAGACCTAAATGAACTTAATTCAACCTATTAAACCGTTTAAACTGATTTATTTGATTCGGTTATCCGATTAAACCAACTAAACCGTTTATTATTCAATGCATATGGATAACTGAACCGAATAAGCAAGATCTTGTGTAACCGTTAACCAAAATGAAAACCGAATGAACGATTTGCTTCGATTTTTAATGTTACGTATACGATTCGGTTTTCGATTATTTTAAGATTTTGGCTTTTTTTGAACAATTATAACCACTACAAATAAAAATAATAAAAAAGCAAAAACTATAAAGACTAAAAGTGATAATAAATAGACAAACCTAAAATATTTAGTTTAATATATTAAAGGGTGATATAGTAAATAAAAAAACATAAAAACAAGAATTAACTATTTTTATAAGTTGAGGGGAGGGGTATAACAAGTAAAAATACTTTAGAGGGGGGTATATATAGCATCACCCTTTATTTATTTTCATTTATCAAATTTACAAAAAAGATAACACGGTAAATATTATATGTATTTAAATATCCTTTTATGTATTTATTAGTTCACTATCTGTAATGTTATGTTTTATTTTATTCATCACACATATCTTATACATTTATTTTTGCAATCTTAAAATTTTTTTTTTTTTTTGGACGGCTCACGGCTGTTATCTTATTTCTAACAATTATTTCAATACAAATCATCTTCGTCCTCATCACCATTATTTTCAACTTTTTATATTATTTATTTATATATGTATTTACTTTTAACTCCATAAAAAAGGAATTTGTTTAACTATATTCAACTTGTTTGGTAATGGGAAAAATCCTCAGTGAAGGTTTGTTGGAAAGCAGGATGTGAATGATAGCTTTACCTACAAATTATAGGCAGATACTTAGCGACAAATGATACGAAGTAATGTTGTTAGAAATAGAAAAGGTTAATAAATTTTTTTATCTACATTGCAGGAGGATCTAAGAAAAAAGAAAATTCCCTTTTACATGATTTTAAAAAACACATATAATAAAAGCTCTGCTTTTACTGATGGATCATTGATAAAATTAGTGAAATAAAAAAGTTTCTTCTTTATAAGTTTTGATCTTTAAAAAGAGAATTTTTACTGATTGTCTTTACTCATGGACAATTGTGTTTCATATTATTCAGTATTAAAAGTAGAGGATAAATAAACTACTAATTTTAAATAAAAATTATAAATTATCATTCAGACATCAAATATTGTATATAAAGAAGAATTTACTTATTTATATATAAATTTAACTTCTCACTTCTTCTTTTTTTTTTTTTTTTTTTAATTTTCGCAATTTACTTTCATTTTTTTAATTATAATAGTAAATTCAAAATATTGTACGAAATGAGGTCTCGCATACCGATTCATGTTTGGTTAAGAAAAAGAAGTTTCACCTATAATTTTATTTCTAATTAATAGCCTTCTTTTATTTTCTTTTTTGGGTTCTTTGAAATCCATCAATAATCACTGACAAATTTACCAACAAATTTTTTTTAGAATTTCATAAGATTTGTGGTGAATATCGACTAGTTTTCGTATTTGTGATGTTTCGTTCGTAAAAATGAGTTCCCGACTTTGCGCATATTATCGTCAAGCAACTATGTCGAACCGAACATTTGAAGAGGTTGACACAGATGGAAGAAGCAAAATGGTGAAGAATATAACATTGTTTGTGCGTGTTTTAGATGCTTGGGGAACAAGCATTTGTTGTTTTAAGACCAATTGGGGATTTTGAATTTTTAGTTACATGTTTATTCTTTAAGGATTCAAGAGTTTATATACGATTTTCACATTTTCCATATTTTATATTTTCTATAATTTTATTCCTTTTAGATTGAGAAAAAAAAATCTACATATTTCTTTTCAACAAGTTGCATCATTGGAAAGGGTATTTAGTGATTTCAAATTAACATAAACCAGTGGTGTTTGACCGTGCTTCGTGACAACACGGTTTTTAAGTAATTTTATTTCTAAACATAGATAGAAATAAAACATTGTAATAATGTACTTTAAATTTAAAATATATAAATTTGTTGCGAAAAAACTAAACATACATTATATATGAACCGTGAGTTTTAGGCTGCACTCGATTTGGTTGAGACTTATGTCGAAATATAGGCAGAAATTATCATGTCGTGACGGTATATTCGGAATTCAGAAAAATATTATGTTGTGAAAAAATAAAATATATCATTTCATCTTGGTCGGTCTCAAATAAACGTAGGCAAAATAAGCACATCGCAATGATGTATTCGGATTTTGTATAATATAATAATTTATTATAAAAGTCACAAGAGGAAAACAAAATATGTTTAAAAGTTTTTATAATATTAAAATGATAGTAGTTTTAAGAAGCTTTACGTTATACTTCAAGGCTTGTACCGGCCGACCAAGTTACTCTTTGTCGGATCTAAATTTTGTAAGCAATAGAATAAAACTTGGATTTTTTTGAGATCTTATGATTTGTAGACCTACTTGAAGGGTGGTCAAATCGTTTGTCCACCCCTTATGTTGAAGATGGTTTAAGAACATCATATCTCATAACTGATATTAATCTTATCCTCATATGGTTTGGGAAAAAGTTTAGCATTTTCACCTAGTATGACACTTTATCTCATTCATCAAAACGAAGACAAAATTTAATGACCCGCTTTCATTACTTTTGAATGGGATAAAGAGATTAAATAAAAAATAAACTTGTGAGGAGATAAGGAGGCGAAAAATCGGGAATACGGGAAAACCGTCTCCCGTAACTGTCCAAATGCTTCCACAAATGGCTTTCCCAAGACCATTCCATATGACCTAAGAGGATAATATGAGAAAATTTTGGTCGAGTGGTGTGGAAAAAAAAGTTAAAGATTGAAAATAGTAATATCAAAATTTACGAGTTCTATGTGTTAAACGTTAATGACTTTAACCAATTCAATTTGACATTAATAGTCCCCGGATAATAATCGTAAAACACTAATCATCGTAACTAAAATTAAACTTTAAACCAAAGAATAAAACCCTCACGTGAGTCTTGTTCTTTATTTTGTTATTGTTTTGACTAATATACGTCTAATGTAGGAAAGTTAACAGAAAAAGTTAACGTTGTTAGTTGGGTGTAGTCAAATGGCAATTTTAATGAAAATTTTGAATGTAAATTACAAAATTTAACTTTTAGATTCAAATAACAATTTGAATATGCTTTTGAGTTATCATGACCCTTTTTGTATCATTTCGTTATAGTAATTTTATTAGATATTCTTCAATCTGTTTAAGATAAAAAAATTCTAAATTAAAGTAAAATATTTGAAGATAGTATAATTTATGATATCACCTTCATTATGAATAACATATAGGATTGCCATGGCCTAAAATTGTGTATCCATGACCTTTTGTCTCTATGGTTACATGGGTTGCTTGTTTTGGAGTCCACTCATTTCACATGGCCAATGTCCATATATTGAAAAAAGTGTGAGAGAAAAAGAAGCATTTTCATAAAGTAGTAAAGTTTGTTAAAGAAAAGAGGGTAGTTGTTCTTGGTGTCTTATCCCCAATTCTGTCATGGACCCTTGTGTTTTTTAGGAAATCTTTCCTGACATGTTTCCATGTGAATGCTGTTACTTGGTGGTGTATGTTATTTGTGCAAACTAAAAATAATTAATATTGTAAAATATTTGTATAGGTTTAATATATGCAACCATGAGGGCATGTTTCATGTTTATATCTTGTCAATTTACTAATATAAATTTAAGACGTGACAAATAATATGCTCGTTACGAATTGTTGAAAACAATGACATTCGATGATATATGTAACTTTTTAGAAGACGGACTTGACTTATGTCCAGTGTTGTAAAAACCTAACCACATATTGAAGAGTTTATCTCAACTGGATAACAAGTGAAAGCTAGACTAATTTTCTTCACAACATATATAAAGAAGGGTTTTATATAAAGTTATATTATAAATCAAGAAACTTTGTAATTTGAGTATAATACTATCATTTTCTTTTAATTTTTCTTTAAATATCATTAGCAACCAATAACATAACGTTATGTAATGCTATTAGATTAACACATAATGATATGTATTTTTTTTACCAGTATGGATTTATTTCTAATGAATATATTAAATATGTTATCATACTTGTCGTCAAAAGGGACTTGATATTTGTAGCAAAATTCTCGAAATCAAAATTTTAGACTAGTTATTATTTTTTAAAAGTACCTTATATTCTTAAGTTTTTTATTTTATTTATTTTGAGAATATAATAAAAAGAAGATTCGATCTCATATGTGTTTTGTAGAGAATATAGAAAAGATTTATGTAAATAGTGGTTCTTTAATTCTTTTTGCGAGCTTTACTTTGCAAGAATCGAATTAGTTGAAGCACACGGTATATCACCATCACTTTGGCCGCTTTTTCTCTAATTCCCACATGACATTTGGCAAAGTAGGAGTAAATCGCAAGTAATCTGAAATTATTTCACAACTCTTTTTACTACATGCATGCACACTTAGATATCATACATAAAAGACACTTAAATATCATACATAATAGATACTTATATGTAATGAGACTAGCTATGATAGAGAGAAAAATAAACGGTTAAAGGATCTATGTTGGAATTAATAGCAATAGATATATATACTAGCTTTAGTAAACCCGTGTATTACACGGGTTGAATAAATAAAATATTAAATATAATAAAATTTTATTATTTTTAAAATAATATTTTAACATAAAAAATGATTGCAATTTTCGTTATTATAATTAGAATGAAAATTTTGTTTCAAAACAAACATTTTAAAAAAATATATATCATTTTTAAAAACCTTATTATTATAACTCCTAGTTTTAATTATTTTTTGTTTATAAAAATCTTACTTTACAGAAACGCCAATTTTAATGTATTTTGTATTTTTAAAAAAATTCTTATTTTATAAAAATGAATTTTTTATAAATATCATTATTAAAAACTTCTATTTTTTAATTTATTAAAAAACTATTATAATCTTAAAAAAATTCAATAATATTATTAGTATTATTGTGCTAATTTAATAAGAGAGAAAGATGAGAAAATTTTGATTAAAAAAAAAATAATGCTACACATGTCAACAATAGTTATCTTATTATTACAATAGAAAGATAAGTGTTTATATGCAATGAGACTATCATAGAAAGAAAAATAAACGATCAGAGATTGTCTTATGTTGGAGTTTATATCAATAGGTATAAGTGTGTAAAGGGTTCTCATAATTCTTTACTTAAAATTTGTTATTCTTCAAACATCCCTTTGCATAGCGTAAAATAAAAGTTGACAACTATCATTTTTATAAAAATCTTGAAAGACATATGTTTAAGCTTTTGTTGTAAACTACATTTCTTGCACGTATAACTATTTTACAATTGATATAAAGGATTAATTATAAAAGTGCGTCTAGTAACATACTATTTTGGCTTGTGTATTAATAGAAGAATCGCTAGTCCATCAACTTTTGATTTTTTCCCCTCTTAGTTATTGTTAATCTTTGCAATATCTCTTGCGAGCTAAATTAATTTTAAATTTGAATGTTGCAATGTCTTGTTTTTTGACATATTTATTCGGAGAAGTGAACAGATTGAAAAATAGTTGGAAACATACAAATATTCTTACAAAAAAAGGTGTACGGGTGAAAATAGTGTCTAAATGAAAAAAAATCAAAACTAGGGGGGTTTGTAAGATGGATACATTAGAGGTCCAGGTGAGACGTTCAATGACTTTTTAATGATCAATATTGTCGGCCGAGAAAAGGAGAATGAAAGAAAATTGAAGTCCTTGTGTGCAATAAGTCAAAGTACTGGGTAGTTCGACTTTTCGTATTGAAATTAATAGCCCTTAGCATGCGCTTTTTTTTTTTTTTTTTTTTTTTTTTTTTTTTTTTACATTTTTCTTACTAATGTTATATTCTTTGTAAGGTTAACTTAAAAATTAATTTTTGTTCTAAAAATTCTAAGAACATGCTGTTTTTTTATTTATGTTGTTTGTTTATAAAAGTTTATTATAAAATTGGAAAATATTAAAACATGGGTGGTTTTTATTTTTTTATTGTTAGACTAAAATAAAAGTGAATTTAAAAAAGCAAAATACAAATATTACAAGTTAATATTTACGTACATAAAGTATCAACTTATAAATTACCATATTTTATTTTTAAAAGTTGCATCCTAAACAATTATCACTGTTTTTTTTAAATACTCTTATATTTTTCTAATAAAATTAACCAGTTTGTTCCTACAACATGTGTTGCGCGTGTGATAAACATCACAAAAACTGCTACATCAGGGCTCGGAGCCGACGTTCGGTGACGACTGCCAACCATATACGTCAGCCACGCCTAGGCAACTGATATCCTTCTAGACATACTATCACAACCCATAGAGTTCACCACACGTAAAACACCGAAACAACAACATACCCAATGAAACAATCTTCATTTTAGATGAGCAACAGCTCGTCATCATTGACATCTATAACATTAAAACAACAATGTACCAAACCATAATTGGTCTCCGAGAAGCAGCTCATTATCATAGACACTGGTCTACGTCAAAGCAACAATAATTAGATACAAATTAAATGTAACATTAAGTGGTCTAAGATGTTGGTATGATCATCATCATCGACCAAGCATGACCGTGACCATCACCGATGAGGAACTCTCCCATCATCACAAACCAAAATTCTCGGATGAAACCCACATCACCGCATCAGGCACTTGTACTACATGCAACACATTTTGTAAACAAAAAATAACTGTTAATTATCTTTCTACTCTTATAAAAGAGTAACTTATGATGACACGTGTCAGCATCATATTTCACCTCATCAAAATTTTCCCGCTTCTCTGTCCTATTAAATAATTACCTTAATTATCAATAATATTATTTAACTCCTTTTAAAATAAAAATAGTTTTTTATTAAATTAAGAAAAAAAAAACTTTTTATTGATGTTATTTCTAACAAATAAATTTTTATAAAACATCAAACTTTTTTAAAATTAGTATTTTTAAAAAGTAAATTTTTTATAAACCAAAAATAATTAAAGTTAAATATTATAATAATAAATTTTTTAAAATGATAATTTTGAATATGATTTGTTTTGAAACAAAATGTTTATATATTTTAAAAAAAAGTTTTAAAACAAAAGTTTAAAAAGTTGATATAAATTTTTTATTAATTATAGTTATTCATCATACGTAATTTCAATCATATTTTATCTTAAAATATCGTTTTATACTTAATAAAATTTTATTATGTTTAATATTTTATTTGTTAAACACGTGTAATACACGGGTTTACTATAGCTAGTTAATTAATATAAAGGTAAATAACCACAATCTCCTTTAAACAATACGTTGCATATAAATTAATGTTGGTGTTGTTAAAACGGTAAAATCACTTTCTTTTGCAGGAATAAATTTAATGAAAGTTAGTTCAAGTTGTTAAGGTAACATACTCACTATGATTAAAAATGAGAAGGTCTTGAGTTTAAGTCTCGCTCTGAATAAAAATGCTCAGCGATGAGCCAGAGGGTTAAGTTTGTCCAGTTGTTAATTTCCTCATGAGGGGGTTGGGGTGCGGTCTCGGCTGAAAATTTGAAAAGTGAACCCGATTAAGATAACATCTACCATTCGAAGCAGGGTTGTACGTTTGTCATTAAAAAAAACTATATTACACTCCAAGTGAGGCCAGCTTTCATTATTTTAAATGTATTTAGAAAATATGAAATGATATTAATTTTATTTTTAACGACAAACAACTATAAATCACCTCAAGCTTAGCAAGATGGTAGACCCAAAGAAAACCCTATTGATAATCCAAAGAAAACCCAAGACTTCAGTTTCTTCCACAATAAATGGACAAAAACGCTTGTCATTTAATACATAATCATTTATTGATTGCTAAAGACACCATAATGCAATTAGCTAGATAGCATGCTTAATTGAAGAACAATTTAGAGAGAAGTGACACCCAACAAAGGAGCTTTGCGTCAATACTAAATTTATGTGCATATAAATTGGCCACCTCATAGTTCATTAACAAGTGTTGAGTAGTTTCCTCATAGTAACTTTGACATGAAGGTAATCCCTCGCTTGGACAAGAAATCATTTGTTGAGATTTTTTTTAAAAAAGGTTTGTCAGTATAAATGTGTATAGTTATATCTTTTAATTGACTACTATTAAATATCATAGTACAAACACACACTTTCATAAAAGCATATGTGCATCTGTTAAAATTGAAGGAATTTGACACAGGTCATACCATTTAACAGTGACATGTAAAATTGACGGACATAAATTGTAACGATGTATGGTCATTAAGAGTTACTGTCTTGTAGCGGGATTACTAGTTTATCAATCTGCCATCGTACACGATCTTCTTTTATGTCAACGATTTTATTCTATAAACAAGGAAGCTTTGACGCTACATATTTGACAACTTGTTTGGTATGCCTATTAATTATGTTCCGGACCATGTTTAGCCTACTTTATAAACTATGTATTTTGTTCCGGTCATTGTTTTTAGATTTTTACCTAAGTTAATTAGGCAAATGAACTTGCCACGATAAAAAACAGAGATACTATATTATTAGTTTATAAATAATCCACATAGGATATAATAATAATTTTTTTAATTACAACCACCAATTTCATTATAATAAAACGTCACATATCCAACCACATGTTTGCTTTCATGACTCCTTACACCCTCACCGCTCATTTAGTTCATGAGCTTATCTAATTAACATTAGCATTGGGTTTGGTGGAATAAATACAAATCTTTTAAAACACCTAAGGTTTAAAAGTGACATTTATTTGATTTAATCACTTAAATTGCCTAAGGTTTAAAATCTCTTGACATGTATTGATTTAATTACTTGAGTTGCCAACTCTATTTTGGTAAATTCTCTGTCTTACAAAATATGTTTTACGTCATTTTGATAAATATTTTATCAAACAACCGATTTTAGTAAATAAGTTTTATAACTACATTACTTAGAAAAAAAAAAAAAAACTCTTCAAATTGTCACTCCATCCTATTCCATAAAATATGGATCAACTTTAGGAACCTACTTGTCATTTCATATATTTAGAAACTCACTATTCATTTCCTATATATATTACTCATAATTTTTTTAAGTAGTTATAAGTGGAAGAAAGAGAGAAAATATAATATAAATATAAAACGTAATTATCTAATTAAATAGGGACATGATATAAAGAATGAGATGTAAGGGATTTTAATAAATTAACAAATTTTAGTAATAAATATGAGTTTAAGATAAATTATATGAATAAAAATAAAAAAAACTAATGTGAATACTATAAGTCCATCAATAATGACGTATATAACAAACAATGGTTTTTTTAACAGCTCAATATCAACATGCATACAGTATGACTATAGTTACATCCCATTTCTACAATATTATCATAACTAAAATTATTAGATATGATTTGAATCTTAATCTTTCCTATTAAGATATGTAAAAACATCTCTCATCAAAATATAAGTTATAGCTTGAGAGAAAGAAACAATGCAAATTATTATTGTTATCATCCACTGTTATTATTATTATTATTATTACTACTATTTATTATTATTATTAATATCACTTGCATCATTTTTAATTCTACTTATATATTTATTTTATTATTATTGTTATTATTATAATTATTATAATAATAATAATTATTATTATTTACATAAAATTATTATTTTTCAATTGGTAAAATAACAACAATCATTTTCCCAATTTCATTGACTAGAAACACCTCAATGTATTTTGGGCCATCGATGGGCTATGCCAAATTGACAATGATAACTTTTGTCATCTTATTTGATTTGATACTCAAAAATGAGGAGTTACATTTTTTTTTTTTTTCAAATTCTTTTTATTCAAAAACAAATCATCTATACTAATAATTCTTTACAATGTGGGACACATAGCATTCCCACAATGTTTCCTTCAATTATTTTTCAGTGTAAACTATTTATTTTATTTTTTAAAAGTCAAGTAACTAATTTTTAAATATTTTTCTTTCTCTCTCTATTATAAATTCAAGTCCTTGAATTAATAATTTTTAAAATATTTTTTCATTAAATAAAAACTAAGTATTTTGATTAAAAAATATATTTTTTCAAAAATAAAATTTTATAAAACTATGATTTTCTAAAAAATAAAGCTTTTTTAAATTATGAAATATTTAAACTCAATCTTTTTATAAAATATAAGTTTTATAAAAAAACATTTATTTAAAATAAACCCGGAGTTTTTAAACAATAAAATACTGATAAAATAATAAAAAAAATTTCAAAGCAATTTTTTAAAACGAAAGTTTTAAAAATAATAAAAAAATCAAAATACTTAACCATACGTAAATTTAATCATATGTTATATTAAAATAACGTTTTACAATTCATACTCATCATCAATAAATATTTAGTATTTTTGTTATTCAACCCGTGTAATACGCGGGGATATAACCTAGTTAGTTATAAAATACAATTAAATAATAAGTTTCACATCTCTTTATATCTTCATTTCCTATATGTCGACTGTTGAGAGTCATCTTCCCCACGTCTCAAAAACAGTTCTTCAAGAAACGAAGTTGGTTCGTCTTTTCCCCTTAAAAGTGATCCTCTCTGTTACCTTCATCATCAAGTTACCAAAAACCAATTGATGATCCAAATTACTTGATTCAGAGGATCAAAATCTTGTTCATCTTCTGTCATTGCAAATTTTGCAACAATCAATCGCTATAAACTTCGATTTCAGTCGCAATTTGACGATAATTTGGTCTGAAATGGCGATAGATCTGTACTCTGATAACTCCGGTGGTGTGACGACGAGCCCTAGGATTTCATTCTCGTATGATCTCTCACAATCCGACACTGTTCCGGTGGAACAGCTTCTCCGATCGTTTTCATCGTCTTCTAGCGTCGATTTCAACTTCTGCGTGCAGGAAAACTCCGATCTCCACCACGCTTCCATGGCGGACGAGCTTTTCTCCGACGGTAAAATCCTCCCGACGGAGGTTAAATCCAAAAGCGAGACGTATAAGCGTACGCCGTCGGCGACGCCTCCGCCGCGACCGAAGAACGAAAAGTCACGATCACCGGCGATATCACCGCCGGACGACGAGGATCTCCGGCAACAAAATTCGAAGTCGTTTTGGGGGTTTAAGAGGAGCAGCAGTTGCGGTAGTGGTTACGCTCGGAGTTTATGTCCGATTACTCTGTTATCTCGAAGTCATTCAACGGGATCTTCAACTAGTTCGAAACGATCATCATCATCATCATCATCATCGTCTTCGAAAGATGTGTTCAATCAGAAACATAATCGAAGCTTCCAGAAGCCTGCAGTTTCTCAGAAACCTCCATTGAAGAAAAGCGGTTACGGTTATGGAAGCGGTAGTAGTACTAGCACCACCAGCAATGGGATTCGGGTCAACCCGGTGCTGAATTTGGGATTCGGATCGTTCTTCTCTAGTAACAGCAGGAGCAAAAGCAAGAAGTGATTGTAGAGGTTAGAGCTTTTGGATTATTGATTTGATTTGGTGTTAATTTGTTGAATTTGAAGCAGAAATGATTAAAGAAAAGTATTAGGGTTAGGGTTTGGGGTGGGTGTGGTGGGGTGGAGTGGGGTGGGGTGGGGTGGGGTAAGGGTTGATGAAGAAGATGAATCAGGGCACATGCTACTCAGGGTTTTGCAAATAACAGGTAAGATCGTTTTCATGGGGTTGTCTCTGTACCAATTGGCTTTACTTTTAGGTAACCTTTTCCAAAATAATATCATTAAACTTTAGGATTTGTATATTATGGATGCTTATTGTATTGGATTTTGTTTGTAATCATTAACATTGTTTTTTTTATAACAGGCTTCAATTTCCATGTGTTACATATTACTATTTTTAATTTTTATAAGACTACTAGAATCACGATTGCTCTTTAGCGTCCGTGATCAAAGAATTTATGTGATCAAAGGAGTTATAGAGATTGAGACTACCTATGGAAATTTTTCATGCATTTTATAACTATGCTCGAAAAGGGGATAATTATAAAATATGTAAAGTAATTTCATGTTTTATGTTTTATGTTTGTGATTCGTAAAATGTTATGAAATATATAAATCCAACTAAACTTTTACTGTTTTTTTTTAATAAATTTTGGAATTTTGGAAAAAAGTATTCGACAAATGAAAGTAGTTTGTTTAATTTGTCCGTGTACAGTTGTACTTCATGCTCTTTAAGGAAAAACAAATTATAAGAAATCAAGACTAACATATTATATCAACACTAAAAAATAAACAAAAAATAATACTCTTATGGGTTAATACCATAGAAATAACTATTAAACGCCTTTTTCACGAGGAAGTCACTCAATCAAATCGGAAAAGTCACTTGACTTATAGAACATACACCTAACAACATTAAAATCATATTAGAGTCTTTAAACTTGTAAAAAACCTGCATAATGTGAATCTTTTTTAATAAGGGTCTGTTAAATTTAAAATTTATCAAAATTTGATAAAGTGACAATCGATTTTTTTTCAGAATAAATATATCATCTAACTTTAACTAATTAAAAGTATACAACTACCTGTACTTTAATATTCATAAGTTAGTATAATGATATTTTATGTACATTTTTTTGTAACTCAAAGAGTTATATATATGAAATAAAAAAGCAATGTTAATATTATTTTTATGATATTAACCTTTTTTTATGATATTAATCGTTTTCTAACTTAAGCTAGTAACGTAATTTTATTTGACAACTTTAAGAGGTGAAATATAAACTTTGAAACTAGAGGGTGACATTTGAAAATGACCGTACATAAGTCATGTTCTTCCCCCTTTCTTAAGCCACCGACCATTTTCAATTCACCCGACAGGAATTCTACTGATGAAATTTTGAGCCAAATTTATTCCTATGAATTTTTTATATAATTTATTAAACATTCATTGCACCAGTTCCTTCTAATTTGGGTGATATAAAATGTTAACGAAACCCAAAATCAACGTGCAAACAAGTCTTTAGAATAAAAGTCAACCACATTTTACCTTTATCAAAATCATTTTTCAATGGTAAATTCAACCACATTTTACCTTTATCAAAATCATTTTTCAATGGTAAATTTTTTTAACGGTAAATATATTCTACTCTTATTATTAAATAAAATCAATTTAAATCATGTTTAGTTTTAAACTCAAGACCTTCCTTTTAAAAGACAAAATCTTTATCAAGTAAGCTAGACTCATATTAACTCCAATAGTACATTTTAATGGTTGAATATATTTCCTTTATCTAAAACGTTTAGATGAACGTTAAGGGTTAAAATCTTGTATATAAGCATATAACAAAAGACTATGTTTAAAAATTAAAACTCTAAATGAAACCTTTTAAATGATTTTTAAAATTACTTTATTATTTAACACCAGCTTTAGTAAACTCGTGTATTGCACATGCTGCATAAATGAAATATTAAATATAAGATATAATTGAAATTTTTATTATTATAAATAGAATGAAATTTTTGTTTCAATACAAACGTTTAAAAAAAATATCATTTTTAAAAACTTTCTTATTATAACTCTTAATTTTAATTATTATTTATTTATATAAATTTTAACTTTTTAAACATCAATTTTAAAAATTTTCATATTTTAAAAAAGTTTGATGTTTTAAAAAATTTATTATTTTATAAATATTTGTTTTTTTAAAAATAACATTAATAAAAAAATAACATTAATAAAAAAATCTCTTTTTAAATTTATTAAAAAATATTTTAATAAAAAAATTAATAATATAATTAGTAATTAATGTGATTATTTAATAGAAGAAAGAAAAACAAGAAAAATTTGATGTTTTCACGTGAGAAAAAAGATTTTCAAATGTCACATATAACTTTAACGCTGTGTTCCCGAGTTTAATAAACGAAAGAAAAGAAAAGAAAAGAACGGAAAGGAAATTAGCGAGAGAAAAGAAATGAAGAGAAAGGAAATTAAGGAGAGAAAAGAAATGAAGAGAAAGAGAAAGAATATTAAATTTTTGTGTTTCAGAGTTCGAAAGAAATGAAAAGAAAGTTAGAATTTTATGTGTTATATTTTTTTTTCTTTCTATTTCCTTTCATTTTGGAAGGAAAGTCAGAAAGGAAAATCCTTGAAAATTTTCCTTTCATTTCTTTTCATTTTCTTCCTTTAAAAAACTCGGGAACATAAAGGTTTTTTGTTTCCTTCCATTTCCCTCCATAAAAAAAAAAACTCAGGAACACAATTATTTTTCACTTTCCACTCATTTCCTTTCATTTCTCTCGTTAAATGAGACTCGGGAACACAACGTAAAAGGGCTCATATTACAAACTCTTGATGAAAATGGTAACGCTTTATACACGTTTAGGGTGGAGAAATGAATTTTTTTATATGTTTATAGTAAATCTGTATTACTTTTTTAGAAAAACGTAAGTATTGCACAATTTTACAAAAAATGGAAATGGACAAAATAGATGAGTTAAAGATTCATTAGTGGTGGGCCAAATCACTCAAAGGGTGGGGGGAATGACATGACTGATGAGAGACATTGGAGACGTTGGGAAGATAATATCATCAACATATAATCGATAACACCCTCACAATACACACAGACTTCTCATAGTTTTTGACCCTAGTGGATGAGAGGTCTACAACTAGCCTTTGATATCATGCAAATAATGTTTGTTTGAAGTTATAAAGATTACCGTAGTCATGATTTGGAATCAATGAATGTGGAACGTTTTTATATTGGATAGCTTTAGAGAGATCATTGTTTAAAAATTCATTATTTTCTATTAAAGCTAATGGATATGTCAAGAGCGAAAGACATGAACTCTAGTTAAATTTTCTTATTTCTCAATCTTCTCTCTAGATCGTATTCAACTATATATCTTGTAGGTTTTTTTTAGGGTCTGGATATCCCTCATGAATCGTGTATAACTCACTATCAGATTAAAATATTCTAATGATGCTTATCAAAAGTTATATTAAAAAACTCAAGAACGAACATGTAGTACTGATATGAAGAACATGTGCTAGAAATGATTATGAAATTAAACATAAGACCTCTTTTATATAGTTAGTGAATTATCATATCTCAATGGACAATGGGTAGTTCTAACTATCAACAGTTGTAAGTTTACATCATTAAAAACTTATCAGCGAAAACTTTTTTATTAGTAATTCAGCTATTTGAATAACCGATTTCCAATGATTACTAGTTACTAACGACGATTGATTACCATTGATAATCAATTATCATTGACGACTAGTTGCACTTACTTATTATCAGTTACTACTGACGACCATTTGTCATTGATAACTGTTGACCGATAGAGTTGTACAAATGAGAACCTAAAAGTGAGAACTTATTTAGCAGTAACTCAATAATTATTGATAACCAAATTCTAATGATGATCTGTTACCATCAACGACTAGTTATCACTGATATTCGGTTACTGCTGATCATTTGCTATTGATAGACAAGCCACACTGATCAACATTAACTGACTACTAATGATTATCTCTACTAATTAGTTATGACTGAGGATCAGTGTCGTAAACCCTCCCTTAAACTTTAAGGTTCTTTCATTTATGAAATTAAACATAGCCTTAGATGCACGTTTGTTTCAAACCTCTTAACATGTATCAATATTTATTCTTTCATTTATGAAATAAAACATAGCCTTATATGCACGTTTGTTTCAAACCTCTTAACATGTATCAATATTTGTTATTGTTATTGTTATTGTTATTGTTATTGTTATTATTATTATTATTATTATTATTATTATTATTATTTGTTTTAAGTTAATTTTATTACGTTAAAATGACATTAATGCTATTAATATCATCAACATCTCTCCCCTATATTTAATTTGTACTATAGAGTTTTCAAGAAATAGTAAATTAGAGCTAGACTTTGCAAGTGGGATCTAGCAAGAAGTCCATTAGATGCATTATTCGTAGACACTAGAAGCAGACTCAAGTGGTGATGCTGACTTCCAGTAGATTATTAGATTTGAAGTTAATTATGAGCAGAACTAAAGGGGATCTAAAGGTCAATACGTCCGTCACCGGAACTAAAGAGGGTCTAAAGGGTCCATCAACTTCGGTTACCGGAGTTTGTCATATTTCTATTATAAAATATACGTTTTTTAAGGAAAAAAAATACAAGTATAACATATTTATGATTGTTAGAAAAGTAAAAATAGGATTGTGCATGTTTTAAGTAGAGTACATAAACAAAAAAAAAAAAATTAACTTGATGCATCACTAGCTGTACTTTGATAATTTTAAACGTGCAAATAGACTGAAACCTCAAACAACATAACACATCATATAAACCATACATGTTTTATATTTATATTTTGACTCATTCTGGCTTTTGCATAATTATAAATTTAGTCTTAAAGCTTGTGTAACCTTGTTACATGTTTGGTTTGTAATACTAGGCTCAACTTCAAGATCTTCAAAATATTTTTATGAATGTAAACCCATTAGTTAATAATAAAAACAAAAGCACTCGATAAAAAAAAACATGTAATTCATGATCAATCTTTGACATGTCTTCTTTTCCTTAGTTACGTATCTTCTAATCGTGTTAATCGTGTTTCTCATGCAAGAGAGGAAAATCAAGCAAGCATTGTATGACAATATTGCAAGGAATTTAATTAAACAACTACAAGACCCATCGTTGATTATTTTAATCATGCGAATTAATGTTTTCCTTTTCTCCATAAACGTATACTTATCATTTAATTGGGTGGATATATCTAGAACGGAATTCATCATCGTTAGTCAGAAAACCAGAGAACTCTCAGAACCCTCCTTATAAAAATATATATTATAAGTTGAATTTAATGTAGTAAATATATCTTGAACTAAAAATCGCAGGAACTTAAAGAACTAAATTAGCAAACTGAGGTTGTGAATATGCAAACTACAAAATCGCAGGAACAAAAATCGCAAATTGAAATTTAGGAACTTGAACTAAAAGCACCGGAACCATAAACCGTCACCAAAGTGGTAGCTTGAACAGGTCTCCAATGGAACATGTAAAATCATCACAGATCAGGTTGTGTGGAAGGGAGAAAGGGGATGATGAATTGTCATGTTAATATGTCATTAAAAAAATTATTAGCTTAAATCTAAAGGGAACCCCTGTCTCCAGCAATCCTCCATCCCTCATTTCCGATATTAATGGCAATTATAGCGGCCACAGAAAATGTCTTCACTTCATCCCTGTTTGCATTGTATCTGGATCCTCTCCATGATGAAACATGTGAACCACCGTGACGGTGAAGGGTTTTTCTCCGACCACCGCTAATCATAAAGAGCTCTCTCTCCAACGGTAGTTGAAAGAGTTGGGTGGTAAAGTCTACTTTTTCGATTTTTAATTTTACTTTCCAATGTCCTTGCTGAATTTTGGGAATATGTACCCGAATAAAGAAATAGGAGGGTTGTTTGGGTCATTCCTGAAAGCACAAGGCATATTGACTTGATAGCATTGGATTCAGTACAAAGTACCTTTAAACTTTAATTATCCTCTGCTATTATTGCAAGGGTAAAAAGCAAACGAAACATGTCAAAAGCATGGCCTAAATTTACAGTGGTTTCATTGATTTTACTTACTCTTGAAACAATAATTAAAAAAACTTAAACCAAAGTTAAAGAAACAATCACAACAGATTACAAATGATCAGTAAATTCAAAACTAAGGTTACTTTAAAAGTGGACAAAATAATTATATGACATACTCACAAGAATCAAGCAGCTCTAACCTAGATGTAGACTGGTCCGACTGTCAACCACAAGTCATACTCTAAAAGTATCAGTGTGTAAACTAAACATAACTTATACTAATTGTTTTGCCCTTAAACTTTGTTATATTTGTATTTCTGTCCTAAATTAAACCTTGTGATCCTATCGTTGAATCCATACGCTATCAGGCTCCTCACTGCATCTACCCCTTGTTCCAGGGCTGTATCTATCTGCAAAGTTAGAAAGGGTATAATGAGAAATTATATGCAAACTCACACAGACTAATCTTGAAGAGAAGTTGGAATACAATTGATTAATTATGAAAAATCAATAAATATTGAAGCAAATTGAACAACTTATTCACCTCTTTTCGTTCCATATCACTAAATTTCTGCAAAAGGAAGGCCTTCATGTCCATGGTGCCAGGTGGATCCCCGATACCTACAAGAACAGAAATGTATTGACATATAAAGAAAACAAGACGATCAATCTCTCTCCATCCTCATTTAAATTGTCGACTTCTTTTCATTGGCAAATATGTACACTTTTTTTTTTGTAAAAAATATATAATATCTGCTTAAGTATTTCAGAAATGTGGGATCCAAGTTTGATTAGGACTACAGATGGCAATTTTAACCCATTTATGAACAGGTTAATTCATGCTATGTTTCACGACTTCATCTCTAGCAGGTCAAAAAAGGTAAATAAAATAGCGTAAAAGCAAATGTATCAAAAGGACAGAACGGTTAATAGCGGTCTAAGTTTATATCTAATGCATATAACCTCTCATATCACTATTTTCATTATTAAGTATTGTTATTAAAACTATAAAATTTTTGAAATCATTATTAGCACACCTAATCATTTATTGTAAAATACTAAAATATTGAGTAAAGATTGACCCAGCCTGTTTAGACATACTAAAGTCCCATAATGAACAAAACCTGTGTTGACCCGTTACCCAACCCACCACTACTTTGCCAACTCTAGTGAGGACACATATTGTTGGGGGTGTGGAGGCGGGGAGGTTGATTGTATGTGATTTTTGTAAACACACCTATACAGAACCGTGGGAATTCACGACGACCATCCAAATGTTCAATCACACTCTTAACTCTACAAAAGAAACAAACGATTATAATTCATGTTTTTGGCTAAAGTCAGTTAATTGAATCTTATCACAAGTATTTAGCATTTTAGCTCTTTAAAAATGGTCAATGAATTTACCCATTATGATACCCATGTCCTCCCCTAGGCTGAAGCCTCAAAACACCATTCGGCAAGCTCATCTCATCATATACCTAAACAGAGAACACGTCAGTTGACTATATGACGTTTCATGCTTGTATGTTAATTGCAATGTTATAATTACTCTGAGGAAAGAAATACCAGTAGGATATGACGCAGTGGTACTTGATAATATGCAGCAAGGGGCCCAACCTTGTTAAATAAGAGATCAAGATGAATATTAGAGGTTACAGTAGATATAAAACTTAGCGCGACTGTATGATAATTTAAGCATAAAAAAGGATGCATAAGACGTATATAAGAACCTATTTATAATGCACTTTAAGCATAAATCTTAGGTCTAATAAGTATTCATATTTCCATCCTAATGTGACCGTTCAAACAAAATGGGAACAAAAGGCCATGGGTAAATGTTACACACTACTGTGAGTTGTCTAATGCGTTGATACCGATACATTCATTGTATGGAATGTGAGTAAATAGTATATCAGACATATACAGTTAAATTGACGAATGAAAACCAACCGATTCTCCACTGAAATTCATATATCCTTGAGGCTTTGCTATCAGAACAGGCACCTCACCAATTGAACCTGTACTGATCGCAGAAAAGAAGGTTTAGATTAATATTGAGTGTAGTCAACTTACCACTGAATCAAAAATACATCTCTCATTTGAAGATAGGAAAACATGAGCTTGGTAAATGAATCTCTTTTGGTTGCATACAACATTCTTAAAGATTTATGGAAATACATCATTTATACCCAATTTTTTATGAACTGTGTAATGTGTACAGGGTACAGATTAACAAAATTCTTACCACAACTTCAGCAAAACCATGTTCTACAAATGGAGAATTCCAACAAACAAATTTAAGCTTTCAAATTGAGGTAACAAATAAATCAACATGCATACCTATTCCAACTAAAGCCTTAGACTGTATGGTGTTCATCACAATCCTTTCTTCTTGAGCTATGCGATCAATCATTTCAAAGCCAACCTAATAACAAATTTCACAACCACCCAATCATCTAAAAGTCAAAACACATAAACAAAACCCTAAACCCTAACAATCAACATAATACTGAAAACACAAATCTAAATTCAAAGAACAAAATACAATAGTCTTCTTACATTATGGCGAGTTCCTTGATACTTGTTCCCAGGATTCCCCAATCCAACAATTAGCCATGGAGTATACTCTAATTTAACCCCATTAGCTTCGGGTAATGTAGCTGATACTCGAACCCTAACCCTTTTAAAATTGGAACGACTTCGAGAGTGCAAAGTGGTTTTTGGATAAGATAAGCAGGGGTTAGGGATTGATACGGTATACAACATTGACCTAATTTCCAAAATTGTAATAATTTGAGTAAAATCATCAACTGTGTAGCAACTATCACATCAAAACATAATCAGAAATCCGAAAAGATTTATTCGTAGTACCTGATTTCCGATGAAACAATAAGCAGCAGACTTTATGTCGCCGGTTAATAGGGTCAATCTCCGGTCGCCGGAGACGGTGGAGATAGAAGAGAAAACGGAATACGATACACGAATACACTCCGATGAAATCCTTTTGGCTAATTCTGGATATTATGAGATTTTTATTTTCGAGGGAAATTTTGACATCTTGTGCAAATATTATCACTTGAACTTTGGCTAAAACTTCAAATATATTAAGTCTTGTAACCCGAGTAAATTTATTGACAAAAGATCATCTACGTCCGCAAATATAATAAAACCATTGGTTTAATTTAAGCATATTGCATCAAGTGAAACTCGAATCCTTTCAAACCAATTGATATAGGGTTTATTGACAATAAATTACAATCATATTACGATGAAAAGTGTATTAGGCGAGCAGTGTCGAGCCTGGGAAAAAGTGAAAAATCTAATTATGTGTATGTATTTTAGTTCTTTTTTTTTAGAGAAACCAGTTATTTAAATCTTTTAAATAAAAAAATGTAAAATGTTTTGTATTAGCTTCAATGGCAAATCCTAAATTTGATTTAATATTTATAGTTTGAGCATTAATAATAAGTTGTTTATGGGTCTCAAGAATGGCGATCTTTTCGTTCTTTGGTTCTTCTCCATTGGATGTCTCTATTCTTGAGGAGGCGTTTATCCACAAATATGTTACAAAACATAAGTAGTTGAGGCACTTTTGTTTCTTTATACATATTAACTATGTATAGTGACAAAGTTAATTGTTAAAAAAAAAAATTGGGTATGATGTGATATGTTTTTAGAACTACTTACTGGATGATTTTTGATGTTTTAAAGAATAAATATTTTTTAATGCTATAGTTAATAATAAATGTTCTTAGATGTTTTTAAGTCTACTTATAGTGTATGTTTTTAAATTAGTTTGATTGTAGGGCATCAGTTGTTAAAGTAAGATGTTTGATGTATTTGTAAATGTAAAAATTTTGTGATTATAAATCATGTCTCGTACTCCTCTAAAACTCATTACTCATTAGGTTCGTGATATATTCGTTTATGATCTTGTGTGGTTAAAAGTTAACTCTTGAAATGTCAATTACTAACTCAATCTGAAACAATTATCCTCTTATCTACTAAAGATGTGAAAACATGATATTACAATTATAGTTGCTCTAAAAGTTGACAATATACATTCCCTTTAGAACTTCTGTCATGTGTTCTCATACCATAACACACTACTTAACCAAACAACAAAAATGTATTTTTAGATTCATCAAAGTCCGATCAACCACTACAAGACTTTGGTACATAACTTACCAACCAATTTGTTAGTAATCGCAGAATCCGAAGATGTCGGATATGTACTTATGTGTTATGACCCTTTAACAAACCACAACTATCCACCACAATATCAACAACCTCTGGTTTATGAGCATTTAGATCGTCGTTCTGAATCCCTCTTAAAGTCTCCGCTACTTCTTTCATTGTTGGCCTCATATCCTTTTGTTGTTGCAAACACCGGAAAGCCAGCTCAGCCACCAAGGCAGTCGTCCTCCTCACCAATCCATTTGTCTCAAACCCGATACTCTTGTCAACTAACTCATCCAACATATGGTTTTGAATCTTGGTCATAGCCATATTAGCCAAGTTTATATCAAGCCTATCTCTGTTGGTGTCAACAGCTTGTAATGAAGAAATGAGCTCAATCAAGACGACCCCAAAGCTATAAACATCACTCTTATCTGTCAAATGGTAACACTGATAGTATTCAGGGTCAACATAACCAGGTGTCCCTTGTGGGGCTGTGGAAACATGTGTAACATTTTGGAACAACCTTGACAACCCAAAATCAGCAACTTTGACTCTAAAACTTTTATCTAACAAAATGTTGTTAGTTTTCACATCGCGGTGAATGATGCCTGATTCGTGTAGATAAGCTAGTGCATCAGCCGTTTGTATGGCGATGTTGAAGCGCAAGAACCATGAAAATGAAGTCGCGCTGGAGTTTGCTAGTTTTCCATGAAGATGATCAGCTACTGTCCCATTAGGAATATATTCATAAACTAGCAGAAGTTCTCTGCTTCGCTTTGAGGTGCATCCGTATAGTTTCACTAGATTTTCATGATTTAACCTTGTCAAGATCCTAACTTCGTTTATGAATTGCTCCACACGTCTGAAACTGTTTTCGTGTAAACGTTTGACTGCAACTTCTCGACCATCAAGAAGCTTACCTGAAAACAAGATCCAAAGGGTTACACCAAAGCCTCAAAGATTTTGACAATACACAAGAATTTATAAGTATTAACTATTACCATAGTACACCGTTCCAAAACCGCCATCTCCAAGTTCTCCGGAATCATTAAAATTATCAGTGGCAACTTCTAGTTCTTCATAAGTAAAAACTTGAGCTCCAAAATAGGAGCTTTTCCTGAAATCTTTAGATGTTTCTGATGTTTTTGGTGACGGATATGGAGGGATGCTAGAAGCGAATTTAGAATTGTCACTGGTTACTAGTCCTTTGTTTGACAACTTTGTTAGAATGGCTCTGCTCTCGGTTTGCGTGGGAGACGCTTCCTTGATCGCACGCCTTCTTCTGCGCTGTATGCAAACAATGATGACCCATCCGATGCCAACACCGACAACAACTGATCCAACTACCAAAAGTGCTGAAATTCAAAGAAGTTAAATTTTAGTTTCTTGAAACAATGGCATATGAGAAACTTCATTCTATTTAGTGAGAGTACAATCCGTACCTATAGTGAGTAAATTACTCTTTGAACTCCCTGCAATTATACAAAATTTCAAGAAAGTTTTAGCTTAAAAGTCAACTCATCAAAACATTAACTTAGAGTTTATAACTAAATCTAATGAATGAATGAATAATCCCATTTTTGGAAAATAGGTTAAGTTTGTTGAGCATGTATTTGTTTATGTTACTCTAGTATTTGGTGTGCTAAAGAGGTCGTTTTTACAGGTTAAGTTTACATGAAACTGAACATAACACAACCACGAAAATTATGTCAGACGCATGAATATGACACTTGGGTTGACAAGAACATGATTGGTGTGTAAAATATTTATGTTAAACTATCAGACTTTCTAATTAATAAATTTTTGTCAAGTCAACCAAAACATTAACAATTTACCTGAAGTGCAACGACAAAAATACCTGGGCGTTTACGACACACACTAAGTGACGGGCGATCATAGCAATAGCAAACGAAACTTTTATTCTTATGCTCAACCCCACATTCCCCGCCAGATATTATGCAGTTTTTACATAGGTCACTCTCTTCGTTCGTGACAAACCACCTCAACTCGAACCCCTTTTCTAGCGCAACAACAAGGCTTGTCCGGTTCTGGTCAAGATCACTTGCGACGTCCCCAAAAGCAGGAACAATAACATACCGGTTACATGACATGCTCGGGTCATATGCCACATTGGTCTTTGTATTATTTATGGTACAAGAATACTCCAAACTCATAGGTTGAGGTGTGCTAGGAGGGCACCCGTAACCTAGAGTCAGGTTTCGGGTGCCAAAAGTGTAGTTAAAATACCTGAAATCAATAGTTGTGTTTATTAGCCTCGATGGGCATATTTCACCCCAATAGTCCATTCTCGCTACGGTGATGGCATGCGATTGGTAATTGATATTGATGACTCGATAGTCTAGTGACTTGATTTTAATCATCGGGATATCGTTGATACAATTTAGCTTGTAACCTAGCTTCCCACAATATTTTGCACGCTTCTCGCCCCAAAAAGGGTACTTAATGTGCTGAAGGCTCCCACACACGAATTCGTTGTCACAACTCTTGTAACGCGTATCAACAGCGCGTAAGCATGTCGAGGTTTTTATTAAGATCGACAGAAGTAGAAGAATGAAATATGAATAATGGGACATGTACATATTGATAGGATGAAATAAAGATTATAGAAATCACAAATCCCATCTTATATTACGTTGATCTTTTAAATAGGTTTTGACAAAATAAAGCACTTCTTGACAAGTTCGTAGGTAAAAACAACAAATAAAACGATGCCAAAATGAAGAATTTGAGGACTATGGGACCACTAGAATATAGTTCTCACTTGTTGACCAGTAAATAAAATTATTATAACCTTCATTAAAATAATAAAAAAATACATGTATGATTAAAAATGAATCTTATATAATAAAAAAAGATTTTAAGGTGTCACATTTTATGATATTAAACTTTATCATTTTTATTTTGTCGTATTTCTTTCCTAAAAAATGATAACAGTATGTATATATATATATATATATATATTATAATATTTAAAACATTTTCATATTAAAGAAATAGATATTGTAATGATATTATTGTTGTTTAACTTGAATTACTTATACGTAACTCAATCATATCTTATCTGAAAATATTATTCTTTAATCTTTAAAGTTTTATTACAAGTTATTTAATATTTTATATATTGAACTCGTTTAATATACGAAATAGTAGACTAGTTGTATATATTTTAGGAGTTACTGATTTATTTTAATTAAATTCATGATGTTGATCTCATTAGTCATGTCATTTTAGCGACTCATATGCAACACCAAGAGAGTAAAATATTAATTCCCAATCAATTATTTTCACCTCACAACGAAAATAAAGAGTGTTTGTGGTTAGGTGCGGTGTGTTAAATGTCTGAAGGTCGTTTTTATTCAATTTATGCTGAAACATTTTAAATTAACTAACTACTCCTCAATTTTACTAAAAAGAACCCCAAAGATTGAAAAGTATTACAAAGATGTACTCGCACTTCTCGCATAATAGTGGTCATGAGTTGTTAGTGGTTCCTCTGACAGGTTCATGATAGGACGAACCAATAACCCATATCATAAGTGGGAAGGAAAGACGGTTGACTTTCGGCGCTGCATAGGGCTTAGAAAAGATGGCTCGAAGACATAGGGTTGTTGATGGTGACAAGAGGAAGGAGCCGAGGTGACTCGGCTTGAACAACAAAATGACTTGAATTAAACAAACAAACATGACATCTTTTCCATTAATAATGTCTATATAGGATACCTCATATAATCAAAGGTGTAATTTACTATCTTAACGGGACTAAACAGACCATATCCTACCTTGGACTAGGTCCACGAGAACACAAATTATTATAGGTGTATATATAACGTGGATAGATAAGTTTAGGTGTTTTAATTATTTAAACAGTTTAGGCGATGTAAGAATCAAATTGTTTATAGTGTCAATTAACAAGTCTACAAGTAAAAGCGATATAATATTGTGCAAAAAAATGACATAAGACACATCAATAAAAAAATCAACATTTAAACAATTAAAAGCACATCAATCTAGCCATTAGAGAAAAAAAGTTGTGTACCTGATGATGGCGACGATGAAGGAGGAGATAAACTCACTTCCGTTTTGTTAACTTTCGAGCAACTATTAGCCAAAAACGGTGGTTCAGGGCAAGCACAAGTGGTGAGACGTGTATGTACATCATACACGCACTGACCATCAGACTGTGTACAGTCGGTACAAGGTCCAGAGTCAACCTTCCACCTAACCTCAAACCCTTCCCCTAAAACATCAACCAACCCACTTGAGCCCGTGAGCCCAACTGGAAACGGGATTACAACGCTAGTATCACATGTCCCCGGGCCTAGCGCCCCGGGGACTAAAAAAACCGGACTAATCCCATCCTTACCGCAATAAACCGATCCAATCATCCCCATAACATTAAAAGTAATCGGGCATCCGAATAGGAAACTAACGTTCATATAACTCGAGGTGTAATCAAAGAGCTCGTGATCAATGGTGGTGTTCACTAGATCTTGCGGACACGTTGAGACGATCATATCTCCTCGGACAAGCTTCAATATCTGGGCCGTTGGATCGACACCCAGAACCCGATACGTAATGTTCATGATATTGATTGTGGGAAGAGTCTGTTGATCACAGTTTAGCTCAAAACCAGGGTACCCACATTGTGGAGGATCTTGATGTCGCCGAAAAGGGTATCGAAAGCCGGAGATGGTTCCACAGGTGAATGAATTGTTGCAGGTGCCATAGAGTCCTTCTGAATTGGTGTGATGAAGTTGAATTATGATGAAAGTGAGTAATTTTGGAATGAAATGATGGATATTCATGGGAAATATGTGTTGGTAGAAGATGAAGATGAAGATGAAGATGAGTCAGGGTGGGTGGTGTTTTTGAGTCACTGGTTGCTTAATTGAATCATTCAACAACTGCTACCATGTGTGAAAAGGTGATGGTGGTTATTTAATTGGGGGTGTGGTGGTTTATTATTAGATTAAGTGGCACGATGTTGACTTTTTAGTTTTTATGTTTGATGATTTTATGTGGACTTTTCATCTTCCTATGGCATTGACTGACTTTGTGACTAGTCTATAACCCGAGCTCTATCGAATCGAACTCAAATTTACGACAATTGTAATAATGGTTTGTTTGTTTCAGCCTCTTAATGGTTCAGATGTTTGAATGATTCGGCACTTAATGATTCAGAGTGTTTGTTTCGTGAGCAGATTTTTGAATGGTTAAACACTTTTGACTCTAAAAGGTTAAGCATTATACTGAGTTTAAATGCTTAAAAGTTTTTATTTGAATTGATCAAACATTTGCCTCTAAATAGTTAAACAATATACTAACTATTAATGATTCAGATCTTTTACTAGTTCAAAGTGATTTAGTAGAACCGAGCTCCACTAGAACCGAGCTCCACTAGAAATGAACACAATGTTGCTACATCCGAATCTAGGGTGTATAACAAAGTGATTTGCCGAATCTAGCAAATCGACAACTGTGAAATGATCCACTTAAAAGAGAAAACATTACAATTTCTGACAGACCAAAATAGAAAGTGTTACAAATTTATTAGTTTAAAAGGCTAAAAGACAAGTAAACATATGAAATATGCATCCTACAACAGCCTTCACTCGAGCTTCAAATCAATGCTGAACTTCAAACTATTGTTACATCCTGAAGATATATGATTATGATGTGGGTAACTCTAAAAAATTGTTATTTACATTCCCATTGTAAATTTCTGTCATAAATTCGATTTATGCGCAAGAAAACCATCACCCATCAGAAGAATTTGGCATGCAACTGCCATATAGTTTGTTAGTAATCCCATAATCAGGTGACGGTGGCTCCGTATTATGATCCTTAAACACAGCACCATCATCCGCCATGATGTCCAGCACCTCAGGTTTCTGAGCATTCAACTCATCATTTTGAATCCCTCCTAAAACTTCCACCACTTCTTTCATTGTTGGCCTCATATCCGAGTCTTGCTGTAGACACCGGAAAGCCAGTTCTGCCACCAAGGTGATCATCCTCCTCACCGAACCATTTGTCTCAAACCCAATACTCTTATCAACCAACTCATCCAACATATGACTTTGGATCTTGTTGATGGCCATTGCAGCCAGGTTTATATCGAGCCTGTCTCTACTGGTGTCCACTGCTTGTAACGAAGAAATGAGTTCAATTAAAACAACCCCAAAGCTGTAAACATCACTCTTGTCAGTCAACTGGTAACATTGATAATATTCAGGATCGACGTAGCCAGGTGTTCCTTGTGGGGCGGTGGATACATGTGTGGCATTGTTTGGGAACAATCTTGACAACCCAAAGTCAGCAACTTTGACCCGAAATTTTTTATCTAATAAAATGTTGTTTGTCTTCACATCTCGGTGAATGATGTCTGACTCATGGAGATAGGCTAGCGCTTTGGCTGTTTCTATGGCTATGTTTAGGCGCACAGACCATGTAAACAACCCTGATTTTGAGCTTGAGTTGGCTAGTTTTCCATGAAGATGATCGGCTACTGTTCCATTGGAAACATACTCATAAACCAGGAGTAATTCTCTGCTTCGTTTTGAGGTGCAACCGTATAATTTCACTAGGTTTTCATGATCTAATCTTGTCAAGATCGCAACTTCGTTCATGAATTGCTCCACCCGTTTGAAATTGTTTTCATATAATCGCTTCACAGCAACTTCACGACCATCAAGAAGCTTGCCTAAGAAAAGAATCAAACAAGTTAATCAAAACCACATTCACGCGAAATGTCAAGACTCATAAAACAAAAGAAGTTTCATATATATAGCTACCATGGTACACAGTTCCACAACCACCATCACCAAGTTCTCTTGAATCATTAAAGTTATCAGTAGCTACTTCTAGTTCTTCATAGGTGAAAACTTGAGCTCCAAAATAGGAGCATTTTCCAAACTCTTTACTTATTTTCGATGAAGGATATGAAGGGACGCTGTAATTGAAATTAGATTGAGTTGACCTCTTCAATCTGTTGCTCAAACCAATAGTTAAGATTGATTTGCTCTCGGTTTGAGTAGCAGCTACTTCTTTTCTAGCGCGCCTTTTCCTCCTTCGTTTGCAAACAAAAACTCCGCATGTGATTGTAGCACCAACAAGAATGGCTCCAATGGTTGGAAGAACTATAATTCAAGATACAAGAGTAAAATTCAGTTTCATGAAACCATGATCAAAACATCAAGTAATAAATTCTCATCTATTCAGTGACAGAATAGTTGATAAAATCATACTTATGCTTAAAGTCAGAGACGCTTTCTTCGACCTCCCTGCAAACAAACATAATTTAAAGAAATCGTTAGCTTCATAACTAAAATACATGAAAAAATAATCCCACTTAGAGTTAACTTGAAGGGTATGTATTGATTCAAGTTACTCTAACAATTGCAGGTTAGTTTTGCATAATATTATACAAGAAGGCAAAACGTCGAACACCTGGTGGGCTACATATCCTACTGTTGCAAATGCAAATAGATTGTCTTGTAGTAATATCAAACCCACAATCCCCATCTGATCTGCTACACTCCGAACACCGATCACCATACGGATCACTGTAAACGACCTCAAAACCCTGAGTAAGAGCTTCCGCAAGAGTCAACAAGCTCCGATTGAGATCAGCACCAACAGTTTTAAGCAAAGGTATCCTCACCCCATTCGTACAGTGTATCATCTTCCTTATAGGATCAATCGGAACCTCCCCAATCAAAAAATACGAATCCGTAAGATCCACACCACCAACGTCGCAATAAAACCTATTTTTCTGTTGGATTAACATGGGCAACGAGCTACACCCAAAGAATATCGTCAGATCGACATTCTGACCACCACCAGCGTCAAAAATCGTCGAATCAAGAGTCGAATTGACGAACGTTGTAGGACATGTGTTGTTCCATAAGTCCGATCGGGCTAGAACGAGGGTTTTTCCGGTCAAGTTCGCTTTAAGAACGCGATAAGCAACCGATTCAACAGTTAACTCAGGGTAATTGTCTTTGGGGCATGTGAGTCGGAACTCCGGTGGGCCGCAGTGGTCCGGTCGGTCGCCGCCGGTGAAAGGGTAGCTGAGGTTGTGGATGTTGCCGCATGAGAAAGTGCCCTCACAGCCGGTGAAAGGGGAGAGTTCGGGTTCGGTGAGAGATGACGTGAGGTTGCAGAGGCGGAGGAGGTGGAGGAGGACGGCGGCGACGACGGTGCCGGAGAAGAGAGACGACGGAGGCATGATGGCGTTTGGAGGTTGTAGTAGCAGTGACCGCCATTTAATCGGGTCAGAAAGTGGGGGTGGAGCTTTTGAAATTAACGGGAAAAATCCGAAACATGAATAGTTAGTTCTATTCGTGGCCCCGGTCTTTTTTATTTCTTTTATTTTTCGGCTAACAAAAATACTCATCAATTTACCACTACTTTATTTTATAAAATTATCATATCTGTACTACATACTTATTGAACTCTTGATCAATTGGTTAGAAAGTAGATAACTCTATAACACTTATTTTCTTTGAAAACTGAAATTTTAAGTGTACTTATTTTAAAAACTTGCATCTCATGCTTTGTTTGTAAATAATTCTAAAATAGCTAACTTGAAATCTACTCTTTTGTAAAATAGCCGAGCCAACTCGGTTTCTAAATGAGTTGAGCCTAAGACAATGTTAGTTCAATCGATGACTCGCTAGATAGCTGGCACTTTGGGTCGCTCGTTAGCTCGTTCAAACTAGGTCGCTCGTTAGCTCGTTCAAACTAAAGCATGAGTTATGATTTATACAAGTTATAAACCAATATTATGACATATTTTTTGTATATAACTTATAGATATAATCTTTTTAAAAATTTCTAATGAAAAAACTAAGAATAAAAAATATAAAATATGATTATTTCTTTTAAATATCAATTTCGTATCATTATTTCAACGATTTAAAATGAACACACAAAAAAATCATTGTTTTCATATATCTGAATGTGGGTAAAGATAATAGAATATAAAAACAAACAAATTGGCTCGAAAACCGGCTCAACTTGGCCGAGATCAAGCCCACAATTTGAACTCGTTAAGATAAACGAGCCGGGTTCTACTTAATTTTAAAACAATGTCGAGCCTGAGCTCACTCTGGCTCGACTCGACTCGTTCAGATTCCTATTTTTAAAATAATCGTGAATTTCCATTCACTTTTTTGTTTCTTTTTGTTATTTATTAAAGTATTAAACTATTGCATGTGTACTATTATATAATGGTATACGAAAATGAGATTTAAAAGAAACGTGAAAAAAATGAACAGAAAAACATGACCACGAGGTGAATTAAAGATGGAGGAAAGTAGAGGTCATATTGAACATGGGTTCATAATTTAAAAATCACATTTTTATTAACTTTGTTCGATTCAGATTGACTCAAAATTTAACCGAGTTGAAACCATGAGCTCAAGCTCACCTCAATTTGGTTTGACTTGGTTTTCAAGAAAAATCAAAATTGGCTCAGCTTGATTGTAGCTCGCTTTGGCTTATTTTAGACTTTGTTTGAATCGGTTTATTCAAAGCAATCTAAAATCAAATTAAATTCTAATTTGAATCCCCTTATAGAAAACTCAAAATTCAAATAGCCTGAACATGAATTCGATAAACGCCACTTGTGTGTATGCACTATAGACCAAAAATCAATTGGTCAAAACGCTATAAATGATAGATGTTGTAACGAAATTTTCATTTAGTGAATATCATCTTTTATATGTGTATTTCCAAAAAGGATTTTAGAGTGACGTGTGATCGAACCTATGATTGCCAATTAACCTTTAAATCAATTAAATAGTATTAAAATTACAAAAAGTAAAGATGGTCTAAAATACGTCGCGGGATGGTGTCAAGTTGTTATTTTTTATCACTTCTTTTATTTATTTATTTATTTACCATGAACCAACAACTATACTTGTATATTGTAAACTGGAAAAAATCACGATTACTTATATTCACTTTAATGAATAAATAATTAATTTCCCTTATATATAATAAGTTTTTTAAGATATAAAGTTAAGAGTAGGTTTAAAAGAGTTGTTAAAAGGAAATACTTTTAAATATAAATGTTTAGTAGGTTTAATAAAACTAATTAAAAGTGGTGTGAAAAGGAGAACATAGGTGCACCACTAGAGGTGTTACACGGGAGAGGGGTATAGTACCACTAAAGCAGTGTCACGTCATCAGTTATTTTGCTTTCGCACAACTGTTCTTTTTTTCTTTCGATGTCTTCGTCACTAGCGGTATGGAGATCCCACGCGTCACTTGACTTTGCAGTACTACAAGGGCATGGACGTTTTTCTCCTATATTACCAGGTGGCCACCTCGCTCATGTTGCTTTTTCACCCCGAGTCCACACCCACCAACCTTAGTGTTAGGGTGGTTTTTCAAGTCACTCTAACATTCACCCTAACTTTTAACCGTAACGTACAAGTTATGAATTAAAACTTTCAAGTGCCTATATTATCATCATTAAATCCATATATCTTTAACTAACTGAAAATATTTTACCAACAATACACTCTAGTAGCAAAATAAATCATACATCTTATATGTTAAAATGATATGCAATTTCTCTAGTCACAAGTTTTCGGGTATGGAAACTCTACACCACAAGAAGATGAAACATGGTCTGCACCAGGCATCTTAAAATAGATGCTAGTCTCGGGATCGTTGTACCAAACACATATGCAAGGTCTCTTCTCCTCAAGATTGTCGCAACATGCGTCTGACACTTGTGCATTTGGGTCCTTGAATGCGGGGACACATGGGTCTAAAAACGACGGATTGCAATCCACACCTTTCATTAAACTTGTTTTTGCTAACAAAACTGTTATGATCATCATCATAAAGATTAAACTGGCGAGTTTATACATCTTTCACTGTAAAACATCCAACGAATTTTGAGGAAGGAAGTTGATTTAAGATGTTATGGTTATGAGAAGGGTGGAGTTTGTGCTATATATAAGGATGTTAGAAACCCGTATACAAGTTTATTTCGAACAACAATCGAAATAAAATGGTTTTAATGATGTAATTTGATTGTATTTATTATTATGATATGATATGATAGTGTCCATGAGCATTAAATAATATTTTCCAAATTGACTCTGAAAATAAACGGTTGCCCAAATATAAAATCAAATTAACGATGTAATTGGATTTTATAGATTCTTATGCTATGATATACTTCATTAGCTTCAAACAACACTATTGGAAAAAATGAGAGATCTTCCTACAATGATATTTTATATAATTTTAATATACTTAATCATGTAATTTGTAGTCTTTTATTTTTATATTTTCCTCGAATGACTCATTAACATCACGTTAGCAGTTTTCTCATCATCTTATTTTTCTTAGTTTCTAGAAGTATGTGTTTCTTATTTTTTTCATATGTCATATCACCTTAATTTATGTTTAAAATTTATAGATTTAATTAACCGTAAAACTAAATAAAAATAAAAATAAAATTTTATAAATAAAAAAATACAAAATAAAAATCTTAGATGGAAGTAAAATCTAGTAGGGAAAGTGTCATCCCTACAATTGTGCTACTTTACACTTCCAACATTGGACCACTTATTTGTATAACGCTCGTCATTGGGGTGTGGTTGGGTTCCTCATCGGACAAAGTTTGATGAGACTTTGTTTTGGGTGCTAACGTTTCTTCACTTGAACTAGACTAGTCACAATATGGTTGATGATATTTATTAAAATAAAAACAACGGTAATAATAATTAGAGTTGAATGGTATTTACAGGTCAGAAAATAAATTCTTTTAAAAAAAGATTAAATCCAATGCTAATATTACTATTGATAATGGTAACAAAAGGGGGAATTTGATCCGTGAGAAACATTGAGTTTTCAATAGAACTAGCAAACACACCCCGCGCTTTGCCGCGGGAATAAGGTATACGTAAATGTTCCTCGGTTTAGAAAAAAGAAAATACATTTAAAACTAAAGAGGAAAAACAAGGAGATCAAAGGTTTCGAACCCATGACCTCCCTTTCATAAAAGGCGTGGCTTACCACCAAGACAAAACCACAACCTTTTTTACCTAGTGGTAAAAATAATATCTATTGTTTAAAGAAAACGCCAAAAGTAAAAAAAAAAAATCATTTTAACCCTGCATTGCAGGGTTGTACCATCTTAAATTTGGCTTGTACCCGGTTACTGTAGTAACCGACCATGCAGATTTATATATATATAATTTGGGCTTGACTTTGCCTCGAAACTAGGAACCGGTATTCCCAGTCGTTTTTTTTTTTGTAAATTTTTTTTAGCAACCCGGAAAGTCCCGTACCACCAATGCCCTCGTAAAGACACATGTTACTATATTTCTTCTTTGATTATTAAAGCAAAATCTAAATTGGGTTTGTGATTAAATTATGCAAGTAAAGTTTAAGTGCAGATCTAATTAACAAACACAAAAGAACTTAAAAGTGGCCGTAAAGATATAAGAACGAGTTCGTTAGAGTATGATTGACTTATATGCATAGAACAAACATAGGGTCAATTTTTTTTTTGGTAAAGTAGGATTAAACTTGGATTGAATAATTTAGACCTAAAAAGAATAAAAGATATAGACTGCACTATTTATATAAAAATTAAATTGGAGGGCTGAAGCCATAACATGGAGCCTCCTTGTAATTAAATTCCATAACAATATAAGATAAGAATGAAAGATAAAATAATATTCATATCCAGCGTGACAAGTAATCAAGTTCAGCCAAATGAATTAACATACTAGCTTTTGATATTGTACCATTTTTATAAATTAGTGTTACTCCTATCTTCTTTTTTCTTTTTTTTTTTTTTTGTATGTATGCTACCTTATTGAATTCAGATTTTATTATACCGATTGTAATAGTATAATATTTTCTACCTTGTTTCTTTTTTTTTTTCAATTATTTTGCACCGCATTTTAATCCTATTCATGATTGCTCCTATATATCTAATTAAATATATTATTTTCAGAAAAGAATATATGTTGCATATGTAACGCATCATCTTTTGTTTTCAGGCCATGCGCATTTTTTATAATCATATTTTCTCCACCAGCTAAAAGCCTAAAAGCTTTTAAGTGGGCTTTACAGATATTGGGCATGGAAGACTAGGGTATGCTCCAAATTATATATTTATATCATGGGCCATACTGTTGAGCCACTAGCCCACTATTGAGGTACAATTGGGTGAAATTGGAGCATAAGTAGTCCATCTATAATGTATTTTTCAGCCTGTACTATCCATACAACGTTATATAGTTTAAAGGGAAAATTACATATTACACTTGTAAAATAACTTAATTGCATATTTATTTAATTTAAAATTAAAATTCCATATATCCCCTCTTTTAATCTTTTTAATTACATATTTACTCAAATCAGAACTAAAATTGCATATATCCCCTTTCTTAATGAAAAATATTTTAAATTTACCTATTTTTATTTATTTTATTAAAAATAAATCATAGATTGATTTATTTAAATTTTTTAAATTCATATTCACCCATTTTTAGCTTGTTTTTTTTTTCTTTTTACATTTTTTTAGTTTTTTTTCCTGTTTTTATCATCTTTTGCTAATGAGTTTTAGTTGTTTCTTAAACTTTTTTCCTTTTTGTGTTTTTTTAATAATTTATTCGTTTATGTTGAGTCTATTTTTTTAATCAAGATTTTAGAGTAATAATAATAAAATACAATACAAATATCAAACTTTTAATTTGTTACAGAACTAACAAATTATGACCAAAACAATCATAAACAGACATGAGTAAAATAGTCACCCTTAATTTATTATTAATAAAATGTTAAAATAAGTTAATTTAATACTATTTTTATTAAAGAAGGGTTTATATATAATTTTAGTTTTAAGTTGGGTAAATATGCAGTAAATTAGATCAAGGAAGCGGATATATGTAATTTTGATTTTGATTTGGGTAAATATGCAATTAACAAGGTTTATAAGGGTATATATGCAATTGCCCCTAGTTTATTTAAATTTTTTTTAAATATAAAAATACATAAATAAAGTTAACTTTAGATCAGAAAGTTTATTAAGATCTAATTTAATTTATGTTACTTAGAAAGGTAGTTACAGAAAACGAAATTTTATAAAGTTTAAATAATTCTTTTTACAAATAATCCGTAAATTTCATTTTAAGAGGAAAATATTAAACCCCTTTTTTCAAAGATAGTGGAGCAAAGGGTCCACCCATCTCAATACAGTTGGTTCATCGTGAAGGACCTCTCTGTCTTATGAAACGTCTAGTAGGGTTAGCAACTATGATCATAACAATCCTATCTTCAAACGTAAGTGCATGATTAATCTATATAAATAAAAATTTTATTACCATTGGTCACGTTAGAGTTTAAATATTAAATGAATTTTGTTTTGAGTTTTAGTTTTTTTATAACAACTTTTTAACTCCTAAATACTACCTAAATCTATACGTGTATAACTCGAACTCACATAACATTTGTGGATAGCAGTTACAATAACACTGACATATAATGTTATGGGAAGTTTTTAGGTTCATCCATCGTTTTACTTCATTTAGTTTTCATTGAGCATTCTTAATAGGCAATATCATTAAAACTTGTACAAACACGAACTTAATTACAAAGACGGTCAAAATACCTTATCATTGAAACTTTAGGTGTATCATTGAATCTTTACAAGCCATTTAACATCAGAAAAATAAAAGGACAAATATTCAGATGATACACTTGAGATTTACACAAAGAAAACATGTTATTAGAGCAAACGCATATGCAATTAGGTTTCTGCTATCAATCTATTATTTTCATGATTTGTTTATTCCCTATGCATTTGTCATTACATATTGAAGGATATTATTGGACTCTCCCCTTATATTTATATTCTTTTACATAGGGAAAAAAACGTTAAATATTATTTAAAGGGGGGGCGGGGGGCTTTAGAACGATAACATATGATAGCATCGAGAGGAGTATCTTATGCAGAATAGCACAATTAGCAAGCACCAAAATTGCATTTTCAATACGTTATTTATTTAGTTTACAGTCAAATATGAGGACAAATTACGAATATGACGTTTTCGTAATATCTAATATACTACTAATCTAGTTGAATATATTTCAAAATAAGACTAAAATGATAGCAATCTTATCTTTATTAAATACTATGGATTAGTTTAATTGCATGGTTGATTACATTGTTAATGCAAAGATGGATGAAAGTATAAAACTAATTTTTAATTAGAAGAAACCTATCAATTTATGAGACTGATTAAAAATAAAAATATGAACTACTTGATGACTACTATAATTACAAATTATTTTGAAAATTTTTTTAATTTTAGATACTAGAACTCCTATTGCATTGGGGCGGACCTACTTGAAGGGTAGTGGGGGCAGTCGCACCCCGCAAATTTTTTTTTTAGTGTTATATGTATGTGAAAATCCCCGAACGCCCCCCTTAAAATTATACAATCATCCCACTTTTGCCCCCATAAAAAAATTTTCTGGATTCGCCACTAATTGCATGCATCGATACCAGACCAGACAAACTAAAGTTAGCCCACTGCACATAGCATGGCGAAAGTCTCTCTTAATCATGCGTTAGTTTGAAGTGAAACTTCCATCTATGTAAGAAAAGGACATCCCTTGCTTTGTGGGAGCACTGACCAAAGACCTACTCATGATTATACTCAAATCACTACTATAAGGAACAAACATCATACCATTAGAAATTAAGGTTTTTACATATAATTATTAGAATTATATTATTTGATATATGAATTTACAATTGATAAGTACAGTTGGATATATAGACCGTAAATTCGTCTCCAAGGGAGAATTAGAGTAGTAAGGTCATGTCACCTTTATAATAAAGCTTAAAATTTTAAAATCTAAAAGTAACAAGTAGTAGAGTAAATTAGAAGAAGTTTTAAGAAAAGATAATAAATACATGTATAATTAGTTATCTATTTCATGTTTTCACCAAAAATAAATTATTTTTTTTATATTTATAAGGTCAAACAATTTTGTGAGGTAGGGATAAAATAACTCAAACTTTTCTCCCGCTCATTTCACCCTTTTTAAACTATATGTAGTGATTGTTTAATTAAAATGTCATCTAAATATATTCTAGATAAAAATCATTTCATTAAACCCCCTTTTAAATCAAGTATAGTTGTTAATTAGTGTTTGTAGTCTCTATTAATACAATAATATAAGAAAAGTAGTGTTTGACGCCTATTAAAGGTTTGACACCCTATGGGTTTGAAGCTTCTTCTAACTAACATGTAATAATGTTTGAAGCCATATTTGTGTCTATATCATCATGTTTGACACACTCAAAATATTCACTATGTCTAGTCTTAGAAGTACCGAGTATGATTCTTTTTAGGATAGAGGTGCTCATAATAAACAATCAAACTGAAAACAAAGTGATGGATATTAAAATAATTAAAACAATGTATTAAGAAAAAATAGTAGGATACCAAACATGAATTTGGTAATGTGTATTAAGGATGACAATGTGATCATGTGTTTCGTGCCCCCACCCCCATTTTCTTATGTCTTTCTTTCCCTTTTTAAATGTTATTTTCACGAGACAAGATGCTTCATTTCATCATTTGTATATAGCTAATGTAGTAAAGATAGGGACGCATATATTAGTTTTTATATTTGGTGTGACATGTAATGAAAATTTTATATAATGATGTTTGCAAGTAAATCCGTAGATGTACGGATATTTTTAGGGGAAAAAATGAGCATCGCGCTTCTCTTGAGATTGAGATCAGCTTCCCAAGTTAGAACCAGAAAGAATAGTGAATATAAAGCAAAAGACTAACATCCTTCATTTTGTTCTTACCGTATGATTTATTCTTAAATATATATGCAAGAAAAAGAAGCGTATTCACAGTTCTTATTATTATAACTTTTTAATGAGATTAATCTAATCATATCCGACCTAAATTTACTCTATTTCTCATTGAATCTCGAACCCAACATCTCTTGAATAAAAACGTAAAAGTGAATAACTTCAACACTAGTCCACTACGGGTGGTTATAACAATTTTTTTTTGTGTATTGAATTATTTCTTCTTGATATATGTACGGCTTAAATATATGGTTTATCAAACAATTAAGATCAAACTTATAATTTTTCATTCTTAATGATACCCATACGAGCCATAAAAATAGCATACCACATGGATATGTCGATTAATTTACTCACAGAGTTTGGTTCGATTTTTATTGTTAGGTATAGAAACAACAAGCCGGGTACTAAGGCATCCATATTCCATTAGACGTTGACATTTGAAAGGTGACAATTCTAGCAATGTTGATAAAATGCACTATTGGCTTCAAATCTTATTTAATCAAAAACAAATATAAGAAATTACAATACTTTTAAAATAGAGTTAATCACACAAATGTTTCATACTTTCATGTGATAAAGTTTCATTTTTAAGTTTAGTCTTTACGTATCATTTATTACATGTTTACACATTAAGTATGTCAAGTTATAATAAATTTATCCTCTGCTTAGATGGATGTTAATTTTTTTCTTTAAATGGATATAAAATGACGATTTTTACCTTTATTAAAATACTAAATATAATAATAATATTAATAACAACAATAAGAATAACAACAACGTCTATCAAGACACATGATAGATCATTAGTTACTTAACATTAAAGCTAATTGCGTTGATCTATAGTCGATCTATTATTAAGAGTTAAAGATTATTTATAGATGATTAAGACTAAATACTCACATGAAGATAATTAGAGATTGATATAGTATAGGAGTAAAAGTATTAGGGGTTTTTTTTTCCTAAATAGGTGTTTTTTAAAATGTAAAGTGATTCCTAGGTTTTTTTTTCGGGTTTTGTGTTTTTAAGTGTTTCGGTATCTCAACTAGCAGAACTATCTTATGTGACAAAGAACCCTTGAAAGTTCTTCAGACCCGCGATGATGTGACGTGTGACCTATACACTCCCGCTATCTCAACTAGCGAAAGTGTTACAAAACTTGATTTTTGCTATATCAACTAGCGGAAGTGATCTAGACATCTTGCATCGTGTGAAAGCTGATTAATTACCAACCATTTCTTTTTTTTCTTGTTCTACTTTTACAAAATAAATGGTTAATAAGCGATCAACTTTCACGTGAACGTGATGCAAGATGTCTAGATCATTAGCTTCCACTGATTGAGATAGCAGAAGTCAAGTTTTGCACCACTTTCATTAGTTGAAATAGCGGAAGTGTGCAGGTCCCACGTCATATCATCACATGTATGAAGAACTTGCAGGGGTGCTTTGTCATGTAAGGTAGTTCCGCTTGACACATAAGGTAGTTTCGCTAGTTAAGATAGCGGAACACCTAAAAACATAAAAACCCTAAAACCAAACTATAAACCATTTTACACTTCAAAAAACACATATTTTCCAAAAAATTCTAAAAGTATCGTTGTTTTTAAAAAATAAAAAAAAACTAATATTCAAGGACATATTGTTGACATTGATTTAAAACGCAATATGCGAATAAAGACCAGAAACATAAGAGAAGCCATGCAACGCGCCACGAACATTATATTCTGATTTAATATTTAATATATAATATACTCCAAAATACATTTTCTAATAGAAGATGTGGTACATGCATCAAAATTTCGTTTGATTATATATTTATGACACTTATAATGTACGCAAGTGTGTCATTGTACACTTAACCTTGCTAAATAAAAAATATTAAACAAAAAATTTTCTCTTGCATCTTGGTCTTTTATTTTTAAGTTATTTTGTAATCTTCAAGTTACGATACTATAATTTCTTTACAAAAATACAAGTATCAAAATAATTACGTATTTACGTCCTTTACCACGTCACACTGCATTTTAATTTATCAGATTATGCGAGAAACATTTGTGATGTTTAAATGGAACAAAAAAAATACTAGTTAAATGTATCTTAATTAGTATGTTATGGTGAGGATAAGATGATGAACATTACCTTTTGAACAACTTTATGCATTTAAATATCGAATACTTTACATTTGTAAGAATCTCAACTCACACTATTATTGTGAGAGGTAAATATCATACCACTAGAACACAAGGTTGGTAATAATAATTAGAGGTGTACAAGAAACCGTAATAAAACTGGAATAACAGATAAAACCAAATCGAAAAACCAAACACAATAAGAAACCAATGGTTTGGTTTGATGTTTTTCTAAGAACTATTTTTTTCAGTTCTGTTTCGGTTTTGCTTGTAACAAAAAACCAACGGCAACCATACAATCGAACTTGTAAATTTAGAGGTGTGTACATACACTTACAAAAATGATTAGTCTACTAAGTACTTGTTTAACTTATGTTATCTATAAAAATTGAATATATAAGTTTCAAGAATAATATTCAAACTTTTTATTTGAATTAGTAGAATAAATTGATATTTTACGGATTGTTATTAATTGTAATCTTAAGCAATTTATAATAATATATAGATTACTTTTAAAGATAAACAAGATGATGTAAGCCTATAGTTTCTAGCTCAAATTCATTACCTTAAACCATTTTTTTTTAAATTGAAGCACAAATGATAAAGATCGAAAAAACCGAAACCGAAATCGAAGCAAAACCAAAATCCAAAAAAAATCAAAACCGAACAGTCTTAAAAACCCATAAACTGAAATATCGGTTTTTGGTTTCGGTTTTATGATAAACCCAAACTAAACCGATCAATACACACCCCTGAATAACATTACCTCTGTCTTATTGAATAGACAATCTCCACCAAACGAGACACTTGACTTTATAAAATCTCATTTTTTGGCTAAACGAAACGTGTTAATTTTAACAATTTAATTAGCTTTGAAATCATTGTAATTTAACTTTTAGTTTAAATTTCAGATGCAATAACTAAAGCTTAGAAAATAAACTTGTATAGCTTAAAATGTTTGATGGTGGAAACTTCTAGTTTTCTCCTAAAATTGAATTGTCTTGTGACGTGGTTGTTACGATTATTTTACGTCACCACAGGTTAAATAAATTAATTAAGTCAACTGTGCATATTATCATAGTTAGGAGCTTATTTTGGAAAACTTTGACGATATTGTTAGAAAAATTGGCTAAAATAATATCTTGCTCTATATACATGAAATAATATTATATTCGTGGTAACATAAGTAATTATAATAAGTTTGTATTTTCTTTGATTAATAATTTGTGAGATATGACCTCCAATAATCTTGGTCGGTTTTATATAAAGTATAATAATTACCGTTTTACCGCAGACAAAACAATGAATAAATTATGTAATAAGACGTGGGTGTTTCACCCATAACCGAAACAAAACCTTAAATTATACAACGCATTAATCAAGTCAAATTGAACTTTCACGAAGCCGAGGAAACTGACCAAATATATGATTTGACACGTCACGAAACTAATGAAATAAAAAAAAACGCCTCTTTTAATTAAGAACAAACACGCCATTATTTGACTATTATAATTTTCTTTATATTTCACCGTACTAGAATTGTAAATTGTATACGTTTTTATTACGCAATTGATAAACTCAGTTTTCTATTTGATTATTAAACATTACATTTAGACTAATACACCGACAAATAAGTTTCTAATACATAGGGATAATAAATAATCACACAAGCTTAGAAAATTTTAAATTATTTAAAACGACAAGTAATAAACTACTAATTCTACATTATAATTAATTTATACTAACCCGTTAGAATTAAAATGTTTTGTCCTAGAAATTATAAACGACTAAAAAAAAACAGATCATGATTTTCTTACGATGTGTAAATTAATGACTAAAATACCCTTCGAATAAACTGCAAAAATAATATTATAAGCTCGGCTAACTTTTACAACGAGACCACACAACAAAATTACATCTCAAAGGTGACAGACATCACGTACAACAAAGAATAGAAATACCAAAAGTATTAATTATATATCAACAATCAAAACCAACGGCCGAGCAAATACTTCAATACAAACTTCCCGAATCATTACACACACATAAGTACATAACCACCGTAGTAAACCACCGCAAGCCGCGGCCCTCAACCGCAATTAGGGAACGATACACCACACGCCGCGGCGACCCTCTGAGCACCAGGAAGCCTCAAATAGCCACCAAAGGTGGGATCACCTCTTTCACGGCAGAGACAACCCTCCTGACCCTTGTACCTCCTGCAACACTCTTGAGACGGGGGCATGTTCGACACGAACGACTGCAGACACCAGCTGATCTGCACCGGATCACACCGCCTAGGCTGTGCTGCAATGAGCTGCATCTGGCCCGCAGAAAGCAGCACCACCATAAGCCCCACAATGAAACACCTTAAAGCTGGAGTTTCCATTGATCAATTGAAAGATAAAATAATAAGTTTTAGCAGAAAGAGCTTGATGGAGTACGGAGAGATGTGGTTTGTGTGGGTGCTATTTATAGAAGTGGTGGTGAGTGTGATGAGATCATGACATCGTTTTAGCCGAAATAATAAGTTTTTTATAAAATGAAATAACGGCCCACGGGAGCTTAATTATTCACCGTGATGACGGTGGCTCTGGCTCATGCATATCTCTCACGGGTCTATATGTTGAAATGTTGTCACACTTTTTTTTTTTTATGTGATATTAATCTTTGGGTTAGTGTCATGCGGATATTATTTTTTTGTTGAGTTATTTGTCTTATGGATATAATAATATATATTCATATGTCTTATAAATTTTGTTTGAAGATGCGTATTGTCCGTTAGGTAAACCGATGATTATGTAAATGTGACCTGCTTATACGAGAAATGAAAATATGAGATGAGATTAATTATTTCTTAATTACAATTGGGAATAAACTAACACCAATGTCTCAACACCGGCCCCCTACCCCATTCCGTATCTAGGTCTCTTGTATCAAGCATATTAGTTGCTCAGTAATGTCCAAATAGTTCAAAGCTCGCTTGAATCTCGTTCGGAAAAAGCTCGAAAAAGCTCTCTCAAAATTAACTCGTTACAAACCAAGCTAGCTCGGCTCAAATCACTTTGGAAACCAAACCGGCTCGGTTCGGCTCGTTTAATTCGAGTCGGCTCGATTTTGGCACGAATTATTTATTTTTGATTATGTATATGTATATATATAATTGTTTATGAGTGGCAAATGCTTTCATTAGTCTACTCGTCACTTTATTATAACGATTATACGAATTTTAGTTTATAACATAACTTTAACGAAAATACTCAATAATATATATACTCCCCATTTGCCAAAACCGAGTATATATATAGATGTTTAGATGACTCCTGACTTGTATCTCGCTCAAAAAAGTTAGCTCAAATTTGACATGGGAGCCAGCTCCACTGAGATCATTATAAACCAAGTTGAGCTCGGCTTGGCTGGTTTACAGACGGAGCCAGCTCAGTTTGACTTGTTTATAAACCGAACCGAGTTAAGCTAGATCCTAGCTCAGTTCGGCTAGGCTTGCCTATAGCCCTATAGTTATCTAAGGGTGCTGAAGAACAATTTAATACCAAGCGAACTATTCAGTCGGTTTGATTGGTTTGGGATCTAATTAATTCAAGTCAGTCGGTTTGGTTGGTTTGGGCTCTAATTAATTCAAGTCACTCTGATTGAAAGCTTGAAATCAACCTTGTAAGTTGAATCCGCCTTTTGATATTTATAATTTATATTTTCTTTCAATTTTAAAATATATAGTTAGATGTATATATAAATCATGAATGATCTTTAATATATTAAAACTTTTAATACAAAGTAATGGTTTTGAAAATAAACAAACCAATAAAACAGACCAGTTAGATTTTTTGCCTACTAAAATCGTAATTAGCAATTCGATTAAAAATTATCAAAATCAGCTGAAATGGACCGTAAACAACCCTAATCTATAGCCACATATATTTTCGTTCCTTCTTCTATCCCTCTCTTACTCCATCTCTTCATTTATAGTACCCCATCGAATCACTACCGCCACCCACTTTAAAACACTATTAGACATGTAGCATGTATATTGATAATGGTGGTAAATGGATTGTGTTTACAGATTGCTAGATCAATTCTAACCAAAACCCAAAAATCTTACATGCACTAGTAAACATGTGAATTATATGAACCGAGGCAAGGAACGTGTGTTTACTGATTAAAAGAGACACGGCCTGTTTAACTAGAGAAATACAATCGAAATTCAATTAAAAGGGTAAGAATTATCACCCATGGTTCAATGGTTACAAAGAACGAATGCTATTTTTACTTTTATTTTTCTAATTATTTTTATTTCAAAAACTAAAAATAGTTAAAAAGAAAAAAAAAATTAAAAAACATTATGAAAGTTGGAGTGACGTAATATAACCACTTAAATTGTTGAAAGGGAAATTTTGTTGTGGTGATATAACAATAACACTAAGGAGATCGAATTGTCGTGTCGTGTGTCATAATGAAACCACTAGAGATAATCTAATAAACTCATTTTTGATAAACTTTGTTGACTTTAGACGTGACACCAACTTTAATTAAACTCAAAAGACAAACAAGTAACATCAAACAGTTCCATACACTGATACATATTTTTTGCAACTGATGTCTGATCACACACTCTCATACACACATAACCACGGTAACAAAACCACCATAGTCCACAATATATATAATTAACCATCAGTTACAATAAGGATAGGCCACGTTACACGCGTCGCAAACCATCTTCGCGCCAGGAAGCTCGAGGTAGCCACCAAAGGTCGGGTCATACGTTTCCTGACATAGACAAGGTTCCTGACCCTTAAGCTTCTGGCAACATTCCGCGGTGGGTGGCAGGTTCGACACGATGGATTGAAGGCACCAGCTGAGCTGCACCGGATCGCATGCGGTTTGGGCTCCTGTTTGTTGTAGGTGTGTGGAAAATAGCAGGAGCATCGATGCTATGGCGAAGAACCATAGTCCGATGAAGGCCTTTGAGGTGTTCATGATCAAAAGCTAGGTTGATGTCAAATTAAGGGGTGAAGGGAGTTGATTGAAGTGATGGTGGTGGTGGTTGAATTTAATCAATTTATAGAGGTGGTGTGGTGTGTGAGGATGAGCTTAAGGTGGCATGGTTGTGAACGGAATTTAAATGTAAACGGGGTTAGTCATGAGGTATATAGGTTTGATGGATTAAATAATGTTTTTGAAGGAGTAAATTGTTGATTTGTTTAAAATTTTATCATTCTCCTTGATGTTTTTCTTTTTTTTTTTTTTTTTTGGTTTTTCTTTATGTCAAAAGTCAAACTTTCTTTTGAAAGAGAAAAATCGGTATTAGTTCTTTTTTACATCAATTAAAATGTTTTAAAATTGTTATCAAACTAGCTCACATATGCAATGAAACATCAAACTAAAAAGTGCATGACTGGAAAAGAGAACGTAAAAGAAAAAAAAAAAAGACATGGGTCGGTTTAGTTTGGTGTAGCCTAAAATCGAAACCAAAATCGAAATTTCGATTTTTACGTTTTTAAAACCGTTTAATTTCAGGGTTTTTTTGGTTTTTGGTTTTCAATTTTCACTTTGGTTTTGGTGCGGTTTTGGTTTTTTTGATTTCGCCATTTGAACTTCTGGTTTTTAAAAAAATATTGATTAAAATAATGAATTGGAGCTAAAAACTTTAAACTTACATTATTTTATTGATATTTAAAAATAATTTTTATATTTTTATAAATTACTTGATATTAAAATTTATCCATAAATAGAATAACAAAAAGTTTAATAAAATAATTTTATCTTCCAGTTCAAACAAGAAAGTTTAAATATTATTCTTGAAATCTAAATATTTAGTCTTTTTTTGATAGCATAAGTTAAATAAATAACTAATAAGCTAATCATATTTATAAGTGTATAAATACAACTCTAAATTTACAAGTTCAATTGTCTGGTTTTGTTTCAGTTTTTTTGGTTTTGTTTACAAGTAAAATCGAATCTGAACCGAAGCCAAACCGTTGGTTTCTTATTGGTTTCGATTTTTTCAGTTCGATTGCGTCAGTTATTTCGATTACAGTTTGATTATTTGGATTTATTGCACACCCATAGTATTAACTATTAAATTCGTTCTCTTAGTCACTTAAAATTATGTGTTTTTGAGTTTATATATAATATCAATGACACATAATTTACCCTTTAAACAAATATATATACATTGTACTTAGACAAAATTATTGAAAACGTCATTTAAGTTTATATAAAGTTGCAGATATTGTCATTTATCTTTATAAAATACTTTAAACATCTTTGTGTTAACGTTTTGTAACAGATTTTGTCATTTATACTAACTGTTGTTAAAATTTTCTATTAAGTCAAGGGCAACTTGGTCTTTTTACCTTTAAAGGACTATTAATGTAATTTTTCCAAACATAAAAAATGTTTTCTGTAATTTTTTATCTTTTATTTAATTTATGTATTTTTACAATTATACATGTACATATGATTTTTATATAACATAATATATATTATTTATTATTTTCATTCATCTGTTATATATGAATATAATTTATATAACTTATATTATTTAGTTATTTATATTATATATATAATTTCAAATACGGATGAAAACAATAATATGTGTATTTATATAATTTATATTTATATATATGTAACTAGGATATAAACCCCGTGTAGAACACGGGTTGTATAAATTCAAGGGTATATTCTTAGTAATGGAGAATTTCATATTACATATTTATGAAATATTATATAGTTTTTAACATATATATTTTTTTAAATAATAAAATATTTTAAAAAAATAATTATAGAAATCATTTAATAGTAGAGAGACAAAAACAATTAAAGACAATTTGTATAATTAATAGGAGAGAGGGACAGTAAAAAATATTAAAAATACATTAGAGAGTGACACGTGTCGCATAAGATTTTTATTTATTAGAATAGATACGTGTATGAAAATAATTAGTTAGTTATAATTGAATAAAAATAATTAATATATTTAATCATTTATATCTTTTTTTATATATAATACATGGATGAAAACAATAATATATAATTATTTTCATCGACGAATTATTTATATATAAATTATATAACTTATTAACTCAAACCCCGTGTATTATTTAATTATCTATATAATTATATATATATATATATATATATATATATATATATATAATACTTAGATGAAAATAATTAAATATGTATATATTATGTTATATAAAAAATAATATTTGTATGTGTAATTATAAAAATACATAAATCAAGTAAAAGATAAAAAAAAATTTACAGAAATTTTTTTTATGTTTGTAAAAAATTACACTAATAGTCTTTTAAAAGTAAAAATACCAAATTGTCATTTACTTAACAAAAAAAAACTTAACGACGGTTAGTATAAAGGATGAAATCTATTACAAAATATTAACATAAAGGCTGTTTAGAATACTTATAAAAAATAAAAAATGAACCCTGTAAATTTAAATAAACATAAAGTACGTTTTTTTTTTAAATTTTGTCTTGCCCTTATGTTGTGTAAAACCATCTCCGCTATTGAGGATTAGACTTCAATCACTTCATTTCCATAATAGTTATATATATATATATATATATAAAGGGTAAGGAACAGTTGTTAACCCACCTTTATTGCATGTTACATCAGTGGTGTAAAACGGTGTAAAATTAGTTGCACTACATAATCATGGTGTAAGTGCATGTTACATTAGTGTTAACGGGTTATCGCAATAAAGGTGGGTTAACAACCGTTCCTTACCCTATATATATATATATATATATATATATATATATATATATATATATATATAGGGTAAGGAACGGTTGTTAACCCACCTTTATTGCGATAACCCGTTAACACTAATGTAACAAACACTTATACCATGATTATGTAGTATAACTAACTTTACAGCGCGTTACACCACTGATGTAACAATTTTCCCTCCATTTTTTTAAAAGTTTCACCCCTTTTTTAAAACCGTCTTAACTTTTTTGTATGATGTTATTTTTTTATACAAATTACACCATTAAATAGATCATTTTAATATCTTTAATGCAAGTATAGTCTTGCTTTATTTTATTTTTTTTTAATTTAACGTTAATTGTGGACCACTAGTTTGGTTAATGGTTTATCGCAATAAACAAGGGTTAACATTCGCTCTCTATCCTATATATATATATATATATATATATATATATATATATATATATATGTATATGTATATGTATATATAAGCCATGTTTGGGATTGTTTATTTTGATTGAAAAGGACTTTTGACAAAAAGAACTTATTAACTTATGATTTTTCAGAAGGAGTTTTTAAAAAAGTGTTTGGATTAGCTTATAAACTAAAATGTTGTAAAATGACCAAAAAAGACATGATTTTAATAACGATAGAAGTTAATAGGAGATAGTAAAGGGGTATAATAGAAAATTTGATTAAAAGGAGTTTTCAAAAGTCAATAAGTAACCCCCTCCTTACTTCTTAAAACCTCTTTTTTACCCTATATGAAAAGTCAGTTTGAAAAGTCATTTTGAGTTTGCCAAACATTTTTTTTTTACTTATTAACTTCTGAGAGCATTCACAATAGATTCCTTATCTTTATCCATATAATTACACTAAAAATCACTATATTTTCTCTCTTCTTTTCATTTAAATAATACTTTTTATACCCTATCATTACTTTTTTCTCTCTCCTCCACTCACAACCACTTTTAAAAATATTAAAAAAATTATAAGGATTGAACAGTGATTCTTCAAATATACCAATCCATAATAACATTTTCTCTCTCCTTCACTCACAATCACTCAAAACCATTCCATATAATATACCAAACACACTCACATAATTATACAGATTCCACTGTGAATGCTCTGAGAAGTTAATAAGTCAAAAGTTGGGATAAAATAAGCAATCCCAAACATGCACATAGCAGCATGTATAAATAACCTTCATAATTTCCCATTTAGATTCCCATTAAAACGCCATTCCTTTTCTTGTTAATTTTAATGATGAGATCTTAAATTATATTGGCATTATCAAAAAGGATACGTGACAATAATGTTTTTCACATGACCTATTCATTTAACACCAAATATTTCAGTTTTCTAAGAATTAGGTGATTGTTGCAGTTAAATAATTACGATAAGAGTATCTTATTATTGAAAACTAATACAATTATTCATCAGTACTGTAATTTAACTTTTTGATTAGATTTTATAATCCTTAGTAAAAGACAACTACAAGATAGAATTTACTACTGTAATTTTCATAGTCGGGTATTGAAAATGAAAAGCTTATCTTTGAACTTCCTAGCAGGTACGTAATAATATGGATTCTGATATCAAAATAAAAAACTTGATATGAAACAATACAATTTCTGTTGTATTAGGTGTATAAATGATATTTTAATCTTATAATATATGGTGTGTGGTAATTAACACATGATTTGAACGAGTCTCACGTTTAAATCTTGTTTTCGTTTGTACCATGTCATAATCGCTTGAAGGTTAGTTTCCTGTCTATTGCAAGCTACAATTTAATAGGCCATTGGTACATATAATCTATAATCATATAAAACTTACAGTTCTAAGAACAAAGAATGCATTCTCTGTAAAAGATGTTTTTATAATTTTATTATTTAAAGGACCAAATGAATTTTATTATAGAGGTTGAAACGATCAAACGTTTCAACTCTTCGTGAAATAGTATATTTATCAACAGTTGATGATTATAATTGATGCAAATTATTAGTTGTATTGATGGGAAAACTTCAATTGTAACTCTAGCTATCATCTGTAACTTAGTCATTTGTTTTCGCAAAGGTGATCGATATATACTTCTTGTTAATTAACATCTAGTTGCTGTCAAGGACCAGTTGCTAATGATTGATCGGTTGTTGTTGATCATATTTGCTGTTGATGGATCAAGTTGTTGACTTGTTGATCTCAGTCACCATTCATGATTTATAGCAACTTACCACTAATAATCAATTCATACTGAAGATCAATTTCACATAATTTTTCATCCATCAAGCAAATTTAAAGCAACTTCTAGCAATAGGGTCTAGTTAATCAGGCGTTACCTCTTGGCATTGGGGTGTTTCCTCGAACCTAGCCAAGGGGGCATTCCATGGTCTAGGGGCTTTGCCCCTCAAAACCTTAGAGGTTTCTTAACGACTAAAGTCATAATACTCTTAATAAGTATATATTCTACATTCTTAACTCGTGTCAATATTTACCCTATTTCTCATTTGGTATTAAGCAAATCTAATTATACTAAAGTAAATTTGAATGCATTGAAATCACCATCAAGTTTTTCGATAACTAAACTAATAACATATCGATTATCTATAAAAGTATTATCCATCGATGCATGTGGTTACATGAAAATAAAATTGAGAATTTATAGATCTTAACACTTGAAAGTTTTTAAACACCCAATTCAATATATATTATATGAAATGACGTACATGTATATTTGATTAGTTTCTTTTTTAACAACAAATACACACCAAATAATCATACTCCTCAATTTATATTAATGTCCACTATAAGACTCAAAGACTTGACATCATAGAGAAAGAATACCACTATTTACACACTTGGATACCATTGGTCTACTAGCCCTTTTGAATCAAATTTTATTAGTTATTAGTTTTTTTAGAACGTCAACTCACACATCATTTAATCCTAATTTAAAATATAGATTTTATGTTAATTTACTATGAGACTTAAACCAACAACCTGAAAAGTAACACCTTGTAATACACATTATTAACTGTAGACCACATGCCTGTTGATGATTAGTTATTAGTTTACTACTAAAAATTAAAAAATCAACATCAACCAAACAACTCTTTCTAATTATAAATTAAGCCTCATTTCTTTACTTCGCTTCCTGAAGGTTGAGTTGCGTGTGCAGTTAAATTATGAAGGTTATACATGTTGCTACCACTACCAAGCTAATATGTGTTTGATTTTAAACTTACGGCAATTTAGTAGGTGAATACACCAATATACTACCAAGCTAATATGTGTATATATCATAATGTTTTATTTGGTAGTGTTCTTTAAACTATCAATTTGTACAATATTAACATTCAATAAAAACATAAGTCTTACCTATCATCAAATCCATACGGCTTAAAAGATATGCTTCCACCCATATGTGATGTATAAATATTATCATTCGAATTATTTATTAGTAGAATTGACAACAAAGATTCTTTATATTATTTGGAAATATGATTAAAGTTGGCCAAAACTATACATCCAGGTTTCCTATATTTTTATTATATGGCCCAACTTTTTTGGCTGTCTTATTATATATAAATTCAGAGTTTATGTTTACGTAACTACTGTTATGCAGACATGCAGTAAACAGAAATTATTGTAGTTTAATATTATTTTAGTATAACTTTGTTATACACCAAACGTAAGTTCGTTTGTGATGCAAAAGTCTAAAATATTAATTTAGGGGCTGTTAAATAGTATTTTAATGATCATTAAGAGGTTATATATTAATGATTAATAATATTTTAATGGTTAAAAGATAACGCTGATGCTAAATGAGGTTAAATTTTAATGGTATCTCTTAACCATTCAGCATTAGGGTTAACCATTAACCATTAAAAGGTTATAAATCGTTAAGATATAGCCTTTTAATAACTATTAACAAGGCTACCAAACTGACACTTAATGATAAATCTAATACATTAAAGTGTGAACTATATAAAATATATTAATTTTGGCGCATATTCTATTTATTTGTAACATACAAAACTCATCTCTATACTAATAAATCTGTATACTAATAAATAAAAATAAATCTGGACACTTGTCACCATTGTAGGTCATCTAATAATTGGTTGTCCGTTTCTCTATCTTCTTAATTATGAATGCAATAATAGCTATACATGGGTTTATTCAATCCGTATAATACACAATATTTAAGATATAACATTTTATATCATTAACCATGTATCAGTAAATTCATTTTGCCCGTGTATTACACGGGATTGTAACCTAGTAAATTTTAATATAAGAAACTTAAAATTCTTTCCAATTTTTATGATGACAATAAGAAATTAATAAATTGCTAATTACATGGTATATGTAACTTGAACCTTATGTAAAATTTGACATTTATTGTACTTAATATATGTATCTAGAGTTTAATAAATTAAAGACAAACGAAAATAAAATTATTGATCAATATTATTACTACTAGATTTATTTTTCTTACAGATAACCTACAATCAAAAAATTATAAAAGTAGAGAAAATATTCGCTTACATTTTTTTTCCTCAATTTCACACAATACATAAAGTAGTAAAATTTTACATGTTTACTTGTTTAGTACATTTAAAAATAAAGATTTAAACACCCTATATAGATTATAATACATATAAAAGTTTAATGCAATTTAATAGAACTAACTACACATCAAAACACATGATCGACAGTCTTCCGAGCCAACTAGTAAACATTAATAATTGGTATTGGTGGTGGAGAAACAGATAATTGAAGCTTAATTTTGGCAAAAGGTAAATAAACAAATAAATATTATAATTCTCGCAAGCAGATATCATGTGTGCCAACTTAACAATTTAAAAACTCAAACAACCATTTAACTTTTACAGACTGAGCGTGTGAATAAAGAGCATACATCATAGTCATCAAAAAGGCCAAACAGCTAGCTACTTCTGATTTATATGCAAACTATTATTTGGATGTGAGATTAGAGTATTAGACTATCAACTCAAGCCCATCAACCCGACATTATTTCCATAAATATTTAAAATGCCTTGATTGGATCATTAGCCGTTTGGAGAATCTTATTTTTAAATTTAGATTATTAAAATACTAATACATAAGATGGATATAGAAAAGGGGCCATGATATTATATAGATGTAAATTAATATCAAAATCTTAGTTCTCTTACATTTCATTGATAATATAGTAATAAGAACATGATGATTAATTATTTTATAACTCTAACATTATTTTACTAATTTTAGTGACATGTACATAACATATAATTGATTGAATAATAACACTTGGATTTTGGATTGTATTTGGATTATTTTAACACCTCTGTACGTATTGATATTTTCTAAAGTGACTGATCATATATAATAACTATAAATATATAATATGGCCAAAGCATCTCCTTGGCAAGCGTTATAGAGTGATCCATTTTTATCTAAAGTTCAACTATAAGTATTAAGTACTGTATACAAAGTTTGCAATTGTTATTATGTGAATATTTACTTAAGTTCAAACGCCAGGTAATAAATTAAACATAAACATTGACAAAAATTAAATAAATACTTAGGAGTAGCAGATTTCCCCTTAGAAAATTGATGTGGGGGCATGGTGCATGCGGTCAACAATTTGCTTAGGAGCAATATGACGTATGTATTTCAGTATTTTTTTTCATGTTACTACTACTACTCCTACGTCTGTTATCGTTGTGACTGCCGCCCGTCTCTACATAAATTATTTAAATTAATAAGAAACATTTAATTAAATCATAAATTATAAAAAGAGAAGAAAAAAGAAAATAAATTGATAATAAATATAAAAAAAGAAGGAAAAATAAAAAAATAAAAACAAGGTTTAAACCAGTAACGGGGCTTGAACCCGTGCCATTTGCCTCACACCACTCCCCTTTGTTTACATATGCCAAATAGCTACACTATACACATGAAGGTATTGTTGTCAATAACATGTGATTATCCAATTTTGCTGAATGAGTTTTAATATAATTGTTTCTTTATTGATTACTTGTCTAATATGGCTTCTTAGCAGAAGTACAAAAGGCTTAGTAACCTAAAAAACTCTAATTTCAAGCAGTATTTATTAGAAAATCAATAGATTTATAATATTTTTAGGATAACATAGTAAATGGTATAAGCCTTTTTTTAATAAGAAACTTATCAAATAATATAATAACCCCAATGTTTTAGTTTTAAAGAAGATTTATCTTCTTCTTAGCTACATATGTTGTGGTGGTTTACGTCTTTGAAGTTTGGGACACCATTAATTATTTCATCATTTCACCTCACAATTCAGGCCGCGGGCGGCTCTTTAGTGTAACAAAATAAAGCTAGGGTTTGAGGCCCTCAAAAAATAAGGCCTCACTTTAAAATAAAAAAAATTCTATATAAAATAATTTGTTGGGCCAGATTTGTTGTTTGTTTTGGAGCTTGGGCTACCAATTCTAATCTGTAATGAAAGAAGAGTCTCAGAGATGTGACGTGTAGAACTTGGGATTTAAGTTGAGCCTTGCTGCCTTGGGATAAGAGCAAAATCATAAATAGGGGGAGAGTAGTAGATTGGGAGATTAATCGTTCATTTCTGCGATTTAGATTTTAGTTTCTTCCTTAATATGGACACCTAAAGAGAAGAGGCTTGGATCATGACCATGTTGCTTGAAGAAGACAAGAAAAACATTAAAATGCTAGAGGCTTTGCTAAGTGATTTAGCATCAAACAAGTACATCTCAACTCAATTTCTCTCTCAATACATATACATTTAAAGAATATTGTGAAGTCTTTGTGTTATATCCTATAATTTTGAAACTTGGTTTGTAATTTTTTCAAGCTGGACAACACACCTCTATATTTATATTAAAACTAAAATGCGTACTTTTTATTGTTATCTATATTTACTTTAAAACAAACTATGTTTTAAATGAAAAGATAAAAAGAAAAGCAACAATTTTTTTACAGGATTCCTATATCTTTTTTTATGGCTATGGAAATGTGCAATCAAATTTTAGTTCCGATCGTTTAAAAGAATATATACAAAGGGGCCTCAATTTTAGAATTTGCTTTAGGCCCTCAAAGTGATTGAGCCGCCCCTGCCTCACATTTAATTATAGAGTAAGTATAATATTGAAGGAACAACTGAACATGTAAGTGGAAACTACATAAACATTTTACAGGTGTTCTCATACGACCCGACCCGACCCGATAGAGTCCAAAGGCATCCCTGCACGTTCATGTAGTATTGACCGAGTCCTCACCATCCTGATCTCGTGCACACGTCCACTTCCCATGTTTCCTTAATTAGTTCCTAGTTTTTTTTTTATTTCATGTTTGCAATTTACGTTCATTTGATGTTATGTAGTTAAGCAAGTATTTTAAATGGAACTAAACGTCTAGAAATTGTTCAAAAGTTTAATCTTTCTTTAATATCCTTGGGAGTATTTGCCAACCAGAAAAAAATTGATTATCTTGGGATATTGATAATATTGAATCTGTCTAAATATGTTCTTTGGGTGTCTTTGCTAATACTAGATTTTATGATAATTTATGTGATAGAAATTGTGGAAAGTTTGTATGTGTTACATGTGTGTAATGCATCATGATATCATATATACACACAAATCTAAGTCATAACGCACAATAAAATTAAAAACATAAATTATATGCTTATAAAGGGAGAGAACAAGCTAGAATGATACACATACAAAACAGAAATCATAAAGAAAAGAAAATTCGACAATGACATCTAGCCTTATTTAGCTTGTTCATACTACTATCACCAAGTGAAGTAGTATGCACTAGTACACTACACTCACGGTACGATATTTTTATCCCATAAAAGCAAATCATTCTTCTTAACATTTTGGAATCGCAACGCCACAAGCTATAGCAACCTTCTTTGCATTAGGAGAGCTGATGTACTGCTTAAGACTAGGGTTTTTCACATAACCACAATAGCAAGGTTGTTGTGCTTTCAACTTGCTGCAACACTCCACGGATGGTGGTGCCCCACTTGAGAGGAAGCTTGCGCATGGCAGCAACTCTTGTGGGTTGCAAGCAGCGGTGGTTTTCTGGATATTGCCCAGAAGCACCATCGCCAAAGCACACAATATAACAAAAGAAAATAACTTGTTCATCTTTTCCAAACAAACCATAGAGTCAAAACTCAGATAGAAAAGAAAATATGGTGATGTGTGGTTGTTTCAAATGTATCACACTTTGCAATTTATAGAGGTTTTGATCATATTTTTTTTGGTTATTCAATTGTTTTGGTCATAAATTTGGGGAACCTCATAGAGTGAATGTGGCTTAATATAATTTCAAAGTTTCTTGACTTTGTGTGTGTAATAGAAATTATTGGTGTTTGATCACCCAGCATTGGTAGTACACTTCACTTTCGAGCTTTCTTTAGGGCAAAAATGGAAGTGACCGTGCACCAAACTTTGACCCACTAAGTCAACAGAAATATAAACAAGTAAACTCCCAACAATTGTCTAAACATTGATCGATATTGGATTTTTTGATGATGGACCGGTTAGAGATGGTTTGTCACTCTTCCTTTTACGAGTTTCAGAATACCACGGTCTTGACTGACGACTATCGACTAGTAATGGTTGTCGAGCTATATGTTCAGTAAACGAGCTGAGCCGGAGTGGATTCGGGCTCGGCTCGTTTTAAAAATTGAGCCAAACCGAGCCGGTTCTTTTATCTTATATGAGCTAAAAATGTGAGCTCGGGGCACGGCTCTTTTATTTACGAGTCGAGCCGACTTGTTTTTTTTTAAACATATTTTGTTATCTTTTAAGAATATTTATATATATATATATATATATATATATATATATTATATATATATATATATATATATATAAACAAAATATAATCTTTAATATTCATTTATCTTTAACTCGTTAAAATGATAATACGATATTGTTATTTCATTAACTATGATTATATTTTTTACGTTGATTTTTTTCGTAAAAAAATTATTAAATTGGCCCAATCGATATGATCTGTTTAAGTACATAACATATATTTGGGTTATATTTTAGAAAAAGTATAATTTAGCCTTATGTTTAAAAAACCCAACGAGCGAGCCAACTGCCAGCTAACGGTCGAGCCATGAGCCGAGCCGACATTGGCTCGGGCTCGGCTCGTTTACAAACCGGGCCGGCTTGGCTAGTTTATAAACCGAGCAGATTTCAAGCGAGCTTCGAGCGAGTTACAAGCCGGATGTTTGGAAAAACTGACCCTTCCTAGTAGGTTGAGGGTTCAAGACTTCAAGTCCCATAACAAATAAATTAAATGTATAAATTTAATAGTAGAATTTAGTGGGTGTATAAGTTTGTAGTTCTAAAAAAGATGTTAGTCTTGGTTTTTCTCATGTTAGATTCAATGGCGAAGCTTAATAGGGGCCGGGGGGGCCTCCGCCCCCCCTATTTTTTTCGCCAGTAGTGTTAAATTTTAGTCCGATAGTGTAAATTTTTGGTCAGGTAGTGTAAATTTTTGTATAAATATCGAGTTCGCCTCCCCTAAAAAAAATTAATTTCGATCCCGCCCCCCTTACGAAGGAGTTCAAGCTCCGCCACTGCTTAGATTCTTTGTCAATTTGGTGTTTTGGGATTTTTCTAATATATGGTTGTATAAACAGGACAATGTATCGAAGTATACTTGTATTAAAATAATATAATAATGACCGAAAGATAATGTAAAAGATTATTATTTTACATAACTCATACACAAGTTTGTATTTTTTTTAAAGAAGCCACTTATAAGTTTTTACGTGTTGTTAGAGGTATCAACTTCGATCCATTTACTCATAACTAAGTTGACTTGTGTTGTATTTTATTTCTTACACGTCAAACTAGTAAATTAAAAAATTATTATATTATCAAAATTACAACAAAAATCATCTAATATGTCTTTGAGTGCATGCGTACAAGTCATGTTGCTGCAGTAGTTATAATTAATTAATATAGTTTTTCAATCATATAATGCATACTATTAGTCTATTAGTTGCAAAGTAAAAGATTCAAAAAAGGAGTATACGATAAATAAACAAGCATAAATGGTAAAATGTGTTTGCACTTATTTCAAATGGAAAATCAACTCACTCAACAACCAAAAAAATGTCTTCCAAGGTAAAAAATTAAAAATAAAATAAAATTATATCCCCTCTAAACGAAAATCGATAACGATAAACTTATAAAAAATTACTATTTCTTTTGAAAAGCTTTGAATAATCCTCCATAGAGGATTATCGAAACCTGACATATTAGACAGATCATGAGCATCTTTTTTCAAGTGGACGTTACAAACAAGTAAAATATCATTAACATGAACCAAAATTGTGATGACTTGATAGACATTTCTTCTGTCTTTGCTAAGAAATGCAATGACAACCTCACCTCATGACTCATGACGGGGTTAAGGAAAAAAGATTTGACGTGAAATTAATAATGTTCACAAATATTATATACACAACATTAACAATACATTGAGAAAATAACACAACTACGAAAATTCAATTTTCTATATAAATTATTAATCCAGTTGTAATTAATAAAAAGTCCACTTGTGCCTCTATTCCATTAATTATTGACCAATCTTACTATTTCACATCAGGAGAATTGATAAAGAAAGAAAATGGTCCGACTTGTGATAAACTTTAGAGTTTTTATCATTTTTAAATCATGATTTTATTTTTTTTAAAGATGTGTGTTTGAATTTGTTTTTATAAAGCTCATGTTTGATTATTTACATTAAGTGCATAATAATTGTTTAATAGTGTTTGGACAAAGTAATTCTTTTTATAATTATGCTTTTATTTAAAAATTCTATAATTAGATAATGTAAATAAAACTAAAATTACTTCTCTCTTTTTTGTCATATTCTAAAGACTTTTCATATATATTTTTCATCATTAATAAATAATAATGATGATAAAGGACTTATAGTTTAATGGTATCAAGGTGTTGTGGTGTCTAACAGATGATAAATGTTAAGTAGATGGTTTATAATTGTATATTAAGAGTAAGAAATTTAACATGCTCTGACATCTTTCTTTATATTTTTCTCCAGTTTCTTCATATGTGGATTACCTTTGTTTGTAAAGTTAATGAAAAATTCAGAGTTTAAATTTCTATGTGTAATAACTATATTATAAAAATGATTTCTTCTAAACCAAAAAATCCCTACGTATATGAGTAGCATATGCTCAAACACTCAATCCCAACCAAGAACCGTTGTCGGGATACAAAAAGCTACACGAAATTCTTGTGTTGCAAATGGGTGCAGGTGACCTCAAATGTACGAACAGATTTAGCTTTGTCAGTCGTGATGGGGTTGATTGGGTGTCGCATGTTGATGTATTTAACCTGTTTAATTTTTTACTTATCCTTTAAAATATGTTTTGTAATAACCTAACCTAAATGTGTAATTATACCAAAATTTAAAAGAAAAAAACCAGCATCAAGTTTTATAGCTTGAATGTAATTATTTTATATGTATTTGTCTATATAAATTTATAATTTTAGAGTATTAATATGCAAAAATAATCCAATTAAACAGGTTGTGTTCGTATCCACCCGTGAAAACTTATGTCAGGTTTGAGTTCATGCGCCTAACATGATTTCAGGTTCTTGTCGTGTTTAATTACCAACCCTTAAACATAAACGGTAAACCATTTTACACCCATAAGCTTCTTTTAAGATAATGAGACTCTCAGAAAACTTCTTGACCCTTGGCTAGATCTCCATCTGACATGAGTACTCTTTTAACATAACGTGTTAACTACCGTCATGGGTCGGGATCCCATTGAGAACAACCTCTTTGTCATTAACTTAACAATAGACGAAGAGTTTGCTCTTATTTCGCCCTCCCTAGACCCTATCAATATGTATGTATGGAGTTTAACTAGATAAGTTTGTTAGAGAGTAGGAAATGGAATCAGGAGGGTTAGGGACGGATGAGCTAAGGTGGAAGTCGAGAGATGGTGGTGCGGGGTGGTGCGTGGGATCGTGGTGCCGGAGCGAATAAGAAACAAAGGATGGGAAAGAGGAAGTGGGAGGGAGACTGATCTTCCAGGTCAGGACACCATGTCAGGACTAGCGGGAACCGTCCCGACCTCATCGATGCCCCAGCAAGAAATCACACCCCAAACATGGAAGTTGTGTTACCCCCCCCCCCCCCCCCCCCCCCCCCCCCCCCCCCCCCCCTCACTCTTTACGATTACATTTTAGAGTTTACAATTTGTATTACTTGCTTTGAAATATATTTTGTATTAGTCGACTAGATATCATCTTTAACAAGTTAGTTTGGTATGGCTTGGCCCACCAATACATCTTTGTTATCTTTCGATAATGTAATATAATTAAAAATTCATTACATAATATTGACTATTATCATAAGTGACTTCATGCGTTTTAATACCCGGTTTAGCCACCTGCAACCAATTGAAAATTATCAAGTGAACAAGCAAGAATTAGAAATGTAAATTAACCATAAAACTGAACACAATAACAACATAAATTTCGTTCAAACAAAAACTAGTATGTTCTAGTTCATAAATTTTATGTTTGATGCATGTAATTTTGTTAGGTTCCTGTATGCTTTCTTCGTACCCGAAAGACTTGCATTTATTCTCTTGATCGACGTATGACATATCTCATTACAGAACCGAAATGAATGAATCAAAAGCTAGCTTTTGAAAGAACACACGTAAAAAAACAAAACCAAAATCCATATGAATTACAAGGAAACAAGAATATATTTAATGAGGTTGAGAAAGTTCATCATTGCTTTTGGTTTTGCCCCTCAGCATGTCACTAAGACCACCTCTCATGATTCTTCGAAATCTTGTGTCTTCAGCTGCTGATGGCGGATTTTGGGTGATCTTGGGCTGCTCACCTAAATTTGTTGGTGGTGGCGCTGGTGGTAGTTCAACGGAATCCCGCTTTCCGAGCAGCCCACCTTCACTGAATAAACTTGTCATTGAGGTTGGCAGCACAAACTGAGACCCCATGACTTTGCTGAAAGCGTCAAATGTTCCACCGGACCTGTCTTTCACTATGATTTCCAGGGCCTCCTTGTGTGCTGGATCAAGGGCGTCTGTGTCTTTTAACAGGTTTTGTATCGTTGGCAAGAGCAGATCCCGAACACTGGCAGCTGATAGATCTGCAACAAAGATGAAAAATGACTGTTTATGTTGCTTGCATCTAAGTTAAATACCATTTTTGCTTATTTTTTTTAGTATTTCTCATCTACATTTCATGCTTCAAGTACATGAAAATTTCTCTATTTAAGAATGAATGCAGAAGATATGAGAAACCTGTAGCATCTAGGGCACGAGTTGCCTCGCAGAATGCATTGGATCGATCACGGCGACGAACCATGTTACTTGATGGTAGTTGAGATGAAGAAAGATGAAATAACTTTGATAACAAATGTGACCTATGTCAAGGAAAAGGAAAATGAAAATGAAGATTTTAAACAGTAAAAGCAAATCAGATTAATATAATAATAGTTGATTAAAGGATATAATCTCTTAGGCTCTCTGTCGTGTGTGGCACAGCCACCACTAATGCACGAATAACAGCAAGTATAGCTTCATGAGATCCGTCTTCAAGAAAAGCATCCATTTGGACCCGTATTTTGTCAACAATCTAATTAGAATAAACTTTGGTCAGCCACTTGCATGTAGAGAAATGGAAAGGCTATACCAGGGTTAAAGATTGCACCATAAACAAAAATTGACATTTTATAAAATACAAATTTACGAACCACATCAGTTTTGAAGTTCTGAGCCACTGTTCCAAAAGCATCAATGCTAGCATACAGCACATGTAAGTTTGGTTCAGAGCCCAAAGTCACTAGAGCAGGCAAAACATGCGCTGAAGCAACTTTTGCATCAACATATGGTACCTATTTAAATCGAAGATATTAAAGGTTCAAAAAAGACCAAAAGTCAAAAAGTCAAAGAATACTCAACAGGAAAGTGGACTTACGATCACTTTAAGAAGTTTGGCCGCATTGATTTTAAGATCCATGTTGGAGCTCACAACCATTTCCCATAAGATATTGAAAACCAGATTATGGTGTTCTTCAAACATGCTGCACAACAAAGGTGCAAGGCGACTATGTAAGCAAGCCCAGCAATAAACTTGACAACAGTTGGGTAAAAATACCAACCATAGAAAACGGACAGAGTTGTAAACATCAACACTATGCATTGCTGACTGGCCCTCCAGCTCAGCACTTTGGATCAAGAGATTCCTCAGGTATTCTGTTAATACTTCCTGCTTACTAGGGGATCCGAGGACACCTGCCAACAGGAGAGGCAAGACGCACAACGTAGCAATTCTTTTGTCTACAGCAAGTTTTGGTCTTAGAGCTGAAAGAATGAAAAATATAAACATTCAGAATGCCTATTCAAAAATATTGGTAAATAACCTAATTGGACCAGTGAAACATTCAACCTTTAACTTTTGCCTGGGATGTTGAGGGGAAGCATGCCAAATCAGCATCATCACCCACCGCCACCAAAAACACAGGCAACATAATATGGGTGAGATAATCATCTCCGAATCGTTTGGAAACTGCTAGCAAAAACTGAGATGACAAAGTCATATAAGTTAAAAGGGTTTGCAAAGAAGATACGGACATATGCATATAAATAGCAAAAGTGTGGAAAATCAGTACAGTTGAGATCCGGTTTCTCAAGCTATCTTCCTTCTGTGGTAACAGAGAGAGAATCTGAATCAGACTAGGAAAGCAATCATCATGAAGCCACTCAAAAGTAGGCCAATCTACATGTCCCCTATAAAAATGTGAAATTTCTTAAAAACAAAACAAGATTTTTAAGGTGTTAAGAACATTTTGGCAATAATCTGAGTAAGTGGAACTCACGCTGAATACTTTTCAAGCAATGGTGTTGGAAACGATGATCCTACAGAATCTAAAAGATGTGGATATGGACATGTTGCAATAGATATCTGGTGTACAGTTGGAAGTAATTCCAATAACAACCGCAGCAAAACATCAACGGTCCAGCGTTCTCTTTCACCCAAGACATGGAAATGTGACTCTACGGAATCTTCAACCCCTGAAAGAGGTGGACAACACTGAAGAAATACTATGTAAGGTGCTATGTTTACAAAAATGTTGTTTTGTTAGAAACTAATAAAAAACAGATTTGAAACTCTTGTACCTCAATAGAGCTCAACATGTGAGATAGTAACACTCGTAGAATATGATCCAATTTGTTTCCCCACTTCAGCAAAGCAGGAAGTAATTCTTTGATCGTAGTATCAACCACCACTCCAGATGGATCACAGACTAATTGGAACATCATTTCCTCCACCTATAGACAGACATTACAACAAAAGGGGTATTGGAAAAGTCGAATATCATATTCTCTTGATTTCCCTTCATATTTTGTTTAGTTTTTTTTTTGTAAGTCAGCATATTATGATCACGGGAAAATGCTACATTCCCTGGATCATGTAGCTTACATTGTAGAAATCCTGTCAAGTCAGAAAGCTTCTCCATGATAGCCTCGAAGCATATTTAGTGAGGCTGACCTTGAAATATTTATCCGTATTTGGGAAGAGCGGAAGAAGCAAGGCCAGATTACGAGCAGCAGCCTCACGAACAACAATCGCAGAATCCTCAATCAGTTGCTGGACAATTGATAGGATGAGCGAATCTCGGATCTCCGGACGCACAAATTCTGCAAGCTCCCCACATGATTGAGCAACAAGCAGCCTTCGCTCCTCGTACATGTGACTAATCTGCATCACATGAAATAATTAATAAAATGAGAAAAAAATTACTGAAAATATGAGAAGGAAAACAAAGAGAAGTCTCACTTGCTCCCAACATTGGGGAAGCAACTCTGTTTCAGTCCGCATCTCTCCCACATTCTTAGCAAGGGTGACACAGGCCTGAATTAATAAAAAAAAATGTAGCACTTAGACTTGAGTAAGATGATCAAATTAACGATCTATTTAATTGTAAACCATACGTCCATAATAATCCGTCTTTGTTGCTCATCTGGGCGCTTAATCAAGTTAAACAATGTGTGAGTCAAGGAATCCCTTGTGCTGCTGTTCGGGTGACGCTCAATTGCACACATCATAAGGGGAAGAAGCTCCTATAGGAATATAACAACAATTAATGCAAGAGGATCTCCGCTTTCGAAAAAAATAGAAGTTATTATTAAAAAAAGTAAATAACTTTGGAAGATAATGATATACAACCTCTCGATGATTAATCAGGACATAAGGAACAATTTTAGGCAAAGTATCTGAAAGAATCTGAATGGTTCCAGGAACCTGAGAAGTAAAAAACTTGCATACATAAGATTTACTTAACAATAACATTTTTAAACTTTTTATGTCAACCAGGTTACCTTTTTCTCTGAATCAGGATCAACCGAAAGAGTACTTGGCTCTGAAGACAACCCATTATTAGTTATGACAACACTATCTTTTGGAGAACTCTTGGTTACATCAGTAACGACATTATCATCTGATTTGGTAAATTCCTCATGTTTATCAGCAGTACCATCTACGTCTTGAACTGTCTCATTCTGAGACTCGGTGCTTTCAGAACTTTCAAACGGATTACCAGTTGATAGTGGCAGTGTATCATTTTCACATAACTTTATTGCTTCATCTTTTCTATCATGTACTTCTTCCACACTATTTAAGGATCCTACAGGTTGAGCATCAACAGATTTTGCAGCATTCAGCCTTTCAATCTCCTTCTTCAACAATCGTATTTCTTCCTTGTAGCTTTCTATGGATGCTGTCTGCCTACCTGCTACATCACCAGATGTCATATCTTCTGTTGATTGAGCTCCTTCCATGTGCTTTTTAAGTGAAGTTATTTCAGCTTTGCAGCTAGTTAATTCATTTTTTCGCTGCTCCGCTGACTGCTTCAGATCTTTAACCTAGAGCATAACATGAATGAAAAAAGTTCATAAAAAGTAAGAGTAGAAATGTATAATATTGTTAATATGTGATTAAAGTACCAGATTCTCTTTCTCCTTGATATCCTTTTGTAAACTCTCTAATGACTTTTTTAAAGATGCTGCCTGAGCATCAGCTAAGTCTCTGCTTCTCAACAAAGACTGTTTTTCAAGTTTAAGCTTATCATTTTCTTTGACCAATGATTCGTTATTCTTTAGCATGGAAAACTTCTCCTGAAGAAGTAAGGCACATTCTTAAGATTTGCAATTCGGCAGTGACAGCATGTGATTTTAGGCTATTTTTGTATTCTAAACAAGAGGTTTCACACAGCTTAGTTGTAGTTGACAATGCAAAACAATTCATTACCATTATATGATTGAATGGTACTATAAGCAAGATAATAAGAAACAACTTGTAATATCATAACAGAAGGTGCCTTGACAAATTACCTCAGCTGCTTCTGTAGTGGAAGAAAGGTACTGATAATAATAATGGCGCAAAGCGTCTGGCACAGATGCAGATGAGTTTTGCCAATCATCTAGATCCTGGTTTCTAACCTGTAGTTAAAATAATTTTTCAACAATATCGTCTTTTATTTTCCAAACAAGAAGTCAATGCATACTTTAGATTAGTTAATACTTATTTTAAAATAGCAATGAACTAATGGGAAAAGGAAGACTACAGCGCATATATTCTTCAAGTAAGGAGAGGATGATAAATGATTTACTTATTATGGAAAATCCTCCATGTGGATGTAGCAGAAAGTATCACATTCTGAACACGACTTTGTAAAGGTGGAGGGCTATCATTATAAGTGTTATGGCTCCAATAGTCTAAACTTAGTCTTGTGTGTATCGTTTACCCACCAAGTGGGCCTTCAGCCAGATAATCTGACCATTAGGTCCAAATTTAAATATATAAATCCGTCAAAACCCAGCTTTGAACTGTTAAGAGCTAAAAGGAACTACCTTCCAAGTATTGTTAGCATGTGAGACCTTGTTATTATTAGATAATCACTTAAAGATAGAATTTTTGAAACAAATGACTGAAAACGCGGGAAGAGAGAGGAAAACTAAGAAAATATAGATGGGATACATGTTATTATGTTATATGTACAAAAACAATCTTCCACTAATGGCTTGCTGTTAAGATAAAACAAATACAAAACAATTGAAAATATGAGCGGACATATATTCTAACACTTGAACATTAAAATTTCCCGATTGAATTAACGCATGGCAAAATGAGGCAGGAACTTACCTGTATATTAAAATTACTCTTATACTATATCAACTTAGGTTGTGACCCCAAAAACGCATACAATCTCAAATTATGTTGCGATATAAAACAATTAAACCTAATAGGGATTTTTAATTTCAAGGAATTTTTTGCAAGTTGTCAATCCATGGATCTTCCATCACAAGGTTTTCCACATTCCTGAGTGTCATGTTTATTTGATTACTTCGTAGGCTAATTCTCTAAGACTACTTCATTGTTTTGTACATTAATTCTCCGAGAACATTGGATTGTTTGATCTCATTCTTCTGCATAGAGTACCTCAAACTATTACAGTGTGCAAATAATAATAACCTAACAACAGGGTAAAAGCATTTCAGTTTACTAAGCAAAATATCATTGCAAAACATTTGACTCCCACAAGCATATATAGACACAAGACGTGATGCATGAGTGTTTATGTACAACCAAAATATATCTCTTTGTTCTTTAGCACAATTATTCAATCTTTTCAACATACCATTCCTCCAACTCTTTTAACATTTAGCATAGATATTTCATATGGACCATGAAACAGATTTGATGCAAACTAAAAAATTAATAAAACCAACATATACCTCCTCATAAAAGGTCATGGCAGTTAAACGGTATCCTGCCAAGAGCAGATATTCCTTTACAGCACAATTCAGGTCTTGGCGCTCTTTTGCCTTTAAAGGACCCAATTCAGAGACTGTTGTCTCCCTGCTTTGCTGAACATTTGATCCATCTTTTGCTTTAGCATCTGCAGACATCACAAATTGCATAATATCTTAGAGGAAGTAATTTCAGAAACTAAGAAATAAGATAGTTTGATTAAAGCAGACAGAATATAGAATTACGGTTTTCCACCTATTCCAAAGTCCTGATGAGCATAGTCGCCCACTAAATGAAATCGGAAATGTGAACAAATAACTTGATGTTGGTGGACACCCAAATATGAATGTTACGGAACATTATTTTTGTATTTTTATCCATATTGGTCAAAGCTAGTTCAATCAAAGTGGCATTTGAATTACTGTACATAAAGTTAATTTGTACAAAAGCAAACTACAAACAGAGCAAACAAATCAATTGTAAACAAAGTAATTACCACTTGATTCCTCAAGTCTGGCCTCAGATTTCTTTTGTAACTCATTCTTTAACTTCAAAATGTCTTCTTGAGCCAAGCGACCCTCATAGTCCCTAATTGCTAGCTTCTCCTCTAGTGCTTCTTTTTCCTCTAGCAGACTCTGTGGGTCGGCAACTAGTTCATGTAAATGAAGAAGAAATCAGTTTTCACTACAGATGCATTCACAACTAAGAACTATATGGTCATATTAAACAATACGGATTATAATGATATTAATAATCAATTATATCAGTATCATCAAAATCATGAGTGGCTAGATTTTTTCCATTGATACAGATGTTCAGCTCCAAGGAAATAAACACGTCTGTCACATACCTATGTGCTGATTAAATAATTAAAACAAGAAAACTAACCACTTTTAAAAATGTTTTAATAGCTAAAGCAATGCAGGTTTGGTTGTCACCTGTTAAGCATGTTAAACCTGACTGGAAATAAAACCCATATTTGATCTTAACTATCAATAGTTTATATTATTTTTCAAGTGATATTAGTTTGCATGGTCATTAACTTAATCATGTAGAAGATTAATGGTATGAAAAGCAAATCCATGGTAATGAAGAGATTACAAGAATTTGATATTCCTCGTTGCTGATTAAGCTTTTCAACATTTACACTAAATAAGCTTCATTTGTATGTCTAGTATCATAGGAATATTTGTATGTGTCATTACACACTCGCTTGTGTTTTCAATTAAATTGATCACCGTTTTTCCATTGAAATATGTCGTTAGCTGTGAATTTGTTGTGAATGTGACTTTGTAGCCTATGCCCCTACATAAGACTAAATTACAAGAAATAAGTTGTTGCAAGAGTCTTGCAAGCTTTGTCTAAGGTCAATTAAGTCTCCTCATAGATAATCAAGTCAAATAGCTAGCAAACTCATTAGATATTGTTCTATTCATACACAAACTATGAAATTATGTTTGTTGAGGAACATTAGTAGGTTTCTCAAAAAAAAAAAAAACTTATGTCACAGAAACTGTATACTCAATGTTAATGTCATTTTAGGAACATGGACACTATCCTTGTGGTCACAGGTCAATCAAACTGAGAATTCCTCTTCACAATAGTCCCATTAAATTATTATTGCTAAAGAGAAAACCAATCACTCTGGATAATCAGATTTAACAATGAATAACATACAAAATGATTACTGGGATGAAGAATTCTTGGGTTGGTTCGGACCAGTTACTTAGCCCATGCTCCAAAAATGCCAACTAAATTGCATATACAAGTTCTATGATATGAAGTATTCAATTGAAACGGCTACTAATGCACCAAAAGAAAGATTATTGTGAACATAACATTTTTAATGAATGTGATAGTACTTTGTCTTCAATTTCTTTATAATAGCCTCCATTGTCAAATGATCCCAGGCAACACTTGCAAATCTCTTACAGCTTCTTAGTGATTGTACTATAATATATTCATTTGGCTCGGTAGATGCTACTAAATGCAAAGCCACACCTAATGGCATCCGCCAACACAAAAACGTCAAACAAGCCCTTAACTGAAAACACTAACACATACTACTGATCCTATTATACTAGGCAAATATGATCACATTTTTTAAACTCATCATTTCTAGGGTTTCACCTTGATATCAACCATGTATTCTAAACTACTAGCTTACAAATGCAGTCTAACCTAGCCGGTAGTTTGAGATCACATCCTACTCCATTTCAAACATGAGATCATAACAATCAAAGTAAACATCGAGTCAACTACAGCATTTCAAAGGACGATCAAAACATTAAACTAACAAACAATTTCAACCTCGAAGAGTATTAAACCGTGAGATCTGATCTGGCGGAAACTGCACGGGATCAGCAAAGAATTCCTTAAGGCGAATGGCTTGATCGTCACGGCCATCGTCGAGAAGCTCGTGAAGCAGCTCAAACGCCGATAATAAGTAATTTTCCTCCAATAAGAAGTTCACAACGCAATTACACAGCGATGATTTCTCCACGTCCATTTTTCTGCAACTAATCTATCTCGAAAACATTGAAATCTCCAATATATCACGCTCCTTGTTAGATCCGATGGAGAAAATATTACGCATCTGGTTTTCATGAAATTTGAAGGTTTTATTAAGATCTGTTCATGGAGCCCGAGGTTGAAGACGAGTGAAAACTCGGTTGCATATAACAAAAAGTCCACCGATTGCGAAAATGGGCGAATTTACGGGTCGGGTTGTTTTAGCAACCGAATTCAGATGATACGAATAAGAAAGAAGTAGAAATTTTCTTGGTGGTTTATTTTTGGACTAGATTATTATATTGAATAGTTTTAAAGGTAAAATTTAACGTTTGTATAATTGTATTTATATTTATTTTTTATTTGTATTTTAATTTAATATATTTATCATTTGTTTTTATTTTTATGTAGTCTTGAGCTTCCAAGTAAAATGTCTATTTGTCTTTTATGTTATCAAGTTAAAATTAAAATAATTCAAGAAAGATGTCACCTGTTATTAAACAAGTTTCTTATTTCAAGCTGAGTTTAGCTTAGATTATGAATGGTGAATTAGATTTCAATTTATATTTGATGCTTTTATTTAGTCCATGTTTATATAATTTAAATTCATATGTTAATTTATTTTATTTATTTAAATTTAAAGAAATATTATAAAAGTATATTTTAAATTATATACTTTTATAGATATCAAAAATATACTTTTTATAACTGAGTCATGTATACTTATTCTTATTTGAGCTGCAGGCAACAGAATTCTTTTCTGGTATTTTATTATATTTTAATATTAAAACTATAATTTTTGGTTTTAGTTATGTTGTTTGGTCCTATAGAAAGATTGTTTTAGATCGTGAAAGAAAAAACCATTTTCTTGTTAATTTTAATCAATATGATAATCCATGCAGTCATATGTAAATTAACTCTTTTACCATAAAACTTATTTTTATCACACAATGTTTACGTGGTTGCCTACGTGACAATATTTTTTACCAATCACATTCACTACCAAAAAATGTGTAACGGATTAACAAGAGTGGAGCGATGGTCGGGTCTTTTTTAGTTGTTTAATGTATGTTTAAAATGAAGAGTTTTGATCGGAGGAAAATAAATAGTTTAAAGGTGATGAAGGCTAACGCACATTGACCATGAGCGTCATCATGCTAGGGAGAGTCGCGCCCTAGGAGCGGTGTTTCATGCCCGAGATTCACCTATGAAGCCCTCACACCCATCGTTCACGTGGTATAACACATACATACCATATACCCAGGGACGGATGTGTTAACTTTCAGTGGCGGAGCTTGAACTTTCTCGTAGGGGGGGCGGGGGCGAAATCAATTTTTTTAATGGGGCGAACTTGATATTTATATAAAAATTTACACTACCTGACCAAAAATTTACACTACCGGACTAAAATTTAACACTACGGGCGAAAAAACAGAGGGGGCGGCGGCCCCCCCGGCCCCTATAAAGATCCGCCGTTGTTAACTTTATAAGTGGCCTTCACAAACACACACACTAAGAAGATGGAGCTGTTGACCTCATTGTGAAACTAAAAGGTAAAAATAACAAATAAACTCGTTGTATGCTTAAAAACAATTTTCTGAATATTAGAAAGTTGAACTTGCAGGTACAATAAACAACAAACTAAATGTGGGCCACGTACATCACATCCTTAGACTAAAAAAAAAAAAAAAAAAAAAAAGGAAAACTAGGTAAAAACTAAAAACCCATCATCCACTAACTATGATTCTTTCTCATGACTAAATAAACATTAAATAAAAGAAAAGAAAATTAAACATAAACCACATTAGTAACCATGCAGCTCAAGTGCACATCAACTTCAATTTGGTGTTGCCACCTCATCAAACTCCCTCTCAACACCAAGCTCGTTCATGATCTTCAACATCTTCTTCCTTGGTAAACCCTTAGTTAGCAAGATGTACGTTGAACATAATGGGTCAAGCGACCCCAGTGACATTCCCATTTCATTTAGAACATATAACGTGGTTAAACCCTTGATTGATTTCTTGTCTTAATGAGTTAATGATATATGCATCACACCTTGATGCTTAAAGATACATGGCTAACGTGTTCGAGTTTGTCACTGTACATTTTCTCTCTCCTTTAGTTGCCCTTTTAATCTAAAATTTAGATATATGTTGTAATTGTTCAATAGAGGTTTTTGATTAACAAACTTCACTTTGGCTATGCTTTTCTTTTTCTTTTCCAATAATTATAAATAAATATGTGATCATTTTAAAATTTAGTGTTATATATTAGCTTATTACATAGATTATTACCTAACAACTTGTTAACTTTAGACTATATAAAAATATTAATTTTATATTTAAATTTAAATCACCTTCAAAATAACCTTAACACAACAAAAATCACCTAAACACAACTGAATTCACCTTTAAATCAATACAAACCAAATCAAATCATTTATGACACAATCCAATAAAAAATCATATTGATGACCAGACCTGTTAATAGTTTCTTCATATAAAAGATGCAGACCAAAAAAATTATGACCCCAGTGAAAAAAATTTATAGTTCCGTCACTACAGATACCCTTATACAGTTGCACTCAACACGACCATCTCAAACCACTTCAACCCATAAGAGGCTCCCGGTATACGGATCTTGGTAGCAAAAGATTCAAGTCAATACATACGGTTAAAATACAAAAAGGTAAAATATGTTGGTTACTCTCAAGGTAGCTATCACCCAATAAATTTAGTGGGCCCCAAAGAGGTTATATAAGAAACCAATGGCTATCAATAGTCGATACTAACAATATCCACCAGTAATCAAGAGTTCAATCGCTCATCAAGTTGTCGCCCTCTTTTTCTACTTAATTACCATTTCAACCATCTCACCCCTGAAGCAAGGGATCCTTCATTATTATCCCCAATTCTCTGATCCCCAAACAACAAATTCAATCCAAATTATTAAGGTATGCAAAGCTCCCTTTTTCTTTCTTTTTCTTATCTTGGTTTCTAATTTCATCATTCTTTATGAATGGTAAGGAAGATTGTACCTTCTGCTTCAGCTGTAGTACCATATCTGCAGCCTATGAAGTTTGCTTTAACATATAAAACAAACAAGTGTAATGAATTGTCTATGAAGTTTGGTGTACTTGTGTTTGTGTGTGTGATGCTGTGAAAGGTTGTACCTTTTGCTTCTGTGGTTTACCTTTGCTCTGGCAAACTCCAGTTCTGCTTCTTTGACAGAAGTTAGATTTATGGGTGTTCATTGTACAATCCCACTAAAGGTTTCTTGATTTTAAGTACTGGTTATCCAAAATTGACAGAGTCTTTCTTGGTTCTATATAATATCCAAAGGGATTCTAATTTGACATTTAAAGTTCACATGTTGACTTGTTAAGGCAGAAAGAAAACCACAATCTAAACGGTTATGCAGGTGATTTTAGGGTTGTTTATGTATAAGATGTAGAATCTCCCAAAAATTAATTAGAATTAATCCAAGTTTTACCATATCCGTAAAGTAGAAATTTATTTAATATTTACAAGTCAAATGTTGACTTTGTAGAACATAAAAAACAAACCATAATCAGAAATCAGAATAGTTATGTGTGATTTTCTAGAAATTAATTTAGTTGTTAACCCATATGAATCTTGTTATCTATGAAATAGAAAACTTAATTTTTTGCCATTAACTGAGCATTTCTAATTATAGTTCCAATTATTGAAGCCAAGGGAAAAATAATAACAAAAGGAACAAAGGCACTTCTTCACATCCAAATGGAATCCTCAGAGGTACTTACTGACTGGTTTTCATTGCAAAGCAACATATAGTCTCTTTTTTTAGGCTAAAAAAATGCAGGAGGCGATATTTTACAAGAATGAGTGAAGACATTGGGAAACATGATGCCAAAAAAAGATGGTGTTTTTGTTCCATTTTATTCCTAAAACACGCCTAAAATCGTTCGTTCCTGCAAACTATAATGGGTTTTTTCAGCATTTTCACATGAATTATGATTAGGTTACAACGAGAAGTTGATAAATCTTGGTTTATTTGTTTATTATTCTAGTAAATTTAATATCTATGGTGCCTAATAATGTTCAAATTCCTTAAAGCTACTTCCATCTTCAAGAAGAGATAATAAACCTTATAGAGCAAGCAAAAGTGTTGCCGACTCTAGAAAAGCCCAAGCTGAAACCGAGCTTTCTAATGCACGAAAAACAGTACGAGATCTAGCTCTAAAGATTGAAGAATCAAACTCAAGGGCCAAAACTATGCAGCAGAAGCAACAGAAAATCCTAAAAGGGTATGGAGAACAAGAATATGAAATGCCATTGAATAACGAGGATTATGAGTATGCACAAGTGGTGAAAGATATTGAACGCATTAAACATGAATTGAGCAAACTAAAGCTTGATATGAAACTTGTTCTGAAGGGGAAAAAACAAGCAGAGAACACATTCAAAGCTTCAAGTTCTAAAAAAGCAACACTTTTGATTGCCATAGAAAGAATCAAGAAAGAGATTGAAGAACTCGATGAAGAGCATGTTCTTGCAGAATTAGCACGAATAGAAGCTGTTAAAGAACGAGAAGCCATTGAAGCTCAGAGAAAGGAAGAAGCTAACCACTACCAAACTCAGTTGGAAGAAGTTAAAAAGAAAGTCAAAGAGGTTGACCAACATAATGGTCTCACACAGGAACTTCAATTAACGCTTAATAATGTGAATTTACAAGAAAAAGAACTTGCAAGAGCTAAAGAAACAAATCGGAGTCCTGATTCGCTGCATACAATCACAGAAGAGCTAGAAACAGCAAAAGCCGAACTTGCCAACATTAAAAGAGAAGGATTTAATTTCATGACCTCCATGGATGTAATCAAGAATGAGCTCAAACTCGTTCAAGAAGAGACAGCTCGTTTGCAGAAAGAAGAAGAGAAACAAGAGTTAACGATGCAAACTCTGAATTCAAAGATATTAAAAGGAAAAGCCAAATTGGAATCCATAACAGCCACCACAGAAAAATCTAATTTAATTGCATCAAATCTATCAGTCACGGTTGAACAGTTACGAGCAGAAACTGAGACAGCAAAGAAAGAAAGGGAGCTTATCAGTGAAGAAATTGAAAAAATCAAATTAGAATTTCCAAAAACTGAGTCTGAAATAGAATTGGCAGAGAAAAGATTAGAAGCTGCAATGGAAGAGCTCAAAACCACCAAAGCATCAGAATCCACTGCTCTAGAGAATCTAAAAAATCTAATTGATTCTACAGTACGATCTCGGGAGTTGACTTCTCTAAGTAAGTCAACTATAAAAATCACCAATTTTGAATACGAGTACTTAACAGGAAAGGCCGGTGGTGCAGAAGAAATTGCTGACAAAAAAGTTGCTGCAGCTCAAGCTTGGGTGGAAGCATTAAAAGCAAATGAAAAGGAGATACTGATGAAGATCAAAATGGCTAAACAAGAAATTAAAAGGTTCCATGCAGAGGTAGATGATGATGGTGGAGATGCATCGGGAGAGTTGAATAAATTGGGACAAAATGGGGTAAAAGTTGTGGCATCGCCTAGGAGATCGATGTACAAAATTGGAAATATGACACTTGGAAGGCGTAGGTCACAAAAGTTCTCATCCCCTGCTGCTCGTCAAGCGATGAAATCAGCTTCTTTCACTAGGAAAAGGGAAAAGGGGTCACGAAGTTTAGCAAAGTTATTGGACGAAAATGACGAAATGGTCGAGTGAATTTGTGGTATATAAGCTCTTTTCATGTTCAACAACACTGTCTATAGTCATAAGTGAATAAAGAGTTTTGTGTTTATACAAGAGTTAGCAAGTAAGTCTACCTCTAATTCCCTGAGCTTTAACTTCTAATCATGTACAACTATCAACTACAGTGATGTATAAAAAATACTATAGTGATGTGTAAACAACTGAATCTTAACATGTGAAAAAAGATGAATACATAACTTAAACAAGCTCTAATACTGTTTAATGAGTTTTACATGCAATAAACAAATGGAGATGGGAAATGTATAACTTGATAACTTATACTATTGTTAAGATGACATAATACAATAACACTAAAGCCATAACATAAACAACACATACCAACACCAAAGGAGCACACCTTAAAGGAAACTTAGCAGTTATGTTATTGCTGTGAAGTCCCAACTGACAGCGGTGTTGTGGAATCAGACAATGGGACTTGTTCTGCTTTTTTCACGGTTTCAAATTTGGGAGGTGGGAATGCAGGGGCTGAGGGCTGGCTCTTGTAAATTTGAGCATAAACAAGGTCGTTATCATATTCGGTTTCATAAGTAGGAGTAGGTATAACAGTGGGGCCCACAGGTGGTGCTGAGTGAGCAGGTACCCTGTCCGATGGAGTTGGTTGTGGTGCAACCACTGCTCGTTCAGCTGGTGGCTGAGAAACCCTTACCTCCTTATAAGCAACATGAGGATTTGCAATATGAGTTGGAGCAGAGATGTTAGAAGGATGGTTTGTCGGGCCCACAGGCAGCACGTAGATGGGGTAAGGTGGATTTGGCGGTGGCTGCTGGTGTGGTACGTACATGGGGTAGTAAGATGACATAGGTAATGGCGCTCCTGTTGGGTACTGGATGTACTGCGGCGATGCAGAGTGAATATATTGCACAGGCTGCTGTCTTTGGTCAGGGATATATGGCATCTGATAACCAGAAACTTGAACGTTCTTTTGCATCTGAAGCGGTGACGAAGGATTGTAGATAATACTCTCCGACTCACGAAGCACTTGATCTTGATAAATCCGAGCAGAATTATCACTATTGAAAGAGAACAAATACATCAGTATGGTTTTCTCACTCTATAATCTAAATCAGTAAAAGCAACTGTTTTATCATACAATTAACAGAATGGGTTAATCAAGAAAATCAACTCATTTTCCACCAAGAATCCAAGATAACGAAACTTGATATAAAAGGTAACTGTAACATCAGCTATTTATCCAACTCTGTTACTTTGTAGTCGCAATAATCGGTTTCAAATTACACATCGAAACAGTAGCAATGTCCTACTCTTAGTCTACTTCATAGTTCATACTCCTAATTTTGTAATTCTATTTCAGCATTGTCAAATAGAAATCATGAAGATTAAAGCATACAAGTAAGCATAAGTTAAGATTCAATGTTTACTACCTTTCAATTGAAGCAGTTGCAGCAACTTTAACCTTCTTCTCCATCAAATTACCACCACCATCTTCAATACAAACCCCAACAGGAACCAAATTCGAAGCTGAAACGGATGAATTGATCGATCCAAACGAAGAACACGTTTCCAACACCATGGATTCGGGCACCGAACCCGAATCACCACCACCGCCACCGCACTTACCAGAATCACCACTATTCACCAAACTCTCACCATTCCCTTCCAAACAATCCAACCCCATCAACCCATTACCCATACCCGACCCATCAGACAACCCCCGGTTAATAATCATGGTGCTCTTCAACGCATCGGAGAACCACGACTCCGACTTCGGGTCAAGCAACAAGGACCCGACGGACTCGGGTCTGGTGGGGAAGAGGAACAATCTGATGCGGGAGGGTGTAAGGGAGCTTGCGATGCGGTCATGTTCTTCTAGCATGTTCTGTAGATCTTCATCGGTGGTGATTGAAACGAGGGAATCGAGGTCTTCGTTGGGGAGCTGATACTTTAACGTGAAGGGGCGGTTGCCGTACAGGGTGCGGGAGAGGTGGTGGGTGAGGGAGGCGATGGTGGAGGCGGTGGTGCGGCGGTCAACGGCGACGATGCGGGTTTCGCCACCGGCGTAACAGAGGGATTTGGTTTGGGGACGGGGGACTATGTGGCCGCCGTAGCTGCACATGAGGCGGAGCTTGGTGGTGGGTAACGGTGGAAGGGAGTGGGAATGTGGTGGTTCGACGACGGTGGTGGTGGCGGTGGTGGCGGTGGTGGTGGTTGGTGGCGGAGGTGACGGGTCCATCGTGGTCAAGAGGATCTGTTCTAGAAGGGATTTTCGTAAGCTATTGATTTTCTTGCAACATGTTCACTTGTAATGGAGTGTTTTATACTTAAGCAAGTTGTTTTATGAGTCACAGGTTGGTGACATATTTGACTGTCACGGCTATGCGTACCTTTGCTAAGACACTTTTTAATAGAACTAATATGTTTATGAGTCCGTTAGCACTGATAAATGACGTGGTTTGGCGTGACTGTATACCTTTCGGTTTATCATGCCATGACAACAAACAGATCATTTTTTGGCATCATTATCACCTACCAAATGGTGCCCAATCATTGACTAAATGTGTGTATGCCACAACAATTTGTATCGTGCTGCCAAAATCAGTTGTAAAAAAAAAAAATCAGTCCATTCACAAACCCATTAGCATGCCTTACCATTTTAGATGAGACCACCCTATCATTAGATGAAACATCGTCATCAATTCATGGTATCAAGGTGGGGACTTGAGCCAGAACAGAACACACAAAGACGTTGGGCCTAACCGGAGCACTAGACATAAGGACCGGCCAGATCACGTAACAACCCATATTTGCCATCAGTGACCACATCAGCCACCACCGATGGTGCAATCAACAAAACCCTAAAAGGTGTTAGATGTTTGGTCAACGATGGGTGTTCTGCAAGGGCGGGCGAAAACCAAGAAAACGAAGACGTGATGAACGTCGACGTACTTCGGCGATCAATGGAAACCAAGAACACAAAGACAGAGCGAATGGTGGTTTCCTTAGATGGTAGGTGGAAACCAAGGAGACAAACAACTATTGAAAGAGAAAATGAAAACAATATAAATAAACAATTATTATTATAAATGTTTAATTTGTCCTGCTCTAATATAGTGGTAATTAAAACTTGTGTATTGTTTCGAGGTAAAAATATTAATACTATGTAAACTTAATTAAATAGTTAATGATAAATATTTAAAATCTATAAAATGGTATTTTGAGTTTTGATTAACTAGTAAAATAATAATATTAAAAAGGAAAAGAAACAAAAAGAAAATCTTATAAAGCTAGAATTGTGACTTATAATAGCAGAAAAGATAAAAATAAATAAGCCAAAAGTAATAAACTTAGTGAGGTACGGTTGTGACACATGACTTATTTGTCAAAGATATGCATTAATTTTAGTAAATCGTTTTAGCGTTAAGATTAATGTTAAAGTAGGCAGTCTTTTATCGTTTTTAATTAAGATTAATCTTAAAAGCAAACATATTTTTTCCGTTGGTGGTTAACAGAGGTGATTGAAGTAGAAACCAATGTTTTTTAGATCGGATCGGACCGCCGGTCCGACGGGTTTGACCGGGGATCGGCTAGGTGGCCGGTCCAGTTCTCATCGATTCGTTTTTGGCCGGTCGAACCGGCCGGTTCATCCCGAACCGCTGGTCGGACCGGGAAACCGGACCGGTTCGGACTGGATTTTGTATTTTTTTTTATTTTAATGGGTAAAAACGGGGTGTTGAACCATGAATTAGTATGTTAGATATAAAAGTATAGTTAAGTTTTATATATAACTATAAAATACATATATAAATTACTTATATTTAATTATATATATAACTATATATATAATATACTATATATATAATTATGACGTCATCCGGTTCTTAAATCCGGTCCGACCACCAAACCAGTAAGGCGTCCGGTTCGACGTCCGATCCGGTTCTGAAAACATTGGTAGGAACACTATTGTTTTTTTATTTTATAATTCTTTAAATTTTCAACTTGATTAATTATAAGTATTTTTATGATACGGTGATAAAATAGAAAACAACTATTAATATCATATATTACAAAATGAAATATCAAATTATAATACATTAAGATATCTTAATTTTAATAAAAAAAAAAGAATTGTAGACTTTTATGGATAATTATTAATTCTATACGAAATGGTTTCAAAAATATTAAACGGACTAACAAATGAAATGGTTTCGAAAAAATATTAAACAGAGTAACAATTTTATTAAATACAAGGCAACCGAAAACTGACAAGATTTATAAAGTATGCCACTTGACTATAACCATCAAGTACGAAAAAATCTCACACCAGTAGGAAACAACGAATAAAGTCTTGTTTACATCAACTCCATTTGAAGATCTCCAAACTAATTTAAGTTGATGTCTATCACAGAATGCATGGCAACAAAGACAAAAGAAGTGTAAGCTGTTGTATACAATATCTATTAAAAGTCCTTAAACAAGCAACGTCTAAATTATTTAAACAATATCCATATTCAAGTAGAAGCTTTAAAATGATTTTAAAAAAAATTCAACAGTGAAGCCTTTTAGTTATATAGCGTGAAATCACCAATCCAAGGGTCTTCGTATAATCCAGTTAAATCTCCACTGATACTGCAATCTTCAATACCAGCATGAATGCAATTTACCGATTTAACGACAATCTTCCGAATATGATTTTCTGCTATAGATCAATGCCAACCTTGATTGATTAATTATTTTATGTTTAAGACACAACACCATGATAAGCTATAACGATGAACTCCCACCTAAACAAACGTTTTGGTAACAATTAAATCCAAACTTAGATCGCAACCAATGAACGCCGTTGTAAATCAAACAATGACATTCAAACGAACTTTAACACATATACATAAAAGCTTGAGTGATTTCAAAGAACTAATCCTCCATGATAGAGAAAACATGAAACCCCTTGAAAAAAAAAAAAGAAACACACACTACACACAAAAAGGTTGGTAAGTGGAAACGCGAAGTTGACAAAGTACATAGAGTACACCACTTGATTATAAACCGTGGAATGATTGATACAATAATCTTTTGAAACTTGAAAGGCAAAGGTTGACATATAGAGAAGGAGAACGTTGATGTAGAAATATGAATAACATTAATTCTTTTCTACGATTTTGTAGTTATGAAAGTCATACCTATTTAATTTATACTTACACGTTTGAGAATATTGGTTATTTCTACACCTTATCATGGAAAGTCTCATATTTTAAAAAAAGCCTTTCAAGAAGATACGTTCACTTCCTGCATAACATTAGTCGGGATACGTTCACTTCATGCATAACATTAGTCGGGAGTTATGACCATTCCCCTGTGAGTTTAGGACAAGATAAAACTAGTGATGCTTAGGTCACGTTTGGTTCATGACTTTTAGCAAAATTAGATTTGGAAGGTTGTTCGTCCAAAAAAACATGTTTTGTTGTCACATAAGGGAATTTGAATTGGAAAACAATCCAAAAACCAAAACAATTTAACATTTATTCACCATATAGGTGGAAGCTCACATACTTTATGGAACCTTTTAGAATTATGGAAATACTCATTTCCTTCATCTTCAACCACTTAGATTTGCTTGTTAAAACTTTTTTTTTGTCATTAATCAAAACAAGACCATGAATAATATAAAGATACTAAAATAGATGCGGAGCTAAATGATCAAACACAATAATATAAATTGCTTCAAAATCCACAAGAAACACTAATGATATATATTCAAACGTCTCGAACAACCCTTAATATTGAAAATGATTAGAATTTACTAAAACATAACGATTCAACATAAATAACTCCATTAATTCAACAGCAACAATGATCATTCAAAACCAAGTATTGGTATTCTTGATTCCATCAAAATAACTTTATCTTCTAGGAACATATATTGCCTTTTCATTTTCCGGAACACAACTTCGATTCAAGGTGATAGTGATGGAGCAAATGAAATCGAAGAAACGACGATGATGAAATCAAGCATCAAATTGACTTCCAATGGGTTTTATTAAAAGTCATACAAAACAAACAATGGTGAGGATGAATTAAGCTGGAAAATAAGGCATTTAAATTATTTTTTTTTGGTGTGATTCGAGCTCACCTAAATAATTTATATGAACCAAATGAGCTGTTACAATAAACGATACAGATTTGCTTACACAAAGAGACGCCACACGAGGTCTCGTAAGACAACCTGTGACGAAGTGGTATCAAAGCGGTCCTTACAATACGAACCCATGATACAAAGTTACTGCTACGGACCAAACATGAGAAACATATTAAAAGATTAGTCTATTGCGCGAGAGAGTCTATTTAGTTTACAAACCGTTACGTCTACGTTCTAACGTGTGACCTTCTAATTTTTGGGACCCGCTACAGTTACCCTCACAGCCGTGTCACCGGAAAATTCCCCCTTCGTTTCCGATACATCGAATCTGAGCATTTGATTTTCTTCCTATAAACTAATCACAATCAAAATCATCCCAAATCCCACACCGTCACCTCTGAGATTTGCTTTCAAATCTCTCATCATTGATTGCTTTTCACCTTTCAATCTCACTCCAAAATGGCTACATCAACCTCTACTTCTAGGGTTTCCCTCCCTTTCAAATGCCCTTCATATTACGGTTTCTCCGGCGCCACCCACCGCCCCGGCGGTGCACGGTTCTCCGGCAAGCCACCGTCTGGTATGTCTTCTCTGATCCTTAGGTTTCCTCCGAACTTTGTCAGACAGCTCAGCAATAAGGCCCGGAGGAACTGCAGCAACATCGGCGTTGCTCAGATTGTTGCCGCTTCGTGGTCGAACCACCAGCCTCTATCTCCGGCGGCGGAGGCTAAGGCTGTTGATGCCGCCGCCGCCTCCTCCTCCGTCGTCTCCGCCCCGATCTCCGCCGGTGCAGATGTTGATAACAATAACAATAACAATAATAATAATAATAACATTAATAATGATGATAGTCAGAATAGGTTAGGTTATTGTAATGGTAGCGCTTCTGTACAGTTTGGGGATGTTGGAAGTGTTCATAAGCCTTCATTTTTGAGTGGTGATGGTAGCCTTGCGATTCATGCTGGTATGCCTCTTTTATCTCTTTCTTTATGTATGATTATGTATAGAATGATAGTAAGTTGCTTTTGCTTTTGTTAGGTGAAAGATTGGGTCGTGGCATTGTTACTGACGCGATAACTACTCCAGTGGTTAATACATCTGCATATTTTTTCAAGAATACTGCTGAACTCATTGATTTCAAGGTATACAACATGTCATTCTTTTAATATCATGCTCTTATAAGTCTTTAAATCAATGCAGCTTTCAAGATGTTTTTCTAAAGTCTCACTTTTTAAGTTGTATGCTGTTATAGTGTTATATAACTAATTAGGGGCAGAATAACTTCAATTTCCCAGAGTTTGGTTTAATTATCTAATTATTCATGCTTGCATATGCACAATCAAACACTCATATATAGGAAATCGAATGATATTATTTTTTTGCTGCATTAGTGTTTTAAAAAAAAAACTGTTTTGCTAGCTTAATCTTTGGAATCTTTGATTTCAAACCAGGAAAAACGACATGCTAGCTTTGAGTATGGGCGATATGGGAATCCTACTACTCAGGTTTTGGAGGAAAAGATCAGGTAATGTTAACTGTTTCTTATTTTGTTTTTTGTTTGATGAACATTCATGATATTGAGAGAAAAATATAATTGTGATTTATGAAAAACAGCCAGCTTGAGGGAGCCGAATCAACTTTGATACTTGCCTCTGGAATGTGTGCTAGCACCGTCATGATGTTAGCTCTGGTTCCAGCTGGGGGACACATAATCACAACCACTGACTGTTACCGAAAAACTAGAATTTTCATCGAGACATTTCTCCCTAAGATGGGGATCACTGTATGAATTTATATTTATTTATTGATATACAAGCTTTTTTGATGGTTGTACATCTTTTGAATGCTTCTTCTTTTGTACCACCATGCAGGCTTCGGTCATTGACCCTGCAGATATTGCTGGACTTCAATCAGCACTAGATAACCACAAAGTCAGTAGTAGTACTAAATTGAATCCAACTTTGCTTATATGTAGTTTAGAAAAAACGAATTAATAATATATACGGTTTGATGTCACAGGTTAGTCTTTTTTTCACCGAGTCGCCAACTAATCCATTTCTAAGATGTGTTGACATTGAATTGGTTTCAAAGTTGTGCCATGCTAAAGGGGCCTTGGTTTGCATTGATGGAACATTTGCTACACCTTTGAACCAGAAGGCCCTTGCACTTGGTGCTGACATTGTTGTACACTCTGCAACCAAATACATTGGTGGTCACAATGATGTAAGGATTGTAAGCATATACATCTTTTAGCTAATATTATTTTACTAGCATTGAGACTTGAGATTGATCTTGTTATTTTTTTTTGTTTCTCAGGTGCTTGGTGGTTGCGTGAGCGGTTCTACTGAAATAATTTCTCAAATTCGTAACATGCATCATGTTTTAGGCAGCGCTCTAAACCCTGTAAGTATTCTACATTGTCACCTCTTAATTATAGAAAACATTTTGAAATTATTAAGAGTTTTTTTTTCCCTATGTCAGAATGCTGCATATCTGATCATTCGGGGCATGAAAACGCTGAAGTTACGTGTACAGCAGCAGAATTCCACTGCGCACAGGATGTCCGAAGTTTTAGAGGCACATCCTAAGGTAATTAAGTTGTCACAAAAGTGCTATATCTTGAAGAGGCGGCAAAAAGGTGGGCCTGGTTGGCTAACAGGTTAAGATGGGTTTGGGTTATAATCTGGAATATCATAGTATGGGTTGTGTGAGGTTGACCCACAAACACTTTTTTATGTATTGTTTAACAAGTTATAACTCCTTTAAATATGATTACAAAAAATTTAATATTCTAAAATTGTTAATAAGATGATAGAGGGTTGTATGTTTTAAGGATGCACTTTGGGGCTATCTAATGCGTATGATTTCTTAGCTAATTTGATCTAAACAGACATAACCCGAATCAACCAATTGATGAATAAATGGATCCATGTCGCCTCATTATTTTCTGATATTGGATTATTGGTGCGACATTTACAGGTGAAGCATGTCTATTATCCAGGCTTGCAAAGTCATCCCGAGCATGAACTTGCAAAGAAACAGATGACTGGTTTTGGTGGTGTTGTTAGTTTTGAGGTCAAGTCTAGTCTTTGCTGCGTGTCTCTTAAATCATCAACATTGCAGCATTTTCTGAAGTACATTTTTTGTGTGTTAATTATAGGTGGATGGTGACTTATTGACCACCATTAAATTTGTTGATTCTCTGAAGATCCCATATATTGCACCATCTTTTGGTGGTTGTGAAAGCATTGTGGATCAGCCGGCCATTATGTCTTACTGGTTAGTCAGTTTTTCATTGTGTGCATATTGATTGAACCTGTAACAACATTTGCTAAATTGCAGTTCGTTATTTTTGTATGTCTTTTGATTAACAGGGATCTTAGTCAATCGGAGAGGGCCAAATATGGGATAATGGACAATCTGGTTCGTTTCAGCTTTGGGGTTGAAGACTATGAGGATCTGAAGGCTGATGTTCTTCAGGCTTTGGAGGCTATATAATAGTCTCGGTTCACCTGCGCGTGTTTAGTTGTTGCTTTTACGGTTTGCTGTTGCTTATTTCTTTAAGTTCTGTTGTTGAATCTTGATCATGGTTGTTTGTAGTTGAGCACCTTTTGAGTGCTCCTGTTACTAAAAGCATTTCCAGTGGCTAGGTTGTGAGAAATCCTTAATTTTATGTAACTTTTATATTTTTAATTTTATTTAGATGGTTAACTTCTTATCTTCTAGATTTTCTTTATCTATACTATCTACACTATTATATAAAACACTAGCTTTAGTAAACTTGTGCACTACACGAGTTAAACAAAATAAAATATTAAATATTACAAAATTTTTTTAATTATAAATTAATATTTTAAAATATGATATGATTGAAATTACTTATAAGTAATGATTATAAATAAATAATGATACCATCTTTTTAAGTATTTTTTGTTTTCCACAAAAACTAAACCTTTGTTTAACACAAATAGTTTTACAAAATGTCTTCTTTAAATAATTTATTTTTAACTCTCAATTTTTGTTAAATTTTTTCGTTTATAAAAAGTTACTTTGTAAAAACATCAATTTTAAAATGTTTTATATTTTTTCAAAAAAATTTACTGTTTTAGAAAATTTCCTATTTTATAAATATTTTTTTCTTTAAAAATAATATTAATTAAAAAAAATTATTTCTTATTTATTAAATAACTATTTTAAGTATTATAATATTTACATACTTAACTATATAATTACTAAATATTTATATAGTTATAATAATAATAATAATAATAATAATAATAATAATAATAATAATAATAATAATAAAATAATAATAATAATAATAATAATAGATGCATTCTCTGAAAGAGACTTGATGACACTTGTCGCATCGCGCTGATCAACCCACTGTTAAGATTATTATTTCACTTCTCTCTTGTTTCAAAGTTTTCATGTTTTTTTAATTAGCATTTTGCTCTTCTCACTTTATTACTAAACCATTTTAACCTTGAAATGAAACTTTCTCATTCCTCATGTATCAAATAAAGATAGTACAAGTAATAAAGCAAAACATATAATATAATCGAAAGATAAAGATAAAAACTATCTTTTAACAAATTAAATTACACCAAACTTAGATAGAAACTTAAGATCTTCTTTTTAAAAAACAACTCACATCGACAAATGATCGACACCTTATTGGTGAATTCTTAGCCTTTGATTATTCAACAAATGAAGAAAAAATTGTAAAAAGCACCCATAGGAATTGTGTAAATAGCCAATGAGTCCTAGATCAACTGGTTTAGGAGGAGACGTCCTATGATTTTCCAAAGTGGAGGTCATGGGTTGAAGTCTCACTAGGTGCAATATGCTTCAAGTGGGCCAAATGTTTTATCACAGTGGGCCTTTGGGTGGTGGGTTTCCCTTGGAATGGTGGGCGAGCCGGGTCACCAGCGCTGCCTGTGTTCGTGGGCGTGGGTGGCCTTTCGCCAATGGGTTTACCCGGGTGACCGGGCTTAAAAATTATTCGTTGGCCGTTCAAAAAAAAAAGAATTGTGTAAATAGGCAAAACACCAAGGCTAAAACCGTCATTTATCACCAAACCCTAATCCCCCTCTCTTAATAACCATCGTTGTTCACTCTCTTCTCTCCGGACGAACCCTAGGCGGCCAAAATGAAGTACAACCCACGAGTCACAAGCTCCCGCCGCAAGTGCCGTAAGGCTCACTTCACGGCCCCATCAAGCGTCCGCCGTGTGCTAATGAGCGCACCCCTCTCCTCCGAGCTCCGATCAAAGTACAACGTCCGCTCAATCCCCGTCAGAAAGGACGACGAGGTCCAGATCGTCCGTGGGACCTACAAGGGCCGTGAGGGCAAGGTGGTTCAGGTCTACCGTCGCAAATGGGTCATACATATCGAGAGGATCACCCGTGAGAAGGTTAATGGTCAGACGGTGAACGTAGGGATTAATCCTTCGAAGGTTGTTGTCACCAAGCTGAAGCTTGATAAGGATCGGAAGTCGTTGCTTGATCGGAAGGCGAAGGGCCGTGGTGCTGATAAGTCGAAGGGGAAGTTCACGGCTGAGGATGTTGCTGCTGGTGCTTCTCTTCAAGAGATCGATTAGGTTTTGTGTTCTGTTGGTTTTGGCTTTAATGTTTTTCCAATTTTGTTGCTTTGATGAGGATTTATTGGGGATTGTTCTTAACTTCTTATGGATTATATCAAATTTATCAGTTTGATGTGCTTAGACGTGTTTGGGTTTTATAATCTACGTGATTGATTTTGCTTGAAGCTACGACTGTTAATGTTATGATTAGGGTTCAGTTCTTATAGAATATACTTTTTTAAAGGATTTTAAGCAATTAGGTTATGTAAGCTATAAAGACTTGATCTTTATTAATATGCCTTTGATTGGATTGGGGCATTTTTAAGAAAGAAAAAGAAAGGAGAGAAGGGGGGGGGGTTGATTATAGACAGAGTGATTAGTATTAACCATTTTAAGGGGTGTTTGGGTGTGTACAGACAAAGTGGGGATTATTAGCTGATGAAGGGGTTGCTTGGATATGTTTTTGGTAGTTGATTAAGATCTTGAGCTGATTTAAAAAATTATGTATTTTAAGTGGTTCTAGACTTCTAGGTTTATCGCGATAATCTTTGGCTAGGCCTCGTTCATCTTGTATTAGTTTAATCACTCTTGGATAACCTACTATTGGATTGCCTATGATAGTCTTTTTCGTAATATTGTTAGCTTTCATCAATCTGCATCCGCCTATGCTCTCCATTGCATTATCTGATCTTCTTCCAAAGTGTCCTATAAACCTACTTTTGTAGCGAGTTTTTTATCTGGCAATTTTTAAATTGCACAAAATTTTGGTGATTACATTGAAGCCTTGAAGGGTTCTTGTTTTTCATCTTTTAAAGATCGAACGAAGTTTTCCTACATGAAGTTCAAGATAAAAGGTGATGTTCAAGGAGTTGGCTGGTAAGATTAGTGTTTTCGTTTAAGATAGCTGATCTCATTTAGCTTATAAGAGAGAGATCTTGATATGTTTCAAGCCTTGTGTGTAGAGTCCAAACTATGGGCTGTATACATACTAATTTTCTTTGTTGTGAGTATAATTACCGTAGGTACATATGTACTTGACACCACCAGGTCAAATGCTTAGAGAAATTACATTTTAGTTCCTTGCCTTAGATTAGAGAGTGGAGTCGGGAGGATTAGGTGTGGGATGCTATGAGGGTGTCATGAGAGGAGATGGACTGAGGTGGAAGGTGATAGATGGTGGCGTGGGTTGGTGGCGTGGGTTGGTGGCGTGGGAGGAGTGAAGAACAAATATGAAATAAGAGAAGCGGGAGACAAAGTAGCATGGTGGGTTGATGTAGCATCAGAAGTGGGAACACCGGCTCACCCCCTTCTGTGCTGCAGCAGGTAATGACGCCCCTAACGAAGGCTTAATACGACTCCCTTTACCCTTGCGATTTTTTGTTTCAGTTTCTATCAAAAAAAGTCGTGAATAAGCAAATGAGAGCGTATCTTATATGGTTTAATAATCGATTAATCATATCATTGAATTTAGTATATTACAACCTACCAATTAAATTTAAATGCCTTGAAAAGTTTGCTTCAAATATGCTATAATGTTAACGGTTTTTTAGGCGAACTCAAATTTTTTACTTAAGGCTAAAACCTTCCATTGAGGCATATAATTAAAACATAATTTACATAAATTAAAGCTACTTAATTGTTTTAAGTGATTAATTAAACGCAAATAAAAAGTAGATATGTAACTTGATACCGTGCCTAATCAACCATATTATTATACCGAAATCAACAAATGTCTATCGACGCCTAATCATCTTAAGTTCTGAACTTGCTTGCTTACATATGTGAATTCTGAAACCCAATTAATCAAAACCAAACTCTATAACCCATCTCTCTAACAATAAGACTAGGAATCGTATACAGAAAATATTTTAATTACAATTATACCCTATAAAATTTATTTTTATATTTATTCATTTATACATTGTATTACATCCACTATAATTAATAAGTTTGGCAGATCTCTTTGACTATCTTATCGTTTTGGTGTCCAATTAGCATTTAATGTGTTCATTGAACTCAACACCTATTAGAAAATCGTACATAAATAAATGTAATTGTTATATTTATTTATTAAATTGATATAAATACGGGAGTTGATTTGTGTATACAGTTTAAGTCAAACAAGTTAGATCATCAGCATGGCTTGATAATATTGTACTGTAAGTCTGTAAGCTTTACTTTATATACTTCCTTTGAGTAAATTTATATTTTTGAGTCATACTTTATAAAAAAAAGGAAGAACATACGTCGTAATATCCATACTAGAAAGATAAAACAGATAGCAAAGGTATTTGAACAATTTTATTATAATATCAAACCTATTTACGTGTCAAAACTAATAACTTGAAAGAGAGAGAAATGCATGTCTTCTAGAAATTACATGAATTTTGCGTTTTCTTGCTAACAAAATTGAAATAATTTGATAATGGAAAACGATAGGTCGACGATAAATTAATATTTCAAAAATAAATGTTAATACATTTAATTTAATTTTTATACATAAATGCTTTTATTTAATTATAACAAATATTTAACATAAGATTATTTTTTTTACTTCAGATAAGCCAAGAAATCGGCTTATCATAAATCAACATGTCTAACTTCTATCTTATTTCTTTCTACAAATGAGGGCATGTGGCTCTCTCTCTTCATCTTCTTACAATCGTTTACCACAGATAATACTTGTCCTCACGGGCCTCTCCGCTTCCTCTCTTGTTCACTTCAGATGGACGTCCTCATGAACGGCACAACGCTATCACATTGGGGTTGGTCTAACAAAGAAAATCATATAAATTTCCAGTGTTGTTTTCTAGAATAAATATGCCTAACTTTTTTTTTTTTTTTTTTTTTTTTTTTTTTTTTTTTTTTTTTTTTTTTTTTTTTTTGACTAAATAAGGCCATCTTTGTATATAAACAAATGTATAGAAACAAAAATGCCAACTCTTTTGAAACCTTACTCCATCTAGCTAACTTTTCAAAGTTTTCTTTTCTCTCCTTCTACAGTTATTGATCAAGATGAAGTTATACCAAAGAAGATTAGCAAAGAGAAGCAAATACCAACGTTTGAACAATGGACGCAAGAACATGAACAAGTCATGGAGGGTGAGAATAGTAAAAAAGCTACGTTGGAGAATGATTTCACCAAAAAACCTATGGACCAACTTCAAGAATACATACATCTTACTCATGTCAAACATGGCAGGAAAAGTTGGCTACTTGGCGGCCGGAGCTGCTTTTCCGACCACACAACTTCCTGCTCGAGCGTCTAGTCGTCGCCCGATGTCCTCCAATGATCAGTTTCATGATAGGCTGCTTTACGAAATTTACAAGAACTTCATTGCTTCTCGTGAGTTGGCTACCATTTGAAGCATCGAAGCACATAAGTATTGGTTTGATACTTTAATTCCTCACTTGATTTTATTTCAACAACTACTTCTAGTTTTTCTAGAATAAATATATCACAACATCCACCATGGAGTATTTAAACCTTTAAGCTTATAGTCATGAGAGACACCATTAACTATCATGCATTAAAACATTTTGTTCTATTTGCTTTTTATTAGATCAAAGTTCGGAATAAATTAGAATCCAAATATTGGGTTCAAGACGCGCTTAATTGCTGGGGATTGGATAATTAGTTAACATGCTTCGATTCGATCTTTTAGAGAGCAGATCTTGAGCAGATCACGAGCTTCAAGGTTAATTAAACCCATGATATGTAGAAATTTATTGTTAATGAGATTCAATAAATGTGGTTTCTTTGTTTTGTGATGGGACTTATAAGCAACGTTTTCAAACGGCAAAATGATCCAAAATAGACTACACCAGCCTATAACAACAATTTCTAGCCTTATGTTTTCTTTCACTTTTAGAATCATTTATTTGGTCTTTTTATAAGTAATAACTTAAAGAAAAGGTAATGCGGATAACACTATTTAAAGGAATCGTAATTATAGTTATGTTTAAATGACAGAGTGAGTCAAATGATCAGAACACGGGGAAGTTTTTAAAAAACGAAAAATAAAATTTTATAATGTTACAACAAATAATACTCATCCTTCAATAAGGGGTATTATGTTGGTCGAAAGAATATCTCAACCAGACAATAAAAAAGCGAAAAATAACTTTATAATGTTACATTAAACCTAACTCATGAGATCCAGATGTGTTATGGATCTCACGAAGCAATCTACTCTCAAACTCACTAGTAGAAGCCGCGATCTTTGTAGACCGTTGATCCTTCTTGGCACGAGTTGATGCCCGCTCATTAGAACCCACGTTGAACAACTTCTTGATCTTTGAAAACCGGCTATGACCCTCTCCAAAACGAGCCGTCTTCATGTTCTTTCGTCGGTCAGGACTGCCTTCGACACTGACATCATATCTTTTTCTTCTCCAAACCTTGTTAACATCAAATGAAGATGTTAAAAACTTATCCATCGTTCAATTTCTAAAACTTGAATACTTGATATCTTTATAAGTATGTGTGTGATGGGAGTTAAACATGGGCAAGTATATATATTTATAGAAGTATTATTTGAGGTACATGCATGTGATGTACATGCGACATGTCATATGGACATACAATTATTAATGATGCATGTATGGCAAATATCCCACGAGATGCAACATTTAGTTCCTGTTTGTGTATGTCGAGAGATTCTATTTCTTTTTAATTGGTGTTGATAGTGTTTTTTCATGTATTAAATAACAATAGTGTTTGTACGAACATGATACATCATTTATTATTCTTCATACACATGCATATGCATTTTCAATTTTCTGTCTATATGTATGACAAAATATGTGTCTCGGCTAGCCCCTACCCGGCTTATGTGCCACTTGGTTGATCCAGAATCGAGTTTCACTATTGAGAGGTATAAAATTTTAGCCAAGCCATACCCTATTTAGCCGAGTTGTCTACTATTTAGCTGAGAGGTACAAAATTTTAACTGAGTCGTATACTATTTAGTCGAGAGATTTATTTTTTGCAACCAATCATTAGTCGACCCGTGGCTAGCCGACTTTAATCGAATTGTGTTACGTGATGTGTTTCTATTGGTGAAAAGTGGATTTAAGTTAGCAAAAATCAAACATTTAGTTTGCCTTTTCAATTAATCAAACGTTCATTTCACAAATTTCCCATATTATTATCATTTGTACACCCTCAATACATTACATAGCATGTTTTAGTAACATGATGTAAGGAATCAAACCCACGATCTTCACTACCTTTCATACAATACTATTTTTTCTCGCGTGTCATACGTGATAAAAACAAACTAATAAGTTCTAGACAATACACAAAGATAAATAATCCAACGCAGACAAAAGAAATAAAGAATACACCAAAATATGTGATCAACTCTGTTGAGAAGATGACATATTGTAAATTTGAGAAAGCATTCTGTTTTGAAACTCGTCATCCCATAAACTAGTTTTAGAAACACGACGAGTCTTTCTAGCACCATCTTCAGACCGCGAAAAGGTAAACAACTTCTTGATCTTCGTAAACATAATTTGCCTCTCTCCAAAATGCGCGATCCTCATGCTTCTTCGACCCTCAAATCCATCGTATTTTCTTCCCCAAACCTTGTTTATGTCAAGGGAAGTCGAAACGCTTCTTGAAAGCTTCCTAGATATGCTTCTTGAGAGTTTTTCCATCTATTAGATCGATATGATATATAACTGTCTGTTCTCTATGTGTTTCAGTGTGTGAGATCATGCGGTGAATAGCCATATATATACATATATGACTGGAGTCGCCATTATGGAAGGGCATTTGACTATTTGAGAATTTAGGCTTGTGTATTTTGACCGGTCATAGGTCAACAAAATTGAGATGTTTTTTATATCGTTTTATGACTACCGAGTAGAGTGGACTTCAAAGCAGAAAATTCCTGCATATGAAACAAATGATTAATAAGTCTATACTTTATTTATATTTCTCACCTTCTCGGAAGCTAAGCTAGCAACCATACATTAATTTTTTTATATATTACTTTCAGTCTATGTAAATCATTTGTAATGAAATGTTAGCTATTTTTCACTTTTCTGAACATACCAACGTTCTGTAAGTCATATGTAAACACAATTAAGTCGATCCTAGCTAGTTATACAAACCAAAGTAAAATCTGTTGATTTTCTTGAATTTCCAGAGATTCAAAACTTCGTATGAATTAAGGTCGACGAATAGACTTTATTATTATTTTTTTCTTAATTTGTTATACCAAGAAGGTCGTTATCTATAGACCATAGACCGTAGACCAAAGACCGCTATTATTATTAATCAACAATAGAAATTAAAATCCATGCGTCTAATTCCTCCACATATACCAATTTTATCTGAAACATTTTGTGAACCAAACGTTTCATTAGTCAAATATTTAGAAGGAAAATTTACATGTCCCAAAATGGACTTATGGTTACGATTCCATGCCGTTTAGGAAAAAAAATAGTTACCATGCCATGTTCAAAATGAAACATATAATTACATGTACTCGACTTAATTAGTACACGCTCTGTTTGTGTTCTGTAGCGAGGTGATACTCAACTATTTTTCCTCTATAAAATATAACTAAAGGAGACCGTCCATGTAGAAAGTGTTAGTTTTACAAAAATAAAAAAAAACGTACTAAGTAATAAGAGTGGCACGTGTACATACAAACGTTTTATGAGCGATAATATTTGCGTCAATTTATACAATTATGTTCTAGAGATCACATATTAACAAATCAACACATTGATGACAACACATACTTTTGTAATATAAAAAAAAACTACTTTAAACTTACACAAATAACAACATCATGTAAACTCACTATCCATGTAACAACACGTTTAGAATATGATAACACCATAAATATTCAATATATCACATAAAAACACATTTAAAAAATATAACAAACCCATGTTAATATGATAGCAACACCGTTTATAGGACAACAATGTACTTATTGAAAAATGATCAATTTAATTTTTTATTTTTTATAACAATAATTAATAAAATATAACAAAGTTATTTGAGTTTTAGAAATTGATGAAACTAATATTTAATTAGGAAAGTAAACAAAAGATAGTCAATTATCTCTTCTACCCATCGTATCCACATTTAACTTTTATTTAATTATAAAAGTCATAAATGTCAATCTCAACAATTAATTTAGTTTGATTAAAGACGAAATTATTTACTATACTTTTTGCAAAATTGTTGATCTCTACAAGATTCTAATTATAAAACTGAATATTCATTTGTTTGAGAAAAAGTTTTTGTTCTGTCTTCTTATAGGTAGAGATGGGCAAAAAAACAGGTTCCCGAACTGGTTCGACCGGAAAAACCGGAACTGGTTTCAAAGAAAAACCGGTTTGGCCCAAACCGGTTCCGAACCGACCCAAACCGCCGGTTTCTATACCGGTTTGGTAGCCCCGAACTTTTAAAAGTTAAAAATCGGTTAAACCGGTAAGAAAAACCGGTTTCGGTAAAAAAACCAGTTTCAAACCGGTCCGAATCGGTTTGACAGGTTCGAGTATTCGGTGAGCCAAACCGGTTTCTAACCCGAACCGGTTTGAAGAAAAACCGGTTTGACTCTACCACAAAAAAATCGGTTTGGTTTTGAACCCGAACCGGTTTGACCGGAAAAACCGGTTTGAACACCTCTACTTATAGGTAGAGATGGGCATAAAAACCGGGTCCGAACCCGACCCGGTGGACCCGACCCGGACCCGGGTACGGGTAGTACCCGATGGGAGGTGTACCCGGGTTGGACCCGTTTGAAACCGTAGGGTTGGAACCGGTTTTAGATTTTGAGTTTTTTAGTGAACCCGACCCGAACCCGACCCGAACCCGGTTTCGGACCCGACCCGGTTGAACCCGGTTTTGGACCCGATTTGAACCCGGTTTTGGGGACACACACAAGAAAAGAGAAGAAGAAGAAAAAAAAAAAAAAAAAACTAAACCCGATTTGAACCCGGTTTTGGACCCGACCCGGACCCGACCCGACCCTACCCGGGTATGCCGGGTAGGGTTTTGCATTAGGTGAACCCGACCCGGGTTCGAACCCGGTTTCACCAAAAACCGGGTACGAAAAAACCCGGTTGGGCCCAACCCAGTTTCAACCCGGTTTCGGGTATTGGGCCGGACCCGATTTGCCCACCTCTACTTATAGGTATGCTCTATTCAGTCTTTTCATTCTAACAGAGTGGTTTTGTTCTGGGCTCAAGTATTTGGGCCTCCAGCCCTCATATTCTTTAGATTTAAGTTTGTAATACTAGCCTACTAGGCCCGTTGTTTGCTTATGTTTTCTAACCCTTTGATTTTTGGTTCGAATTCATATATTATTCTGTAGTTGATTACCAATATGATTTGTTTTCAAAATTCTTTTTATCTTCTTCTAGGCATGTTAAACTAATTAACCCTAATCGGTTCCGATTGCTCATCACTTCTGTCGGAACTACAGCAGCAACGCTTGAACAAAGCTCTCATCATCAACTTCCGTAAGATTCGACTCCAACTATTGTCTCTTTCACTTCGATTTAGGGTTTTGTTTTGTGTTTTTAGGGTTTGAATTCTGACCTAGATCATCCCTAATTCAAGGGTTATTTGTCCCCATTTTTCAATAAATTTATTTTGCTAGACTTCTTCTTTTCAATTTAACCAAAATTTTTATGTCTAATTGTAGTGAAACGCTTAGACGATCTGCGTTTGAGGTGGAAGTTATCCACTAGGGGGATGAGGGTTTAATGGATATGTTATGTTTATATGCTTACAAGCTACTCTTTATAATGTCCTGATGAACAGATTTGTCATGGTGTAGCAAATCCATACGCTTGGTGATTAAACTTTAGTCAACTGTTTTTTCCTGTGAATTTGCATTTCTGTTGGTTGCTGATGGTCTTGAAGATAAGCTAGTTTATAGTTAAGACTTAAGACTCCCAATTTCTAGCTGGCTCAGATTAAGATAATAAGGGGTGTTTATTCATGTTAATTCTTATCCAAATTAGACCACTTCTGTAAGATTTAGGTTGTTTTTGCCGTCATGCTCTTGCTTTGAATGCACCTTCATTTCATCCCCTGATTTTAAAAAAATGGGTTCTAGACCATCAAGTCTTAATTAATATATCTACCATACTCAGGTAAGTTAGAAACCTTAGAATATGAAGAAGGCATATGTAAGCTGCTGGAAATATTGTTGTTTTTTCACAGCGTCACACCTTATTATTGAGCAAAAACTTTTGTGCTGAGGTAAACCCTTTAAGGTACATTTTTGTAATAGGTAGTTCGTATAAAATTAGTTTAACAAAGCACCACTGAGGCGTGAGGCACCCACGTTTGAGGCGACGAGCGTATGAGGCACGGGTAAAAAAGGCTTGAGGTGCGCCTCTTGTACAGCTGTACATTGGCAAGTTTTGTGCATTAGGAGGTTGTGCTTGAGGTTGTACATGATGCATACGCCTTTGCTTCTCGCCTCGCGCCTAAGCTTCAGGGACCCAATCACCTCGATGCTCCTCGCCCTTTTTCAAACCAAAATATAGTTTAATTTAAATTGATACTGCAAATGCAAATTAATGCATTGTGAGAGATCCGTTTGCTTGACTGATTGTTCTCTGCATTTATTAATATTATGCTTTGTTGTTTCAATTGCGTGTCTCCAATTTCAATAAGTTGGCTAGTACACAATCAAATTCTTTGAGTTTTTCTATGAAACTAGTGTTTCTTGGGATTATTTTTGTTTTAATTTATTGGTAGGCATTTTTCATAAAACCCACCACTTGGACGAGACTTGAGTTTTAAGAACTAGAGTATTAATAATGTATTTTTTTGGTTATAAGTGATATAGTTGAGAATTTGTTGAGTTTATACAGATTAGGGTTTGTTGTTTTATAGTCATGTATCTGGTAATATATCTCGCATGATATTGGCTTAGTTTAGTTTAAATCAGTAGTTGTCCTCTAATTGCAGATAAAAATTTGAGGAATGGCTGATGGAGAAGAAGACTTGCCAAGGGATGCTAAGATTGTTAAAACATTGCTGAAATCAATGGGTGTTGAAAACTATGAACCTCGCGTTGTTCACCAGTTTCTAGAACTTTGGTACCGTTATGTGGTGGATGTGCTCACAGATGCACAGGTGTACTCAGAGCATGCTGGCAAGTCTACTATTGACTCTGATGATGTTAAACTCGCTATTCAGTCTAAAGTCAATTTTAGCTTCTCTCAACCCCCTCCACGAGAGGTATCATATTCAGTGTCCGACTATCTGCTCCTTTTTTGAGTATTTATATTCATGAGTTTTGTTATACTATATGATCATGACATGAATTATTTAAAAGGTCCTTCTAGAATTGGCAAGGGAAAGGAACAAAATTCCATTGCCGAAGTCATTAAGTGGACCAGGGATGGCGTTGCCCCCAGAGTCGGACACCTTAATTAGTCCTAATTACCAGCTTGTGATTTCAAAGAAACGAACTAGTGAAGCTGTTGAAGAAACAGAGGAAGATGAAGAAGCTAGTGATTCTAAGCCAAACGCGTCTCAAGAACAGAGGACGGATTTGCCACAAAACACCCCTCAGCGAGTTTCTTTTCCACTTGGCCCAAAACGAGCACGGTGAACATGTCATTATGAGCAAATTCATGTAGTAATTCTCTCACCTGTTGTTATCTACTCCTTGTTGCTTAAAATGAATGTTAGTTGTTTTCCATGTCTGTTTTAATACCATATATGGCTTACATTATTATGTTTAGTCTATACGGAAACATTCATCAACACGCGGCATTAAGGCTGCTAAACTCAATTAATATTTCTTTTGGCAAATCAATTACCATTAAGTTTTTCTAAAAATAACATCATTGAGGCATTAAGCAATTATTAAACCGCCTTCAAAGCTGAATCTGGTGTAAATTTTGTTTGAATGCCCAATATTTGCAATTCGAATGTCCTTTTTCCCTGGGCAGGAGAGAATTCTTAATTACCATTACACTTTTGTTGTTGCCTCATTTGTTGCGCACTTGGTTGAAGCATCATTCCTTATCATTTATCTCTCGCGCAAGTACCTGTTCTCTCGCCATTGTTGCCTGAGATAGCCATTATCAGTTAGTGGACTAACAAAGTCGACATTAAAATAACTCTTTGGGCATTATCAAGAACCTGTTTTTCCCAATTAGTGGAACATGTTATTAGAGTAAGCAGAACGCATTGCACGATGGACCCGATAACTAGTCCACTCCATAATCCTTTCCCTTTTAGGTGAACAACAAAACCCAAAACTAGAGCCATGGGAATTCCAACGAGATAATATGACCCGAGATTGATGTAAGCTCCGATATGTTGCCACCCACTCCCTCTAGCAACACCTGCTTAGAAAAGAAAATAAAACAACTTTCATGAGCCTCTTATGGTTTTGGATTCGCAATATATCATCAAGGTTTGAGCTGTAAACCTGAAAGGATTGCTTGTATTGTATCTGTAAATATAGTGAAACAAAGAAGAAGAGTGATGTCTTTGACGTAGTCTACTAATTCCTTCTCATTACCAAATGCATATCCTAGAATTGAACGTGAGCATAAAAGAGTGGTGATGGCTATGATCACTTCCACTGCCCCAAGACTACTTACAGCCAAGAGAGCTGTTTTTGCAGCCTGTGGATTTCCAGCTCCTAGTTCATTAGAAACTCGCGTGCTGCAAAAACACATATCTTTAGTCTCGACGCTTGGGGATATGATCATTGGGCAAAACATGAAACAAATTAAGAGCATACCTTGCAGCAGCCCCAAATGAATAAGGTATGAAGTAGTGTAAGGCCCCAACTGTTAGACTGTTACAGGATATGAACCCACACATGTTAAGGTAATTTAAAATGTTGAAAGATTAATATTTTACAGGTTTACTTGAATAAGGATTACCATATCGAGAGCACGGAAGTCTCTAGTTGGGGATTTGGCAAGAGCCCCGATAGCAAAACAACGATCTCATACGACCACCATTCAAGACTACACAAGAAAATGGAAGCCTTAGGTGAATAAGCATATTACATGTGGAAACTTTGCTCATGTTTTGAAAATCGACTTGTGAATTTACCAAATCATGACCGCTGATGGGATGGCAAAACTAAAGAACTCCTTGATGCTTCTAAGACCGTCCACTGAAAACGTGACACGAGTCTTTTCACACGCTTCAGAGTGGTACAAGTAAAGGCCAAGAAAGATCACATTCAAAGTATACGAGATCCCGATGGCTAATGCTGCCCCAGCTGTCCCGAACCTTAGCTTGAATACTAGAGCCCAACAAATGGGCACGTGGAGAACGAGAACGATGACTGAGCTCCATAGCATTGGAAAGATGAGACTTTGTGACAGTAGGTATCGAGTGAATAGTTGGAGTATGGAGTAGGGGAATAGAGTAGGAATGAGCCACACTGAAAATTTACGTGCTTCAGCTGAAATTAAAGGGTCTTGACCAAGAAGGATTAGGAGTCTGTCAATGTAGATCCACAAAAAGATGATCGGAAAGCAGACTAAAATGAGAGAAATCATGGCTCCGTATGTATATGCACCGAGCCTATGATACTGTCGAGCCCCGTAAGCTTGCCCGCATAAAGTTTCCAATGCACTTGCCAAGCCAAACTGTTGATTTGGTTTTAAAGTTCAAAAACTTTTGAGGTTTTATAAGCCGAGTCGGTTTGTTTTAAACAAGCCTATAAAGTTATAAGGCCTTTATTCATGTCTAGATGTTATATACCCATGTGTCAAATGCAGATATACACAAATTAGATGATAATAAACTATTAAAAACGATCAAACTTCAAACTGAATGAAGGCGGCCAATTTTGCCGATTTAGGATGCATATGCCAATTTTGCCGATCAAACTTCAAACTGACGGTTTAATGCTACACCCGACTGTGGGAACTTGGAACTGGTCCTTAACCTTTTTTATTTTTAAAATATGCATTTATGCATTTACATGGTTAACATTATACAAACAATAACACGTTATTCAGACACTGGTGAAACTTTTCCTATGGGACACATAATAAGCTTTCATGCGAAAATGATAATACTAGTTGTATTAGAGTCAAATAATTTAACATGCATGTTTTTTTTTGATTGGCAAAGAAATAAATAATATGATCGCTAACATATGTATGATGATTTTTCTTCCTATCATGAGCATGACATGCTCTAGTGTAGAGATTATGTCCCGTATGATGTAACGAAAGATATATACCATATGCATTTAGAGTATAACTAATTATGAAAAGTTGAGTAAATGATGTTTAACGGGTGAAAGGTTGAGGTCTAGTGGCAAAAAATAGTCTTAAAAATCTTTTGTTGTGGGTTTTTGCTCAAGCTAAAAATCATTCTAGAAAAATTGCAAGTGATAGCTTAAAATAATGGGTCGTAGGAGGTTAAATCTTAGTTAATAAAGAATCGTTAAAAAAGAATAATTTTAAAGTTAATAATGTCTGCAAACATTTTTTAAATTAAAGTTATTAAAATCTAATAACCTTCAAATAATTAGATGATTCTCAAAGCAGGATATTAAAGCGTGGTAGTGCATTTTTGACTTTTTGTCTTCTAACACTATGGATCTCTTTTTAATATCTTAATATTCTTTTTGCCGTTTTTTCCGACAAAAAATATTAAGGTCTTATCATTCAGAACAACGTGCAAAGTATACAATTATTGCTAAGAGCATTCGTATCAATTTTCATATCCTTATTTTTATAATTACATTAAAAAATATTATTATTTTTTTCTTTTTTTCAATTAAATAATATTTTTTTATATTTTTATCATTACCTTTTCTTTCTCATCATTACCTTTTCTTTCTTTTCTACTCACAACCACTTTCAAAAATATTAAAAAATTTATAAGGGTTGAACAATGATTCCTCAAATATACAAAATAAACAGTAACTTTTCTCTCTCCTCTACTCACAACCATTTATAACCATTTCTTAAAATATAAGAAACACACTCACATAAATATAAGAAACCTACTGTGAATTAAGTTAATCATTTAAGTTTGCATTGTTGTTCACGTGATTGAGGTTTTTTAAAAGGTTACGAGTCTCATATCTAGGATGTTCACCAACAATTACTCATACATCCTCATTTTTAGAATATCCATTAGATATGAGAGTTGCCCTATGTTATTCACTTATTTGTAATTGGCAGTTAACGTATAGTTTGGGTTATTGAATTTTAATAATTCTAACTTTCATTTATTGGTCGGGATTAATCCAAAACCAACAAATGTTTACAGACACTCTCAACTTTAAACTTATTTTCCTCCAACAATCTCTTACTAACTAAGAGTTAACACCGTTAGTTTTTTGATGACGTGGATTATTTATGTGGCCAAAACACTAAGCAGGAAGTTGATATCTACTATCAGGTCCGTCAATCTGAAACTTCTACACCCTAAAACTCGTCAATCTCCACTTCCTGATCAGAACCAACTGACTCGTTGGAGGTCGACTTTAGATGACAATAAAGGCTAGGCACTGAAAAAAGACCTAATGAAGGCTGGATGGCAATAGAGGTGACAAATGACTCAAAGTTAGCATTATTTCATAAAAAAAAAATAACAGGTGTTAACTCTTAGTTAGTAAGGGATCGTTGGAAGAAAATAAGTTAAAATTTAAGAGTGTCTGTAAATATTTTTTGAGTTGGGATTAATCCCGGTCAATAAATAAAAGTTGATATTATTTAAAATCTAATAACGCCATATAGTTTTAATAGTTCATTGGTTAAACAGTCAGCAAACAGGAAGGAAGACAAGCATCAATGGTTTCTACCCGTTTTCACCGGTTTTTCCCTTCACCAAACAAATTTTACACTTTGGATGGACTTATGTATAACGAAAACGAGTTACTCGGTCCTGAGTTTTACACTCATTAAGTTTATCTCAAGTTTTGAAAATGAGATCTAACGTTTAGTGATACAAGCTCGAGTTTATAAACGAAACAGTTGAATTCGAATTCTTAGTTATAACAAAATAATAAAACTACTAAACTAAGAAGCGAAAGTGAGAAAACATTACAAGGAGACTGAAGCCAGTGACATTAGTGAGGGAAGTAGCCACCGCGGTGCCTGCGAGTTCCAGTTCACCAAGGTGACCAACCATCGACATAGATGCGACTCGCAATAGGTTTTGTGACACCGTCACAACCACCATCGGCAACGCTATGTAACAACTTCTCTTCGCCTCCTCCGCCAATACACGCCCTCTCCGTGGCGGCTCCGCTGTGGACAATAACCCCTCCTCCATGATCACGAATATTCAATATTCATTTCCCTTTTGTGGTGGCAAGTTGAATCATTTATAGACCATGGATGAGTTGATGGTCAATTGATTGCCTTTTAGAAAAGTTATGGCACCTTACTCCATTATAGTATATATCCAAATTGCATTAAATGAAAGAATTCGAATTAAATTTTAGTTTTAGTAATAGCGTCATGCTAGATGGACGGATCTAGACTCGTCTAAAATAAAATAGAAACATGTTTATTATACGAGTTAAATAAAAAATAAAAATAAAATTTTAGAGAGTTGGTAATAAATATTTACGAATTAAAAAAGAGAAGCAAGAAAAAAAATTATACCAACCCAATGTTGCATTCGGAGGAGGTTGGGTGATGGTTCACTTGAAGGGAAGGTGGTAACTTGTATCAGTTTAAGGTTAATGAATTGGTATTGATGTAGTGACGGACCTAGGCGTATAGCATGGAGTTATATGATATCAAAAGTCGATTGACCTTGTAGATTTTCAAAGATAATCATGCCATATTGCATGATTCAAGAAAAAAAGGTATGTGGGTTAGACTGGTTAGTTCCATTTTAATTGAACCAAAAGGTCAGTTTTCAAACCTAAATGCCGTTTTATGTTTTTGTATCCTTTATTTCTCTAAAACAACAAAATTTTTTATAAAAAGACGTTCACAAAGAAAACCTTTATTTTTTGCACCTCTTATTTAAATTTATTAACTTTTAAACTGTATTTCTATATGACATGAATGGTTTTAAAATTTTGAAGTTTTAATGATAACTAGAATTATGACCTGTGCATTGTTGCGGTTTTCTTTTTGTCACTTATTACAGACAATGACTCGTAACTATGATATACTCAAAAAGATATCGTCATGTTTTATTCAAAAGGTCATATAAAGAAACCAAATCTTTAAAAAATAACGCTTACACACATAAAGAAAGAAAAAGTAAGTGTTGCATTACCAGCTTGTACCATGTGCATCAACATATGCAGTTTCACAATATAGCTACCGACATTGTACGTTAAATATTAAATAAAATATATAGTTTAAAACTCTAACAAAATTTTTGAAATTTCTTTTAGAAAAAAATAGGTTATATTTTAACTTTAATTAAAAGTTATTACTCCTTTCAAAGTTCAAAATTCTATTTCTCCAGTAGCGGCGTGTTATACGTATACACATATATTTTTAACAAATGATTACTAAAAAAACTTTAATTATTAATACATTCATTTGAGTTATTAGAACATTCTTTTCTCTATTATTGAAAGACAGAAAACTAATTTTTGCATAAACTAAAGATTTTCATATATTGGATTTACTTTTATAAAGCTTGGTACAATGCCACCTGCAACTTTCATTTTCTAAATTTTCAGAATTATGTCATTTCTCTCTCACATTTCCTTTCTTAAAAAAGAAAAACCAGTAATCTTTGAAAAAAGACAGGTAGCTGAAAACAATTTAAGAAATAGTTTCCTAACACAATGCTCAATTAGAAATTGAAAGCATCTTCAAAAATCACAAAAATCACGAACCAAACAAAAAACTAAAACCTACACTCAAAAACTTAACATATTTCAACGATTTAACTCAATCAAACAGAAAGAATCTTATTTATCTGATATGGTAAAAAAAATTCTCTTTTGATAAACATACTAATATTGTAAAATTATGATTTGATAAAAATATTCCTGGGTTCATCGCTATCACCTATGGCTCATTTAAATTTGTATGCATTAACTCAATCATCATCTAGACATGTCTAACCCACGTAACCAAGATACGATTAGCTTGACAACTTTATAAACATTAGTTAAATACGTTGTCAAGTAAACAAGTTGAAATTAGATTGTCATCGGGTTGTATATACATTGACATTACTTATAACTTACATGTGTTGACAAGTTAACCTGCTTAAGTAAACTAGATAGATGTGTTAACCTATTTAATAAACTAGATAAACAAGGTGTTTATTTATTTTATAAACCCTGTATAGATTCAAAATATAATCCGTTTAATTCCGGATCTGATCAAAACAATCAGTCAGTGTGGTGCCCACAACCACATAACTTCATAAGTAGCTATTAAGTGAGTTGTTGCGTTTTTTATAATCTTAACCTTATTTAATTATGATGTAACTAGTACCGTAACAAAATCAGATTAATATTTATGTTTCGTTTTCTATAAGGAAAGGGGGTAACAAAAAATATGACATTATTTTATTGAATAGCATCTTTCGAGATCCACAAACCAAGTGGTCGAACTTTGTTGTTTAGAAAGCCCTGCTACCTGAGTTTAATCTAACCGAATGTTATAAAAGTGTTTTTTTCTCCTTTTTTTTAAATGGTTAAGGTTTAAGTTTTCTTTCTATAGGCCAGAGATTTACATATATGCAGGGCCGGTCCTAAGCCGCCCAGGGCCTGATCTCCTCAGGGGCCCGGAATTTTAATAAAATTATATATATTATATATATGTATTTTTTTTAAAAAAAGCTATAAATTATTAATAAACTCACTGGAGAGACCTAATAATATTTTAATTATTTTAACCTATTAAACCTTATCTTAAAACTGATTAACATTTTAAATAGTTTAGCCCAATACTATTTACCCGATCTAAACTCAATTTAATATGAAAACTTGATCGAGAACTTTGTTTTAAAAAACGCTAAGAGAACTTCCCGATTCGTTTAAGTATATTAGATTATTTTGATACAATACTTTTGTTTTGTTTATTGTTATAACAATTATCGTCATATTATAAATTTTTTATATACAAGTTATATGGCTTAGACTTTTTTATACGTCGTTTTACAGGGGCCCATTTTTTGTTCTCGCCCCGGGCCCAATGTCTTTTGGGAATTCTCGGGACTGGCCTTGCATATATGTTATTGCCCGATTTTACCATTTAGTTGAGCATCATTCTTTATCAATAACCCCATCCACAAATAAGCGTTCTCTTGCCATTGTTGCCTACAAAGAATACTTAAATGATCAGTTGGAGTACTAACAAAGTTAAGATAAAAATAAATCCTAAGGCATAATCAAGAACCTGTTTTTCCCAATCAGTGGAACATGTTATTAGAGTAAGCAGAATGCATTGCACGATTGATCCGATAACCAGTCCACTCCATAATCCTTTCGCTTTTAAGTGGACCGCAAAACCCAAAACTAGCGCCATGGACATTCCAACAAGGTAATATGAACCAAGGTTAGTGTAAGCTACAATATGCTGCCACCCACTCCCTCTAGCAACTCCTGTTTTTAAAAAAAAAAAAAAAAAAAAAAAAAAAAAAAAAAAAAAAAAAAAAAAAAAAAAACAACAACTTTCATAAGTTTGTTACTTTTGGAAATTTTATATATTTTTTCAGGATTTAAGCTGCAAACCTGAAAGGATTGCTTGTATTGTGTCTGCAAGTATAGTGAAACAAAGTATAATGGTGATGTCTTTGACATAATTAACTAGTTCCTGCTCGTTACCGAGTGCATATCCTAGAATAGAACGTGAGCAGAAAAGAGCGGTAGCGGCTACGACGACTTCCACTGCACCTAGGCCGGTTGCAGCCAAGAGAGCTGTGTTTGCAGCCTTTGGGTTTCCAGCCCCTAACTCGTTAGATATCCGTGTGCTGTAAAGTAAAAAAAACACATCTTTAGTTTGGATACTTGACTTTTTATCGTTTAGAGTTAATTACATAGATGGTCGTGTGGTTTATCTAAAGTAACAAGTTTGAGTATTAAGCAATAAATATAACATATTTGAGTACTAACTTTCACTTTTGTAACAAATTTGTGCATTAATGCTTACTTTAATAGAAAAGTTAACGAATGTTAGCCTAAATACCTAAACTTGTAACTTTTTTGTTGTTTAGTAGCTGAAACCGTTATTAATTTAAGAAAAGCATCAAACAGGTTAAAAGCATATACCTTGCAGCAGCCCCAAATGAGTAAGGTATGTAGAAGTGTAAGGCACTAATTGTTAGACTGTTGCAAGAGATGACATCATGTATGTTAAGTTGGTCTCAATTAATGATCAAAGATCATTATTTTATAGGTTTCATTGAATGAGAATTACCATATTGAGAGTACTGAAGTCTCTAATTGGGGATTTGGCAAGAGCCCCGATAGCAACGCAACGATCTCATACGACCACCATTCGAGACTACACAAGAAAACGAAAATCTCATGTAAATAAGCATGTTGTATGTGCAAAATTTCCCCAATTCCTATAAAGTAAAAAAAAAAGTGTCACTAATTTTAGGTCATAAGTATTGTTACTAAAAAGTTTTAGTGGCAGCGCCTCTATGTGCAAAATTTCCCCAATTCCTATAAAGTAAAAAAAAAAGTGTCACTAATTTTAGGTCATAAGTATTGTTACTAAAAAGTTTTAGTGGCAGCGCCTCTGGTGGCACTTTTTTGAGTTTTAGTGGCAACGCCTCTGGTGGAATTTTTTTGTGTGCAGCCCGTTCCTACTAGGGTCTTTAGTGACACTTTTTTGGTTTTTTGTGATATTTTTTATATGCCACATAATGACATTGTTTAGTGAAAGTTTTGAAAATCATTTGTGAATGTACCATATCATGAAAGCCGATGGGATGGCGAAACGAAGGAACTCCCTAATGCTTTTAAAACCGTCCACTGAGAACGTGACACGAGTCTTTTGGCACTCCTTAGAGTGATACAAGTAAAAACCAAGAAAGATCACATTCAAAGTGTACGAGATTCCAATGGCTAATGCTGCTCCAGCAGTCCCGAACCTTAGCTTGAACACGAGAGCCCAACATACGGGTACATGAATAACAAGAACCGCGAGTGAACTCCATAGCATTGGAAAGATGAGACTTTGTGACAATAGGTATCGAATGAATAGTTGGAGTATGGATTAAGGGAATAGGGTAGAAATGAGCCATAGTGAATATTTACGTGCTTCTACTGAGATTAAGGGGTCTTGACCAAAAAAAATTAGGAGTTTATCGATGTAGACCCACAAAATGGAGATCGGGATACATACTAATGTGAGAGAGATCATGGCACCGTATGTGTATGCACCGAGCCTATGGTATTGTCGCGCCCCGTAAGCTTGCCCGCATAACGTCTCCAACGCGCTCGCCATTCCAAATTGTCAATATGGTTTGAAGTTTTACAAGCCGAGTTGGTTCATATATAACAAACCTTAAAAGTTATATGAGCAAGTGAACGACGCAAGCTCGTTATTAAGCGTGAATAGATCGATGCTTTTAGTTAATTATGCGTATTATGGGGTGTTTGGACTAATTTTTGATAGTGATTAAAGCAAGGTTAAAAATCAAAATTACGTAATTAGCTAAAACGGATTGATTAAAGTTTCAAAAGGATTTTGACGTTAAAATAAACATCAGTTTACGGGGCGTTTTTGTCTCCAAACACTCTAATAGTCATTTTTTAATATTTTAATATTCTTTTTTATTTTAAATCTGACACAAAAGAATAAAGATCCGATCAATGTTGTTTGAAACCATCGTGCAAAATATTATTTTTTAATATAAATAATGCACTTAAAATTAGGTCACGTGAATGTTCATCAGCAACAATTGGTACATATTCATTTTTAAAATAGGATTAGATATGAGAGTCGACCTATGTTATGTTGTGTGTAATATTTTGAACATTGAACTATAACCGAATTTACAGCTCTAACTATTTATTCAATTATTCATAAAACTAATAAAAAGATAAAAAGCCGGTTCTCTACTAGTTTTCACCTGCCAGATAGAACATCATAATGAGTTAGAATGGTGGTCTTAAGTGAGAGACACAAGCTCGAGTTTATAGAAAGTCAGTTGAATTCGAATTCTAGGCAGAGTTTGGACCCAATTTTGATTTTATTCGATTCTTAACCGGACCATGTTAATTATTTGTGGAAGTAAATAATTAACAAAGCTAAAGGTAAAAACTAAGAAGAGAAAGTGAGCAAGTATTACTAGGAGACTATAGCCAGTGACATTGCTGAAGGAAGTAGCAATAGCGGTGCTAGCGAGTTCCAACTCGCCAAGGTGACCAACCATTGACATAGACACCACCCGCAATAGATTTTGTGACACCATCACCACAGCCATCGGCAGAGCTATGTAACAACTTCTCTTGACCTCATCCGCCAATATAACATCCCATCTCCGTCGTTGGTTCGCGATTGATAGCAACCCCTCCTCCATGACCACAATATTCAATATTCATTTCTGCTTTGTGGTAGCAAGTTGAAGCATATATAGACCATTGGACATGAGTGGGTAGCGAATAATTGCCTTTTAGAAAGATTATTGCACTTTGCTCCATTATGATGCATTATTAAAATTACATCTAGTGATTGGATTTGAATTACCATTTATTTTAGTGAGATCGCCTAGCCAAATGGCCTAATCTAAACTTAATCTAAACTAAGTGTAACATCTACTCAAACGGGTATTAATCCCCATTGTGTTACGACATGTAAAACTCTAAAAAAAATTTAATGTCCTATAAAAATTATAGGAAAAATAGAACCTAACTTAAACATGTGTGTTGTGACCGTTCAAAACCGTGAAAAAATTTAACGTACTCGAGAACTTTAAATAAAAATAGTGAAACCTTCACACAAACCACGTGAACTTTCTGTAGTTGTTACCACGAAGCACCAAATAAAAATAATTGGATAGACGTTATCTTTCTTCTTTAATAAAAATGTATCTATGAGGACACGTGGCAGCATCACATTAATTCTAATCAAAATTTTCTTGCTTCTCTCTCTCCTATTAAATATCTACATTAATTAGTAATAATATTATTTAATTATTTTTAGATCTAAAATAGTTTTGTAAGTAATTTAAGAAAGAAATATTTTTATTAGTGTTATTTCTAAATAAATAACTTTTATAATATAAGAAGCTTTCCAACAACATCAAACTTTTCTAAATATATTTTTTTAAAACGGTTTGTTTTGAACAAAATGTCAAATTTATTTTTGGGAAAAAAACAAAGAAAAGTTTTAAAATAAAAGTTTAAAAAATTAATATAATTTTTATTACTTATAGTCCTTAATCATATATTATATTAGAATATAATTTTAAAATTAATAAAATTTTATTCTAGTAAATATATTATTTAATCAATCCGTGTAATACACGGGTTTACTAAAACTAGTTATGTAGATATTCAAATGAATATATAAAAAAAATATTTATGAAACTATAAAAATAACCATTTAGCTAAGATAATTTAAATATAAACAAAATAGAAAGGACAATATATACATGCAATTCCAACTGTACAGTCTAATTCAAACTATATTTCCTTTCGAATGATGCACATACGTAACGTCGATTGGTGGTCTTCATCTGGATTTCTACGCTTAGAAATAGTTGTTAGCCTTTAACTCTATAATATTATTCTGTGTTATGTTGTTTCATGTTCATCATTCATCAATATTAATATTAAGTAAGAGCCTCCTTAAACATCCTTTCTCTTGCCTTCCTTGCCTAAGACATCAACAAGATCAAACACTATAAATAACAAAGTTTTAGAATCAAAACAACAATTTCATGAGTCAAATCATGGTCAAACCTGTTTCTCCAAACTTGTGAAACATGTAAAAAATGTAAGAAGAATGCATTGCATCACTATTCCAATAACCAATCCACTCAACAACCCTTTGCCATTTAGATGCCACACCAAACCCAACACTACAGCCATTGGTATTCCAACAAGATAATATGACCCTAGATTGATGTAAGCTCCAATATGTTGCCACCCACTTCCTCTAGCAACTCCTGCATATTCAAACAAACATATCCAGTAAAAATTTCATTGATACATTAGGGTTTGGATAACTATTACTTTAACGTATTATGTTTATTAAATTTAACCAAGTAAGAACCTGAAAGGATCGTTTGTATTGTGTCCGCAAATATAGAGAAACATAGAAGAGGAGTCATGTCTTTGACATAGTCGACTAGTTCTTTCTCTTTACCAAAGGCGTATCCAAGTACAGAACGAGAGGAGAAGAGAATGGTGGTGGCTATGATCACCTCCAATGCTCCGAGAGCGGATATGGCCAAGATGGTCGTTTTTGCAGCCTCTGGGTTCCCAGCTCCTAGTTCGTTGGATACCCGCGTGCTGCAAAAGGGAAAATATTTGTTTACTCTCTAGTACTGCTATGATCACTTTGAAAAAAAGATTAATCATGTTTGACAAACCTTGCCGCAACCCCAAAAGAGTAAGGTATGTAGTAGTGTAAGATATCAACTGTTAGACTGTTGCAAAAGATGACATATATATATGTTAAATTAGTGATATAAGAGATTGATTTTTAGGTGGTCTAGAGAATATATAATAACTTTTAGGTGTTTTATGAAAGTGTTTTGGTTTATAAGAAGTCCACTATCTGGGTATCAAACTTTAAGAAATTGTTAGCCTTAATTATTTTGATAAAGTTTGAGTAAGTTAGAATTAAAGTTTAGAGCCAAATATGTAAGTAGTGTAAAGTATAGTTTAGTGTCATATATATAATTTTATATAGTCAAAGGGTCCTCTTGTTAGAGTGTAAACCTAGAAACTGATTTGTACATGGGTCATGTCATTCATTAAAATGACGCAGCGGTCTAAGAAGTCAATATGTATGTTATCATCGTAAATGATGAAGGGTGTTTGATCAATTAAATTTGTTTTTAGGGTTAGTCCCAATATTTTGTTCTTGGCCTTTTTTTTTGTTTGATGGATTGATTAAACGATCTCCTCGATCGGCAAACATATGGCAAGCGATTTTACGTACCACATTAGTAATTTCGAATATTCTTTGTCAAATTTTCATAGAGTCCGCTAGGGTAGCGAGCTCCCTATAAACCAAACATTTTCAAAAACATTCTATAAATATTATATTTTCTCTATACCACTTAGAAATCACAAAAGAATATGTTAAAATCCGGAAGAAGTTGGGTTACCATATCGAAAGCACTGAAGTCTCCAATTTGGTATTTGGCAAGAGTCCCGATAGCAAAACAATAATCTCGTATGACCACCATTCAAGACTACACAATAAAAGAAATTGAAACTTAACCTCCCTATAAACAAAAAAACATACTCTGCAAAATTTCAATCATACTGTAAAAATTTTTGTTCTAAGTGGCATGAGAAGAGTCTCATGGTTTCTAGAAAGAAATTAAAAGTCGTTTGGTTTTTAAGCGATCCATTAGTAGTAGTAGTACCAGACGTGAATAGGATATGCTAGTCCTACGAGCGGATGTGAGTTGAAATTAGATTTGAGAGTCTATTTGTTTTAATTAATAGTTTATTCCTTTTTGTATAAAATTGCATAAAATCTAACCTTTATCATATATACATTGATTTGAACAAATTCGATTTTTAACAAAATTATGTTGATGTCCGTAAAAAAAAATAAACGCGACAATGTATTTGGAATTTTTAAAAAAATTTAAATATTACAAGTTATAAAAGAATATCAAATTATATACAAAATTAACTATTAGAACAAAATATTTAAAAAATCAAATTGACTAGCAGATCCCATTCGTATCTCCGCTACTACTGCCAACTAAATCCAAACACGTTTTGCTTTCTACCTAAGAGCATTCACAATCCATCTCACATCCCCATCCATATAATTACGCTAAAAACATCTATTTTTTCTCTCTTCTTTTCAATTAAATAATATTTTTTCATATTTTTATCATTACTTTTTCTCTCTCATCTACTCACAACCACTTTTAAAACATTAAAAAATTTATGGGGGTTGTACCGTGATTACCCAAATATGGGAAATCACGATACAAACCCCATAAATTTTATTTCTCCTTCACTCACAACCACTCACAACCATCCCCTATAATATGAGGCACCCACTCATATAAAAATGGGTTACGGGCTGTGAATGCTCTAAAACCATTACACTATTTTCAACCCACCCAAATTATGATTAAAAAAAACTTTGGGAAAATAAACCTAGCTTTCATGAATAAGCAAATTTATACATGTAAAACATGCCAAAGATCATTTAAGATTATACCAAATCATGACAGCAGATGGGATGGCAAAGCGTAAGAACTCCTTGATGCTTGAAAAGACATCCCCTAAACACGTGGCACGCGTCTTTTCGCATGCTTTAGATCGATACAAGTACACCCCGAGGAAAACCACATTCAAAGCGTACGCGACTCCTATGGCTAATGCTGCCCCGGGTGTCCTGAACCCGAGCTTGAACACGAGAGCCCAACATATGGGTACATGAAGAACAAGAACAACGACTGAGCTCCATAACATTGGTAAGATGAGACTTTGAGACAGTAGATAACGCATCATCAGTTGTAATATTGCGTAGGGGAAAAGAGTAGGGATGAGCCAAACTGAAAATTTACGAGCTTGTGCTGCGATTGAAGGGTCTTGACCAACAAGGATTAGGAGTTTGTCGATGTAGACCCACAAAATGGAGATTGGGAAACATAATAAAATGAGGCAAATCATCGCGCCACATGTGTATGTACCCAGCCTATGGTATTGTTGCGCGCCGTAAGCTTGCCCACATAGCGTCTCCAATGCACTCGCCATTCCAAACTGTTAGTGTTCGTTAGTTAGTTTTAAAGATAGAAAAATAAACAGTTATAAGATTTCACTTCTATATAAGTAAATAAGCAGCAAAAGTGGCCAAATTTTATAAGAAACAAAAACTTTATAAGAATTTCAAAAAAAAAATAATGGTCTCAAAAAAGATCACAAATTAGCTAGCGAAATTATTTTAGTAGCGAATACAGTTGTCAGTTTCAATATTATTAATAAAATAAAAATTAATTCAATAGTAAATACCATCGCTAAGATAGCAATTGAAATTGTTTTTGTACTAATACAATAATAATTTCTTAAAAATTAAAAATAAAACGGTGACAAATATATCTAACGAATTTGTATATTGATCACAATATAGTGCGTACTTTGAAATTAAAATTGTACACTAATTAAATAATACATTACAAGAAGGCTATAGCCGGTGACGTTGGTGAAGGAAGTAGCAACAGCCGTTCCAGCAAGTTCTAGTTCACCAAGGTGACCAACCATCGACATGGACACCACACGCAATAGGTACTGTGACACCATCACCACCACCATCGGCAATGCTATGTAACAACTTCTTTTCGCCTCCTCCGCCATTTCTACCATCCATTTCCGTCGCTTCTCCGCCGTTAATGACAGCCCGTACTCCATGATGAGTCTCTTAATTATTATTATTTTTTTTTTTGTACTAGACGTATACGTGATTTATAGATAAAAGGGACAAGTGGCGACAGAAATTTGGAATATAATAAATTAATATTCTATGTTGGTGGTAACATATCAATGTTTAACTTTGAATATGTTCTTATTATATAATTTGTTCGTGAGTTTGATAGAAGCATATATAATCCATACCATTAAGTTAGTGGCCCGTGTTTGTACACAATAAAATTGGACGTGTACACAATAAAGTAATTATTGTTTGAGAGTCCTTCAAGGTTTAATTAAATATTAGATTGTTATATAAATATACTTCTAAAATTATAAAGTTAACATAAGAATAAACTAATATCTAGATATATTTCTTCTATTATTTAAAACATAAATTTTGATGTTTATGCATGCTAATTTGGAGGAACTAGTTTCATTGCCTACCGCGTGTTGCGGCGACGATTATGTGGCGTGGTAAACTATATAATACAATCGACCCACTCATTTTTGAATTATTACATCAATTATACCATCGAATAATCAAAATGTATTTATTTGAATAGACTCATTTCTAAACAAAATTTACATCAAAGCGTAGACCAACCCAAAATGTAATTAAAAGTCCGATTCTAAAAGAAGTAATTTAAATGTATGGTCCATCTGTTGCGGCGAAGTAGTATGATTTAGCGGCACATTACGACACGTATGCGATTTACATTACGCTCGTGCGGCCTAATAATTAAAAAAAATAATTTAAATAAAAGAAAATATAAAAAAATAAAAAAATTAAATGTATATAATTTAAAAAAAACAAGGAAAAAAAAAAGAAAGCAAAGCGCGGGGTCTAAACCCACGACTAGCTATGGGTTTCCCACCTTAAGGGTAGGTATATTGCTAACTCTACCAGCCTTAGAATTATAAATATTCTTGGAAATTAGTTATTTGTTAGAAACTTACTTCGGGAAATAAAAAAACAGAAAGTTGCGGCCCAATGAGGTTTTGCCACGTGGCAAGGCCGGTGGAACCCCCACCGACCTTGCTAAATTAGTAATAGTTAGTGTTTAAAAGAAAATTATCATTTATGTAAAAACAATAAAAACCGATTATTCTTGTGTGAGCACATATTCTAGATGCATGAGTTTTGATGTAAGTGTAAGTTTTGCAATGAGAATTGTTTCTACGCATTAATTTAATTTTATTTTATCGGACTATTAGGGTCGGGTTAATCAATATCAGAGCCCTTTTCATAAAAGAAGTATTCTTTTGTTTAGTACACATTAAAAGCCACATAACCACACATATTAGAGTTGAAGTAAGTTAACTGAAAAGAAAACTCCTACAAGAGTGCATGTCGATTCTTCATTCTTTTATTTTTTTGTTGTTTTTGTTAAAACCAGAAATTAAACGAGGCGGCCCAAAAATTCATTTTATTTTTTGTTAAAACCCTTAAAAATAAGATGGCCCGTAGATTCAACTTATTTTTTTTTACCTTGAGTTTATATCATTACAGATTTAGATATGTAGGCTACAAAGAAGAGGAACAACTCTTGCATAATTGCATCTCACGATCAAAAAATAGTTGTTGCCCCCATTAAACTTTCAGAAAACACACATATATTAAGAAATTTGTTTCATATCATTTTACTCTCACGTAAACACGACAATGTATTTGGAATACTTGTAATATTCTAACTGATTCTTGTTCAATCCTTACGAATGGTTCTATTGTTCTAACTTCTAATGATAGTGTTATAAATAATTTAAAATTTATAATATATATAATACTAGATTAGTATTTCGTGTTTACATGGGTTCAATAAATAAACTATTAATAGTTAATAATGAAAATTTATTAACAACAAAACAATATTTTGATATAAAATACGATTGAAATTACTTACGAGCAATAATATTATTTTTTAAACTTTTGTTTGTAATTTTTTTCCTTTTAAAAATAGTTGTTTTTTAAACATTTTACTCCAAAACAAATAGTTTTTAAAAAATATTGTCATATTTTTAAATTATTATAGCTTTAAATTTTAATTATTTTTATTTCAAAAAAATATTTTTTAAAAACATAATATTTAAAATATTTCTTTTTTTCTTAGTTTGATTTATTAAAAAATTTTCTTACTTTATAAATAAATTATTTCTGTTAATTTATAGATAAATCACTTTCTTAGTTTATTACAAAAATTATTTTAATCTAAAATATTTAAATAAAATCATTAATACTTTTATTTAATAAGATATAAAGACAAGAAAATTAGATTTAAGAGGTAAGAGCTTTCATAACTCATTCTTTATCATCATCCATACTAGTGTGTTACCCCGCGCGTTACGGTGGTTTTTTAAACACCAAAAAAGTACTAATATTGTTGCTTCATGAGACGATGCAGTTGCATCATATGCAATATTGATTGAAAAACTTTCCCTTTATAGATCAAATGTAACAGCTTAAGGAACATACAAAAATTCAAATTCAAATTTACAGCAATTTAAACCTACCAAAAATATGCAGGGGTAGCAACCAAAAATAATTACAGTAGCAATACAATTGTGTAGCATGCCATAACACACATTAGAAACCTTTTGCAACTCCAACGGAAAGGAGATATATATATATATATATATATATATAATATATATATTAATATATATATATATTATTATATATATATATATATATATATATATGCACTCCAACACTTTGGAACATACCTTTTGCAACTCCAGCAAAGAAGAAATAAATATGCACTCAACACTTTTGAACAAATTGTATATAGGATGTAGATAAGAAAATTTCAAAATTAAATGATATTCAAGAAATGTATAGAAAGTTGATATTGAAAATTTTTGTCTAAAACATTTTGAACAGAGGGAAGCATCTGATGCAAAATAAACATACACATGATGCAGTAAACAAAGTGTACCTTTTGCGTCGTTTGATTTAATATAAGGAGAAAATGTCATACTTTTTCCTCACTGCTAATAATTTCAAGTAGTAAATGCGATTAGAGCCACTCTTTCCAATAACTCCACCTTAAGCACAACCTTTATTATGTTAGTAGAAAAGAACATAAAAGATATACTAATAACATGAATTCCTATGGGATTGAGGTGGAATTTATCACAAAATTTTTGCATACTTCTAATACCAAATATTGAATTACAAAAGCAATTATGCATTGCCTAATTATAATTTGATCATCTAATATGTTCTTATGAGTTCTTACCTATATTCCTTTAAACTTATAGTTTTCTTCATGTAGTTTAATCGTCTTTCTTAGCAATAGCATATTAAATATATTTGACCAAATAACCTCTATTTAGTTTCTTGTAGGATAAGCTCCTATATTCATCAAAATTAGGTGACTTTGACTGATTAACATCTAACATTGATTTTTATCTGAACCTGCTCCATCAATATTGACCACCTCTAGATTGGTTTAGCATCAATTACATTGCCTGTAACAATGCAACCAAATAAGTAAAGACTTGACCGGCCAACTTCCATTGGACATGTGTACGCAGAAATTACATTTTGGAACAAATCATTAAACCAAATGTGTGTGTAGTCACAATTTCTCTGTAAATGAAACATCAAAATACCAACTGCCTCACATGAGATCCAGCGGCTGCAATCTGTGAACGGGTCACATTGGGTTGTGTTTCATTTGAAATGGGTCCATTTTGTCCAGCAATTAGACGCAATGAAAATCATCTAAACTATATATTTGTACATAAAGCCTGTTAAACAGATGCAAGAAATTATACAGAAGATTTCATTCATCATTACCACAAAAGTTTTAATTTCTTCAAAACCAGTAAATAAAGCAATAGACCCAAAATTTAATGACGAATTTAACTTATCATTTGCACATTTTGCAGGTTCTAAATTATACAACTGTAATGTGTAAATAACACTATAACTTCAACTACTCTACAAGATAATACATTTAAAACAATATGACCAATAAGTGAATCTAACCATTTTTCAAAAGAACCTTCTAGGGCTGCTGCTCAAACATCAAACCAAAACCAATAAAACAGCCGAACATGTCGTTAGTAAAGCAAGTAAGTGATACGTGCCTTGCATTTTTGAGTCCACGTTGCCATGCCCATGTTAATTGTTATTTCTTTTTAAATTTAGTGAGTAATATTTATGTTATGGGTTGTTAGTTTCTCTCCATGATTCCCACGTTTGAGCTTTAGTAGTTATTTTGTAAGCCTCTTAAAGGCCTCGTAGGATTTGCTTTGAAGGCATGGATGAATTTTATTGATCTCTGATTCTTCTCTATTTCTTCTTCTTGTAACTTGCTCTCATCTTGGCTAATACCCAAGAGACCACATCAGTGGTATCAGAGCCAGGTTGATCCTATGGACACCCGCAACAAGACTAATGCTGAGCATCGTCAAGCTACCGAAGAGGCTTTGGCCCGACACGAGTCAAGTATCGAGCAGATCCATTCTACTCTCCAAACAATTTTGGCTAAACTCCAAACACTCGAGGTGCATCGCCCCAACCGTACCGGTGGTGGGAACGGACATGTCCAGTCCAATTCCACCGGCTTGAAACTCATCTTTCCACGGTTTGGTGGGGGTAATCCGGCTGGCTGGATTTATCAATCCGAGCAGTTCTTTGCTTTTAAGGGAATTTCACCGGATCAACAAGTTGAGTTGGCTTCATTTCACTTGGATGGGATTGCCTTGCAATGGCATCGTTGGCTAACCAAGTTCAGCGGTCCCTCTCGTGGGTCGAATTCACGACGGCACTACGCAAACGATTTGGTCAACTGATTTTGAAGACCCGAGCGAAGCCCTCGCCCGTCTGACTCAAACGCGATACTTTAGAGTCCTATCAGGACGAGTTCGAAAGGTTGTCCCATCAAGTCGATGGGCTACCGGAACCTCTTCTTGACAAGTTGCTACATCGCGGGTCTAAAAGATGAGAATACGGTTGGATGTCAAGATAAAGAACCCCCGCACTCTCCCGAAACTATTGGTGTTTCGAGGGTGATCATGAGCGTAACAAATTACGACTTCCTTCCCAACATACAACATCAGATTACAAGACTTCATCACAACTCTACTACCAGGGTTACTTGGGCCTCCTCCCGATAATCATACCGCACAACCTATTGCTACTTCCATCGTCGTCTCTCTACTGCCGAAGCTAGAGAACGCCGGGAGAAAGGCCTATGTTATTTCTGTGATGAGAAGTTTGCTCCGGGTCATCGTTGCTCCAAGCCGCAACTATTCATGATTGACGATACGATGTCGAATACTTACTCACACTTTCACCTTGCGGACAAGGTGAATTCGAGCGGGGAGGATTGATACGTGCCTTGCATTTTGAGTCCACGTTGCCATGCCCATGTTAATTGTTATTTCTTTTTAAATTTAGTGAGTAATATTATGTTATGGGTGTTAGTTTCTCTCCATGATTCCCACGTTTGAGCTTTAGTAGTTATTTTGTAAGCCTCTTAAAGGCCTCGTAGGATTTGCTTTGAAGACATGGATGAATTTTATTGATCTCTGATTCTTCTCTATTTCTTCTTCTTGTAACTTGCTCTCATCTTGGCTAATACCCAAGAGACCACATCAGTAAGGCAAAGACTAAACGTAAGGCTGCATCGAGGGAGAGACAGTTATGAATAAGGTGGTAGCATCACACAGTTGCCACCATTAAAGTAAATACTTCAAGGAAACACCCAACCCTTGTGATTTATCTTTAACAAAATAGAAACTCAGACTAACATTCCTCAACGGTCCAGCTTGATTTAGAAATATGTTATAAAATATCTCCCCATAGCATGGCAGTACCGTCTGTAAACTTTTACAAAATTAAGTAAAGAGTTACGTTCCAATCAATCACAAAGTGATCAGTATGAAAGGGAACTTATGGAAGAATAAGGAGTCAACGACTTGTAACTAAAACTGAATATTTAAGTAAGATTGTCAAAGTTAGGGTGTTGAACAACTAAGTTCCATTGTGAGTAATTCTTTCTATAGTTAAAATATGTAACAGTGACCTTCACGTGCCAATATGCCATGTAACTAAAATCGGGCACATGTGTTTTGTGCATTGAACCAGGGGAGTCAAGCTGTTTTTACCACAACCATTAACAACAAAGCTAAATACGAAAAGTTTGAGCTACAAAACAAGTTTAGTGACAACTATCTTGTTTTATATTTGAACAAATGCACATAACCGATAAAAACATCACATCATCTTCAACCACCCAACAAATATTCTTATGTAACTGAATAACTCAAGTTGCATTACGAATAAAGATCAAGAATTTAAAATAAATTCAATTCTTGAAACTTGATACATAATAAATAACAACACAAAATTAAGATCCTTGTACCAATTAATCACAAACTACAATGATTTAATTTCTAAAAGTAATAAACTTACTTGCCCTCATATACTTTATCATGTGCACCCTCACAGATCTTTGGACTAATGAACAGAAGTGTGGGATCAATTAGCCAGTTAGCTTTCAAATTAAACTCCCTTGCCGAGAAAAAGTTGTTCTTAGATCCCATTCTGTCTGCAGACTTTTATCAAACACCTTGCAGGCAATAAGTTAAAGAACACATCCAAAAGCTACAACCAACAACGTAAATAATCAAACCTACAAACAAGATCAGATTAGCAACATAAAATAAGTTCAGTTTAGCTTTAATGGCATATTAAAGAAACCCTACCGCACCACCAAAAGGCTAGAAACCGCCATCGCTTGATAATGTAAATGTATATAAACTGCAACAAGCTCTATGGTTCGTTTAGGGCCTGTAAATCATGGTTCATAACATATCAGTAGTACAAAACACATGCATGATGCATGGTCAAGGTTTCTTACCGGATTAGTGTTCAAGAAACAATGCAAGATTTGCATGATGATAAAGATAAGGTTGCGGTTCCCTGCCTTAAAATCCAAATAGCACACATATAAGGGGCAAACAAAACATCAAACATGCATACACCGAAGAAATCGAAGACTTACCGGAATTTCGAATACCGGCTGGCATCATTCGCATTGAGGAAGGCGGTTATATGTACACGCGGCAGTAGTAAGGGAACCGTGAAGGGGCTTTGAATGTGGATGCGGAAACGCCTTTGAAACGGCTTCTAAAGGGAGGCAGGAGGTCACCCCGACTACCGGCCGGCGATGGTGACGACAATCGGAAACGGAATTGGGGGTAGGCAAGAGGCGCGTTGTTCATGGCATTCAATTGTAAACGTACGCCAGTTTCATCGCATTCAATTATCGGCAATAAACATACCCATTCAATTGCATCTTTGCCCCTCAATTGCTCTATGGAGAGGAACAGACAGAGGAAATTACCATGGAGGTGCGGTTGAGTGCAATGGAGGGTGTCTGCGTCGCCGATGAGTGAACGGAAGGGAGGGAGAAGGGCAACAGACGCGTCTTACAAGCCTCGATGAAATTACTAATCTAGACATTCGTTTTGTATTATACAGTAGTAGTAATAATTACATTAAAAATTATTATTTTTTCTTTCAATCTTTTCAATTGAACAATACTTTTTATACATTTATTATTATTTTATTTTTTTTCTTCACCCACAAACATTATTAAAAATATAAAAAAATTATAAGTGTTGAACAATATTTTTTTAATTTATAAATTGAACAGTAATATTTCTATATTATTCATTTAAAATCACTCAAAACCATTACATATAATATAAAAATTATATTTATATATATTTTTAAAATGGGTTGTGAATGCTTTGAATTGTATCATGTGTCCTGAAAATAATTTTTTTTATTACAGAATGATTTTTTATAATTTGACATTTTCGCCGGGAGTAATTAGCAACTCTGGTTTGACCTAATATATTCACCACACTGCCGTTCTGCCGCTGGAAACCCTTCTCCGGTCGCCGCCTCCGTCAACATTCAACCTTCTTACAGGTTAGCTTTCTGTAATCACCTTCGACCTCACTCTTAATCACGCTTTTAATTATCACTTAATTGTAATAGCATAACTAGTACTAATTGTATTTCAAACGAAGTTAGGTTAATCAATCTGTCCTCTTTTTTCTTCATTTGATTCTTGATTGCCTGCTCCTTTTCAATTTCATTTTTAAAGTAGGGCACCGATGAAAAGTGTTCTCGTATCGTTGTTATGATTGGTTTTCAGTGCATTTACAGAAGAGATGCTTTTGCTGTGTTAGAACGAATTTAAGTTTGATTTCTGATGTCAAAAGGGTTGAACATACGTAGGGATTTTGAGCTGATGTGGTGTGTGTTACTTTTGTATTGAGTATGGTTCTGGTATGTCAGTTTGATTAGTGGAAGAAATGATCAAAAGGAGGTTTTACAAGCAAGAACATGCTGATAAAGATGAACCTTCTGATTCTTCATCGTCTTCGGACTCTGATCTGGATGCAGAAGCATCAGTAGATACAGAAGAAGAAGAAGATGATGATGGTAACAACATGGTCATGGAATCAAAGAAAAGGGACCATCCGTCGTCGTCGTCTTCTGGTTTGTTATCATTACTTGTTTTACTCTCTCTATCTTCAGTCACTTTAGATGTTGTCAAGCTTTTTTAGGCACTTCATATCATGTTGATATCACTATAATGTAATACTTGGTCCTTCCATGAAATGCAAGAATTTTTGTTTGGGGATTTACCATGGAAAATTGAAACAATGCTCTTTTCTGAAATTAAAATCAGTGCTAAAAGTGCATATTGCCATCATTAGTGTTGAGAATTTGATATTATATAAGGCATTTGACATTTGAGCTTGGCCTAGCGGTACCTAAGTGTTTGGAAAAGGTGTCCCTTCCAAGAGGTTGAGGTTCAAGTCCCACTGCGGACAAAAAAGTGTAGATTTAAGAGTAGGATTTAGTGGGTGTATGAGTTAGCCGTTCTAAAAATTGACATTTGAGCTGGGGTCGTTAAGGTAGCAGCCACTTTATCTCTTGGGGTAGAGGTAAAGTGTGTCCTCATCTCCCCCTTCTTAGACCCTACTCTATGAGTGGGATATTGCTGGGTAAATATGGTTTAGATTAGCATAAGCCATTTTGTGAATAGTCAACTGACTTCATAAACATGGTATCTACCATCTAGTCAAACTTTTGTAATTTTCATGGGATCGACTGAATACTAACTCCTACCTAGGTTGCTGCTTTCTGATAGAAGACCCCTCCCCCCTCTTCCCTCCACGCCCAACACACAACAAAAAAAAAAACCCCACACACATTGTGAAGTTCATTTACAGTTTACTGATAATGGAATCGTCAAAATGGTTTCTTACATAATCTTGTTTTCAGGATATGAAAGTGAGGATAGCTCTGCGAATGAAGTTAATCTTGACTCTTCAGGTTTGAGTTATTTGTGTTACTTGCAGTATGCCAATGATAATCAGTTGATAACTTTGTCATTATAGTTGTTAAAATTTGTTTGATATTCTTTTATAACAAGCATAGTTTAAGCTAAATACATTTCATATAATTACTAGTAATTGACATTTTATCATAGTTTTAAGTAATGGTAGTTGTGTAAGGCCTCTTAATGACTGAAGAAATTTTGATTGGCAGACTCACCCACAAATGATGATGACAGTGGAGGGGAGAATTCAAAGCGAGCCATCAATGGCTCACATCTGTCTGCTGAGAAGCGTTTTGATAAGGTTACAGCAGAAAGTACTGAGGCTGCTGATGATGCGAAGACGAATGATGTCTTGGACTGTGTTTTAAAAAGTAAATCAGTATATAAGTGCAAGTTATGCCCAAGAATCGTCTGTTTAACAGAGGAAACAATAAAGGCTCATCTCAAATCGAAGGTTGTCAATCTTATCTATTATTTCATCACATATTATGAAACTTTAAGCTTGAAGAATTGTTCTGTTTTGTGATTTTATGATAGAGGCATGCTCGGTCTGAGAAACTATTGAAGGAAGGCAGGCTAAAGATGATGCTAAATAGTGATGGAGAAATAGAGGAACTAGAGGAAGATGGAGAAACTCACCAGGAGAGGCATGCTGCTACTCTAGCTCTTGCAGAGGTCAGTTTTTTATGCAATTTAAATGCAAGTATACGTGATTGCTAAATTTTGCTCTTATTCATTTTGCGGGTTCCATCTAGAATTAACCAACTGCGGTCTATGTCAGTCAAAGGAGAACGCAACAAAGGACTCGAAGAAAAACAAAGGGAGGCAGAGACAGAGGAAGAGACTAAAGAAGAAGGTATGCCGTTTGTAACTCATGACATCGGTTATATACATTCAGCTATGGGACCAAAATTTAAAGACAAGTTCTTTGTTTTGGCTGCAGAAAACCTCTGATGATACAATGCCCAAAAGTACAAAGTCGGTTAAAAGATCGGCCAAGAAGAAGCGTAAAAGTGATACCTAAGAGTGGGGTCGCCATCTGTTATATGTTACAGTATGCAATGATATTTTACGGGAGAGAGGGTTCTACCAGAATCCACCAAGTTCAGGCATTACATGGAAAATTCTGTCGTTTATGCTGGTTTGTTGGTTCAGTCTCTTCAGTTTTGTTAGACGATTTTGGTCTTGTGCTTTAATTAGATATTGACGAGTTTGCCTTGTTAATTTACACTGGTTTTGCCAAAGTTAAAATGATGTTTTCGCAATTTCTTGCATGAGTAAGATGGCGAATATATGAAGTTAATTTTCATATGAAATCTGCGCTCAGATCCATATAGGCTATAGCTCAAAACTCTATCAATCATGTATGCATAACAGGGCCGGCCTAAACAGCGGGAAAAAGAGTAGTCTCTATGTGTCTGATGCCACCTCTAACAGTTTTAGGGTACAAAATATATTTTGCTTAAGATCTAGGGCAGGCTTTCACTCGCAATTGGCTTCTTTATGTAGGTGATCACTGATGGGATTTATCACTTGGTTGTTTTTACGATTAAATTGGTTTAAGCTTCTGATTTTTGGGTTCAACTGTGTTGGTGTCAAACAAACCCATTGCCTCTGGTTTCTGTATGTGATCCTTTGTTATATGTAGAATTATTCATGTTTATATGTTCTAGCTATGCCTTCGGCATATAGTGAAACCTTGCAATGTTAACGGATGTTATCTTTTAAGTTTTAACTTGCTATTTTAAAAATATAGAAGAGTAATCATGATTTTCTATCCTACTTGTGTGGGTATTTACGGGTTTTTTTAGTAAGGATGATGATGGCATTATTGCTAAACAAATACTAACATTGGTCAGTTGTCATCATTTTATCTTATTCTAAGCAATCGAGTTTAATTAACTGCAAAACTGTATAAAAGTTATTTTGAATCCTAGGCTGGCCTGAACAACGCGGAATGAGTGTGTTATAAATCTTAGTTGGGTTTGGTTTATCTAATTAAGCTAACATCTTTATCAATTTAGTAGAGTACCTTGACTGTGAGAAAGTAGTACACACGTTCTTTGGCACACGACATAAATCTTTTTAAAAGGAAAATGCAATTGCTATCCATCTAGCTTTTTAAACCAAAAAAAACTTTAACATTACAACCGTGCAAACTTAGGAGAAACTTGGCTGACCCAGTAATATCTGACTGAGTCAGAAGCTGACCGAGTTAAAAATTCTGACTGATTCTGTATCTGACTGAAACTTAACTATTTGATTCAAGATCTAACTCAGAATTGTTGAAAGTCAATCTTGGTTTTATAATTTAATAATAGTGGTACAATAACTCCCTTCATAAATTATTTCAACACACAAAAAAAACCATCAAAAAACAAAACCTACCACCATCACCATCTCTAATCTCTCTCTCACCCACTACCATCACTATCAAAAACCAAACCATCTCTGATCTCTCTCGATCTGAACACCAAAAACAAAACCATCACAGGAGCGGCGGAGGGAGGGCAGGAGCGAGCGGGTCGGCTGTGTGGTCAGTGAGGCCGATTATGTGGTCTCGGTCAGACCCTAGCGACCGGGTCAGTCGCCAAGACCGGACAAATCAAACGCCCTGACCAGTTGACCGAGTCAGCCAGTCAGTGGTCAGCCCTTGGTCAACGAAAATCAAACACATCCTTAGAGTGAGGAAACCAAATGACTGGATCTGTACCGGCTATGTTGAGTTTCCTTTTTTTACAAAGACAACTTTTACTTCTGTTTCCATTTGATTTGAAAAGCCACTGTTGCTGCTGCAGGAAAACATTTTTGTATTTACACCTGAGAGAATGCAACACTAGCAGCCAAAAGGAAAGGTTAAATATGTGAAAATAAGGCCGAAAAACTCATTCTTGCCGAAGTCCCCAACCAACCCCAAAAAAACTCAGCTACCACCCCGAACATCCATTTTTCGGGTTTGCATATGAAACATTTCAGCTATATCTGCAGCTGTACTACAATCACTTGGCTTCTTATCTGACCTCGATCTAACAAATCTGGGGAATCTAACAGAAATGCCACGTGTCGGATGCACTAAGCCCATAGCTGCATGGTGAACCGGTGATACAGTGAAATCAGCACCTCGTATCTCCCACACCACTTCAGGACTAAACCACATATCAGGCTCCTCGCCTGTTTGATAATACACTGGTTTATCTTTTTTACAAAAAATCTTGTCATCTACAAAGAACTCTTTCATCTACAAATTTCAATACCAAGAAAATTAAGAAATGTTACTTAAAATAAGACGCATTACTTGCTGAAACTTGTCGTTCAAAAACAACGAACCTCTATATAGAAGGCATCAGAGAAGCCAGACATTACACGGCAGACACTTTGATATTCTTCAGTGTCAGGATCATAGCACGCCATGAGAAATGGACTGTACCTAATTATTAAACACGAAGCACATACAACATAATAAAGAACTGAAAATGGTAAAAATAGTAATTTAACAGGTGATATTATATGTTGTTACCATCCAGCCTTCCTTCCATTTCCGTACCAAGCACCAATAGGAACCAAGTCCAAGGAATCATTTAAACCTTCAACGTAATCTCGTTTCACCTGCAAATGATATTAAACCTATTGAGCATTAAAAAAATTTTCACACCAGAGTCATAAGAAGTCTTTTTCTAATAATAAACCTTTAACCAAGAATCTGAACGCTTTGATGGGAGATAACCAGCTTCAACATCAAGAGATTTAACCATGATTCCTTCACATGAGGAATGAAAAGCATCTTCAAAAAATTGGTTCATTTTAGTCACTGTGGCTTCGTTTGTCACACAAGCATCATCCATCTCCACCTACAACACCATGGTAATTTGAGAATAGAGAGTATAGTGAACATAGATCAACAAATAGCAACATAGGCAAGGTCCTCACTGTTATTTGCTTTGAATATTCAAAATATCCCATTTTTTCATCACCAAACATATTTTTCAGATCTGAGATCAACAGAACAATACATTAGCCCTCATTAAAAGAACTGCAGATAGAGATTGGTAATCTCACATTTTCTTCTTTGACGCAGAGGTAAACCCAACAGCCTGCCACAGATTAAGAGTATGTGAAATTAACATTAAGTTATCATCACCATTCTTACAGTTCAATGTTAGAAAAATTCATCAAATATCAAAGAGCAGGATCAAGATGATTACTGTTCTCCATTAGCAAACATTACATCAAAAGCAAATACACATACATCAACCTGCAAACAAACAGTATCAGGCAGTTAGTAGATGGAAAATAAGACCCAAACATATAAAAATAAATAATAAAAAGGCTGAAACATTATTTCAAAACTAGATAAAGACCATGATGCTTAGAAAACCATGTTCTCAACAGTATTTTGATTGCATAGAGCCAGACCTTTATGTTATCTACGGCAATTAATGAATTTTTGCCACCTCTATCACGAGAAGATAGTTCTTGGAATGATAGAAGTTTGGGACCACTTTTTCTATCAACAGCAACCACCTGTAACAGCAAGATTTTTCCCAAAATAAACTGCAATAATAATATATGGAATAAAGAATTTAGAGATGAGGGATATTAGGTTCAACATAAACGCATACCTCAGCATCAATTATGAAAGTCATAGTATCAGGCTTACAGACATCATTTATTATGCTTATAACATCAGGAAATCTAGATGTTGTTTCGTCTCGATTCCGTGAAAACAAACGTATCGACCCATCTGCTAATTTATGAACTTGAGCACGCTGACCATCATATCTAAAACACAGATTAGCAGACTTGTAAATTTTACTTTCGGTTGGCATGATTACACATGAATCATCAAAAAACATACTTAAATTCACAGGTAAGTGCTTTCCCCTGAAAAAGCTTCAACACTTGAGGGACTCCATTAGTGATTCTATTGAATTTACATAAACATTAAACCACAATCATATAAATAACATAAAATCTTTCCTTTGAAAAAATTAAAAGCACTAGATTGTGTATACTTTGCCAGCATTGGCTTAATTGGTATGCCAGGAACCATAGACAATTCTTCTGAGGAAAATTTTATCCCTTTGTCCATAACAGAAGGAATGAGCAGATCCTGGAGAATCAAGTAGTGCATGAATAACTATATAATCAATTAAAGTAGATAAGAGAATCCAAAGCAAAAGAAAAGTTACCAAATTTGGGAGAATATTATATGCTTCAATAACTGCTGTAGAGAGACGCTAATAGAAAAAAAAAAAAAAATAAGTACTCAGTAGAGCTCACTGATATTGTGAGATGCAATGAAGAAGCCAAAAATCATCAACAAGAACTAACCTGAAGCATTTCTTTGAGGTTTTCTATGCTTTTTCCATGGTTAGAGTTCATAACAATTGCTTGAGCTAATGCAGGCAGAACAGTTCTCATCATGGCTCCAATTCTTAAATTCCTAACCTAGACATCACCAAGAAATTTAAACATAGAATCTAAATACATTGCATGATCAGACACAAAGGATAGATGTAACAATCAAAACCATTGTGTATCATTTGCTATTGAATATTTGAATCATCATGTTGTCATTTAATTTATATGCTAAGTCAATTTATTTGATCTCCATGCAACATTTCCATATTCCTGCACCCCATGGGTTCAACAAAATCTCACATTGTTTCAGTCATATGTGATCTGCAAAACAAAATTGTTCAATTTTTCTACTTCCATAACTTTTCTCACATACGCAGGACATTATATAATCTCACATTATGCAAAGGTATGTGTGTGTATTTCATATCCCAGTGTAGGGCTATTATGGACCTCAAGGTTCTAGCAATCCACACTGCTGACTTGAAGATGTCTTGGTTCATGGAAAGGACAAGATGATCATTAGAAATCATTCACGACAGAGTGGAAGTGGGTGATGTCAGCTTCCAAGCTAGCAAGGTTGACAACTTTTGTGGTCAGATGTAGTTTCCTTACTTGAGTTGCACTATAAGGTTGTAAGCAAAAAAGCAAAGGGAGACATCCAAAAGTAGGATGCTGACTATACAACAATACTTCTTTTATTATTATAAAAGAAAATATAAAATATACAACCAGCAACACAATCCACAAGACCAGCTACTCAAATATCCCATACAACCAGCAACACAATCCACAAGACCAGCTACTCAAATATCCCAACCAAGTTTTTAAGGTGTTGGGATGCAAAAGGTTCATATCGGAATATCCAATTAAGAACTTACCAATGTTCTGACTATAAACTTGATCTCCATCTCTCTACAAGATCTCATTAGATTAACAATGAGGCCCCTCTTTCTCATGGTACTTCCGCTACCTGTTTGCACGCTGACAAATTCTATATTAACATGTAAGAATTAATGGATGATCGACTATCAGAGGAATACATCATAGAAAAATGCTTGATCATAAGCTAAATTTATATATAAATTTCATACCTTATCTCCCGAAGCACTAAATAAACACCTCGGATTGAAAGCGGGGCTGGAGGTGCAAGTAATTTTTGTGTCTGACGACAAAGTTGAGCAACATCACCTTATTCAGAAAGATTATTTAGCATGAAAAACAAAAGCACTGTGAAGAAATATTGGGATGGACCATCATAGTCACACACCAAGATCGCCTAAGCTGTTGTACAGATCCCGAATCTTTGATCTGTTTGTCCCGCATGCCTCTTCCAATGCTGCCGTGACAACACTTCCACCAATGTTCAGTTCCTGCATCACAATCACATTAAAATACAATATCACTCTGCTATGCATACATATTTAAAACAAAATTAACACAGATATAACCAACAGTGTTCAAAAAGGGTATATTTACATAATTACAGACTAGCAGAAACACTAACCATGTTATCATGGTCAGGTGCAATCTTGTTTGTGCACAAGTACACGGCTGGTAGTACATCCTCTGGCGACAAAATTAATAAGCTGTTTAAAAAAGAAACATTGCACGTCAGCACAAAAAAAAACATTTAAAAAGGAACAGAAACTGCTATTGCGCAGACTGTTAAATCGATTATGAGATTTACAGTGAAATTGAAAAGGAAAACCAAATGTATGCCTTGTACAGTAACAGACCTCCTAAACATATTGCAAAGCATAGATGTAGCTCTAATCTTTCCTTTCTCGTCTTCCAACAAACTGAATGTCCTGGCAAGATGTAGATAGGGAGCAGGCTGGTCATCTTTCCAGCAGGCTGCAATTTTAAATCTTTGAGTTATTATGTTAAGAACTCAATTAAATGTTATGGTTAACTTCACTGACAAATCATTGTCTAAATTTATAACTGTTTCATTGATATAAAACTTGTATGAATTATGAAACATGTAATATTATAATCAACACTTCACAACAGTAACTAAGACCAACCATGGTCTGTGGGTGAATACTTCTCAGGTGGTAGTGACACAAGATCAGAAGCAACATTGCCAGCTGATGGTTGAGGTGTCAAAGACTCTTTTAACTGCTTGGAACAGGACTTGTCACAGTTATCTTTATTTGATACTTCAGTGTCTTCATCAAAACAGCTACTCTGGGCTAAATTCTTTTTAGTTTCGCTTTTTTTATCTTTGGAGTTGGTGTAATACAAGTCGAGAGCTTTATTAATATCTCCATTTGTTTCCTCTAGGATAGTGGTAGCATAGCTTCGCAATGACTCATTGCCATTTATGATTTGAATAAACTGATCCACCTCATCTTTGTAATGCGCAATGACAATAGTTGGCAGCAACTTGTCATCATTTTGGGATTGTTCAATCATAGGTGAAAGCCTATTGAAGAATTTAGTTATTGTATATTGCTTAGGTCCACCAGATTCAAGTTGTGAAATGATTCTAGGCTTCTTGTTTGACTTACTTTCAATAGTCTTCCTCTTTTGGCTGAGAGAAATGTTGCTCTTACTTGATTGTTTAATGCTGGATGATTTTTTTCTTTTACTTGAAGGGCTGCTCTCACTTTTAAATTTAACAGGAGTTGAAGGTGATGCAAAGCCTTTAGAAAAGGTTTTAGTGGATGCACAGGTGGATGAAGCATGGGAATTTACATGCTTAAGTATCTCAATTGAGCTTTCTTGTGATGCAGAAGCAGAGGTACTAGTAATGACCTGATCATGAAATTCAGTTTCATGTTCAAAAAAATAAGAAACAGCTTCAACAACATTTTTCCCTGATTTACTAATAATATTTGTCATCTGATCTCTAGTAACCCAAGCAGGCAAGCAATCATGAAGTTCCTGTAGGATTTCATCCATTTCTTTGTCAGTCGTTAGTAACAAATCCCGTGAACCATGTTCCTCAATTTCAAGCTCCTGCACTTTTTCCTTTAGGCTGTGAGAGTTCGTCTCGAGGTTCTCATTCAATTCCTTGGGCACACGATGAAAGCCCATCAAGAAGTCTTGCTTGTTCGCCATTTCATCAACCAACCCAGAAAAATGCTTCAGCATTTTATTAACATGCTTCCCATCAAGCTTCTCAACATCCACACCTACAGTTGGAATAACCCGTTTTGGTCTTAAAAACTTTACATACTCTCTAAGTTCTTCGTAATTTGAGTGTTCACTATAAGGTACTAGATGTATCTCAAACGAATCCTTTGTCCTCACAGCAAACTTATTACGTTTTACTTCATAAGTCCAACCTGTAGGGACAAAACCCACCACCTTAGAGTACCCTCTAGCATCCATAATCTCCTTCATCTTCCCAAAATTAGGTCTGAAATACGGCCAAGTTTCACCTAAAATATTCCAGCCAATAACATGAACATCACTTTCACATTCTTTATTAGTAAAAACCGCATCTTCCCCAAACCCTACAGTACGCAGAATACTCAATTTCCTATCTTCAACATGTATCTTTCTACCACATCTACGTGAAATCTCAACCAAAATTTTCTCCTTCCCAATAACATAAGTAGCAACAAGAAACAGAACAGACTTCAAATCACCCTCATTCTCACCTCTATACTTGTTAATCACGTTAACTACATAATCAATAGACTCCTCTTGTGAAGGAAAAACATACTTCGGATTACAGTAAGTAGTATCTAAAAAAACGGCATCAGCACCAACAAATCTATTCAAAACAGCATCAGATGTCATCGAGCTACAATACCTAAAGTCACCAGTATGCACATATCTTTCGAAATTCCCACCCTCAGTTGGAACTTTAAACAGAAACTGAACAGCACCGGGACAATGATTTGCGTCAATCAACGAAACTTCACATCCGTCGATCAAAACCGACTCCGATAACGGCAAAGGCACAACAAACGATTCCGGTATATTTAGCACTTGAACAACAAGTCGGGCTGTAATTGGTGAGCAGAATATCATTCCTCTAGACCAGTTGGCGTTAAGTCCGGCGTAGTGATCGGAGTGGAAATGCGAGACGAAGTAGGATATCGAAAAGTCGCCGGATGATCGGAAGCCGTCGACGATGAATTTGGTTTTGGGGATGAGTTTGGAGAGGGGGAAATCGGTGGGAATCGGGGGGAGAGGAGACTGAGAGGAGATAAGAGAGAAAGAGAGTGGTGGAGGTGAAGTGGTTTGTGGGGATTGGAGAAATAAGGTTGTGGAGTCTAGGGTTAGGGTTTTGGATTGGGACGATGAAGATGATGCCATATTTGGTGTTGGTCGTGAAGAGTGCAGTGAATCAGCAATGGGAACTAGTTTCCGGTTGATTCGCCGGAGAAGGTGGCGGATAGAGGCGGTTCATGGTGGCTGAAGTGGTGGTGCTCCTCGTGGCGCCAAAAGTGTTATTATGGTTAACTTTGTGGCGCCGATCTTTTATAACCCCTCGTCGAAAAGGCAAGTATGCCATCCAATTATTACATACTATTAATAAAACAATGGAATGATCAGTATCAAAGGGTATATTTAAAATTTTCTAGCTGCATGCATAATTAATGTGGGTCATGCGACCTCCTCTTTATACTATGCATGATTAATGTGAGCCATGTTTTCTTCTCTTTACACTTTCCTCTGTATGCTCAAAAGGAGAGAGGTACTGTTCTCTCACCTACTCATCCTCTTTTTCTCAACAATGGAAATGAACAATGGCCAGGGTTATATGACGTATTTCATTTTGTTCTTGCTTGGGGTATTGTGCTTCTTCTTTTTATAGTTGGAAAGAGATACAGACGAAGTATGTGGGGGTTTGGGGGTTGTGGTAGGTGCTCACGGCGGACGGTCGCCGCTCTATGCGTCGGATACAACCCGTGTTGTAACCGCCCACCCCCACCTCCCTTTAAAGGCATAACGTTCACCTCCATGATGGTGCTTTTGCGGTGGTGCCGCGAGAGGTCGAGTCGCGGTGTTGGCTTGCGGTGGTGCCAGGGAAATCGCCGCTGGTATTCTCCCTTGGCGTCTATCGTTGGCCTCTCTCTGCGATTTTGCTTTGTCTGGGTTCTAGGGTTCTGGTGGTGGCTTCCTTTAGAGAAAGATATTGAAGGAGGTGAGTGGGTGCCGGATGAGGGCTTTTGGGTTTGCTGTTGTGGCCGCCAATTGTGGTCGTCGGTGTTGGCTAGGTCGCGATTGAGGCGGATCCGACTGCATGTCCTGAAAGCCTCTCCGGTCGTACCCTCGATCCTGCTGTTGATCTTTGCGGAGTTTCTTTGGTCGAAATTCTCTCCTTTTGGCAACATATTTGGGACTTTTCTGGTCTTACCCTTTGTGGTCGTCGGCCGTTGGCGTTGCCGAAATTGAAGATTTTTTACTTTTGCGTTTGAGGTCGATGATGGTAGATTTTGCTCACCTGAGAGTTGTTGTGGCGGGTTTGGTTTTCTGACATTATTGTTGCTTCTCTACAAACCGGGCTGTGATGTAGCTCCTCCATTTGGCGTGGCAACCTATGTTGCAGCCATGGAGGAGATCTGAGCCTCAAGTAACCAAATTAGTCGTTTTCAGCAGTTGATTATGATCTGTTTTTGTTTGTTATCTGTAGTTTGTTGTTTTGTTGTTATTCTTAGATGCTGCCATTTGAGCCTGAACCAGATGGGATGATTACGTTTGATGACGATGACGATATACAAACGCACGTTATGCTCATTGTTTTGGCGCGGCGAACTAAAGTTTGCAGCCATAATGAGACACCGTTTTCTGATCCTGATCATTTGTTGTATTGAAACAGTGTGGCAACTGGTAGGTATACACTGTTTTGCGTTTCCTTTCGATTAGTGATTAATGGTGGGTTTTGTTTGGTTACTTTGTTAAGGAGGCTGTGATGTTAGTGTTTCTTTGTTGGGTGAAGATTAGTAATTTCTGCTGCATGCATCTGGAAACTTTGTTAACAGGGCTGTGATGCTACACCACAACGGTGTTGTAAGTTTTGCTTTGGCATGGCTGCTGTTATGGTTAGTAGCCGCAGCTTAACACTTGTTCTGAGCCCGAACTATCAAACGCGCAACGCGCGTTGGTGGAATCACCTATATACTATTAATAAAGCAATGGAATAAATAGTAAACTTTTTTAAGTTTTAAGTTTGGCCACATACTATTAATAATTGAATGGAATGAATAGTAAATAGACCAAAGTAAACTTTTTTAAGTTTTAAGTTTGACCACATAGTATTGATAATTGAATGGAATGAATAGTAAATAGACCAAATGAATGAATATGAAAGTTTGATCTTTTTAAATTTGGCCACAACACTTTTTAATACTTCTGTTTTTAGCCCTACTTTATAGTTTCTTCAACATTGGCCGTTAAGTCTTTAAAATTTCTATTTTATTTAAAAACTAAATAAATAGTTTTTTTTAATTAATCTTTTACTATATTTGTTTTGGTTGGAGAAATTTGTTTATTGTATGGGACAACGGGTCAATTCAAATATAATATGTTCATTTGACGATATAAATATGTCTTGACGTAAATTTATGCGCCGGGTAAAATATAATACATTTTATTCGACGGTATATACGTTTCGACGTAAATTTAGTTCAGAAACGAGTTGGCTCAAATATAATACGTTTCATTCGACGGTATAAATAAGTTTTGACGTAAATTTAGTTCAGAAATGAGTCGGGTGCGATTGTAATATATACTTTATCATGTTGCATACGTTGTTGTTGCATGTGTTTTTTCATTTTTGTTTTGGATTGATCTATATTTCAACATAAATTTTGTTTGTAAAAGAGTCAGGTGAAATATAATACATTCTGACATAATTTCGTTCGGAACGAGTCGGGTCGATTGTAATCTATACTTTATCACGCCGTGTATGATGCCGCCGCAACGCGCGGCGGTTGAAAATCTAGTATAAATATATGTAAAAAAAAATCTTCACTAAACTTAAAGAGGTTTTAATCATCACTATTGTCTGGTTTATTGGCTTTTTTCCTTCTCTTTTGAGTCACTATCTTCGTCTCCTCTCTCTCCTAATAAGACTCGTTTGAGTCAACTCTTGCGCGAGGACTTTCTCATCACGAGCACACTCCTCTCTAACTTGTACATCCAAATGACAACTTTATATGATCTTGGGGCGCCTCACATATGTCTTGTTTATGATGTTCTTATGTTTGATAATTATTACTCAATGTTTTTGAGACTGGATCGGACCGGCTGGTTCGACCGGAGATCGGCTGGGTGGCCGGTCCGGTTCTCATCGATTCGTTTTTGAGCGGTCGAACCGGCCGGTTCATCCCGAACCGCTGGTCGGACCGGATTTTGTATTTTTTTTTTCTTTTGATTTTAATGGGTAAAAAGGGGGTGTTGAACCATAAATTAGTATGTTGGATATAAAAATATAGTTAAGTTTTATATATAACTATAAAATACATATATAAATTACTTATATTTAATTATATATATAACTATATATATAATATACTATATATATAATTATGACGTCATCCGGTTCTTAAATCCGGTCCGACCACCAAACCAGTAAGGCGTCCGGTTCGACGTCAAGAGAATACTATTAATTTTAAAATTACAAGTTACCATGAAAAAAATATCATTTAAAACTAAAACTTCTCATGTCAAATGTATTGTTTATTTTAAATTTTTTATCAAAAGAGTTCATTGGGTAAGTTGAAAACTAGGTGAGGTGACATCGTAAGTGAGAGATTGGAATATATCAAGTATTTGGTACGAGAAAAGGGAAGGTTTTCTTAGTTTTATTACTTGGAGTCAAACTTGATTAGATCGTTTTACTAAATTTATCCTAAGTAATTCGTAATAACATTTGACTCGTTAACACTTTTAATTTGACTTTAACCAAACTAACCTATGCTTTTAAAGCTTAACATATGCATAAGGATAATGTCTAACCAAGAAAATAGATTAAATGTTGATAGAACTCACTGTGAACATATAAAGTGATTAGCAGGTCAAACATATTGGATTTTTTAAAAGTCTACATCTGAAGTCAAAATATACACCAATGCTTTTACTGCAGTCTATGGGATATCCACGAGTGATATTGAACAATTTGGTCATTTTGCAATAACCATAGGCTCGTGTATAATTAAATATGTTGAAACTAATCATTAAATGGAGCCGACTATGATAAAAAAGTATATGTAATTTGTGTTTATTAACACTTAACAGTGTAAATCTAGAATGTGTCTCAAAATTATTAGATTTATGTCAAAATCGACTAATTATTTAGTTAGGTTTATCAATATTTTGGTTATGTCGTGCCTAAAAAAATTCGTGTGTTTAATGTCATAATTACTAGATAGAATGATGGTGTAACATTCTAATTTTTCATATGGTATATAAGGAATATTTAATCTTGATAATATTTTTTTTTTATGGTATGTCGGATCTTGTTCTGCTTGTCATGACGTTACTTTAACCAAAAATTAAATAATCTGATTTCATGACCAAAAGTGTAATTTGCAAATATATATCTTAAAAGGCAAATAAACCAAACTTGAAGGGCTAATCTAACGGTCTCAAACTTAAATAACAAACCTGGTAGTAAGCTTACACGAGCATTCTCTAGGGTGTCTCATATCATCATATTTTACTCATCCAAAAATCACTCAACATCTGGCGTGTATATGTCAATTACATATTAACATAATGACATATGGTGTTTATCCTCTAAAGTAGTACGGATTTAAGTCTTATAATGTGAGCTACAGATGGATTTGCGAGTAGATTTTAAGAGGTTGTGTATTGTTAAAAATAATTATTTTGTATGTGTGTGTAGAAGACCAAGAGAAAATTACAATAGATCATCAAACCGAATAACAAGATCAATTTTTGCTCGCCATCTCAGTCGTTTTAGTCATATAAATCAGTAATAACTCTTTAGTAAGTGTCAAGTCCTTTTAAATTCTGAAATTTCAGGTTAAGGAACCAAAATAAGCACTAAGCAAACTATGATTTTCAAGCGAGTTAAACTAGGAATGAAGCGTTTGTATTATTCAATTACTATTTTTTAAGAGTATATGAATCCATACACTTACATAACCATAATGTTTAAATATTATGAATGACTATATAGCCATGCACAAATGCATACTAGGGTCTAGATTGACTTTATGAAGTCAACTATTCATTAAGTAACTTCAAAAAATCAAGACGAGTTAATACATTAACTCTATTGTAATGCTTCTAAGAGTTTTTTTAAACTACACGTGCTTCTAGGCTATTTATTGTCATACAAACAAACTGATCCTTAAAGCACGGGGCAGTCTATTTGAAAACTAACTCACGGCAAGTCTCATCATGCTTTTGATTGTGCGAGTTTTTGGGAACTCCAAACCGATAATCAAGTTAACTCCCCTCGAGTTCACTTGCCACTCTAGCAAATTTTTCATCTTCACTTGTCACATCAACAAACTTTAAGACACTGCTAGAGTTAGATAACTTTGCTCATAAAAGTAACGAGCTTATCTAGAAGTACAAGAGGTTTTTAAAAACTCATAAAAATACTTAGTAAATCCTAAACGACTTAAGAATCCAAATTTCTTTCTGAATTTCTCACAACCATACTTTGTGTGCAACATGACAAAATTATCAAACCAAAGGGACCATGCCTTCAAATTTCTAAAAATACAAAACAAATTTCTATAAAATTCGCCTGAAATACCGTATTCAAACCTCACGTGGCGCCCGGCGGTAGTTTGAATCCGTCCGACGACGTGCCCATCGGAAAAGCATATTAGAACGAACCTCAACCCTCTGAATAAATCTTTTCACTCACACTCATCATCCTCCTTACAAATCTCAACCATTTCAACTCTCAATGAATCATTAACCTCAATCAATTACAAAACAAACAAAAACACATCAAACCACTACTCACCAATTTCCTATGGCTTCCCGGAGGCTTCTTCTATCCTCCATCTTCCGTCGTCTTAAGCCACCGTCAATCCCCATACCCCACAATTCACCAATCCCAACCCCATGTTTCCGTCCGTCGTCGCTCGGTTTCCTGCTAAACCGAGCGTCGACGGCCGGATTCACCACGGCTGCAGCCGTGGCCCCGTCCTCCCCGCAATCTTCCAAGGCCACTGGGAAGATTACGGACGAGCATTCGGGTAAGGGAGCCGTGGGCCAGGTCTGTCAGGTAATCGGAGCCGTGGTGGACGTCCGGTTCGAAGACGGGTTGCCGCCGATCATGACGGCGTTGGAGGTGATGGATAACCCGACCCGACTGGTGCTGGAAGTGGCTCAGCATTTGGGTGAGAATATGGTGAGGACGATCGCCATGGATGGGACCGAAGGGCTTGTTAGAGGCCAAAAGGTTCTCAACATCGGCTCACCCATCCTCGTAAGCTCCAAGATGAACTTTCAATCTTACACACAAACATATGATAACCTGAAGATCATAACTCATAAGCTTATTGTGGTTGTTTTGTCACAGGTTCCTGTTGGTAGGGCGACATTGGGTCGTATTATCAACGTGATCGGAGAAGCTATTGACCACAGGGGTGAGATAGAAACGAGCCATTATCTTCCGATTCACCGTGAAGCTCCGACCTTTGTTGAACAAGAAACCGAACAGCAGATCCTTGTCACCGGAATCAAAGTGAACCTATATTAATAATATTCTTTGATTGTTTTCACGTTCATGTTTATATATATGTCTCTGACTGACATATGACAATGACATCTTGTTTAGGTTGTGGATCTACTTGCTCCGTATCAAAGAGGTGGGAAGATCGGTTTGTTCGGTGGCGCTGGTGTCGGGAAGACGGTGCTCATTATGGAACTGATTAACAACATTGCAAAGGCCCATGGTTTGTTTCAATTTGTTAAATAGTTGGAACTTTAGTCTTTAGAAGCATGTATGTTTGATATAATGGATGCTGTTGTTTACTTTAAAACACAGGTGGTTTTTCTGTGTTCGCTGGCGTGGGTGAGCGGACTCGAGAGGGGAATGATTTGTACCGAGAAATGATTGAAAGTGGTGTGATTAAGCTCGGTGACAAGCAGTCTGAGAGCAAGTGTGCCCTTGTGTACGGGCAAATGAACGAGCCGCCTGGTGCTCGTGCTCGTGTTGGGCTCACGGGTCTGACCGTCGCTGAGCACTTCCGAGATGCTGAAGGGCAGGATGTGCTTCTGTTCATTGACAACATTTTTCGCTTCACTCAGGTTGTTTATAACTTCATACAACATTTTTGTTGTACTTATGTTGATGCTAGTAGCTTTTGTGGTTCGACGTTATGGACTTTTTATTCGGTTTTTGTGTTTGATAGGCCAACTCTGAGGTGTCGGCTTTGTTGGGACGTATCCCGTCTGCTGTTGGTTACCAGCCTACGCTAGCAACGGATCTTGGAGGCCTTCAGGAACGTATTACCACAACTAAAAAGGGTTCCATTACCTCCGTACAAGCCATTTACGTGCCCGCAGATGACTTGACGGATCCTGCTCCCGCAACTACTTTCGCCCATTTGGATGCCACCACCGTGCTTTCTCGACAGGTGCCCTGATTTGTACAAAACCTTGTGTATGGCTAGGTGGTATTCCTCAAAGTATTAGGAATACCACCTAGATTTCTAGGTGGTTTGGTTAATTACATGTAGACCTAGGTGATTTGCGTAAATGGAACGAATTCAAACAAATTAAATCTTTTAGTATAAAAGGGTTAAACTTAAAAAAAAAATGATTTTGATTGAATTTACTTGTCCATGTGAATTGGTTTCAATTCGTTGCCCCAACATAGACTTACAAAAAATGATGAACATGATGATAAAATTTAATGTAGATTTCAGAGCTAGGGATCTATCCCGCTGTCGATCCATTGGATTCAACGTCTCGAATGCTTTCTCCGCATGTTCTTGGTGAAGATCATTATAAAACTGCTCGTGGCGTGCAAGAAGTTCTCCAGAACTACAAGAATCTTCAGGACATTATAGCTATTCTAGGAATGGATGAACTTAGTGAAGACGACAAACTCACTGTTTCACGTGCTCGTAAGATTCAACGTTTCTTGAGCCAACCCTTCCATGTGGCGGAAGTGTTCACTGGCGCCCCTGGGAAGTATGTCGAGTTAAAAGAAAGCATCGCGAGCTTCCAGGTACCATTTAAGTTCATCAAAAAAGTTTGTGTTAGTTATTGTTTCTAACACGTTTGTTAACGTCATGTGTAGGGCGTTCTTGATGGAAAATATGATGATCTCCCTGAGCAATCCTTTTATATGGTAGGAGGAATTGATGAGGTGATTGCTAAGGCTGAGAAGATTGCGAAGGAAAACCTTCGTAGTTAGTTTTTTTCATCTTTCATTCATTAATTTGCCTATGATACACTTATTTGTGGCATCGCGACTATGTGGTGATAGCTATATGAGTCACTGCTCGACAGTTGAGCTTTTTCTTTTTGCGTGTTTCTGGTGGGTAACGGTCCATTTTTTGCCCTAGGAGGTGCATTTTAAGGCGATTAATTAACATTGTGTTATCTTTGTGGACCATTAGGAATAAAGTTTTAGCCTTCGATGTAAATTTGTGGGCTTGGTTTGTTGGTTGTAACACACATGCACGTAATGCCCTTGATTTCACGCTCAAGTTCGATTAATAAAGAATGAGCGTGACACATTTTCTACTTATTGATCCATTAATCTAGCTCAATTCTAATATGATGCCATTATATAGAAAATATATGTATGTTACTTGTAAATTAATTTGGCATCAAAGAGTTCTAAATAAACTTGATGGTTATTGTTGTAATAAAGTTTAGTTGTAGTGTCCAGAACCCAGAGAGCAGTGACAATACAACACAAATTATTGTTTAGTTAAAATGACTAGCTCTCGAAACATTGATAATACATAAAGACGACAAGTCGATATGGCTTACCGAGAATTTCACTAGTATTGGTAGGTCAATGTTTACGGTTTGTTTTGTAAACAAATAATAATGTAAATGCTACCGAAAGTAGTGAATGGAACAAAATTAAAAGATCTATTATCATCATTAGGATTTAGGGTTGATGATTTATTGCAAAGGAACACAGGAATTAAGTGGGCCAGCTTAAATATAGTCAAAGTTAAGTTTAGTTTTAACGTTTTATCATGTGATTTTCTTGCAACTAGTTATGTCCTCCGCGCTACGTTGCGGGATCCACTCGTTTTTTCACACACAACGCTACGTCACTTTAGTCGTTGTCTGGTCAGCTCGTCGGAAACTATTAATACGAACTATTGTGGTCAAACTTTAAAATTACATGACAGGAGGTCGGTAGTTTTTTCCACACACATCGTCACGTTCATTTGGTTGTTTACTGTGCGGCTTGTTAGAAAATATACAAATCAAAATTTTGTGATGAAGTTAAAAAATAGTAAACCTTAGTGGGTAAACTTAAAAAAAATAAAGCATCATTACAAATATGTAATGATCAAACTCTAAAATTCTATAATTTAATGGCTAAAGGCAAAAACAGATTGACAGCCAAACAACAAGATAGTTTGGTGGCCAAATTGTAAACTACCAAATTTTAGTGGCTTAACTCAGAAAAGTAAAATTCAATGTAAATAGTTAGGTGGCCAAACACTAAAATTCTATACTTTAGTTGTCAAAAAAAAAAGGAAAAAAAAGAGAGTTAAAGTTAAATGTAAAGACATTCAAAACTAATGTAGCTTTCCAAAAACCAAAACTAAAAGAGAATCAATTAAAAAACAAAAATATTATGTTAATTTGAAAAAACTAAAATTCTACTATTCATTTTCCTTCTTTAATAATAGAACTAGGTTGTTTCCTAACCTCGCGTTGCGACGGTCATCATGACTTGCAATTCGAATCTGATGGCTTCCTAATTAGTATATAAGCACCTTCATCTTTGAAAGATACCTGAAGATAAACAATTTGCCAAAAGGAAACAATAATTTTAACTGAACTTGTCTAGCTGGTAGTGATAATTAAAGGCAAGCCAAAAAGAAATGGGGTCTATACTCGGCAAAGTGCACTTTTTATACATAGAATATTCTATATATCTCATTTGAGAAATTAGATTTGTATTGAAATAATAATAGTCATTGCATCCAAATTGAACAAAAATTACTTGTATTGACCCCACCAAATTTAACATCTTATCCAACCCGACCCATATTAACATGTTATCTGACCTGAATGACCCGTCCATTTTCCATTTTGCAACATCTATTATAAGTTGATGCATTGAATATGCCAAAAAAAAAAGGTAACTACATGGTTTCAGTTATTGATCATTTCTGGTAATTCTTTTTATTAGATAACTCTGTGCTATAAGAAGTCATTACATAAATATTAACATCAGAACTGGTACACACATATTCTAATCTCTCAATATAAAAGAGTATAACAGCTTACACATTTAACAAATAGTTAATGAGGGTTTTTGTATAGTTTTTAAAATGTAGCAACTAAAATACAAAGTACCTATAGACATCACTTACTTTGCAAACAACCAAAATGAGCTAGCATTTCTTATAGAACATAAAAAATAACCTACCATTGCACTAAAAATGACATTGGCAAAGGTTTGTAGGCTGCAACATCTAAAGTTGTATTGAACATTTGAACCGTAAGGGGTCAACTGTTGTAAAGGGTGACCGCAATTGGCATTCATGAAAAAGGTCAAACTATATAAGAAAATGAGAAAACTTTAAATTTATTGATGTCGAATCAGATTTTAATCATATTAAAATCTGATGATATCATACCGGTAGCAAAATGCTCTATTGCACACTGTTTGTTTAATAGTTCGCCAAAATCCCCATATACTTTCTTCATCCCGTAAAACAACAGCAAGAATTTAAAATCAAACGTAACAAATATGAATATAATTGAAGGTTGATGAACCTTAATTAAAAACACCAACCTTTGTCTGTTGTCTTTATGATCATTTTCTTTATGCTGCTCATTTTTTATTTGGGTTGTGTTTCTTATATCAACTTCCATGGTTGTCATCACTTGCCCATAACCTATGTCAACCGGTAACCAATCATCAAATTCATGTGTTTAAAACAAATCAAATTTTGATAACATGAATCAGGTAAAAGAAAGATCAAACTAAAAGTCTTACCCTCAAATTAATAGATGCATTGATAAATTAAGCCCGACTCTAAGCTTAGCCTGTTCAGCATCTTCAACACCAACACCTTCCTATTCTTTCATTTTATTTAAATATGATGTTGTTGCGAACATAGGTTCTAATGAGCAGGCAACATCGCGTACGAAGAAGCATCTTTATTCTACATGATGTCATTGTCCGCGTGTTTTGTGTCCAAAAATACCATGCATATAAATTTATGAAACTAATATAATTCTTCAACAATAATGTGACATCATTACATTAAAATTACATACAATAATATGGTTAATTGTTGCATTTACTTGAAAGTAACATCGTTCATAGAACTTCCATTTTTTATGCATTATCAAGGAATTTAAATTGTGTCATATGGGATCATATCAGAAGACAAATTTAAGAGAAAAAGAGGTCAAACATGATGATTTTTTATATAATCTCTAAATATCTTATAGTGCTCGTGGTTTACCGGTAAAACTTGCCTTCGTATCTATTTTATAATCTCTCTACACGTGAGGTAAGCTGTAGAATACATCATTGAATTTGAATATCAAACCTCTCACTTCAATAAAAAAAACATAGAAAAAAAAACTCTTAAAATCATGTTAGTCTTTACTCATAATAATATTTTGATTAAAACTTGTTAATTTTCAGAAGATATGTACCTTGTAAAATATGTTGTCCCGCCACGTGTATGAATTTTATTTGAGTTCATAAATCGTAACATGAAAAGTGCCATGGAGCAGTTTCTAAGCCAGGATTTACCCTGCAACATAAATTACATAACCCAGTGACATTACTCACTAATTAGATTGATCATGAAAATCCAAATTGTCTATTTATCAAGGAGCAGATCAAGTGAAATTAAACTGTTTACATAAATCTAATATGAAAAAGCCTTGGCTGCAAGGCATCCATCACTTCATAACTTCAAATAACTCATTTACTGTAATTATTGATAACCAAATATAAAACTTAATATTGGTATAACATAAAAAACCCTAGATTTTGAGATTACCTCAGCAGCAACGTCTTCAAGAACTGCACAGAGATAAACCGGAAGACTTGTACCCGCAGTCGCCGTTGTATCCTCTACCAGCATCTTCAAAATTAGGTTTCGTACCCTCAGTCGTAGATCAGGAGGGGTTTGTATATCATATTGTGCTGCGACGCCAAAGAACCCGAACCAGCAACATCAGAACCCCGATACCATCGTCGCAGGGGTGCGACTGTTGTCGGCTAGAAGCAACCGTCGGTACACCTACTTCGACAATCACTTCCTACTCTTCCACCTTCTTTCACTCAAGTTTGTCTCTCTCTGTCTAGGATTTTCTCGTATCCTTTGGTCACCACCGCCACTCTCGTCGTAAGAAACTAAGAACGATCTGCTTCTCTAATCTCTCACCACCATCGCGGAGGCCGTTGAGCACTCTATCTCTCTGTCATTGAAACGCCTCTATCTACCTTCATCTATCTGTAATCTGTCATAACCTTTATTAAACCCTGACAACGAAACGCGTGGTGTGATAAGATGAGCAAACGTATCAAACACATCCACTTCAACAACCTACGCATCACCCACTTATACTCTCTTGCATCATTGACTTGTAAACTACTGCTCATTCACTTCATCTTTTAATATATAAGATAATAATATGGCCTCCACTTCTATCATTATAGTACCCTATGCCCTCAATTACCTCTAAATTAGATGTTAGAAAGTTAAAAACAATTAAATTGTTTCCTTTGTCAAATTTGTGGCCCTACTGGAGGGCCTTTCCCCCGTCCTAACCTTATTGATCTGCCCCCGCAAGACCCTTTCCCTGTCCTAAGTCCTAACCTTATGGATCCGTGGTTGTGTGAGAGTAAGTATGATGTTACGTGTAAAGAGAAAGTAAAAAATATTTATGATGTTATGTATAGTGAGAAGGTAAATATATATGTTACGTGAATATATGAGAGAAGAGAGATAGAAAGAATAGGATCATCTCCCTTTCTCTTTAAACGAGTGCTTATAATTAAAGGATGAAGTGCTTTAGTAAATAAAAGAGGGAAATTAAGATGTCAAGGGGCTCAGGAGCGACACCTTCTGGAGCTTTGCCCCACTCACCTTCATGAGCGGCACAATATAGTGTAATTGGTACCCAGGTCACGAATGTGGTAAAGCTTACACACAAATTATATTATATATTAAAAAACAACATGAGGTGCTATAATATTGTTTTTAACTTTTGAAATTGGTCACTATAGTTTTCTAACTTAAAGTTTTCACACACATGAACATATGTCTTGATGTAATAATTATTTTTTGATCAATTCAAAGTTAATAATGTTTGCAATTTATATAATCAAATTTAGATTTTAAGAATCTATGCTTTTTATTTTATAATTAAAATATTTTAACAATTTATATATTGTAACATATAGACTTAAGTATATATTGTATGCATATACATGTTTTATTATGGATCTTGAGCAGGTATATATGTTTTATGGTTTCTTTTATAAACGTTACATTATAATTTTTTTTTTAAATAAGAGTTGTATTTAAAATTGAATAATTTTTTTGAAATCGTAGAATATAGCGAGTGATATTACCATTGCGGTATCGTAACGAACCTAACCATTTATGAGTGAATAACACCGTTCCCGATGTATTGGTATAATCGGAACAAGTATCGTTGTTTACTTTTATGGTTTTAACGAGCTTAACCGATAATGACAAAACTTTTGATGCGTTGCGCAGGAAAAAAACGACCACACTCCCGCCGCGAAGCGCGGGGTTAAAACTAGTATACATATATATGTTTGTACGTAATGGTGTAAATCTTGTACATCAAAAAAATGTCTGTGAAAGTTATAGATGACATTTACATGGTTCAATGGGAGTTATGAAGCAATAAAAAAAATGAAGTGATGTCTCTGTGAATGAGAGAAGGTGCCGTTGATTTCGCTAACTCTATTGATAGACTCCCCTCTTAAGAGTGAGAAGTTGATATCTATGTTAAAACATATAAAAATGATGGATTTTTGGATTCTGGTTAACATATACTAAGACTATGGAATTTTGACTTTAAAAAAAAAAAAAACAACTTAGAGCATCTCTAATGTTAAGCACAGCAAATGCCCACAAACACGTCACTTCAACTGTCACATCAGATTTTCAGTCATCATTTCAAAACACTCATTTTTACTTAGAGCACTATATCATTTCTAAGAGGTGGTGAGGAATCGACAGTGGTTGTGCTTGTGTGATGGTGATGATGATGGTGGATTGTAGGTGCTGGTGCTTCCTAGCTAGGATCATGGTGGAATTTCTTGCGCAACGCGCGAATTAAGAAAATCTAGTTATATATACAACAGCCACGATCACCTCAAAGATGTTTTAAACCCAAGGCGGGGTATTACTGGACTTCTACCAAACTACAAGGGTTGTAACTGTATCATTTCTCAAAACAAAGGGGCTTAAACATCATTTATCCTACGTGGAGAATGAAATCGTTTCTTCCTATATTTGCTTCACCATCATCTTCTCGTTTTCGGTCTCTATCTTCAAATCTCCACTGCTTTCTCTCTCTAGGGTTTCAATCTCCTTCTACATTTTCAAAATTTGTCACTCACTTCATCATCTTCAAACCATGGCCGGTATCCGATTGCCACCGGAGGACACCGATGTCACGCAGATGCGACAGCCGTTAACCGCCGATCTGATCTCCGACGATGACCGCTCTATCGCTGCTGACTCGTGGTCAATCAAAAGCGACTACGGAAGCACTCTTGACGAAGATCAGCGTCACGCTGATGCATCCGAGGCTCTTGCTGCACGCCACCGTGCCGCATCTGATTATAGGTTAGTCTAATGGTTACTGATCGTAATCGTTTCTGTTAACGTGTTGGTTGTTAATTGTTATTAGGATTATCGTAATCGTTTCTGTTAACGCCTTTGATTATAGGTATTGTTTCGTTTTCAGTTTGGATTATTGCTCGACTAGGTTAAATTTCGATGCAGATGAATGTTTAGGCCAGCAATTGATAAAACCTTAAATAATGTATTTGAACGTAAATTTAACTCGGAAAATGAGTTGATCATTTGATTGCGTAAGTACATTAGACAGAGGTTAGGTTCTTCATACGCTGACGAGTGGATGTTTTGTTAATTTCTGTTAGTATAATTAGAAGTACTAAATTCGGATGAGGTTATTTCTAAGGGTGCCGTTTTGTTTATTTATTTGAGATTTAAGTGTGATTCGGTGTCCTGAAGGTGCTGTCTAATTGGATTCACATATAGACATTGAAATTCTGAGTATTCATTACGTTAGTGATGTGATGTGGTTGCTGAAACTAGGAATAAGAAGAGCTTTGGATGATAATATTGTGTCACTTAGAATTTTGAAACACCTGTGACCACTGTTTTTGTTTTCCTGGGAGTTTCTGCTGACGTTTGCTTTAATGTCTATGCTGCAAAGGACTAGTATTAATGTATTATATCTCTCTGAATGTGCATTCTTGTGTATGTAGTTCTGACAAGGAAGAACCTGATGCTGAAACAATTCCATCAATGTTGGGGTTCCAAAGTTACTGGGATACAACATATGCAGATGAATTGACAAATTTTCGTGAACATGGAGATCCTGGTGAAGTTTGGTAAGTTGTTGCATACCTTTTTTGGTTAACCTTTATTTGTGTTGATTGATTGCTAGTTGTACGTTTGTTCTGGAACTTGGCTTTTACATAATAAAGTTGGAAGATGCCTCGTAGCAAAAATAGTATGCCTCTCTACAGCTCAAAAAGCTGCTTCCCTTTCTGATTAAAAATGCGAATTCTTGATGTTGTCTAGGTTTGGTGCTGATGTCATGGAAATGGTTGCTTCTTGGACAAAAGGCCTATGTGTTGACATTGCTCAGAAGCAAGTGCAAAATCATCATGACAATGACAACTCTGAGCATAGTAGTGAAGGTGATAGAGATTTAGCTGCTTGGACCTTACTTGATGTTGGAACTGGCAATGGACTACTTCTTCAAGAGCTTGCTAAGCAGGGGTATATTCTTTTTCCTTTTCTTATTCAGTCATTTTGTTTCTGTTTCTTATTCTAGGAACTAAAGGCTGAATAACATAGTCAACGTTTCACCATGTTTCTGTCACTGGTAATCTTATCATCTACATGCAACTAGCTTGCATATTATGTGTACACTGTCTTAAAGAAAATTTCCAAAATTATCCTTGCCTAGGTCTTCTATTTTATATGACGGCTATTAAGTTTATTGTGGTTTTTATATGTATATAGTTAAATACCATAATGAATAGCTATATCGACTGCAGAAATTTGAAACAATAATTTCGCAGATTGTTTTTTTTTGTTCTTCAGCATCTTTCTTAAAATTGAAATACACAACTCTTAAAAATAAATTCTTGCTCATACAGTCATAGTCGTGCAATGTGAACTGTTATGCTTATGTGAAAGCTTCGTATTTTAATATGCTTTTTCTTCCTAATGGTATGGTAACAATGTAACATTAGTCTTATTCGTGCATATGCCATACAGCTCAAACTATGGATCTTAACTGTTGATGTGAATGAATTTAGGTTCTCTGATCTAACTGGAACAGACTATAGCGAAGGAGCAATTGACCTTGCTCAGAGCCTTGCAGTTCGTGATGGATTTTCTAATATTAAATTCTTGGTATGATGCAACACACTGTTGTGATGCTTTTAGTTAATCTTCGTGCAAGCACCTTCCATGTTGAATTCATGGTTTATGGGTCTTGATTCATAGCTATCAAGATGAATTTTATCCAGCAGCTTATCCGCACGAATGGTGATTTACACAAGAGATCTTTTTCATTAACATCTTTTACACAATAGGAGCTATATGTGAAACGCACACACAGGGTATAATAGAATACTCGTGTCAATGAAGTGTTATTTCGAGATTACTATCTTTTGGAGGCGGCAAAATGACAGGGTTGGATAATTGTGTCAAAACAGCTATTTATTAATATGGGTTAGGTTGATCCATCAACACCTTTTTGGTTCTTTTTAGATTTATGTAAACAATTATATGTTACTTATGATTTCGAAATATGTTCTATATATAGTAAAATATAGTTGCTTTTGGAACTCAATTTAGGAGGTTTAAGCATTTGAAAACACTTTGGTCGCATTTAACATGTTTGACATGTTTCAGTTGTGGTTAAGTTATCAACCATTTTCATAAGTCGGTTGAAATTGCCACCCTAGAATCTAGGATATTTTCATGCATTTTTGTTAAATCAAATGGAGATTGTGAGAAGGAAGCTGCTTTCATTTATTCTAGTTCCGTTGCTGTTTATTTTCCCAATGCTTACTTAATTTTATACCTGGGATGCTGATAAGTATTTACATGCAGTTTGTGATAACATAGTGTTTTTCTTCTGTTTCTTGGGTTTTGGGGGTCTATTTTGGACAAGTTATATGGATACATTCAATTACTTGTAAAGTCTCAAACTAAAATGTTTATATAATGAATTTGTCAGATAAATGGTCTTCTTGCAGGTGCCTAGTGTCCTTAGACCCAAAAGATGCTACTTTTCTGTATTTAAATGGTAGTGCCATTGAAGATTGAAACTAGAATTCAATGCTAGTGTCTTTATTGTGTTTTTTAGTATAGATAAGCATGCAGGTTGCGTCACTTCAACATGCTAAAATCTTAGAAACGTGTTGTCTTTATATCATTATCACACAGAGTTTCTTGGTTACAGGGCACTATTGAAAATATGAAGTTGCATAAAAGTATTTTGTTTGTTAACAACACATGATTGTAGTGCAACAGTCCTGTGTAAGGCTACATTTACTTGAATCTTTCAGGAACTGATGTGAAAATATATATATGAAAGTGGACAATGTTCCAACTATATAACATCACTATTCACTGTGTATGTGTCATGATGCATTAACATACGAATTGGTGCGTTATACTTTCAACTCAACCAAGTTTTAAGGTTCATGAATATGCGGTACCTTGAATATTTTGGATGTGAAGTGGTATCCTTTGCATGCTGCTTGTTCTTTTATTATGGAATACAATTTTGACATGCTGTTCATTTGGTTATCAGGTTGATGATATTCTTGAAACGAAGCTGGATAAAAAGTTTCATCTGGTTACTGACAAAGGAACTTTGGATGCCATTGGTCTGCATCCTGATGGTCCTGTAAAAAGGCAAGCTATTATCTCAATATCTGACTTTGTAGTCTTCCATAAGCTAATGAACATGCTTATTCATCATTTAACCCATTGCAGGATTATGTATTGGGAGTCCATCTCAAGACTTGTAGCTCCCGGTGGCCTAGTGGTAAGTTGTGTTTTTGGCCCGCCCTGATGTATCGACCGTAAATAGAAACATCAAGTAAATAAAATCCAATTTGATCGATGATCTTATTTTTACCAAATTCGTCTGCTGCATTAGGTGATTACTTCGTGCAACAATACGAAAGACGAATTGGTGCAAGAAGTCGAAAACTTCAATCAAAGTAAAGCCATCGCCTCTCAGGAGACACAAGCCCCTGGAGAATCAGATACAAATACAAACACAAACACCACCATCTTTTCCTACCTGGATCATATTCGTACCTACCCAACATTTGCGTTTGGAGGATCTGTTGGGTCTCGTGTCACCACCGTGGCCTTTGTCCGTATCTAGAGTAGTTGATACCTAGCATGGTGTATGTGTTTTTGGTTGTGTTCGTGTTTTGTGTGTGTGGCTCGGGAATCCGTTATTGCTGACTTGATTCGATTCGACTCAAGATGACATTTAAATGGCTTTATACATTCTGTTTCAGAAATGGTATCTTAAAATCTGATGAAACGAAAGAAATTGATAAAAACATGCATGTGCTAGGTTCTGAGATGAATTTTGTTCACCTTTACGCATGAATTAGGTGGTTGGTTGTTTTGCAATGGTTTTGCGAAATGTGTTGCTATTTTGTTTCTAATCCCTCAAGCATGGACAAAGTAATTAGTGACTATTCTAAATATTTTTGTCTGAGTTCCAGAATTAAATCATACGATCGTTAGAAAATATTTTGTCCGAGTTCAAGAATTAAATTATACATGATGTCTTTCTCACATGACATGAATGGCAAAAAGGAGACAGTTACATTTTCAGTAGATATATCATTGATGATTTTAGGAATAAATTACAATTGGAATGAAAACTAATACTACATGAAATAAACATACAATATGATTGCAATTAAAACGATGAAAATATAATATTATGCAGAATTTGTGTGGGTAGGCTTGTGTTCTTTGAAAGATATCATACTTTCTCCTTTAAGAACATGTTTATTTTCTACGGTGTGACATTAATAAGCAGTTACGATTGTTGGAGTTGACCATCGAGAAAAAAATTTAAACAAGCAATGCACGTCTTTATAGCTAGAACCGTTTTGTGTGTTTTGAGTATCTTTAACTATTAAGAGTATACTTCCTTAAAGTTCTAGTTTTGCAAGCATACTATCAACTAAAATGACACCTTAGTGTTATGTTAGTTCAGTGGTTGGAAACCAAGAAGAAATCGCTCATCATAAGTTATATTTAACGTTTTTAATACTTCTTAATTGGTTTGTTGTTTTTCTTATATTTCATTCATCATATTAGACACTTTAATTCATAATGATGCTTTCATTAATGAGAAAAAAAAACTCATTTTTCTATACTTATATTAATAATAATTACATTGTGTGGAGAAACCATTGTTACATAATTTTTTTCTTGCATTTTCCATAAACACTTTTTGGTTCATCTTTTCTGAATATTAGCTACCTAATATGACAAATATTACTATAAAAACTACGTTAAAGAAACGCGGAAAGTCATTCCTTGGCGTTTTCCTATTAGTTATATATCAAATCGTTCCTCAATTGTGTACGAGTATTTTTTAATTGCCATCAATAAACATAAATTGGATAATAATACTTTTAAACCCTTATTGTATTGATATTGGTATACCTGTAAGGAAAAATATATACATAAATTAAAAATTAAGATAATCTTGACTAATCTACAATGAGTTGACTTAACAAAAGGCCATTGAATGCTACAAAATACTTATAATCAAACTTCCTTACAAGACAAATCATTTATCATGATTCTAGGGCCTGCAATATCATATTATTATCCAGTAAACTAAAAGCTATTTCCACGCCTATAACATTTATCTAAAAGGATTTAAAAATTATAAGAAATATTATTAAAGATTATATGATCTGGTAAAGACTCATTCAATTCAATTATCCCCTAACTTTTTAATTATTTAGTTTGCAGAAACATGAGTTTTTCTAAAATACCTAAACTATGTTCTCTGACTTGTGGAAACAGAAGAAGGTCATTAGCTAAAAGCCATCATAAAAACCATATGTATTTGTTGTAAACGACATTTTAAATAGTAATTAAACAGAAAATTAATTAACTTTACAATAACATAGTGAACCCTATCCATATTGAAAGATCAAATGCCAAAATGACTTCACAAAAAAAGACAAAAAAGAAATGAATTTGTTTTAGGTAAAATACTTTTTTTGGCTGTGATTGTTTATATCTTAAGATGAACAACAATGGAGAAAATACAAAGAAAAATAGTGCCGATGAGAATCGGTAAACTAGAAGTGCCACAAATTAAGGCTATTGTTTGTAGATATTCGGGTTGTCTTTTAGGACGTTGTTTCTGTATGTATTGTGATGCATAGTCCCATCCGTACAGTCTATGATTCCGCTCCAATCTCTCTTTCGCTCTCATCACCTCTATCCGAACTTTCAAAAGCTTCATATTCGAATCCACAAGGTTACTTGAGCTCCCTATCAAGAAAGAGACAACACGGACAAATTCAAATAACACAGGACCATACATTCACACATCAATGTCTATGTGCATTTTAACATACATGAAAAATCATCAAGTAGATTATACCGTATCAAGTCCCTTAGAAAAAAAAAAAACAAGTTTCAAGTACAATAACTAATCAACTCAAAACAAATATCACACATGAATGTCAAAAGCGCAAAACTTTCATAAACAAAATATCATATTTACTCATTTTACCTTCATCGTGTAAGCTTTGGGCTCTAATGACTAAGCGCGTACACACTTTCTGTTCCTTTGGAAGTGGCAAAACTGTGGCACTCGCAAATGATGACGTCGACATCAGCATCTTTAGTTTCTTGGTTTTGGTTTTGGTTTTGATCGAATTCGGGATATGTGCTATGGAAGACTCAGAGTCTAGCTTGGTCTATATGAAGGATCGGGGTTTTGTTCATTGTTTTTGAATGTTATCATGTTAAAGTGTATTTATATGGTGTGATTGGTGTGTTTTTAAATTATTCAAAATGGTTTGCTAGGGACAAATGATGAGTCGAATCGTGCATAATATGACATACAACATCACTAAGGCACGGTTCTTGTCAAACTTTGACATGGTTCTCGTCTTGTTTGAAGCCGCCTACATGATAATAATAATAATAATACTAATAATATATAAAAGTTATTAATTTGTCTCGTATGTATATTATAAGATATTTATTATTTTTAGTTAGTTTGTGACAGTTTTGATTTCTTTTTTGTGGGTTTCATGTTACTGTTGTTTATTTGTCTTGTAACGATCTATTATCCTAACGTTTCTATAGTTTTCATATGAAAACAAAGGTGCTATTGTGGAAATGCAAAAAAAAAAAAAAAATTATAGATAAGTCTTTTAAACAACAATACTTATTTATAATATCAATCATAGCTTACGAGATGAGTCCCACAACCAAGAGGTTGTGCGTTCAAGCCTTGTCAATTAGGACGAAATTTATCCTAAAAAATCTAGGTATTAATAGTTCAAAACAAAAAGTAAATTATCCACATCGTCTTTTGTACATACATAGAATGTCTTTATTAAATCTGAACAATTTAAGTTGTAACTGGTAATTTTTTTTCTACACAAATTCACAAGCTAGCATAGGTATGAGTAGCAAAATGATTGGTTGAGTTGGATTTTGTAACACAATAACGGATCAAAACGACTTTATGCTAAATCAGGATCATGTCAAATATAGTTGTCATATATATCGGTTTCACTGATGACAATGGGTGTCAGTGGTGCCATCAGTGACAAAGACGGTGAGACTATGGTGGCGACAATAGCACAGTTGATGACCGGTAGGTCGCAGTGGTGCCGGTGATGTAGGCTCCAGAGTTAGTGGTGGAGCCGTTAGCATTGACAGTAGTGATATCAATAGTCGTATTTTTCCAATATAACCTATGAGGAAAAAAAAAAAGACATGCGATCTAGTTAAACAACAAGTATTATATTAGAGAGTAATAATAATTATATTAATTGTTTCGTTTCATATTGTCATATATTTGTATATGTACCGTAACAACTTTGTGAAGTGTATCAGAATTGGATTTAGGGACTTTCAGGGTGGAGGGGGCGCCCCAAATTTTATCTAAAAGTGCCAAAATGAACACCCCGTAAATAGCACCCCCTTCATTCGCAAACACGTAACTATTATTTATCATGGGTTTGTCATGCTGAAAAATTTATGTCTTTGTTTGTCGATTGAGATGAACAATGGCAAACAAAAAAAGTAAAAAATAAAAAATTAGAGTGATAGACAATGAAACCTTTTATGTGGTGCAAATTATGGTCATTGTTTAAGAATAATCATGTTGTTGTTTAGGAATCTATATGTATTTTGAGGTTAGACGTCCCATCCATGTGGTTGAAGATGCTATATTCGGTGGTGGGTAAGATAACAATAAACAAATTCAGTCTAAATTAAAACAATAACCTCTTGGTACGGGGTTCAAAATTTGCAAGAAAATACTTTCATAAGTTGTTATCTTCATTTTACAGGTAGGGTACTAAATTTTATTAGAGGGGTCTAAATATATATATGCGTAATATTTTATCTTGCGAGTTAATGTTGTTATGTCTTTTTTCCCATAGTAATATGTTTTAAATATTGGTTTTAAAAATCCGAAGATGTCATAACAATATAACTTTATTATTAAATGCAACCAAATGTACAAATAGAAGATGTGTGTGTGATACGTGTGGTCCTCTGATTACCTGCGTATTGTTAGGGTTTAATAAAAGGTTCTTTTAAGTAGTTAGAGAGAGAGAGAGAGAGAGAAACATGGATACAAAGACGTTTCAAAGATAAAAAAAGAAATTCTTTGGCAGCCTTTATTTCGTCATGATGGTGATCGACGACCTTCACAATTAGAGGGACACGATAGAGACAAATCGTTGTTGGTTATTAATGATGACCATAGCGGTGGTGATTGAAAGTTGTGCCGGTAGCTATGGTTTAGCAATGGCACACAACAATCCTTCATCAAGCCTGAAATTATCACCATCGCATGATTTTGATATATATTATTAAAAGACAAACGTAACGAACATTATATTTAACAATAATAAGTTAGAATTCTTGCTGGATTAAAAATTATTATTAACTATTAAAAGTAATAAGGGCATTTTTGATATAGTATATGTTTGGAAATGAGTCTGTTCAAAGATAAAACATTGTTTATGCTTATTTTTAAATACAATTTAAGTTGGCATACATTTCAATGTGGATTTTATTTGAAAACGAGTTAGTTCAAATATAATACGTTTTAATTTGATGGCATACATTCGAGTTACTCGACTTTTCGACAAACATTTTGTTTGAAAACGAGTCGGGACGATTGTAGCCTATACTTTATCACGGCACATACAGCCACCGCACGTGCTTATTTATATTTACTTTGTGAGTTGGTCTGTGTTTCGACGTAAATTTTTTTGGAGTTGTGTAAGATATATATTTTTTTATTCAACAGTATAAATTCAAGTAACTCTATATTTTAAAATAAATTTTGTTTGGAGTTGATTGTGGTTTACGCTTTATCACACCGCGTACTGCGCTATTGTAAAGCGTGAAGGTTAAAAACTAGTTAAAATTAAAACTACACACATATGTTGAAATGTATATAGCTTGAAAACTATGAATAATAATTGATGGTTTTTATGTGGGTTTGTAATTTTATGGACTTAAATAACTAGAAAATGAAGCCTTAAATACTAAATGCATCAATATAAGAAAAAGAATAAATATTAAATTATGAGCTCGGTCCAATCATTCGATTCTTGATCACCTGCATATTGTTAGGGTCTAAATATATATATGCGTAATATTTAATCTTGCGAGTTAATGTTGTTATGTCTTTTTTCCCATAGTAATATGTTTTAAATATTGGTTTTAAAAATCCGAAGATGTCATAACAATATTACTCTATTATTAAATGCAACCAAATGTACAAGTAGATGTTATGTGTGTGATACGTGTGGTCCTCTGATCACCTGCATATTGTTAGGGTTTAATAAAAGGTTCTTTTAACTAGTTAGAGAGTGAGTGAGAGAGAGAGAGAGAGAGACATGGAGACAAAAACGTTTCAAAGATAAAAAAAGAAATTCTTTGGCAGCCTTTGTTTCGTCACGATGGTGATCGACAACCTTCACAACTAGAGGGACATGATTGAGACAAATCGTTGTTGGTTATTAATGATGACCATGGCGGTGGTGATTGAAAGTTGTGCTGGTAGCTATGGTTTAGCAATGGCACACAACAATCCTTCATCAAGCCTGGAATTATCACCATCGCTCGATTTTGATATATATTATTAAAAGACAAATGTAACGAACATTATCTTTATCTTTATCTTTACTACATAATACATATTAGAAAGATAAGATGGTAATTTTATTTTAAGTGTAAGACACCTATACAACATTTTAAACATAAAATACAAGTGCTTTATGCAATAATTCCACATTTGCCCCCATTTAATTAACTTTTTTTAATTATTGTATTATTTAATACACATTATTAATACATTATTTAATAATATGATATTATTTAATTCACTTCATTAAGTTTTATTTTATTTATAATAATATAAATTGACATTTAAATTTATAATTACTAATCATATTTTTAAAACTAAAGTTTTATTTTATTTATAATAATATAAATTGATATTTAAATTTATAATTACTAATCATATTTTTTAACTAAATACTATTTAAATTAAGTATTATTTTATTTAAATGTTTATATCTATACTAATTTATAATAAATCTCTTTGGATAAAGATGTAATTTTGCCAATCATACAAGTTTTGAATCAATATGTACAAAGTAGTGCAATGTATTTAAGAGTGGTAGAATAAATAATTGATTAAAATTTTAAGACACTTTAAGGGCAATATGATAAATTTATCAATTAAATTCTATATATATCTTTGCATTTTTACCCTTGTCTCTTTTATGTATTTAATAAATATTATTAATACATTATTTAATAATTTGATATTATTTAATTTAGTTTATTAAATTTTATTTTATTTATGATACTATAAATTGACATTTAAATTTATATTTACTTATTATATTTTTATAACTAAATATTTTTAAATTAAGTATTATTTTATTTAAATATTTAAGTATATAACTTATATATATATATATATATATATATATATATATATATATATTCATGTGTATAATAACTATAATACTAATATTTTTCTAGGGGCATATTGTGAGTTTAAAATTTTTAATATTTATCTATATCTTTTATAATAAAAGTGAAGGGAGGATCGAATATATGGATTAAGACACACATATGAAAAATCATGCTTGAATTTCAAAAAATTAACTATTTTATTTCATTTATACCCTTATAATAAAGTATAATATATAATTCTTATAATACAAATGCTAAAGCATATACACGTGGCCAAACAAAACCACCATTTACTTTCAGTTCCGTTTATTCACTGCGATTGAGCACTAATCCCTCTTCCTCTTTCCCTTGCCTATTGTTAAAAGATCAATAACAATCAAGATGGTAATTTGTTTTGACAATTTTTCCATTAACTTTCTCCGGTTTATGCAAATCACCACCAAAAGTTGCATCCGATGATCATAAAAATCTAACCTACATTCATAAAACAAAACCCCCCCTAAAATCTAGGTAATTAAGTGACTTACGATCACAAATACCAACCATGCTTTCAGTAATCTTGTGGGATAATATAGTTGTGTTAAGAACTTTTATAATATACGTAATTATTTTTCTTCATTCAATTTTTTCAATAGTTATATTTTGATTTTTTAATTTACATCATAACGCACTGAGCCGATACTGACTAAAATCGAATTCTCAAAAATCGCGCAACAGTCGTACCGCCGCAATGCGCGGACATATCCACTAGTATTTAATAATAAGTTAGAATTTTTGCTGGATTAAAAAAATTATTATTAACTGTTGAAAGTAATAAAGGCATTTTTGATATAGTACATGCTCGGAAACGAGCCGCTTCAAAGATAAAACATTTTTATGCTTATTTTAAAATACAATTTGAGTTGGTATACATGTCAATATGAATTTTGTCTGAAAATGAGTTAAGTCAAATATAATACGTTTTAATTTGACGGCATACATTCGAGTTACTCGACTTTTCGACGTAAATTTTGTTCGAAAACGAGTCGGGACAATTGTAGCCTATACTTTATCATGGTACATACGACCACCACATGTTGATTATTTATATGTACTTTGTGAGTTGGTTTGTGTTTCGACGTAAATTTTTTTGGAGTTGTGTAAGATATATACGCTTTCATCTAACAATATAAATTCTAGTCAATCTATATTTCAACATAAATTTTGTTTGGAGTTGATTGTAGTCTATAGTTTATAACACCGAGTACTGCGCTGCTGCAACGCTCGAAGGTTAAAAAACTAGTTAAAATTAAAACTACACAAATATGTAGAAATGCATATAACTTGAAAACTATGAATAATACTTTATGTTTTAATGTGGGTTTGTAATTTTATGGACTTGAATAACTAGAAAATGAAGCCTTAAATACTAAATGCATCAATATAAGAAAAAGAATAAATATTAAATTATGAGCTCGGTCCAATCATTCGATTCTTGATCTGACCGGTAATTAGTATGTTCAAATTGAAATGGTTCAAAGAGGCTAACCGAACCGGCTCGGTTCTTGGTTTATATTCCGACTGGCATCTCTGTTTCGAGCCTAAAAACATTGTCCTAGCGTTGTTATTGAATATTCTAATTTAGTTTAAAAATGAATTTCAATCCATCTGTATTCACATTGAAAATATAACGATCAAGAAATAATGCATATGCATGTTTTAATTGTGCTAGACTCATTCAACTTCAACACTACCTGTTACTTTTAAATTAGAAAATTATGGATTTTCTTGTTTCATTGGGTAACAAAGGGCTTTATTATAAAGACCACTAGCCCAAAAAATATTATAAAAAGATTAAAAAAATAATTAGACATAAACGCGTTAAATAACGATTTAAACGTCAAATAAAATATAACTTTCATTTCAGTAAAAAAATATGAAATCAATTAAATTTTACACACAAATTTCCTATTACAAACTATTATTCAAACAATAATATCATGTTAAAACTTTGCAAAAGGTAAAAAGCTTGCCAATCACATGTTGCTTTTGCTATAGATTGAGATGAGCAATTATGGAGAAAATGTAAAGTAGAGTCGTGCCAAATAGAACTGATAAACTTGATGTGCCACAAACTAAGGCTATTGTTTTCGTATACTCGAGTTGTCTTTTGCGTTTACTTATGTAATTCGTGTCGTAGTCCCATCCATACGGTCTAGATCTCCTCTCCAATCTCTCTTTTGTCCTTATCATTTCAATCCTTTCCTTCAAAATCTTCATATTCGAATCAACAAGATTACTCCCTCTGCCTATCAAGAACGTAGGTCAACAAACATGAAATAAGACGCTTTTGTACATCTTACATGGCAAGTCATAACTTATCGGGAAAAAGGATACAAGTTTTATAATTAGTGACAGAATCAGAACCTCCTTTACCATATAATTTTCTATATATCATAAGAAAACAAAAGTGGAAAAACTCGAACTTACCTTCGTCTCCTACGCTCTGAGCTCTAACCTCCAATCCCGTACGCACCCGGTGCTCCCCTTGTATCGGCCGAACCATGAAACACGCTAAAGAAGGTATCATCATTGACATCTTCGCGTATCGTTCTCCTTTCTGTTTAGACTGATTTTGGTGAATGTTTTTATGAAACTTCTGAGCACTTAGGAATATTGTGTGGGTTGTGATGTATAAGTGTTTTTGAATTTGAATATTGTGGAATTGAAGTGTATATTTATATTGTCCAAATGATGCATATTCAATGAATTTTGAAATAGACAAAAGAGTGGTCCAGTTTCTCGCATAATTGTATTGTGACGAGGTATAAGGTATGCAGACGTGACATATGTCCCCAACCTATCAATTTTACAATGGGTTTGCCTGCGTATTGAGCTGTCTACGGTCGATTGCAACGATGAATATTCTTTCGATTCTATGATATTTAAAAACTAGCAATATTTTCTTATCAATGCGTAAATGTTTCATAGTTCTCTGATATTGAAATAAAAAATGTATATATGTATATATTGTATATAGTTTATGAGGGTACATTATTTATAACACTAAATGGTTAGGAAATACATTTTAAAATACCAAATTTAAATAATAAAGGTTATCTTAGTTTTCTGCATCCTAAAAAAGATAGAGAGGTTCAGTTTATTAGATATATAGGAACATTAACATTTCCACCTAACTAAAATATAAGATCGGAATCCTTTTGCGTTAGCAAAATGATAAGTTTATCAAAATTTTTGGTCCAAGGTATCTAACTCTATAATTTTTTAAAGGAAACATCATCTTAATTAGTAACCGCTGTATTTTACAATCAATAGATTATGGATTCTAGTCCTGTAGAGTGAATAATATGATGATTTTGTCTTATGAAATTATAGGGGTTGTTGGGAAAAAAATTTAATTCTACAATTATTAGAGAGATGATTTTAAGTTCTCCATGTCTAATCACTTTAAATTATGCATTAAGTTTGATTAATTATGCTTCAAGTGACTATTAAATTGTACAACTAAAAGTGTTGGAAAATAATATGTAGTGTTTAAACAATATATCCATCATCCAACCTGTGTTATTACCTAACAAACAAAATGAGGTACATATTTACTCATTATTATATATCCTTAAATATTCATAATCAACACTTTTAGAAAAAGAAAAATTAACTTTACAATGCTCTAGGAACCATTAAACATGGTTCCAAATGAAGATGTTAATGTACATGAACAAGATGTAAATGAGTCTGATTCTAAGAGATTGTTCTCTTGATCATGATACTATCGAATCAAATACAAAAATTAGAACCAAATGATCAAATCTACACATTCCAATCTAAACTGTTAACATGTGCTTGCTGGCGGCGTTGAACCGAAGCAAAAGCTCTAACCACAATATACGTCGACAGCAGAACACCAATGCTCCTTAACATGACAAACTGCATCAAAAAAGTATTTCAAAAAGTAAAAATAAAAAATAAAAAAATAAAATAAAAATTATTACTAAAGCAACATTCTATGTTACCGCGAACATGTTAACAGTGTATCCTCCTGTGCCATTAACGATGATTGGTAGAGTATGGCGCAACACAAGAAGAATCATAAACTGCAAGTAGTTTTATACATGAGAAAAAACTTGATTCTGATGTATTTTAGTGTTTTTCAGATGAAATATGAAGATTACATACAGCTATAGCAATTGCACGGCAGCAAATCAAGCTTTTATAGCTAAGAGTGATATACTCATCAAATTCGGGTTCATCATGACCAGCAGAACGCGTTGCTGAATGCCTCAAATTGTATAGGTCCTGTCTGGAAATCTCCCAGTTACCCCTAACATACGCGATAAAAAGAAATATGAACATATTAATAGCTGCAGGCTAGCAAAACGTATGTAAATAAAAAATTTAATAAGGTCAAAGGGCACCTGAAATTCAATGGGATGTCATCACAATGGTATGAGGGAAGTGGTGATGCATAATCAGGCTTGAATGGCTGAAACTTGAAGAAAAACAAATATGTTAAAAACAAAAATCATAGAGCAGTTAAGATAAATCAGCTTGGTTCAAGTGATATAATAAAATCTTTTGAACCATTTGGAAGTTGATAGCTTAAATGTTTGTTTGAAGTAGACAAACCTGGAAGCAAATCTCGCATATGGTGTTTCCCTTCTCGTTGCACCATCTTTGAACGCATGCCCGATGGGCATACTAAAATCATATTGAATTAAACAAAGTGAGTTAAAGGTTATGGAGGTGATATAAGAATTGACAGAGTTATATATAAATTAGTCAGGTAAAAGCAAATGGACTAATGGAGTAGAAAATGACTCAACTTAGAACGAGCATAACTTTTGAACCGCCTAAAAGACGATGAAAACGAGGACGCTTTGACAACAAGTCATAGACTCTTTGGAGCCTCGCTTTTAACTTTGGTGGATTTCCCTCATTTTAACCATTTTCATTTATTCCTTTTTACTATAAAAACATGTAAATCTTAGATTCTTTTTTTTAAAACAGGAATACTTCACTTCATTTTGGGAACCCCTATACAACCTTCTTTTAACCAGTGTAGTCTCTTTAAGAGTTAGTTTTTCACTTTTATCACTACGCTATCAATTAACAATCGACTCTTAAAATTTATTACTTAACATGTTCATGCTTCCTTTTTTTTTTACCACAACTCACACTTGAATTCAAACTCTTAACCTTAAAAGTAGCATCACCACTCTAACTCTAACTCTAGTGGCTTTCTCCTGTTTCTTGCTTTGAATTTCTTATAAATTATAATTCAATAGTTTCACATGGCATATTAAATATGAAATTAACTTCATGAAGTAAGATTAAGAACCATAACCTTCAAGCTGCCACAACAAGCACAGGGTGTCTCCATGTTTGAGTCTTCATCTTCATCATGACAGATCCTGCATTCTGCCAATTTCTTCGGCAACAATTCGAAACCAAAATCCATCAAATGACCACAAACATCAGTAACCATTTCATCCTTTGCTGAATTCGTTATACTTCTACTCTCAATAGAAGCCTCATGATCAGAGGAATCATTGACCAAACAATCAACCAGCAACACAATATGATCCCCCATTCAAGCTCTGTTTCACATGCATAACAAGATTCTTCTGAAAATAATTATAATTATAATAATAATAATAAACAGACGAAAGATTTGATACCGTAGAATCCAAGATTAGGGTTTGTTGAAGATTGAAACTTTGGATTGAAGAGGGTTTTCTCTAATAATCATCATCATCGCCATAACTCCACGTTTACTCATTTGCTTCTCCTGTTAAAGAAGTGGGTCCTCTACTTTTAAATCATGCGTCCACAAGTGTAGAACGTTGTTTGAACGTGTGCCATAAAATAACCGTTTTTACTTTTTACCCTAGATTAAAATCAGTATAAGTTTTAAAAGTTTTTACGAACAACAATATATTTTTAGTATAGTCATACATGATGTTTAAAGATGTTGATAACATAAGTATAGATTATCATACATAGAAAACAAACATGATCTATTTTTTTTTAATAATGATGCTTGATGAATATTCCCCATGATTATTGGTTGTCACGGTGTAACATCCGGCCACTCATACCACCAATATTGTCCGCTTTGTCAACGAGAAGCTTAAGGATTTGATTTTGGTTGCCCAGATGAAAACTTCTAAGGGAGGTCACCCATCCTTAAATTGCTACCACCCGAGCGCGCTTAATTGTGAAGTTCTCCTCTTATCCACAGTCAATACGCTCAAAACGCGTTGGTGATATTAGAAACCAGACATTCCTTATGAACCAGAAAACTCTACTGTTCACACGACCGATGTAGTATTTATTTAGGGTGACACGCACAGTTTTAAAGATAGTATGTTATGTCTCATAATCACCCATTTGTCACTTAGAATATACTAATTACACCAAGTTGGCTACCAGAAAAATAGTGGGACATAAGGCCTTCAGCCTTAAGATGTGGGAGGTGTGGGCTTGCTCATTATGAGTATGTATGCTAGCATGATAAGCAAACTATAGGGGAATTATGATTTTACCAGTTATCATAATAAGAGCACCTTTATCATAATAACTAATAAGCATCTATAATCATACTATGCAAAAAGTCAAAATACTTCAAGAATTGACTGTAAAAGTCAAACAGACACATCTAGTGTTACACTTGCACCATCTTATAAGCCTTCAATGGCACCAATCATTTTTTCAAGCAGATGCAGGTTCTTCTTTTTTGTGTTCATCTTCACCTTCTTGACCAGAAATGTGTCCATTCTGCAACAATTTGTCCTCTGATGGCATATTCTTCAAAGCTTTTCTGCTCCCCTCAACTTTCCATAAATCCCACACACGGGTTTTGGGTGGCGGATTTGAATCTGCTAGTGGCGCAACTAAACCTGGTTTGCCGTCATCAATCACCTCATCAACCAATCCATACGCTTTTGCTTCCCACGCGTTCATAAAATAATCACGGTCTGTGTCAGCTTCGACCTGAACAAAAAGTTGATAATATACGTTATGATAGAAGAAATGAAAAGGGAAAAGAAAGGCGAAGAACTAAAGAAGGGTAGCCAAATGATTGACCTTCTCGTAAGGAGTTCCCGAGACTTTTGAGAGTATTTTATTCACTTTAACCTTGTGGTACACCATTTCTCGTATTCTTATACTCATGTCAGTTGCCTGAATATACAATCAATGAATGAAATTATACTTTTAAGTTAGATAAAAACATTTGTATTTAATAAGCATTAAGCAAAGAAAACTGCTGCATACATTTCCTCCGGCTTTTCCAAGTGGTTGATGAATCATAACCTTAGAATTGGGCATACAAAATCTTTTCCCCTTTGTACCACAAGCAAGAAGGAAAGCTCCCATAGATGCAGCAAGCCCGACACAAATGGTGGAAACATCTGCTTTGCATAGCTTCATAGCATCGTATATCCCCATTCCTTCATTCATCATCAAAGATAGAAAAGGATATCATTAAAAGACTAAATAATACTTCCTCTATATAATGTGTCATGTTAAATAGGTGCATAATGCAAGTTTGATGGGAACATTACAAAGAAGTTGATAAAAAAATGGAAAAAAACTAGTAACATGTTACCCAGTGATCACGTGACTAAAAACAAGTGCTAAGTATTCAAAATGAAAATTCAGAAAGTTATGGAAGCATGGATGATTCTTTTCCCCGAACATGTTTCCCAGTGATCAAGTCTCATTTCTATATTCTTCAGGTCTTGCTTGATATGTTATGCCAAAATGCATATCGTATATCATGCTACTGATATCTCCCAAATTATACATGTTTTATACATCTCCCAAATCCAATAATCAGTTGCATAAGTTTTGGGGAGTTAAGATGATACTTTTGACACACTTTTGGCTTTTATTCTTGGTCAATAGATGTTCTTGCCAACTAGTTGATAGATATTTTGGGTATTAATATTGCTTGCAAATAGTTAATTGATAACTGTTTGGGAGTCAACGACCCTAGAATAGATGATCAAAATGTTTTTTATTCAAAGAATTATGATCGAGATTTGGTTGCAGTAATGCATGCTCAAGTTGAGAGAGAGAGAGAGAGAGCAAAGTACATGAAAAATGAAGAAGGGTGGCATGTTACAAGTCAGATTAGTGTCACAACTTGATTATTTGAATATATGGTTTTAGTTATCTTTAACCTTATAAATCCCTTTTATACAACCTATTAAAAAGTCCTCTTCAGATACCTATGTTTATATTGTAAATGATATTGGAGATTTGATTAGTCACCAAGCTTGTGACAGTTAAGTTGCATCATGACTTGAGCATTGAGTGTATTATTTCCTGAACTATTGAAAATATGTGATATATCTAGTTTCTTGGTGATGTGTTGAGTCATGTATGTTTTGGCTTGGAAGTGATTAAGTGTATTGTAAAACATATTTACGTCATGCATATATATATTTTTTTTGAATGGCCAAGGGGGTAGACATGCTTAATAAGTTAAGCTCACCTTAGCTATATTATGCATGACAGCTTCACTGCCTATGTGTTAGTCTAGTTAGAATTCATTTTCTTGTTCTAAAATTATAAAGATAGATCCACACATCAGTTATGTCGGATATCAAGCCAAAAATATATATCTTAGGATCGTTAGCAGGATAATGAGGATAAATACAAAACTAACTGACTAAAGCAAGGCATATGCATACCAGCAGTAACAGAACCACCAGGCGAATTGATGAACAACTTAATATCTTTTTTGTCATCTTCTGCATCGAGAAATAACAACTGGCTGATTATGAAATCAGCAGACATATCGTCCACCTGCATAATTACAGTTGTCATTTTCACTCATCATAAAGAGAGAAGTTTATGTTGCCAAGTAAAACCTATACACTAAATATACAAATAAACAAAACACCAAATTACCCACAGCGTTAAACCATAGAAGCTACACGAGTAATTATCAGTTAAAACTTAAACAAGTTTTTTAAAATTCCATGTCATCCACCTGCATATTCCATCATTATCAGGCATCCCCACTTTCATCATTAACCACTCGAACAGAATAGATATGTATAAGAAAAGTTGTATTATACGAGCAACAGAAAGCAGAAATACCAATTTCACAAGTTGTGACGTTAGTGGTTAAATGAAAACATCAGGGGTTAGTTTCAAAACATAAGTCTCCCATGTTGGTAGTAGTGTTCTAGAAAGTTACAGTTAGATTCATTTTGGCTGTTTAACATTCCACTATGGCATATGAGGATGTGATCTTGCACTCAATTTACAAGAATGAAAGAATGTAGTATAAATGAACTGATCCAAACTCTCTGAACTGATACAATATAGAAAAAAAACCAATCATCAATAAATTAGACTACTTGATTAAGATAACTGAAAAACAGACATGACTGATTTTGAACAGAGGGAACTCAATATCAGAGATTGTGATCTAAACTGTGTTAGCCTTTTAATTGAAGGAAAACCCATCAAGAAATTGAAGATATATCTAATATGCTGGTCTAAAAGGGGATTCATTCTATTGATAAATGGTCCTGATGTGAGAAAAAGGCCTCAAATTTCAAGAAAAAACAACCACATATCAACAATTTCATCGACATGAAGAAAGATAGAGGGCATCTGATATTCAATTAGTTATCCTGGTGTATTCAGAATTGCTTGGCCAAAATAATAATAATAATATACAAGGCCAATACAAAAGTATCTAACTAATAAGTCCTGTTCAAATCACTTTGTTGTTGCAGCTAATCATCTAATTCTGGATTCTTGAACCTCAATAATCACTTTGAAAACACAAAGCCCCAATAATCAGCCCTGAAGCAATTGCGAGTGTCGTCTCAAAACTTAGCCACCGAAATTGCAGAAAACAAAACCCATCAACAAATTTTACAAATTGATTACTATAGGAGCATCAATAAAGATAGAACAAGCAACAAAATCCGATCTTGAAAGGGGCAACTCTAAGTACATGCGTAATCCCAAAAATTACCACACCAAATAGAACCAAAATCAAAAACCCACAAATCAATTCAACTAATTTCATCACCGCATACACAAAAGCCGAAAGAAACTCGATTTCTGTTAGCAATACCTGGGATCCCAAGAATACGATACGTTGACGAAGAAGCATGTTGGTGGTATCGAGTTCTTCGAATCTGGGCATCCAAGTGGGAGCTGAAGCAGCGTAATTGGAGGTGGGTACATCCCAATTGCTCGACAAAGTATGTGTCTTGAAAGTCGAAGAAGCTTTAACAGATAACGTCCTTCTTCGATTAGTAGAATGGGGGTTTGAAGATGACTGGGGGCAATTAGGGTTTTTGGGGAAGATGGTTTTCGGGTATAGTAGCGCCGGTGATGTTGTATAGGCCGCCGATACACTGTGTTCCATCTTCTCGGCGTTGGTGGTGGTGTGCCTGTGCTATGCGTGGGTACGGTGGGTTTTATTATTATTTGGATTTGGATAGATTATTCATTGCGTATGCATTTGGTTAATTAAAGGAGTTAATTTTAATTTTATTTTTTAATGTTTGATAAAAATAATTATTTTCATCCAAAAGATTAAAAACATCAATTTATCTTCAAAAGTTTTATAAGTTGTTTTAGTTTTAGTCCAAAAGTTCTATTACTTTGGATTCAAGTTGAAACAATGATGAAACTTTTGGACTAACATTGAAACAAATTATGAAACATTTGGAGGTAAATTGATATTTTCAATCTTTTGGAGGAAAATAGTAATTTTTGTCAAACCACAGGGGGAAAAAATGAACTTAACTCTTAGAAATAAGTGAAAACCAAAACCGATAGGGCTTGAAACAGTAAACTTTTTAGGTTAAAATGTGTAATAATCGATTAGTCATTGATTAACAACAACATTTAACCTAAATTTTCATGCCAAAATTCATTATTTTGGGTATTTTTTTAGGCTTGAAAATTATAAATCAAATGGTAAAACCGTAGAACTCATCATAAAAACCAAAAATCGACAACCTAAAACTGAATATATTTTAAAACTCTTAAAGAAAGTTTTGGTTTTGATTCTTTTTTAGCACAATCCGACCAATACAGCCTCAATCAAATAAGTTACTTATCCTTTTGTGAGTTTAGGTGTATGTATGTATTGTTGAATTTAGTCAATGACTTTTTAAAATCTTGTGTTGGTGAGGTCGTAAGTTGTTAACAATTTTATTAGCACTAAAATGATTTTTGTGCATGAAATGGTTGTGGCCCTGTTTAGAATGAGTGTATTTTTGGTTGTGGCTACTATTAGAATTGAAAATATATAAATGAATGTCGTATGTAATAGCTCCTCGTTAACTAAGGTTCAATGATTTTGTTTGACGGTCTTATTGTCCTTGGTCCAAAACACAGTTGTTCCTTTTTCTTACTAGCAAACATTGAGTCGTGGGGAAGAAGATTTATCCACGTTACTGCAACATGATGCTAGTGTGGATGTATGGGTGGTGGAGACGACTGAAGATGTGGTCGATGGTGGTTGGGGGGGGGGGGTCTTGGAATTTTCAATTCTACGAACTTGGGATGTTGAAATCATGAAGACCTATAATTTTTAACATGAAAAAACTAATATTTTTGGAATTGAGATAACTCGAGAATTTGATAGAACGAGAACAAAGTGTTTAAAATTACGGATTTGGGTGTCCCTATAATTGTGCATACCTAGAAGTTTGGAAATCAGATTTAGGTCGAGTTGAGGTTCCCTGAAGTACTCTTTATTGCATATCAACGTCACATTAAACTTTTCATTTAATCCTAAAACTATCCTAAGCCATGAGAATGGGTATTTTTTTCTTCTCACCCATCCATTGACCTTTTTGAATTATACATTATGGGGATGTAGTTGCGCATCATATATCCTTCACGTGGCATCAACAACACAATCATACCCGCATCCATATATCGCATGGATGGTATTGTGTTTCTTAGCTGTTCCGCAATCATACCATCATTCCCACATTAGGGGTGTTCAAATATTTTAAATGCACAATGAGATCCCAACACAATATAACTTCTTTGATGACATAACAGATCCATAAACAATTATTGTGTTTTTGTTGTGATTCATCTCCTACAAAACAAAGCATAACAATAATATAGTAAAGGATAAATCACATATATCCATTACAAACTTATAAAATTACATATTTCCCCAAAATACAGGTTTTCAATGATAATGTACAATGGTCTTCAAGCATGAATTGTAAAAACATATAATTTTTTAAGTTTTAAGGGGGGACATATAAAATTGTCCTTTTAGTAAAATTGTCACGAGTTATGAATCACATGAAGCTAAAATAGGGTGAATGGTAGTTTAGTTTTGGACGGGTATTAGGATTAGGTGTCAATGGCCATGGCAAATCGGTTGTTGTGGTGGTTTACCTAAATTTGTGTAGAACACTCAAACATGTGATCATCAAGTCGAATACTGAAAAGTTTATTTCGTTTTCACCTTTTTATTATTTTTATATAAACTACACAAATAACCCAACAACTATTAAATGATTTTACTAATTTTCATAAGGAGTTCATTAGGTGTAAGAGGGCCTAAATATAGTTAAAATCAACTAGAAAATAACGATAAAGCTAATGTCAAGGACTAAAATCACTACGAAATACAACATTGACACATGATTTGTTAAAAAATATATATACTTTTACTTATAGACAAGATAAATCTCAGGATCAAAAGCATAATTTATTGTTTATACTAAATAATAAACTAGATATTTTAAACGTATATCAAATTATCTAAAAACTAGCTTTAGTTAACCGTGTATTACACGGGTTTAATAAAAAAATATTAAATATAATAAAAAATTATTAAGTATAAAACCATACTTTAAAATAAGATATGATTGAAATCACGCATGAGTAAGACTTATAAGTAATAAAATAATGATGTCAACATTTTAATTTTTTTTAAAAAAATTAATATTTTGTTTCAAAATCAACCGTATTAAAAAAATGTCATTTTATTATATTTCCTTATTATAATTCACAATTTTATTTATTTTTTGATTTATAAAAGATTTACTTTTCAAAAACAAAAATTTTAAAATATTTTATATTTTTTAAAAAGTTTTATGTTTTAGAAAATTTTTTATTTTATTAATTATTTTTAAAAATAACCTTAATAAAAAGATTTATTTTATAATTTATTTAAAAACTATTTTTAATATAAAAAAGTTAAATAATATTATCAGTAATTAATCAATAAGTAAAAAAAAAGCAGAAATTGTTTTGGACAAAAATAAATATAATAACACCACGTGTCTTCTTTAATTAGTTTTTTATTAAAATTGAAAAGTAAAGTAAATAGCTAAAAGTGCATTTAAACTCATTAAAAACTTCCCCAATTTATAATCCTTCGTGAAGAATCACCATAATTTGGTAAACTAGGGTTAACTTAATAAAAAGGATGGCGAAAAACTCGAATAAAAATCAATCCTCAGAATCAATGACCTCAACGACTCAAAAAATCATCAGAACAGTTGAAAGTCCGATTCTGATGACGAGATTCTCCATCGGTGAAGAAGACGAAGACGCTCCACTCACATTCAAACGCGTTAGATTCTCCGAACGTCTCAATTGCTAACATCGGTCCATCCATCACAATCGCGTGTTACGGCGGAGGAAGACGATGAAGACTACGAAGAAGACGACTTTATTCCAGTAGAAGATGTAGAATCGGATTCACAAGGGTCAGAAGAAGAGGAAGACGATGAAGATGAAGTGTCTGAGGCGGTGGAAGAGGTTGAAGTTTGCCAAGATGTCAGAAACGATGATGATTTTGATGATGTCGGTGATCATGTAGAGGCGGAATTGGTATCGGGGGGGCAAAATCAACGGCAAAGGATGTGTTCATCTGTGTTTAACAATGTTACTGGAGGATTACAGGTTGTGTTGACAGATCCTGATGTTTTGGATTGCCCTATTTGTCTTGATCCATTGTGCACCCCTGTCTTCCAGGTATAACATATCTCTTTATCTGTATATCAGTATATGTATTTGTGTATGTGTTTATGTTTAGAACTTTAGATATTTGGTAATTGAATTGTTTTGAACTAGTAAGTGATGCCACTGCTATTTGTTTGATAATTGATGTGATGATCCAATGCTGCATGTATGTGTTGGTTAAGTGTTAAAGGAGTCATGTAGATTTGTTAAAGCAGGTCTGAATCAGTCTATGGAAGAAATATCTTTAGGGTTTATACAGTCTCCATGATAACCAGAAAGCTTGTATGGCTTAGCCTTTTGTTGTTCCTGATCGAAGAATCTTGCAGAATAGACTTACATTGTCATAAGTTTTCCATGTTTTTTGTTATTTGAATGCATTTTGTATGAACACCCGAATTTCATGATTCTATTTAGTTTCGTGAAGTTATCTTGTTTATTTTATCATCATTTGTTTGTTGAAGGGGAAGCTTAACATATGACCTTGGAGATTAGTTGGTGTGATTTATCAGTTTACTTTTTGTTAATGACATTGCAGTGTGAAAACGGGCATATAGCGTGCTCCTCGTGCTGCACAAAGGTGAAAAGAAAATGTCCCACTTGCTGCTTGCCGATTGGTTATAACCGCTGCAGAGCTATTGAGAAGTTTGTCGAATCAGTAAAAGTTTCATGCAAAAACACTCGATATGGTTGCACAGAAACCATGGCTTACAGTAAAAAAAGTGAGCATGAACAAATGTGCCCACACACAGCATGCTTTTGCCCTTACTCATCATGCTCCTATGTCGATTGTTCCAAAAACCTGTACTTCCACTTTGGCATCCAACATGCAGCTTCCACCGCCCGTTTCACATACGGCACCCCTTTGATGTTTATGTATCAGCAAACCAGAATCACATTTTTCTTCAAGAACAACACGAAAGTGTCATTTTCATCCTCAATCATCAGGTTAAAGAACATGACCGAGCTTTTGATGTTGATTGTGTGTGCCCAGGCGTGCTAAAAACTCGCTTTGTTCATCATCTTACTGCTAAGAACATGGAGGCAACTCTGTTCCTGCAATGTGTTCCGAAGATATATACAAAGTGGTCCAAACACACACTAAAAAAGAATTATCTAACAGTTCCATCTGACTTTTTGGGGCACAACAGGACTCTGTCTCTACAAGTTTGCATAAAAAAAGCCATCTCGCTCGTATGAGTAAACAATGTCTTGTATGATAAGTGCAGAATTCTCTTCTTTTCCTGGAAATTATGCTCTTCTGCAACTTTGTTATGACTATTTAAGTTCTTGGACGAGTAATATTAATCTAGTAGAATTCTCGTTCGTTTTGACAAGTTCAGACTAGTTGCAATGCAGTCGCGTACGCGTGCATCTTCATGAATCCAACTTTGTAAATGTTGTGGGAGATTAGTCTCTGATTTATGGAGGCATCCTAGGGTAAAATGGTATAGTGAGGTGATTTTAGAAGTAAAATGTGTTTATAGCAGAGAGTGTGTTTGTAAAAAAAAAAAAAGGTTGGCATATGCTCCTTGAATACATCCCGCATGATTGACATAGCCACTGCAAGAAGAGGATGTCTGTTCATTTTTCTAATACATCATATTCATCTAAATAGTAAACAGTTTAAAAGTCTTCAACGGCTGCTTGTTACAATATACTTAACTCAAAACTGTATCAAACAATTATGAATTGATAAAAATAATGAATATGTTTCAAGAACGAATACAAGTTATTTTGTAGACGATGGTAAAGTGGCTTTTAGTCGTTTTAAAACTTTGGTAGAATGACTTTGCATCTAATACCATTTTACAGGGGTTATTGGATTTTAATAATCTCAACTTTCACTTATTGGTATAGATTAATCCCAACTCATGAAACGTTTACAGACACCCTCAACTTTGAGTTTATTTTCCTTCAACGATCTCTTACTAACTGAGAGTTAACACTGTTAGTTTTTCGATAACGTGGACTGTTTATATGGCCAAAACACTAAGCCGAAAGTTAAAATCAACCATCTAGTACGTCAGTCTGTAATTTCTGCACTCTAAAACCCGTCAGTCTTCACATTCTGATCAGCACCACTTAACTCATTTGAGTTAGATTTCACGTGACGTTGAAGGCTAGACACCGAAAAACGGACTTGGTGAAGACTGGGTGGCGGCGTAGTTGAAAAATGGCTCAATGTTGGTCTCATTTCATAAAAAAAAAAAACTAAGGGATGTTAGCTCTCAGTTAGTAAGATATCGTTAGAAGAAATTAAATTTAAAGTTGAGAGTGTCTTCAAACATTTACTTAGTTGGGATTAATCACGATCAATAAATAAAACTTGAGATTATTAAAATTTAATAACCTATTTTACAGTGTAATTTGTCACTTATCATTTCAGGATTATTATTTGTTAGTATAAAAACATAATAATGATACATGAATATTAAATTTGATTAATAATGAATGATACATTTTTTCAAAGTTATAAGTATCATAAGATAATGACTTAGAAACTATAGTAACAGTCTTGTTTTTTCCATTACTTTTATTACATTTTTATTCACTAACTTCATTATCTTATTCACCAACTTTTTTATCACCCGTCACCAACTTCTTTATCACACGTCATATGTAAAGAATATGAGTGATATTAAAACCCATCGTACGGATATAACTAGATGATGGTGATACATGTTGCGAATGAGATTCGACTCAAAAGTTGCTCAAATACAAAGCATTTTTTGTTATGTCAGCATAATAGTACTCAAATTTCTCATTTAGTGCAAGAACCATTTGCCTTCAACGTAACATCCTATGTTAGTCTATAAAACTAAACAAGCCAATATAGAGAGGTGAGACACAAAGACTTTCTTGAGAAACACATGGAAGTATACGATTGCTAGAAGTATACAATTTGTGCGGTCAACTTCAATGTATTATTTCATTCTTGCTTTTTTCTTTTACAAGAAAATCCTTAAACGTATCAAGATTTACATAATTGTATATAAAGCGCGTACGCTCGCGCGCACACACGTTATGATACCTAATTTTCTTGTATGTTTCCGTTTCTTGTTTGGTTATACGTACTTCCGCTAAAAAAATACGGTTTCGTGAGTTGAGTTTTTTCAAAAATAGTATAAGATGATAAAGTTTGCTCATGTTTCCTCTTTACATCATACTATCAAGTCAATCATATCATTGCTAAAGTCGTGACTCGTGATTATCATTTTGAAACGTATGTCCAAAGCTACCTCAAGATATAATACTGGGACATTTTGTGTAAAATTCAGTGCAGCATCAAGATGCAAAGATGGACTGTTTCATATGCATCCGATCACAATCACAAACAAACTCCATAATATACTCTGTTTTCACCCTCTTTCCCCTTTCAATTACCCCTAATCGAAGGCAAACTCACATCTGATTATCTGATTCACCCAATAACTTGATCAGAATCCTCTGCCCCATTAAAAAACCCAAAAATTACCCACTTTCCCCCTTTGTTACATACCTAAATTAACCTGATTTCGTACAATCTTGTATACATACATGGTTGCTGATAGCTCCCCCAATTTCGACGAAGGAGCTGTCATTTTCTCTCCAATGGTATTGATTCCATCTTTCAATTTTGCTTTAATCGTCTTCAATTTACATTAGCGATCTTTGTTCCGTGAAGATGTATTCTTTCAGAATTTTTCATGGTAGTAGCATATGTAAGCTTTTGATTCTTGATTTAGTTTGCAAAATTGATTTTTTTCGTTTGATGGTCGATGATTAGTGTGATTATGTATGTAATTGGTCAATTGGTGTTATCACAGCTACTCAGAGAAGAAAATTTTGAATCTTATGAGTTTGGTTCTAATGTATATTAGAGCTATTGAACTGTTTTGTTGGTAAATTAATCTTTGTGATGGGGTTTTGGATTAATACAGTAAATCTTTTATGTTTCTTGCAAATAGGTGCCAAGTGAAAGTGATTCCATGGTGGGGAAGAGGAAAAATATTGTGGGTCTTGAAATTGAAGGAAACAGGAGGAAGAAAAAGAAGAAGCAAGGCGGTACACCGCGTCCCCCTTGCTCTTGGGTACATTTTAGGTAACAAATAGAATTTTTTCGCATTCGATTGTGTTGAATTTTGATCTGTGTGTTACTGATATGTGATTGTGAATGGTGTTCTAGCCGGGAGTTTATTAAGGAATACAGTGCTTCACATCCCGAATCATCTGGTCTGAAAGTTGTAAGCATCATGACTGAGATTTAAATTCCTGTTATTGTCTGATGTAATAACATGTCAAAAAAATGTTAACTGGAGTTGGTGTTATCTTCTTTTAGGCAACAAAGGCAGCCTCAGATGCTTGGAAGGTGATGTCTCTTGAAGAAAAATCAAAATACACAAAGCGAGCCCGTGAAGTATGGGATGACTACTTGAGTTCTGCTCCTGCCCGTGAACCTAAACCTAGAAAGCAGGTGACACTATAGCGGTTTTCTTTCATGATGTGTTTATTTGGTGAAGTGTTATACTTTACTTTTTACTTATGGGCTTTGTGATGCAGGCCAACTTAGTCACTCGGTGTTCTCCTGGTCGTTTAGTGAATGTGTTAAAACACTTCACAAGCGACCAAAAAGAAGCCGTAAAAAGCATGGGCTTTGGCAGTCTTCTTGATCTCAAATGTAGAACTCTGCGGCGCAGTTTATGCCTATGGTTGTTAGAAAGATTTAACACCATAAGGCGTAGCTTAGAGATATGCGGCGAACGAATTCCTTTATACCCTCGTGATGTTGAACGTGTGATGGGTTTACCTGCTACTGGTAAAGATGTGGTCAACTCAGGCCCTGATGACTTGGTTGCAGAATTGCGTCGAAAATACAACGCTTCAAATCGAGGGATTTCAGTTCGTTTCCTGGAAGAAATATTGGGACAACCAGGAGCAGGAGATGATTTTAAAAGAGCTTTTTGTCTTTATGTTTTAGGGACACTTTTGTGCCCTACAGCAAGGCTAGATGTTAGCCCTTCATTTCTTCATCTTTTGACAGACATAGATTCTATTCATGAGTACAACTGGGCAAAATTTTTGCTTGATAGGTTAGTTAGGGAGGTGTCACGTTATCATCAAGGGAAACAACAGGCAGTTGGTGGTTGTCTTCTGTTTCTTCAGGTTGGCTATAACACATTCTTATGTTTTTTGCTGATTGAGTTTGAAGTTTTGTTTGGAAATTTAAGACATGTTAACATTTGCAGATATTTTACTATGAGAGTGTTGCTATTGGAGGAACATGTGAACCAGGCAGTGTCGTAGTTCCATGCATATCGTTGTGGACGGAAGAAGCTACTTCTGAGAGAGAGAAACAAGAGAAAGAGCTTGGTGGTTACGGATGTGGAGAGGTAAGTCTTTGATTTTGGTTATAAATCATCTTTTTCAAATGGTTACATATACATCACGTATATGTATATTTGTGTGTATATACGTATTACTTAGTTGATTTGGGTTGTGTTTTTATGTCAAACAGGTCAAATGGTCGACTTGGGTTGTGTTTTGTTTCAAACAGTTTTTTTTTTCTTTTGCAAAAATAATACTTTTGTTTGCAAGAGTGGATTTTGGACAAAATCTGGTAATTATATATAAAAAGAACCATCAAGGCCCCATAGCTGATCATTTTTGCACAGTGTAGAGCATCTTTTGCTGGAATAGAAGAGCGTTGTATAGACTCGATTACATTGAAAAGTTATTCACTCAATGCATCGTTATACAGGTGATTTGTAAGGAGAGAGGTCTCGGCTTAGGGTTGTTAAACGACCGTGATGTGCTCCCAATAAGAGAGGTGGCTGCTAGAGTTAATCGGGGTACTCTGGTTCGACAAGAAGAAAACCTGGTAATTTATTAAATAATACTATTAGTTGTTCTTCCTTTATAAAATAATACTGTGTTTAAAACAAACTAATATGACGCATGATTCAAATACTGCAGGATAGTGTACCATTTGCTTACAAGAACGAGAACACGCCACCTCTCCGAAACAATAATTATGGCTACAAAAATTCATTAGAGTATTCAAACACAAATCCTCTTGACAATAAAGGTATGGACACAGGTCAATGTACATGCCCTCTTCTGAACTGCAACTTCACTGGTTTATTTCAAGAATTATCAGATCATTTCACCACTAAACATTGGGATTCTGGAAGGCGTTTTCAGTATAATTCCCCACTTCCCGTATCTTTAGGCGTGGATGAAACATTTCTAGTTCTTCAAGCAGAAGACGACGGTGTTCTTTTTTTACTTAACAAAGGGACTGAAAATATTGGCCATACTGTTATGATAACTTGTATTGGCCCGAGCAACAGTAATGAACAGTTTCTATATTGTCTTGTATCAGAAAGAGGAATGAGCTCTTTAAGATTAAGGTCATACACACAAACTCTACCGGGCCGGGTTGAAGGTATTCCTCCATCTGATTTTCTTTTGGTCCCATTTGGGTATCTTAGTTCATCTGGGGAGCTGAATTTGGAGGTTTGTATATGGAACCCTTCAGATGTAGGTGAAGTCTGATACCAAAAAATATTTTTTTTCACGACTTACCGACTTCTCAGGCCACTTTACGTCGTTTTTTTGGTTGCAATCAAACCAGCAATCTTGTAAAGATGCTAAATAAACACTATACATATAGAAAAACCGGTATGGTTTTATATATTTTTTAAAGAAAGATGGTTAGTTTGTGACATGAAGATAGGTACCATGGTCTAAACAGGTTTTTGCTCTTTATCGGATTTAGGAATTGTGTGTAGTATAATAGTAGGTTTATGATGAGACTGATAAATTCTTTAAGTTTTAGTTTATTTTTGTTATCTTATAGTAGAACATATATAATTGTTGTAAGTGTGTGTGAAGTTTCTATATATATAGATTTCAAAGCTTGTGTTCGAAACTTTTGCTATTTCATGTTTTGGACACTGACTAAAGAGTGTTCCGCAACGTTGAACTTGGCTTCTCTGGTTTTAGGATATACGCGAGCGTATTTTGAAACTTTCTTTCTGATAATCTTTTGGGGATCTTTCGCAGCTTGGTTATGGATGTTGGTTTTATCATTAGAGCTGAAGCTCCAAACAGAAATGAAAGAGGTTATGATATAAATTGGTTTGTGGTAGTTGAAATGTTGGTTATGGAAATTACAAATTAATACTAGGGTCAAAATGAGTCAAGCAGTTGCATACCGTGAACTACAGAGGTTAAAGAGCTCAAGCCTAGCTTCATGTAGCAAGTTTGACTAATGTGGTGTTTGTTTTTTCAAAGAATGTCTGTGCAGGCTCTTCTGTTAGCGTCACGCAGACCACACACAGACATTGCATCTACAAATTGTTTGTTTTTTCGTAGACGTGTTATTAAGTTTTACATCTGTCATAAGTGTGCGCATTTTAAAATTAGTCAATTATCCTCCAAACAATTAATAAAAATCAAAGTTGAACGATTATATCTTGGCGGTTTCAATTGAAAAATATCCTAACCAAACCAAGAATACCTAATAGAGAAAACAAAACATGAATGATGAACTCATGAACACCTTTGCTCATTGTCATTATTATATGCTTGGGTTATATGAACACCCAAAATTTGTTATATGAAGACCCACATCTCTCTATTTTTTTTATCAATTTATGTATATATATGTATGTATAGAAAAAAATAAAGAAAATGTAAAGATATGGGTGCACTATAACATACCTTTTATTATATTACACACATCATTTCTTATTAAATATCTATTTAAGAAATCGAGCTCCAAAGAAAAATACAAATCTGAAATGAGTTTTTAGCCCTTGTGGCTGAGCAAGGAGAAAACAAAACATCTCATCTCATCTCATTCGAAGGAGATGAGAACCGAGGGCGAAACACGATACTCCTGAACGTTTTTCTACTAATCGGAAAATGCACCATTTATCATCATCGTCGTCGTCGCTGATGCTTCGGCGCTTTTGCTGTTTAACAACACCTTCGTTTTCCTCTTCTGCCGCCGTTTTCTCTACTTCTGCTGCTACTATCAATCCTCCTTCTTCCACGAAGAAGAAACTCGTTTTCTTAGGGTCTCCATCGGTAGGTTCATACAATCTATGTTAAAACATTGTTGTGAGTGATAATTTCTGATTGTGTGTGATTGTCGTTTGGTTTTTGTTGTGTGTTAGGTCTCTGCTTCAGTTTTGGAAACTCTTCTAGACGCATCTTCTGCATCTGATTCATTATTTGAGGTACGTAATTTTAAACGAACTGTGATGAATACTCAATGTTTTTCTGAATCAAATGCTGTGTGCCTTATGATTTGAGTTATTATACGCCATTGAAGTTCAAATTGGCTGATGGATGGAGTAAATGAGTAATATAGTTTGATATTTGTAATTCTGTTTGGTCAATTGGAAGTCAGCATGACTGGCTTGAATATTACTGAGGTGAATTGTGATTGTTAACTCAGGTTGCAGCTATTGTTACTCAGCCACCTTCGGGTCGAGATAGGGGAAGGAAGGTTTTGCCATCCCCTGTTGCACAGCATGCTCTTGATAGAGGTTTCCCTGCAGATTTGATTTTCACACCTGTTAAAGCTAGTGAGGTAACATGATTCTCATCTTTGGGTGCCTCATTAATGTGAGATGAAGAATTTGAAAAACATTCAAAATTAATAATAAATTCATTGACATTATAAGCATACACATATAACCATTACCAGCTAATTTAAGAGTCACTAATCAGCAGTTTAACATTAACATACACACAGTAATTTGTTTACCACCAAGGGTAACGATTTCATTAAACATCAACTACCTGTTGACCATCAACTTCTAATTAAACATTCATTGTTAGCAATAATAAATCAACATCAACATCTATTAACCAATGTCATTCAGTTAGCAATTACAACATGTTAACCAATAACCACAAGGTTCATAAAACAGAAGGGATTAAGAGGCATACAAAAGCAAAACAAAGGCCTTAATGGTGATCATTCGGCCTTTGTTATTGTGTGTCATATTTGCGGAAAAGATGTTGAACTGACTTGTTGTTTCTTTAAATTGACGAGCTTAATAAATAATATGGACTTGCCCCTCGTGATCTTTTTCACTTTCAAAGTTATTTAAGTGTATATTTCACTGTCATGCAGGAAGCATTTTTGTCTGACTTTAGTGCACTTGAGCCTGAACTTTGTATCACAGCAGCATATGGAAATATATTACCAACCAAGTTTTTAAAGATTCCATCATTAGGTTGGTGTTCTTTTCTCATCATTTTCTTGTCTGTTACAAATGTCATGATTATTTAGCTAGAGCATCAGAAGTTTTGTAACTCTTGGTAGTATGTTGCATCTCATGTCATAACTCATAACCATACAAAAGGGTATCAAGTTTTGTTGAAATGTTTTCTAATTATATTTGAACTAAATATTCATTGAACTCTGATTTTAGGCATAACTGTTTTTGAATATTCTTAGGGACTGTCAATATACACCCAAGCCTGCTGCCTTTATACCGTGGAGCAGCACCTGTTCAGAGAGCTTTACAGGTTCATTTTATGTTCAAAAATTTGGTAAGTAATTAGTTCAACTTTTATGTCGCTGTAAGCTAAATACAAAATTTATCAGGATGGAGTTAAAGAAACTGGTGTATCACTGGCATTCACTGTTCGGGCTCTCGATGCTGGGCCCATTATTGCAAGCGAAAAAATGGAAATAGACGAACATATTAAGGTATGCAATATCTTTCTTTGATTTACGTTAATCCGTAATCATTTACTTTAGTGACAACATTTTTAGGCTAATAAATAATAGTAAGTGAATAATATATCCATTGCAGGCTCCAGAATTGCTTGATCTGCTATTTGCACAAGGTTCTAAACTTCTACTTCAAGAACTTCCGTCCATATTTGATGGGTCTGCAAGCACAAAAGCTGAAGCACAGGATGACTCAAAGGCTACTTTAGCTCCAAAGGTATATTTAGTTTGATGCCGACTATTATATCATGAGTTTAACTATTAACTTTAAGCTAGTCACTGCTAGCTAGATTTTAAATCACATTTGTTTGGTGCTTCGTTAATGATTTGCTAATCAATATCATCTAAAAGGTCTCTTCTTAAATCAAAGCGTAATTTGTGTTTTTTTTTTGGCATAAAAGTTGGAAGGGTGAATTTTTGTAAGCTGATTCATGCAGATAAGTCAAGAGGAGTCATGGTTATCCTTTGACCAAGAAGCTTCAATTCTACATAATAAGGTATGCCTTTACTTTTACATACATCTTGTCCAACTCAAGTAGGTTATCATGACATACAACCTTTTAGGTGCGGGCTTTTGCAGGTTGGCCTGGTACCCGAGCTAGATTTCTTGTAATTGATGAAAAGAGTGAAAAATGCAGTGAGCTTGAACTCAAAGTTATCACTTCTCGGGTTTATCGTGGCAACGATGTTCAGAGTAGTGAAGATGATGTGGTGACCTTCAGGAAAGGGTCACTGATCATACCATGTGGCAAGAACACAGCTCTTGAGGTGAACATTTTTAAGTTTTGTTATAAGAAAACTTATATTTAACATTGATATATTTGTTAAAAATGTTAATATCACAACTGTCAGATCTTGGAAGTTCAGCTGCCTGGTAAGAAAGTGGTAAATGCCCCTGCATTTTGGAACGGTTTGAGAGGTCAAAAGCTGAAGAAGTTGCCGTTTTAGAAGCAATTTTCTAAAATCTAAAAGTAGGTTTTTAAGTCTTGAATAAAAGAAGAGTTTTTTGTTTTTCAATTTTGGAGATAAATTTGTTTTCTATACAAGCATGGCATCACAGGCACAATACTCATAATCATTGTTAACAAACCAACCAACAATTCCTATGTTTTTACTTTTTATATATGAAGAAATTCCTTTTGACATTTGATTATTATTTTTACTTGTATTTATAAATATTACTTTAGTTTATATTCGGAAATATCATATCAAATGACTTATAATAACATCAATTACACATGAATTCTTATGCTCTATAATATATCAATACAAACTTTCATCCCTATAGAAAACTCTCTCCTCGTGATTAGTTTTATATTTTACATCGTAAGGACTTCATGATCAAATAGTTCTCACAGTTGGAAAGCTTTCAATTTTACACGTTTATGTATTATTTTGGCTAATCATTTAATAGTTCACTCTCTTGAACAACAATTGATTCATTGATCCTTGCTATATAACATCTAACATCATATTATTTGCAAGACACTATAATTTAGCTCTTTTTAAAAGAATTCTAAAATTTCTAACTTTACCATAGGCGATAAAATCACAAAGTACAAGGAAATCCAATTATATGAAACACTCGAAAATTGTTGCTTCCTTTGTATAAAAAGACACAATGTATCAACTGGAAAAAAAAGGTCCAAATAAACTTAATTCAGTGGTTAGATGTCTAAAATATATATTTTTTAATTTGTAAATTTTACAATTCAATTCTCACTACAGAAAAACATAAGGATGCAAAATAAAACTATTACAAAGTAATTAAATTATGATATTACAAACGTATTGTGAAATCAACATTCAACTGTAACTTCTTAACCAAAAAAAATGCGAGTTAAGTAAAACAAATGCATAGAATATAAAAATATTGTTTCATTTAAATTTTATAACTGAGTGAACTAAATAAATTAATAAATAGTACAAATATTTCATGTAGGTTTGTTAGTTTACCGTGTTAGAAAAAATCATAATAACAAAAAATTATAAAACTTGAATGAAGTAAATGAAATGGTTATAAAAGTTTGTTAATGTTCAATGATTTACCCATTATTTATTTACATAAAACAAAGTTTCTAAAAGGTAAAACTTTAGCACAAACTATAAACCCTTTAAAAAAATAATAATAATAAAACTTCTACAAGGAAGAAAAATAATTTTATTAAGTATTTCTCACTGACCTCAGGTAACTTGCAGGAAGCACTCATCCTTGCGATTCTTCTTGGTCAAATCACACACTCTTCGTCTCTGTCCTGTACTCTGTCTTTTGCAGACTCTTTGATAATTGATATCATGATATATTGTACCATCCCATTGCTGATTTTAATACAACCTTCTCAAGCAAGAAAACCATTTTGATCCTCAAAGTACAAAAGAAAACACACACACAACAACAACAACAACAGTAATAACTGATAAAGGTTTTGAGTTCTTGCATAATACAGTGATTATCTTATAAACATGTCAGCAGATGAACATCTTGAGTTCTTGCAGATAAAGGTGTGCATTAATATCCTTGTATTCTTCAGATATCTTAAAAAAATGTAATGTGTTTCTTGACGTTCTGTCTTTTAGCTATCTTTTTGTTTGTTGGATGAACAGAAATGTGCACTCAAAGTTCATATCCACTGTGATGGATGCGAGCAGAAGGTTAACAAGATACTCAAAAAGATTGAAGGTAATCCAATCTAGTATTCAATATAGATCATTCAATGCTATTGAATATATGATGATATTAAACTTCAATTTTGAGTGACGAGATGGTATTATGAGTGCAGGAGTTTATTCTGTGGATATAGATGCAGAGCAACAGAAAGTCAAAGTGTATGGAAATGTTGACTCTACAACACTAATTAACAAGCTGGTGAAATCAGGTAAGTATGCAGAACTTTGGCCCACTGATGATGATCAAGAAGCTCTAAATTTCATCAATGGTGGAAATGAACAAAGCAAGATTCAAAATCTGATCAAAAGTCTCAGTGCTCCAAAAAGTCAACCTTTGTTGAGTCTTGATTATCCTAGAAGAAGGTTTGAGGACCAGATGGCTTTGAAAGGTATTTGAAACAGAGTATGGATGTTGAGAATCATGCATACATGGGTTGGGATGATGGGAGTCTAACCGGAGAATACGGGTCGGGTTTTGTTGACCTGGAAGGAAGTCAACTTTGTAATGGAGGACTACAAGTTTATCATGATCATCAGTCAAGTATGCCCATAATGAACATGTATCAGCAAAGTCATCCATCACCCATGATGATGAACAGGAATGTGCACAACCAGAATATGAACATGAACATGCATGGTGATATGGGCCATGCCATGGTGCATGATAACATGTACATGCATCAACCACTCTGGATGTCAAATCATGTGTTTCCCATGTCTCATCATGCTCATTGTGCTTGTTACTACTAATCCCATACCATATATCATGACTAGTTTAATTTGATCTTTTGAGTATTATTAGTAAGTTGTTTTGTGAGAATCGTATTGATATTAATACATAGATTGGATATTTCTAGATTAGCAAGTTTTTGTTACTCGATTAACATGTGAATTGATCTCACTGTCCCTATAATCTCATTTAATAACATAATATAATCCACAACGTGCATATAGCATGAGATATCATAATGTAGACCGTTTGTATGCTTATGTGCAACTGAAGCTATGGTGTTCACACTCGCGTGTTTTCTTGAGCATGCGTGTTCACCATCTATTCTTTGGATGAGTAATTATGTTAATTAGTCAAACTTTGCATCAACTCTCTTCAACTAATTACTCAAGGAACAAGATAGGGACAAATCAATATGGTTCTGTAGACACAGCCTGTACTTGAAACATGCCATATAGCTGACCAAAATATCAAAAAATTGATTCGTTAAAGTCATCTGGATTTAACAGAAAGGTTGTGTCTGTCCTGTTTTTATTTTCGTACAAAAATGTTGATTAGGATGAGGATCAATTGGATAACGAATTGTTTACAAGTTTGAGATGAAATGAGATATAATTTTGCATAAAGGTTCGGCTGATTAGCAAAAGTATTTCTTAGAGCCGTTTGAGACGAATCACAAAACAAGTGACTCATTGATTGAATGTGGACCTCTAAATGAGGTAAATAAGGTAAATACTGAACAGGGTTAGAGAAGATATAAAGACAAATTCCACCAGTCATAATATAATAGATATAAATCAAACCATACACTCAATACGTCAACAAAAATATATAAGGATCAAAGAGCGATATAGAGTTGTTCATTTACTCGCTTTCAGAACCTTTATTGTTTTTAAAATCAGCAACTGCTTGGTCAAAGGTGCTCCGAACATGCTGGCATATCATCATGAGATCTTGGCATGAGTCTTTCAATACTTCATTTGCCGGATCACCTACAAAACCAAAGCACATAACACATGTCAACATTTTAACCGACTGATATCTTAAAAATGGAGGTGACAATTGTAACTCGTTGGTTTATGAATGTGTCTATTCGAGTTATGGTTTTATTTTAGAAACAATATGATTTATTGTTTTAGAAAAATTATATTAATTATAGGGCCTTGGCTATTTACAGACCCTAAGAACAATGAACACTGGTGGAACACATAGTAAACCAAAGAAACAACAGAAAGCAATTCTGATAAGCTATATCACAAATTTAATTTGAACATGGATAATAACACCTCTAGTAAATATTTAACACAGCAAGAAACTACAAGATGCAAACGCATACCAGTTGTCTGGACTCTTATGTTGACTCGAGCCTCTGAAGGATGAGGAATGCTGTACCCGCAGACTGTAACTCTCGGACTGCAATGACATAATTACAGTATACAACATCACGATTAATTAAAACAAAGTTAAGGAGCAACCACATAAAAAATTTGGAAACGAATAATATGAAAAAGATGGTGACTAGTTGGGCTTACGCAGTGGTAAAAGCTTTAGAATTGTGATGAGATGATGCAGATTAAATGTAAATATAAACATTGCCAAACATTGAGAAAAAACAAGAATTCAAAAGTATGAACTGACTCTTGGTTGAGAGTGAATCTCAGAGAGTTTGCCAGTGTATGATCCTCATCGGCCAAAGAAAACGTTGAAGCTGATTGATCCTGATATGAACCGTGTTCCATTTTGGACTAAAAGTCTGAAAATTGTACAACAAAGTATATATTAGAGAGAGACAACCAATGAAACTGAAACTTCAGAATATTTTCTAGTTGGATACAAGATTTCATTTTTTTAAATCATAGATTAAAGTAGAGAAAGATGGTTAAGAAACAGCCTTTTCAGCTTAAGAAGCCAAACCATTGCATTCAATTACTAAAAAGGTTTGAACACGAAACATTGAAATCAAAGCCATCAGTCAAAAGATTGAATTAATCAGACAATTTTGAAGTGGGTTTGAAAAGACGAGGCACCAATTAGTTGAGACATTACATCAAACAGTTAGAAAACATGACACCAAAATTAAAATAACAAGAATGCGTTGTGTCTTATGACTTATCAATATCATACATTCATACACTGTGTCTCCAGAAAAACAATTTTAGCCTTTCAAAGCCAAACTTCTGACAAATCTAGTTAATAGTTAGTTCAAAATCGTCAATTGTAAAACCCTATATATGCTACTCTACGCATGCTTTAAGAACATATATATCGTATTCAATCTGCAAACAAGAATTCAAGAATAGTAATTTTGTAGCGAAACAAAAAGTCAAAATTGAAAGAAGAAGCAAGAGAGAAATCAAACTGAAACAAGTCAAAATTGAATGAGGTAAAGTAGAAGGGTACTCGTCTGTTATCTCTTGCGGCCGGAGAAGGTTGATCGTCAGTCGATTTGTAGCCTCTGTTGCGGCTGTTGGAGAGGGTACTTCGATATTCTTGCGGCAACTATTTTTCATGTTTTCCGCTATAAAACTTGAACACGAAGTGGGCTGGGCTTTTGGGTAAATGATTGGGCTTAAGATAAAGAGATTGGACTTAATTATTTCTCTAAATAATAAGATTTTTCATTTTTCTTATATTCATTTTCCACTAGGTCTGGTCCGGTCTATGACACTTATAATTTATAAACTACTGCATTCATATGTGAATTAAAAAAGGTTGTGATATAAAGACACTTATATTACAAATCGACACCGCCCTATACGTCTTGTATGATACGCGGCGTATAGGAGTTGAAGACACTGAAAACGAGGTAAATTCAGGTGGCTGTCAGAGAGTTATACACCCATATAGCACTGTACGACCCCATATACGACACATATAGACCTATACAACGCGTATAACAAATCTTGACACTGACAAATAGGAAAAATTCAGGGGGCTATCATATACACCCCGTATAGGACTATACGAACCCCCTATACCAATGATTTGAAAACCGGATCGGGCCGGCTGGTCGAACTGGTCCGACCGAGATTCAGAGGGGTGGCCGAACCGGTTCAGGCCAGTTCGTTTTGGAGGGGTTGGTCTGCCCGGTTCGTCCCGAACCGGTGGTCGGACCGGATTTTAAAATTTTTTTTTTGTTTTTTTGGATTTTAATGGATAAAAACGAGAGGTTAAATAATAAATTAGTATGCTGGACATAAGATTTTTGTTAAGTTTATATATAACTATAAAAAACACATACAAATTACTTATATTGAATTATATATATACCTATGTATATAATATCTTATATATATAATTATGATATCATCCGGTTCTTAAATCCGGTCCAATTACCGGACTAGTAAAACGTCCGGTTCGACATCCGATCCAATTCTGAAGACACTGCATTATATGACGCGTATGAGATTATATGACCCGTATAAAAATTTGAGGTATTAATTTATAGTTTTGTTGTGTTCCACTGCCCACACCCTTAAAAAAAACTCGTGGGTGCACAAATGCTAAAAACATTAAGCTATGTTCCCGAGTTCATTTAAGGAGAGAAAAGAAAAGAAACGGAAGGAAAGAAATAAAAAGTTGTGTTCCTGAGTTTTTTTTAATGGAAGGAAATGGAAGGAAAACAAAAAGATTGTGTTCCCGAGTTTACTTATGGAGAGAAAAGAAAGAAAATGGAAGGAAATTAAAGGAAAATAAGGGCTAAAAATATTCTTTCCAAATCGGAAGAAAATGGAGAGAAAAGAAAAAAAAGAAAAGAAGAGAAAAGAAGAGAAAAGAGAAGAAAGAAAAAGAAAATGTTTTCTTTCTTTTCCTTTCTTTTCTCTCGTTAAGTAAACTCGGGAACATAACGTAAGTTTGAGGGGCTACAGTGATACGCACACTTCCCTCACCCAATCTCTCACAAACAAACGTAACATCCTCACACCCTTTTCCCCCACTTTCATCTCCGGCCAATGCAACCGTAAACAACCCCCACTTTTCCGATCAACCTCCGGCACAACACCGATCGATGAAGCGAAAGAAGTGGTCGGAGCTCGAAGAACAAACGCTACTCACCAAATACTCCGACCTCCTCACCACCGGAACCCTAGCCAAGCTAAAAACCAGAGAAAAGAAGTTCAAGCCAATCGCAGAACATGTCAACTCCGTTCACCACCTCCGTGATCCGATCAAGTTCCCCTTCAAGTGGTCATGGCGTGACGTGTCGATCAAAGTCCAAAACATGCGTCATCAGTATTTAGGAGTGAAGCAGAAAATTAGGGTTTCGGATCGGGAGTATAATTGGGAGGATGGAGAGAATCACTGGGAGAATTTCATGAAGTATAAGGAAGTTTTTGGGGATATTGAGCTTGAATCGAATGATACAAAGAGGTTTGTTGATGTAAGCGGTGATGTGTTTGGGGATTCTGGTTTTGGATATTCGCGTAACGGTGGAGATGAGTTTTTTGGGTTAGGGTTTGATGAGTTGCAAAATGGTGAAGATGATGATAATGATGGATTGTGTGGTGGTGGTGATGATGAGGGTGGGGGTGGGAATGATAAAGAGGAAAGTGGTGATTCGGGTTCGATTCGTGTGAAGAAATGGCGAAAGGGGGTGAATGGGAGGGTGTTAGGGTTAGTGGGTGCTCAAGTGTTGGAATTGAGAGATGTTGTGATGAGGAGAGAAGAGAAGAGGAAGGAGAGGGAGTGGAAGAGAGAAGAACGGAAGACGGAGAGAGATTGTAGAAACGAGAGGGGGTTGTTTGAACTGGAGATGGAAGAGAGGCGGATGTTGATGGCGAAAAGGGAAATTGAGAGCAGGATGAGGTTAGAAATGGAGTTCGATGAGGAGAGACGGCGGCGGATGAAGGTGGAGGAGAGGTGGGAGGAGGAGGAGATGAAGTGGAGGGAGAAGATGGTGCGTATGCAGATCGAGCATGAGAAACAGATGATGCAGTTGCACGCAAACGCTTGCCACAATCAAATGCAGATACTTGGAGCCATGGCTCGGCTTTTTTGTCAGTTTTTTGGATCAACAAGTGATGGGTTGGGGACTTTGGCTCCACAGGTTTTGCAGCATCCGATGCCAGGAGGATTGGATGACAATGGGAAGCCAGATGCGAATTCACATTCGGAATTCTTGTAGTGTAATTTTTAACCTAAACTATATATAGTTTTGTTAAAGCTCTGGTTACATTTGTTACAAATTTCTGTGGTCGGTTTACTGATTATTGGAAAATAATTGATTTTTTAATTTGTTTATAGTGCAATTTTATGATATACAATTCTAGAATAGTTCAATCTCTGGATTCGGATATCAGTTTTATTTGTATGTAGATTCTTGTTGCCTTATAAAGTCAAGAACCAAAAATGCCAATAGACCCAAAACACAACATTTATTATGCATTTATTGTAGAGTACACATCACACGTTTAGAATGCTTTATACACTGCTATAAGTATTCAAATTTACACGTACATGATACAATGTATATATCTCTGGAGGCTGAATCGAGCAACGTCAGAAATAATCAAACAAATAGTACCAGAGAGAATGCCTTAGTATAACTCATGTAGTGCCGCTCAGAATTATGAATACAACAGCTAGATACCCACCAAAACGAGCCTCCATAATCTTAATCTTGTATGAATCAAGGCAATGTGTATCCGCTGTTCATAGGCTATCTCCCGTTTCTAATGATTTAATCGTCTTTCTATGCCACGTGGCGGTTTCCGGATCAAACCTGAGCTCCCATGTAGGCCAGTAGTGTAGGTCCTGTTTCAGTGTCAGCACCCGTGGCTTCCCATTCAAGTGGACTGTTCTTACACGAACAAATTCTCCATCTTGAATTTCCTGTATGCGCACAATACTTGAATAAACGACTTTGCCGTTTGAAGAAAAACAAACAATAAATAAATGACACACAAAAACAAAACATAAAAGAATATTAAACAAGTAGAAAGCAGGTTGAGAGTATCAAACATGATTGATAATCGCTTAATGTATTTTACTGCCATTAGAGTAAGAACATTTGTACCTTTGTAACATTGAGAAGAGCATCCAAGTCAGGAGTTGGTTTTCCGTTAACTTCGACAATCCATTGATGAGCATATAAACCATATCTGTGCACAGGACTCCCAGAGGACCATCTGCAAAAGAGTAAATTCTTTAGTTTTTGACACATCAACCCATACCCTGCCTGACAATGATGCAAGAAAGGGTCAAACCACGTACCTCGTGACATACACACCATGGCCCTCTTGGGGAAGAAACCCAAGGGCACGTACTGCTGGGTGAGGATCTTGTACTAAGCATCCACACCATTTAATTACTCGTGTGGTACCGTTGCCATCTCTTACATCTGTTCCCACACGTATCTCCATTTCACGTCCCTTAGAGCAAACCGTAACACAAGATTCATCAATATTTCCCACGTTACTTCCTGAATATGTGAATGAGCAGTGACATGGTATCTAAACGAACTAACCTGACGAAAGATGGTCAATTCGAGTTCTCCATCCATGTCATCATACATATCCAAAGCATGGCATGCATCTTCAAGATCATTAAAACATGTAATTGGCTTTTTATTGACTGCAAGAACCATATCACCTTGTTCTAATAGATTCTCAGCTTTAGATCCTGCTAAACAACCTTTGACCCGTAGAACTTGACGTCTAACAGGATCTTTCTTTACAAGAGCCTGTGAACAATAAATTTGTAAAATATCAATCTGTGCATTATTACCAAATTTCTGTATGCATAGAAAAAGTGGAACAGAGTAAGGAAATGTGAGAAGCATACTTGGATCCACTTGTTGCTGAGCCCAAAACTTCTAGCCTTAGAAAGTAAAGTACAATAGAACTCAACCTCTAAAACCCTAATTAGAGGCATTGGTCTTTTGATACCATTTATTAGAAGTGACGGTCCTTTTGCTCCTGATATTATTTGTTGAAGAACTTGACTGATTGAATGTACAGGAATACCTCTCACAAATTGTTCTTCAGAGGAATTCACACCATATTTGAGCTGCAACAAAAATTTAATCATCAGATTTTAGTAGGTCTTCTATCTACTCAAAAAGAACCAAGAGACCAACCTTCTTTTTCTTTTTTGATCGATGATTAGTACAAACCTGAGTTGAAAAGCTCGCCCATATAGCTCTAACTCTTCCATGATCATCAGTTAGAACTCCTGAAAAACTGCTACCAAAGTCTGCATAAGGCAGCATCAATAAGTAACTAATTAATATTAATAAGTTCAAGATTCTTTAAAAAGTGGATAACAAAAATGTACCAGTATCAAGCTCTATAACTTCCACGTTGGTTGCTCTATAACGTGGTGAATCAGTTGAACTTATCTTTAGAGCTGCGCATGGGTTGGTAACAATTGATTTTCTGGATGTTGTTTGTAAACTCCTACTTAATCCCACAAGATATACACTCTCTCCACGCCGCAGTGCAGGTTCTGTCGCAAAATAAATTAAAAATAAAAACAGAAAAACTTACGGTCAGCATAACAAAAATGAGAAAACATCTCAACCGTTGATTTAGTACAAGTTTTCGTACGTGGAAGAAGTTGGGCAGCTCGCACTACTGAATTAGCAGCAGGTCCGAGGGCAGAAGGGTCATATGCAATAATAGCATAGTTGTGAACAGGATGGAGAAAGACCACCTGAAAAGTCAAAGCTTGTTATATAAATCTGCTAATTACCCGAAAATTACAGAATTAAACAGTTAGGTTTATATAAATACGTATATACCTCCCCAGGAATTTCTATTGGAAAGGCAGCAAAAGAAAGCATGACATCAGATGCTGATATGGCGACAGTATTCTTGTCAACTACAATCAGCCCCATTTCTTCTGAATGAAATATAATCACACCAGTTCCAACAAAATGCTGTGTGTGGACGCCATCAACCATACATGATGATGGTACATATACCTGAAAAGTCATACAGCAGGGAATATTCCAAAAATTATACAACAATCCCATCAAACTAATCATAAATGAACAATGATTCAATTCTAAAGAAATTACCGTAAGCATGACAAGAGTGGGCTCGATTACACGCTCAGCAACAGAAGCGTTACCAGACTCTGCTGATGTGTCATGATCATTGCTCATGATTGTGTCTCCTGAAGATGTTGAATCATCCCCCTCAGCAATCACAATACTTTCAGAAGATGCATCTTCTTCACCCAATGTACTTTCTTTTGTTCCATTGTTGGATTCCTCTTGAACATGCTCAGAGCCACTAATGTCCATGCGGGCAATACCATCGGCAACTTGTATAATGCCAGAAGGCGGTAGAGCTGCCTTTCGTGTCCAAATACCAGAACTGTCATCACGTGTATATATTTGAGGCGAATCATACCACTCATGGCGGTCTATTGTAACAAGGACGGACTGCAACCATAAGAAAGTCAAAAAGTCAAAAGGACCGCAACATGATGTTTTACCAGCAATAATATTGGAATATCACTGGAATACCTTCCTCCTGTGGCGATCTTTGTAGTTTATGTATTCCAATGGAACCCTAGCTCCTCTAGAGAGTTTGGATAGAACATTAATGAAGTCTTCAAGATTTGATATGTCTTCATTGGCTAATCTCTTGATAATGGCATGCCGTGGGACCCCAGCTCTATAAAGCATGTAACTACAGATGGAAAATACAGATTTAAATGGTTGAACATTTAAATTTCAGAAGTAGATCAAAGAGAAACACATTTAGTCTAAAGATTGATGGTCATAACCAAAAGTGTCAAATTCATGTAATAAAAAAAGCTTCAACAGATTTTATCAAAGAAGTTACCTAGGTTCTGATACATATACAAGACCACATTGAAAACGAAAATTCCTAGCTTGTTGATAGGAGAGCGGGTGTATAACCCCACCACTAACTTCCAAAAAGTAGTTTGGAGTTATGGAGTGTAAATCCTCAACCTGAGAAAAGAACATATGGAGAACATATCAAATTTTGTAACAATAAATCTCTGTAAATATATCGTGACTTATTTAATATCTTGGCGTGAAGAAATATCACAAACCAAGTATGTAAAACTAAGAGACCAGTCACTCACCACCAACCGAACGGTCAAAGATGAGCCACCCCTTTCAAACTCTAACTCGACGCTTTGGCCCACACTATCATCAAGTAAAGTCTCCATGTCTAGAAACTGAGTAACCACCTGCAGAAAGTCTTATTCATTCAACAACAGTTTCACAAATAATGTTTTAGGAAACAACACCTAAATTAGTAATAAGATCTTTTATCGTATCAATACTGAATGTTTCAGTTGCTGTAAGGATGGAAGAAATAACTATTAACTGAAATCGTTGTGTTGAAATGTGATCAAATAGCACATACCTTCCTGTTCATGCGAACAAGCACATCACCTGGCTCCAAATGGTGATAAGCCGGGCCACCTGGCACCTACAGCATGCCCATTATGATGTCAGACATTAATCATAAATGTACAGCTGAACCTGTAGATAGCAATTTTACAACAGAAATTGAAAGACTTACCACAGAATCAACTACAAGCATTCCGGTTTCACTTGGTGGAGTTGCATGGCGAACCAACTAATCCAGAGATAAAATCAGATAAGACAATGGGAAAACTTTAACATTTTGATTTATAACCAAACCAACAAATGAAGTTGAATAAGAACTAGACCTGCTCTGTTTCACTTTGCAAACCAAGCCGACGGGTTTCATCAAATCCTTTGTGGACAAAGGTTGCCTAACAGAAACAAGAGATTGATAGTTATACCTTTAATTTGATTATAATGCAATCAACCTTCAGATAATGCAACTGACAAACCTGGATTGTACCGCGAGGTATTGTAACAGCCTCCCACTTATCTTGACAAGAATCTCTTCCCTTTTGCAAGAAACTTAAAGCCCTCACCACCTGCAAATTCCAGTTCCAGAATTTTATTCATCTTTCAAAATCTCCCTACAGCCATCCCGTGTAGTTCGTTATAAAACATAACGTTTCTTGTTCCAGCATATTATTTATCAATTTAAGAATCCAAACCAGTAAGTTGTAGCTTATGTTTCCTCATGAATAGAGACTGACAGCCACGACGGAATAAATTTTGACATTTTGTCACAAGTGTGCCACGCTTGTTTGTACTTACTCGTTCTAGAGGTAAGAAAAATGCTGAGGAACTAGAAGACTTGCTGCCCGCATTTAGTGCAACTGCCCTGCCTTGCCAATCAATGACTGGGGACCCGCTCGAACCACCTTTAGTACCTGAAGCTGCCTGTTGTAGAGAAAACAAACAAAAAAAAAAAATCAAAATATAACTACTTCGACAAAGCCAACAATAATTAGAAGATCAAAACATAACAATGCCCAGCAGTGCTGCGAAACTGTACAAGACTATAAGTGTCAAGTAAAGCTGGCAATTTCAACCCATTTACTTGAAAATGGGTCAATGAGGCCTATTATTTATCTGCAAAGTTTAAATTAAAAACCTTGGCTAAAAATGGAACTGGCCCGCCGTTTTAATTTCAACAACTGAATTTTAGTATCAATTCATTAATGTCTGTAGTGATATTGGATATAATTATTATTTATTGTAATCGAAATAACAATAGATAAAAGATGATGGTGGGTCAGCCTGGCGCTACCCATTTTGACTAACCCGCCCATTTTACCATCTATAATGGTGCAACATTACTTTTTCTCAACCATTTGGACCAAAAACTAATAGCATTAGTAACAAGAGGCTCACCTGTATGTAGAATGTGTTGAAATCGTTGTAGCCATCTCTGCAGCAAGAAAATTCTTATTATTAACATCTGATGAATAGCAGCAAACCCTTTTTTTGTTTTTTCGCTATTATTACGTATTATAAAATCCAGAGAACATATATGAAAGCAAAACCAATCACATAAATCAGACAAAGCAGGAAATATTATGATGTAGCATACTTCTTATAATGTGGTGCATCCCTATCCAGACGAGCGAGAGTACCAGCCAAAATAGAGATCTGTAAGTTTTAGTGTAAAAGAAACAGCCAAAGATGTGACCATATATAATGAAGATGGTACATAATAAAAGAAGTAAAGCAGAAAATTGTCTCAAAATAAGAAAATCATACTTAAGAAAAAACATGAATAGCATATTCTAATCTAAAAGAATGATTGCTCTCGGAACTTGTATGGTTGTAGCGTTTAACTTATAGGGATAAAAACAACACAAATTTTGAAATTATTACATTAATTTTCAAGCAACTTGATGTAACACCGTAGGCAAATCTTGCCTCAATCATAGGCATGAGAGATGCCAAGTTTTGTGAGATATGTCATGCCTCAAATACCACTAACATGTTTTGGGCGCATCGGATATGAATGAGAGGAGAATTTCATAGTTAAGCGTGCTTGGTTTAGAGCAATCCAACAATAGGACAACCACAAACAATCCATCATCTGTTTGTGGGCAAAGCTAACAATATTGGTTGCTATGAGAGTATGTTACACTTGACATTAGTTGAGGACTAAATCATCACAATCACAAACAGACATGCAAGAGCAAAGTTGAAAGCACAATAAATCATAAACAAAACCATATCCTCACATAGGTATCAAGTTTAACCAACTTCATCATCCCCAAACATCAACATACCTTCTCTCCACTATCATTACCAACAACTCTAATCTCCAGTCCAACACAAGCAGCTTCAGGAGCAAGAGGGATCTCTTCATAGCTCAGAAACTGTACTGCAGCAGGATCATACCGAAAGAACCCAAAATCATGGACCTGAAATCACAAAACAGCCATAATATTCATTGCAAATAACAATCAGCACCAACACAACCTCTCAAACACTTAACCCCTCAACACATCAATGATCCATCAACCAACTCACCGGGTCTCTGTATATCGGGTACACCGGAATCTCTTCACGATTAACAAACATAGCTTCAGCTGCCACAGGACCTACAACAGATCCGATGTTGTTAACATTTTCAATTTAAAATTATACATCATCAAACTGACAAAATTCGTGAATATTAGAAACTGGTGTATGTTATTCAATTCTCACCATAATGCATGATCAGAAGAAGTCAACATACCTGGTTTGACCACATGACGATTAGTCAGTATAATTCCCCTCCGCTTATCAACAACAAACCCCGTAGCATAGCTTGCACCGGCGGATTCGGTGTCAAAGGCTCTGCAGGCCGTCGTACGGAGCACCACCACAGCCGGAACAACCTTGTGCAGCGCCTTCCTCCAATCTTCAGCGGTCGCATGGTTCTCGTTCAACGGAGGATCGATTTCCATTGACAGATCATCCTTCATTTCCAATAGCTCCGATTCTGATCTCTCCGACGAATCCTCCATTTCTTCAGTAACTGAATTTCAACAGATTATTCGTTTATGTGTTTATGAACCGGAGGACTGCCGTTGGTAGTGAAACTCCGGCAACGACGACGGCGACGGCAGAGGTTTTTATGGGGGGAGAAAGAGAGATGAGAGATCAAAGACGACTGATGAAATGGAGTCAACAAGACGTATGATATATTGATATAATTCGTTAATTTTCGTTCATGTTGAATACTTTTTAAGTTGGGAAATTACAATAATGTCCTTCGATGTGGGTTGTTAGAATTTGGAGTCAACCGTTGGTCAACTTTATAAAGTTATTGACGATTAGGTGTGATTGTACATTTGTATCAAGTTATGAACCTTATTTGCAAAGTTGGTGTGTACAAACTACAAACCAAAATTAGGTGAAAGCAAAGCTTCCAAGAGAAAAAAACAAGTAAATAAAGTGTGTATTTTTGTTTGTGTTGTATAGTGTTTTTCTACAGCATGTGGGTGAGTGGGTCCTTCAGCCCCACGAACTCCAACGTGAAAGAAAGAAGATTGGTTCGTGGTCGCGAACAGTGCGTGTGAATTTTTTGCAGGTATTGTGAGATACATATGAGAGAGAAGACAACATCATCCTATGTGAGACTTGATGCGTTCGTGAGGTAAAGGCGGAACAGGTTGATACGCTCTTAGCATGAAAAAGGTGCGACGTTGATGCTCTTATTTTGTGCTTTTAATTTCTGTAGAAAGATAAAAGAATGCACCGAAGCTACAGTACATTTTTTACAGTGCATTCTTTTTCCTACAAAGACTCATAAAATCTAGTTTACTAATTAACACTTATAATCACTAGACCTATAATATAGAGAGAAAGACTTAGATTCTCAATGGCATCTTCGTCCCTATTTCTATCGTTAAATTATAGGATAACATATATAAATCTCTACTTTCACCCATGCATCTCATTTTCTATCCACATTTCTCATCCTTATATTTTCACAGACAACTAAAGTGAATCCCAAAATTTAGTCACATTTTATGCAACTCCTATAATTATTTTATATACTTATTATGAGTGGTTGTGAGTGGAATAAAGAAAATAATAATTAAAATTAAATAAGCAAATTTTATTAAGTTATATAGGAGATAGATATGAGGAATAGATCATGGGATTTTTTTAGAAAATAACCAAATAAAAGAATAAATGTGAATTTTCATTAAATAATAAAAATAAAGATGAAGATAGTGAATTTTTTATATTCATCCTTATAATTTAACTAAAATTCACAACCCTTAAATTTACATAATATATTTCAAAGTCTTCCACGTTTTGTTTTTTATCTTTATTGGATATGAGATATAGATGAATTGATATATTTAAAGTTTTACTATTTATTTTCATATAATTTTAAAGATAAAGATATGATTTAAGTGATAAAGAATCTTTTTTTACTCAAATCTTTATTTTCCCTAAAAATATAAAGAAATAAACACTATACCATTGTTTGTCAATACGCTTAACTAGATTTTTTACCCGCCGTGCATTGCCGCGGCATCGTACGTACGTACGCAGCGTGATAAAGTATAGACTACAATCGATCTAAGTCGTTCCAAACTAAATTTACTGCATTACGTAGAGCGACTCGAATTTATACCATTGAATGATAACGCATTATATTTGACCCGATTTTTTTTCAAACAAAAATTATGTCGAAACATAGACTTGAAGTCGTTTCTACTCGTTTCAAACTAAATTTACGTCGAAACGTAAAAGAAATGAAAACTTAAGGGTCAAGTTATGTTTTAAATTTGTAAAGAATTGTATTTGACAAAAATAAAAAAAAAAAGTATGAAAAAAGAAAAGAAAAAAAGAAAAAAAAAACTTTTTGGCTCATCCCGTGGTTCGAACCCAAATGCCTTTGTTTAATAGTTGAAGAAACAAACTACCAAACCAAAGAGAAACTTATGTCTCAATGTAGGAAAATATTGTATATAACAACAATTTAGATAGAATAAAAATAATAATAAAATCCACCGACCTTTGAAAATGTGTATATACTAGGCTTTTTACCCGTCGAGCGTTGCCGCGACATCATACGCGACATGATAAAATATAGAATACAATCAATCCGACTCGTTTCGAATCAGAATTACGTCAATACGTAGAGTAAATTGATTTTATACCATTAAATAAAACATATTATATTTGACCCAACCCTATTCCAAACAAAATTTATGTCGAAACATAAACTTACAACCGCTCCAACTCGTTTCAAACTAAATTTATGACAATATGTAGAGTAAATGATAACGTATTATATTTGACCAAACACATTTCCAAATAAAACTTATGTCGAAACGTAGATCTGCTCAAAGCGTACATAAAAATTAGCATACACACATTTTATATTTGATCTAACTCATTTCTGAAAAAAATTTACATCAAAACGTAAACGAATGTTGAAACGTAGACAGTCTTAAAGTGTAAATTAAAATAGTCACGGAAACTATATTTGACCTGAGTCATTTCTGATTACGTACAAGCGTAAACACACTCGAATTTATAACGACGCATATACAAAAATATGAAAGTAAGAAATTAATATTAATATATATAGGTAAAATAGAAAAAGGAAAATAAAATAACAAATGTTGTTGGTGGGAGTCGAACCCACGACCACACAAAGTCAAAAAACAAATCACTTACCACTCCAACCAAAGCAACTTTGTTATAACATTTATAAATGTGTATATATAACCACAATTTTGATAGAATAAAAAATAATTTGACAAAAATAAAAAAAAAGTATGAAAAAAGAAAAGAAAAAAAGGAAAAAAAAACTTTTTGGCTCATCCCGTGGTTCGAACCCAAATGCCTTTGTTTAATAGTTGAAGAAACAAACCACCAAACCAAAGAGAAATTTATGTTTCAATGTAGGAAAATATTATATATAACAATAATTTAGATAGAATAAAAATAATAATAAAATTCACCGAACTTTGAAAATGTGTCTATATACAATGTTCTTAGTCTTACCACTCCAACCCGACAATTGGTGTTATTTGTATTTTTAGTAGGGCCGGTTGGAGAGGGGTTTGGTCCCACCATGGATTTGAATATGGTTCAAGCAGCAAGGTATAATTAAACAAAATTTAATTGGCTAGGAGCATAGGATAGCCGACAGAGTCTCATATTTTATTATTTTCGTTACGAAATTCCTACGTGTTCTTTATTAATTATATAGTTGTGTATGTATCAATATGATATTGATGGTTAAAGCGTAGAATTTATATCTAATAGATTATCATCTAATTTGTGGTTCTAATTTGTAACCAGAAATATTTTAATTAGTGATGTATGTTGGGGAATACTTTCAGAAAAGATAAGTAAAAAACTTTTGTGTTAAAGTATTATGCAAAAGAGACGATGAAGTTTTTGCCTTTTTGGTTAAATCCTTCAAGATAGAAGCAATATGATAATTTAAATAATTTTGTAGGTGTCATACACACCTAAATAATTGATTTCATATACACCATGAATGCTATAATCTAGGATTTATTAACAGATGAAGGGTTAAAGATAAAATTAACGTGTTGAGATAAACACAAATAAAATAAAAAAAATAGCTAAAACATTTAGTATACTTCGTTTGATTTTTATTTAGTCAATTATCATTAGAATTAGAGTATGGTTAGAAGATTTGGGGTTGAGTTTTAGGTGCGGTCTATCGATATTAATAATAAAACGGTGATCTTCTGGTTGAGTTACAAATAATCATGTTTTACTATGGTATGCTTTATCTAGTTTTCCGGCATAAGGTTTGGTTCATGATTTATGACATGGCTTGTATACATCTCATGTATTTGTCTTTTAAAAATAAGAAACTTAGAAAAATTCAAAATTTCAAATCCAAAATCTTTAGTGAAGTAACAAATTGTCATCGATTAGTCTCTAGACTTAATTAGAAATAAACAATAAACAACATACTGCTGTAGACAATTCTAACTTTTTTTACGGCGTTTTGAATCCATGGTAAGCCTATCGTCTAACAATAACTAATACTCAAGTTCAACCCACTATAATAGATTTCAACCTTCTCTATCATTTTACGCTAAACAAACTCGAGACCAACCTAATAGGAAACCTGTATGAGAAAACCTCCTGACCACCAGGCTAGAAGCCTAATGACGCCGTTGATAGCTCTGGTACACCAATTAGCCTTTAGCAATGTGAACTAAATAGTCACACAATGGTTTGACTTAATCAGAGTTTCGCTATGCTTTGGTTAGACATAAATTATGCCTTAAATTGTTGTACTTGCAGGACCAATGTTTACACCACCAGGTGTTAAATTAACACGAGCAATCTACTTAGTTAAAAATATATACGAAACTCTTAACTTGATTAAATAACTAAATTGAATTTACAACTTTTATAATTTATGCCAAAACATTATAAGCGACCAATATTTAAACTTCAAAATAAAAAAGTATTTTGCGATGAAAATATCATTTCATCACACAAAACAAAAAAAATCGTAAATTTAAGGAAAAACGTGTATGTTATATTAATGTATGTTATATGAATCGGACTTTTAACTTCTTACGTCGCTACCACTAATTGTAGTAATACGAGGGCTAGAAGTAGAATTTAAAAAACAGAAGGGACTACATGAAAATTATTGTAGCAAAAATTAAGTGTCAGAAGTGGGATTTGAACCCACGCCCTCTCACGAGGACCAGAACTTGAGTCTGGCGCCTTAGACCACTCGGCCATCCTGACATTTTTGCCATTTTCTCTTTAAAACATTTTAATAAATGAATATATTTTCGTAAATATTATATATCCTACCATTTAAAATAGGCTTCATTTGAGAAAAAATTGCAAGATGAGGGGCTTAAAACGTTAAAGTGAAAATACATCGTAGCTTTTTGATGTTAAATTTATGGGTTGTATGAGTGTATCTTTTAAAATTTCATCATAACAAGAGTTTTTAATTTTTTTACAGCATCACTGAACCGTTAAAAGCAGCCTGTTACAATGCTAGCATATCAAAAGTTGCAGCCCCCAGCACCACTCCAAAACACATAGGGCCACTTGGTTACTCGAAAAGTCAACCACCAGACTTTATTGTCTCGCCTATTGAACGTACTAAGAATTAGATATTAGATATCATAAATATTCAACGAACTAAATTGGATCATGGATGAGATTAAAACAAATTTTGTATATCTTGAATACTTATAAACCAAACAGATAACACAAGATGATATTAAAACATAAATTTGGATATGTTGAATACTTATAAACCAAACAAATAACACAAAATGATAGTAGAAATTTGATAAAAATGATGTATTTTACATATTAAGGTATTGGAATTTAATTAA